>CM076453.1:13205595-14405595 GCA_038419695.1 Scomberomorus guttatus | reverse complement strand
ACCGTGGATGTTGTTTTATCAAGTTCACTTTGTCGCCTGGTTCTTTCCCCCCAATCCAAAATACACTATTACATCATGCTGAGCATGGGAAACTTCCCCAAACCAACACACGGCCTCAAGAGTGTCTCACTTATCTCTTTTCTTGCTGACTGCAAAGATATTCATCATTTAGAGAGCATCACTCCAACATAACACAACACATTCTCTCTGTCTTCACTGAAAGAAATAACATAACTATGCTGTGGGCACAAAGTGGCTTTGAGTAAATTACAGTTCAGAAACTGTTATGAGGCCGACGTATTAATTACAGTCTTTTGACAAAAACCTTGTCGAGACTAAGTAAAAGCTTACTTTTTCTATTTTGTCAGGACTGCTGACAATACAGTAGCCTAATCCTATGGTTATTGAAGTTGACATGATACATATTTGCTTCAAACATAGTAAATAAATGAGTTCAACATGAAACAAGACCTCAAAACCAAACAATTATTTCTCTCTCTCTCTTCAATTGTCTACTTCCAGTGGATAAAAGCTTGGAAAACTGTGAAGCCATTTTGATGACCACTGTTGATGGTAATAAAGAAAAAAAATTCAGAAACAAAGCAAAATAAAAACACACTTTTATGGTAACCACAAACATGTTTTATTCACATGAATGTATGTTTCACAGAGACAAAACTGCGGAAATAAACAACGTCCCTGGTATTCTACAAGCAACTTGTATTGTCTACCACTGGCACCATCTCTTCTATTTCGTGGTCTTCTACCTCCAAAATTGAAGCGCCCCAAAAATTTCTGTATGTTACAATTAGATAAATCAAACAAACAAACAAAGCTGTGCGGCTAAAGCAATACGAAAACAAGCTGAAGAACGTGAAGAAAGGCAGGGCTCACAGCCAGGAGACACAGTACGGATTGAATCATGGAGAGTGACAGGAAACCAAATTAATCACAACCAAGAGTAGCTGTCGTCAGCTAAATCTACTTTCCACTGCAGTCCACCGTGACAAGAATGATGACGAGAAAAGGAGCACAGCACTGGTTGTTTGAGGTGGGATTCAGGGGTTTTGCAAACCCGCACGGGGGTTTCGAGGTCAACCGAGCGGTTTGACTCCAAATAACTCCACTATTTTCCAAAGTTGATGTAAACAAGTGTGTATGCTGATGAAGTGGCAGGGTGATGGTCTGCATAAGCAGCATCATCCCTGTATAGACAATAATCCCACTGTGTATTCTGTGGTGGACCAGGTCCTTCTGGTGAAGAAAGCACCAGAAAGACCACAGTTGAATTTGGAATATCATGGTCTTTTCAAGGTCTCTGTGAATATTTCCACATTGCGACATCTGGTTGACAATGAATTGAGCAGTTTGCAGAGGAAAAAAAACAAAAAAACAAAGAAAAATTCCTCTTCCCTCTGTTTCATCAGTGACCTTCAGTATTTGTTAAAATTTCCGACTTGAGTGCTTGTCAGACTGTATGCATTTGTTGACCTCTGATGTTCCACTGTGCCTCGTCTGGCCGTGCTGTAGGGCAGAGTTCTTGGCTGTGCTGAACCAGACGTCGCTCTCAGGTAGCCACAGAGGTGACGATCTGGACCACCTCGCCGTTCTCTCCCTGGATGGCTCCCTGGATGGCCTCTTTCACCTCCATGTCTGCCTGCAGGGCTGGGGCCAGCTCGGCAGCCTGAGACGCATGAAAGAGGAGAGGCAAGGGGTGACGAATGGGAAGACACATGAAACACACACAAATTATATAGCATCCTGCTTGAGCTAATCAGTCTAATTCTGAAAACGCTGGAACAGAGGGGAAGTATTTCCTGTGTATGAATGAACACAGAGACCAAGCCCCTGCCCCTGTGTCATTGTGGGAGACAACCACAGTGGATGGAACAAAGGAAGGAGCAGAGGAATGATGAGAGATTATAGAAGAGATATATCAGAGAGAAGAAAGAGGGAGACAGTTGGTGAAAGGAATGAGAAAAGAAGCAGAGTGACAGGCGGAGAGAGACTTGACAAGAGATGAGCTATTTGTATTTTAATGCTCTCTGACTGTCTCTGTTGTTGATGTCTGACAGAGCGAGGTATTGTGTGGGTAAAAACCCCTTAAAAGATGAGAGGTTCATGACTCAGTCCTTGATGATGACCATGAAGAGTGACTCACTCCTTCCTCGAATGCACGCCAAAGGTTCCCTCAAACACACCTGCAGCATTTAATCCTCCCTCCAGCCCAGCATGCTGTCACTAGACAACAGCATTGACTGGAGCACAGCTGCACCACAGCAGCACACACAACGCAAAAACACATGAGGCTGACACTCTGTAACCACTGGCAGTACAGAGGCCAAGTAAAACTCATATGGATCCATGTTTTTAATTGAGCATTTGAAACTCTGGCCATGTAAAATTGCCGACTGGGACTAAACATCTCATGTCACATTCTGCCACAGATTATCACCAGCTTGAAGAAATGGCCCTTGCTATGCAAAGATATATATATATCGTGCGTTGCCCATTACAGTACTTCATCTAGTTTGTGTAATGGAAACTATTACATAAAGGGAGAGGAAAAATGCAGAGATAAATAAATACAAAAGCCTAAGTAATTTTTCAAGAACTTGTATAAATGCTGCCATATGTCTGGAAACAGATGAGAGCATTTCTCTCGATTCAACGCTTTTCAGAAACAGGGAGAAAAAGAACATTACTAACCTTCCTCTGAACTTTGAACTGAAAGGCAGCAATGTTTACACTCTAGGACATCAAAACCCAACTGTGATAATAACACACTGTGCCAGGCAGGCCAAGCCGCATATCTTTGCTCCCATATTGGCCACTTGGCTCAATGAATATTTGTAATATTAACAATATAAGCAATACAAGCGGCCCGTTGCACAAAAGCAATTTGCAAGCACTGCTTACACGCACATCACAAATTGTGCTACTGCCCCGTTTCACAAATGCTGATATCTCGCAAACTGCAGATATATTTGTGAGTCCTCTCACATGCTAGTGCATGTGGGGTTTCAAGTATGGTGTTTCTTTTGATTAGTTAAAGTGTCAAAATGAACTTGAGAGGAAATGATCTAATTTTACAAATAGCAGCTTGCAGTTGTAAATTTGGTGAAACAGTTTCAGTTTTTATTTACAGTTCGTAACACTGGCCAATGCTTTTCTGTCTTTTCTCTATTTCCTTCCTTGTGTTTTATGATGCGATTTATTTATGGATTACAGACACGAAAACAAAATCCAAGGGATAACATGTTGAAGTGAAACACATATTTCCCAAAATGTTAAAAGACAAACATGTGTGTGATTTCAGATAGCATGCTGGCGTTCGGGAATCAGAGGCGTGACATGTAACACAACAGCGTCGGTGTAGTCCCACCATGCTGGCTGTCCCTTTTGCACAGATGTCAGTCCGGCAATGTGACTACCTCTGCTGCCGGGCCTAATGGAGGAACAACAATGCCCCCCCATTCCGGAATGAAATGGGGGGGGGCATTGTTCGTACAGCAAGGCCGAATAACGGCGCAACATTCCTGCCTCGAACAGGCTGTGTCAAAGGGGCTATAGTCTGATCAAAAGACACAACATTGTTAACAAGTGGTTTCATTCTGTCCATCATCATGTCCATACGCCTTTACTGAACCAAAGATCCCCTGAAAAGCAAGCTGATGATTGATCCAACCTCTGTTAACTTTGATTCATTTCTGTCAAGACCTGTGTACAATCAAACATTCGGAAAAATGAGGTCCTAAAAAAATCCATTCAAATGAATCAGTTGAGTAAATAAACTGCTAAATGATTGCTTGCTGTGCCAAGCAACGTGGAGCACAGATCTTGGAATACAGTGCGTGAAGTGGCAATTATTTTGTATGCTTATAAATACACAAATAAATAGTGTTTAAGGGTCTATCAGTTTGTGTATTATCCACACTCCAAAGAATTAATCAATATAAGATGCCTTAACCGCCTCCATGCTCTTAGGGAACCAATTGCCTAGACAACAAAAGACAACAAACAGACAATAAGATAAGGTCTTAAGTCTTAACTAGGAAATCCTAAAACCTGATGTGTGGCTGGTCAGCACATTTGCTCTCTGCATGTCTTGCAGGGAGACAAATATGATCAATCACACTACAAAGTCTGCAAGGAGATCCTTATCAGGACAGGATGGCTATTCCACACAGCTATAAATCATTTGAAGTTCTCTCTGTTTATACTATAATAACACAACAAAGACTTTACTCACATCAGGACTAAAGGGTATGCATTTTGGCATGTGACTTGAGGGAAAGAAGCAGTAAGGAGAAAATGTGATATTCAACATGTTTGAGGAAAACAAAAGCAAAGAGAACAATGGAAACGTGCTGTTCTTTTATATTCCTAGCATAGTTACACTGACCACTTCAAAAGCCACTGTGCCGTGTGCCTCTGCACAATCCTGATTCCACATGTGGCTGTTGCTCAACAAGCTCAATCATCAAGGGATTTTAGACATATCTACTAATTACTACTTTTCCCCTTGTAACACTCTATCCTCGCATTTTACTATCTTAAATTACTGTTTGTCCAAACCCCCGTCATAATGACTGAGAGCAAAATGCATTTTATTCGAGCTAAATTATGACAACAGGGAAAAAGGAGACCCATTGTACCTGTTAGTAGTTTAGTCTAAATTGCAGAAATTACACTCGTAGTTCTATTTCAACATTACAGTAATTATGAATGAAATATTACAGGATACAGTCAGCCTCATTATGAAGTTGATCAAACCATTATACTATAAAAGAAGGCAGGTGTCAGCCCCAACAAGCAGAAACATTGGCTGCTAGTCAGCACCTAATTCCTCAAAAGAAAGAAAGAAAAGAAAAACTTCACAATATAAGAACAAAGACATGCAGGATCTAACTAAACTTAGCACAAAAAGTAAGGAAATTTGTGTTTGGTAGATTATTTCTTTGTTGTAACAATGCTTCTTGGCAATAAATTTTATACTGTTGGAAAGCCTGTTTATTTCCCTTTTAAATGGTGCCACATTTGCAAGGAACATGCACTGCCATTGCAACCCACATTGTGGTCAGATGTGGGATTACATTCATAGCGTTAATGATGTGAAAAAGCTTAACTTAAGACTTAAGCTCTACTATTGAACTGTGAACAAACTTTGCAGCTCTGCTGCTCATCCCACAAATGCATGTTCCTTACAAATGGGGCACCATTTAAAAAGGGAAATAAACAGGCTTTCCAACGGTATAAGATTTATTGCCAAGAAGCATTATTACAACAAAGAAATAATCTACCAAACACAAATTTCCTTACTTTTTGTGCTAAGTTTATAAAGCAAGGAATCTCTGTCTGTCTGCCGGTCTGTCAGTATGTATGTTTGTCCTTCACAT
This sequence comes from Scomberomorus guttatus, assembly GCA_038419695.1. Taxonomy (NCBI): domain Eukaryota; kingdom Metazoa; phylum Chordata; class Actinopteri; order Scombriformes; family Scombridae; genus Scomberomorus; species Scomberomorus guttatus. The sequence goes on along the minus strand of CM076453.1, from coordinate 14,400,196 downwards.
ATCTCGAGAACCGTTCATCCAATCTATTTCACACTTGGCAAGTGTATTGATGGAGACTCGAGGAAGTGCAGTGTCGAGTGTGAAATTGTTTGGATGAGCGGTTCTCGAGAAATATATAAAAATACCTCATACACAACATTGATTTGCTTCATCTGCTGTGGAGTCAATGAGCAGAAATACAGACAGCGCCATCTGCCATTGTGGTCAGAGGTGGGATTACATTCATAGTGTTAATGACGTGAAAAAGTTTAAGAGACTTAAGCTCTACTATTGAACTGTGAACAAAACTTTGCATGTATGTTCAAGATGTAATGCAGGATGTCTCAGGCACGTTCAGAAATATATAAAAATATCTCATACACAACTTTGCCTCTGCATCTTCTGCCCGTGGAGTCAACAAGCGGAAATACGGACAGTGCCACTCTGCCATTGCAACCCACATTGTGGTCAGAGATTGGATTGCATCCGTAGTGATAATAACTATCATAAAAAAATGAATTGAAAAAGTTTAGAGAGTTAAGCTCTATTCCCGTTCCTCACATGCGGGAACTTTGTATGTATGTCCAAGACATAGTGCAGGATGTCTCAGGCAAGTTTTGAATGGGCACTACAGTTCATCCGATCAACTTCAGTTCAGCTTAAAATTGTAGTTTACAGATAGTTTGCATGAGAGGCATTTAGGGGACTGGCACTGTTCTCTCTAGGTATTGAGAAATCGGCCCATTCTAAACAGGCACATTTTGAATGGACACCGCACTAGTTCCTAAAATTGGCAAATACTGTGTATAATGAGGGGAAGAAAAGATGAGAACAATTTGGGGTTGTTCTTTTTACAGATACAGATCTGGTTTGGCCTCTCCTTTAAATGATGATGTGTGTTTGTTTTTCACTTTATCAGCTATTCTATTTCATTATATATGATTTATGAAATTGGATGAATGTGAGGTGACTTGCTGTCAAAGCATTTCCATTTGGATGGCCATGATATTCTCCTGGTTGAGTCATCAGTACAAACAATTAGCAAATTGAAATCTGTGACTGTGTACTTCATTTTAAGTGATGACTATGATGACTAAGCTCCAAGGAACACTGCTTAAAAAAATAAAATACAAAAAAAAAATCACTTACCTTAGAAATCGATTACCTTCTAATACCAAACTAACAAAAAGTGATTCGCCAGGAATGAAGCAGAAATATTTAAAGATGGAAATTTACATGCAGGAAGAGATACTTCCATCATCAACCAACTTTTCCACTCCGATTGGCTGATTCCACACATGTGGAGGTTTTTTTTTTGTTTGTTTTTACACAAAATGAAGTAAAGTCTTAATTGTATATAAAACTAGGAGATTTTCCTGAAGAAGCTGTTAGCTTCTATAGCTGTTACTTCAATACCTCACAATACTAAAATCCTGGGATTTGCAAATTCTGGCTAAGCACAGTACAGATTAATGGCATCACTAGGGGACTGATTACTGATCTATATACTTCAGCATCAGAAGGGGAACTCAGTTATTTATCATGGACTGGTTCAAAAAACAAACACATGTGAGTTGTGACTGATTTAGGTTAGCACTGGGGTCTGTTTCACCTCAAACAGACGATAGTTGCACACTCCAGCACTTGGAATGATACCCAGTTACAAACAATCTGTGTCTGTGGACACGTGTACAAGAGCCTGGAAGAGTTTGTGTTTGGGATGAGTTTCATACCTGTACGGCAGCTGTGTGATCTGCGACAGGGGCTAGTTGGACATACTGCACTTGGATGTCAGGGGGGAGGGGGGAGCCCTCCACTGCTGTAGCCCCCCCATCAGCTGAGGCCACCGCTATCAGCTGAGCCCCACGCAGCACCTAGGACAGACAGGGAGGGAGAGGACAGAGAAGAATTGTTAACCATCACTCACATTTTCAGTCCATTCTCAACATTATCATCAGTCAATTGACTGGCTTATATTTCCAAATACTGTTAAAGTGTAGTAGATCTGAATACCCCTCCCCCCCCCCCCCCCCCCCCCCCCAATCAGCTTTATCCAGCTGAGTTTTAACAGCAACAATCTGGCCACCACTGTAATGATCTATAGTACACACCAGTGGAAATAAGAACCAAATAAAAACAAACAGCAGAAAGCCTCATTTATGTCTTATCTGATGTGTTTATGTTCTTTTATTGATTACAGCCATCAGTGTGTACAGGCACGGTGTCATACAAACACACCAAGTAATCATGTGGCATGGAAACAGTCAAGTCGTGGTATATGAGGGACATAAATAAACAATTCAGCTGCTGTTATCACTCTGTCTCATCCCGCCTCCTGTTTATACATCGATTTGGAGAGGAACTTTATGGTCCATTCATTTCAATTATATTTTGTCTTCCTGGGCTCCATAACATGATATGCTAGTTAATTTAATTTTTAATTTTTTTTTTTTTATTTGGGTTCATTCCATTAAAGTCATATTTAGACAAAGAAATAAAAGTCACGGGCAGAGAATGGAGAGTGAGACATCACAGGGGGATCCTAATCTCCCACGGCGATGGAAGTCCGCCAGGCGACATTAGAGCTCTGTGGTTTCGATGTACTAATTACAGAACAGCGCAGTGCAGCTGGAGTGTCGTTGGGTATTCCTATAGTTTGTTGAGGCTATTTCTGTAGATGGACTGTAACCACAAACACACAGAACATTGGCAGTGTGTGTGTATACACTTGTACAAGGTCACACACACGTGCGCGTGCACACACACACAGATGGTCTGGGATTAGCAGAGCACTGCTGTTAATTTAGATAGCATAACTCCCATGTGACAACTGACATACAAATTAAGATACAATCATGCTGTCAACACAAACACACAAAAAGATGAATGGAGGGAAACATTCACTCAGCTTTGTGCTTGTGCATGCTCGACCTCACAGAGAGGTCAGAGACCACACTAGTACCCTCCAGTGTGGCCAAGGGCTTTCCAACTATAAGTTTCTCAGGGGGGGTTGGAGGGGAGGGAGGGGGGGGATAACTGGTTTGAAAGAAAAGGCGTTCCTACATGAAATGACAGCACGGTCTCATTTATTTTCTTTCCCAGTTTCAAGGCCTAGTACTGGGACACAGGCCGCTTCCAGTGTCTCCAGTCTGGCAGGTTTCATATGTATGTAGTCTTTGTGTGCTGTCTCTGTGATGTTATGTGAGGTCTCCGTCTCAGTCTCCTTCCAGCTGCAATTGGTGCTGGGACTGGCTGGGACATGCTAAACAGACATTACAATTTTAAGGGAGAATATGCAAGCCTGCAGAAAAACCCAAACCTCACAAACCTCAATTACAGATGATGTTTGTTGCCCCCTAACCCTTTCAATTCCAGAGTCCCACACTGCCTCCCAACCCCCAGTCCAACCTTTGCTTTGAAGTTCTGAGTTCGTGACGGACTCCAAAGGTTCAGTTAACCCCCCCGGTACCCACCAGCTCGCCTCGTCATCTGAGAGACTTTGCCAGATTCACCACAAAATCTGTCACCTCATCTCCATAATGCACCAGGCCCAGGCAGCCCGATGGAAGCTATTAGTGTAAGATGTCTGCCTGACTCACCCAATTAGACAACCAGGAGGCTTCAAGCACACACATGAATCAAGGCTGGGTGAGTTAGACTCTTAATATAGACTGTTAGAGCTAATCAGAGAGTTAAAGAAGTAGTCTTAAATCTTGGGTGTGCTTCCTTCTTTCTTGCCGAGTTAGATGAGAAGATTGATACCATCCTCATGTCTGTACACTAAATACGAAGTTGGAGACGTTAGCTTAGTTTAGCATAAAGACTGAAAGCATGGGGATACAACTAAGTCTGTCCAAAGGTAAAACATATCTGCCTACCAGTACCTCTACTGAGCCAAAGTCAAGACGTGACATCCAGACTAGACTCTGTTCCACTAGCTTCCATGACTCAATGCAATCTCTAATTCAGTGTTTCTTTCATGTGTCTTTCTGAAAAAACGAAGTGCGTTCCTGGGGTTTACTTTCCATATTGTAAGACAACTCGGCATCCATTACAGCATTTACTATCAGAAGTTCAACAACGATTACTTTGAGCACAGAAAAATTACAGACCCCATAAAAATCTACAAGCACAGCAGCACACGTACTTCATCACGTCATTGTAACTTGGTTTCATCCTTATCCATAAAACTTCAACAGTTTCATCTAAAGTCATTTTTTTCAACTTTCAAACTTGTACAGTGTTCACTCCTGTCTGTCCTGCTGTTTTTACAATCACGTCTAGCTGGCCGCGACCCCTCGACTCACTCTTGGACGCGCCTCCTCTGTCGAGCCCTCACATTAAGCCCATGAACGTCTACAGCTTATGGGAAGTGGTGTTTGTTAAAAGGCAGCTAAAAATAGATATTGAACAAACAACAAACAACCTCCGTTCCAAGGCTGGAATTTTAGTTTTTAGCGTAGTTACAAATGTGATTGTGGTTTAGAATGAGGTTTTCTTACTTCTGGAGCAGAACCCGGAAGTTACAATTTAATTACGGCTCTTTATAGCTCACCAATTAACACATTAACTTCGGAAAGAGCCAGGCTAGCTGTTTATTGAGAACATTGAGAACTCAAACGCACAACCAGTTGTGTTGTTAGTGTTTCTTCATAGTAACCATCCATAGAGATGCATGCTTTATCTCCACACTTAATCACACTGTTCTCTCATTAGGAATGATGCACTGCTTCTGCCAAGTGCTCATCTGTCTGCAATAGTACGAACGTGCATGTGTGTACATTATGTAAACTCAAATGTGACGATGTGTCTGTATTGTCCGACTGGTGTATGGAAGTGTACAATTAGGGGGTTCAAAGGATTCTATGGTTGACACTTGAGATCATAAACACTTGTCTCACTCAATTAGATTCTCAACCTCCATTTGAGAGCAGTTTGCATTCTCAGCTGTGTGGAGCAGCACACAGAGGCTCACAAAAGCATTTACAGAGTTGGAACGGTGTGTGAGATCTCTACAGCGGTTACACAGGAACTGCTCCGGTCCACATCCTGTCCCACGGCTCGCTTTGTCAGAACAACTCGTCTCTGCTGTTTGGGTGCAGTACTGTCATGCTTGGCGTGTATGAGTCGGACTCAAAGTATGAGTCGGACGAAAACAATCAAACCCTCAAGAAATGTACATCCACTTCAAAGAAGCTGCTCAGAAAGTGTAACCAGACAATGACCTTCAGTCTTGTAGCATATTTATTTCCTTGTAGCATAAATTATTCATTTGTTGTCTATTATTACCTCAAGGTTGGAAGTTCATATACAGTAAAACACTATTGAGCACTATCAAGCAATTCTGTGAGTACTGATGATAATTACATCTCATTTAGCTAAAAAGGACATAATCACAATCATTAAGCTTGTTGGCAACGATGCAAAAACAAAAATAATTACAAAATTGTATCAAGGAAAGGTTTTATGAGGTAGAAAAGTAGTCTGCCTGTAGATTATGTTGAATCAACAATCACAAGGCATTATACAGCAGGGTGAGAACTATTTGAGGGGGCCTTCTCGGAGCAGACAAGTCCCCTCAGAGCTTTGCAGTCTTGATTACTTAACTGCATCAGTTTTCAACTAAGAGCTGAGATGACTCGCTTAAAATATAGCCTAATAAAATAGATTTGACATAGTGGGCTCAATTTGTCATAAACCGGGGCCATCTGCAGATCTTAAGTGCATTAGTTACTGTTGACCTCAATGTTTTAGGGACTGGGATCGTTAAATAATCAGAGCTGGCTGACTGACCACCCCCATGTTGGAGGGCCAAAGAGCAGAGCAGACAAGCAGGATTAAAGGGATGTGTTACTGCAGCACAGCACTGCAGAGAAGAGCACTGAAAAATCAAGAGCATCTTAAATTTTCTGCTGGCTTTGCTAGCTGCTATGGCCTTGAGAAAAAAAAAAGGGAGAAAGAAAAAAATAAATCTTTCGCTGATGCTGCAATGCTTTCACTAATGGATCCAGGACACTAAAGAAATACAGCGATGGGAGAGGAAAGACACAGAAATGAACAACAACACCAGCTTAATGCAAAAAAAAAAAACAGTCATGATTCCAAGACTGAAAGACAATAACTAACTGGATAAACAAGACTTTTACCCAGACTTCATCTCAACTTGTCTAAGGATTTTAAGACGCAGTTTGTCTCCTTTTATTTTATATGAAACTAGTTAAAGGAATAATGAGGGCTTTAACAAGGTATGGGTTGTTCAGGAATACAACAATGACCCTGAATTCCAGTGTCTACTCAATCCCTAATAATAGTCTCAGAATCATGCATCAATCAGAAAATCTGCAGACTGGCATCAGTTCCCAGGCTCACAGGAGGTCTCAGTTAAAGTCAGCTGTGCATCAGATGAGGCTATGAGTCATCCGCTTAGTGTGCACGTGAGTGTTTGTGTCTAAGTAGTTGAGGTTGTTTTTTTTGTTTGTTTTTTTTTAAAGATTTTGCTTCAACCTCACTGTAATCAAAGTACACTGGAATCCCCCAAAACACAAGATCCTCCTTTTAGAGGAAATAAAAATCTATACACACAAGACGTTTTTCTGCGCTCTAAAACTGGATTGTAGATGTAAATTAGCTCTATAGCTAGCTCTGGGCCAACGGTTGTGTTGTACATGGCCCCTATTAAATGAACTAATAAACTGAAGAAAAAAGAAAAGAGTGCCACATAAATCTGGTTCTGATCATTCCCAAAGGAAAACCTCCTCTGCTTTCAGATCTGAAAAAGCCCAAGAGCAAAACAGGGAAATGAAAAAAGAAACATTTGGACTTTGGAGTGGCTGGAACTTCCTCTCAGCTTCACAGCCGTCAACAACATCTGCAACTGCCAACCCTGGACAGATGTCCAAGCAGTAACACTAGCTCCGGGTGGGTAGGTGGGGCAACAGAGGAGGAGGAGGGGAGGGGAGGCGAGGGGGGGTTTGGGGGGGCGGTGGGCTAAAGCCTGGCTGTGACTGCACTGTAAAGATGCCCAAAGACACAGTGGTATTCTGAGTGCTTGTTTAGTGTAGACTGGGAAAATGAGCACACCGGCCTACATATGTCTCACCGCAGCCATTAACTGTCTTAGTTACATATGCCATTTATTTCACCTTTGAGTCTAAGGGATATTTTGATTTCAGCTGGACCTCAGCTCATAACATGATTGAATAAACAACAGTGGACTTGATATAAATATAAAAAAGTCAGAAGCAGAATAAGAAGCCAAAGGGTATACTTATGCCATGCATTGCTGATATATCTATCTCCTGTCTACATATTATTCTTTGAAATACATACTTGTTATAAATCTTCAAGTCTCGCAAGACCTCTGAACTTGTAACCTGGCCTACTGCTTCCCATCTCCCACCCACACCCTGGCACTGTTTCTATACCCCGAGTTCAACACCTGCATCTAATCAAACCCTCCCTTGCATCCTCTGCTCCACAACTCCCACCAGCAGACCGGGAGTCAGATTCAAACAGGGCTCAGAGAGGTTTTACGACAAAACCAGCTTGACTTCAATTCTGATCCAGAACCGGCAAATCAAAAGGGGACTGATGACAAAAATAACAGCTGTAATTAAGAGTCAGGACCCTAAAACGAAAAGGAAGAAAATTCCACTAAAGGTCTCTCTGTTCTCTAGTGCAAATCCAAACTTGGCCTGCCTAATTGACAAAGGCATTTTTACAATGTCTGTAAATTTCATGATTTAAGATGATGACTTTTATCATGTTTCCAATTATCCTCTTTAATTCAATGGAGCCAGAGGAGATGATATACACAGGTTGTAAAACTCAACTAACAGAATATCAAGCTGCAAACAATACCCATCTCAACAAGTCATTCAATCTACTATTGAGCCAGCCATCTTCAAATGCACATCAGTGTAGGCCAAGATGTTTCTTAAACCAAATGTCATTTTACTGACACAGCTGGAGTGATACATTTTATTCTATTTTCAGTTACTGGCATTTCCCTTTAAGCATCCAAAAACAAAATAAAAAATAAAAAATCCATTGAAAACAAGATTAAACGAGTACAAATGACCTGAGACTGACCTTTTAAGCAGTACACATGAAGCTCCAAACAACCTCGCTTAAAGAGGACTCAATGTGTCCTGAACTCACCCAGCGCCTTTGACAGACAGCAGCCAAGATTTCTCCATTACTACTTCAATTCTCAGATCTGCCGTGAAAGACATCTGCCCTCTTACATCACTGTGTAACACACTTGAGTCTTGAACTCAATGAGGCATCACATCTATCAGATACAGTCCCATTTACAGTAGTCTGTACACTTGCCAGCAGCCACAAAAAAGGAAACAAAACAAACCATTCTGTGGACTCTCACTCTCTTGTTTTGGTAAACACCCATTTCAACATTTTGTCTTGTCCTTTCTCTGGTATAATGATGTTTAATGTTTAATAGTCACATTGATGTCCAGAAGAATGGGTGGCCTGAATATATTATATTTTGTTGACATTTTAAATTCTTTGCATTGGTAAATTTTACAAAAACGCCTTTTAGTTGCAGTGTTAGCTACGTAAGCTGTTTTGCTATAATTACCACAAAAGTACAAGTTTTATGGTTCACCATGACTACTGCTTGTTATGCTGCTTTTTTCCAAACACACGTGGTGTGTGTGGAGACTAGGGCTGAACGATTTTGAAAAAAAATATATTGCATTTATTTCGATTGATATTGCAATCGTGATATGATTTACAATGTTAGGGGGAATGATCATTTTCACATCATTATTCTCATTTTCACTGAAAAATATATTTTGACACACATTTCGCCTTTAACAAATATTGCGTATCCTGCGATTTGACAATTGCAGGAGGCCGTATTGCAATTTCGATAAAATTTGGATTAATTGGTCAGCCCTAGTGCAGAAATCAGACTGATGAGTAATCTAGCTCTGTTAATTAAGTTATGCTTTTTCTGATTATGACTCTAATGTGTGTTAAACACCCTGATTAAAGACAGATGTATTACTTTAACCTGGTTATAATCTGATCTATAAGACTGTTGCTGTAAGAATTGCTTTCCCTGTCAGGATGCTGCTGGAGTTGAAACTGATGTATGATGGGCGCTGTGGGCCTGGGATTGGTGAGGCAGGGCTGCGCCAGGCCTGCGCTGATGATGAGTCATTCCGAAATGCATCGAAAACATCTGGTCCCTTTTACTCACACAGCCCGTGACCCTGGGCTCTGCCTAAAAAGACAGAAGAAAACACCACTGGGGGTACCCTCCTCTGCCTTACAAACACCCACATTTAGCACTTAGGATTCCCCCGATCTGTAGCTCTTTATCTCCAGGCCACGATGCCACAAGGACACAAAGCAGACCACTACTCCTTTGAAACAGTATCCACCACTATGTCTCTAAATCCTTAACTGCTTACGTACATCCCACTTACACTAAACACTGGTCATAAAACATGTTGTTTGTATCTTTTCATCTCATTTTTACCATCCCCTCACGCTGTGAATCACAAGAATCTCAACATCCCCTTACATACTAGAAACAACATTCTTGAGCAGAGAGAGAAAGAGTAACTCAGGCCGCGGGCCAGCAGTTTCATTTCAGGATAAATCACACCCTGATTCTGTGAGGTTAACCCTACAGATTGTTTGAGCATCTGCTTTGTGTATAGCAATGACGAATAAAAGAGTACTGTCCTAGAGCGCCAGATCTGTACCAAAGCTAACAGGCAACAGGCTTCGAAGGAGCTGATGTCTCTGGTATTTGTCACACAAATGCACACTTGCACACACAACTGTAGAAACATCAACACTTCCAGTACAACATGACAGAGGAATTGAGTTCAAAACACACTTAATCATCCATTTCCTCATCATTTCTCTCCCTTCATTTTTTCCTTTTTTCCTTTCATCCTCTCCTCCATCAACCCTCTCCCTCTCGGCACCATCACTCGAACACAATATATACGGCCTCCATTTTTCCTGGTTCTGGACAAGTTCTGTGTTTACAGGTCCTGGCAGCAGAGCTGGAGGGACCGGTGCCGAGCCGGACTCTCTCTCTTCAATCTGTGACCCAGTTCCCACACTGACCATGAACAATACCGCTTGGGAGGATCCAACAGATGCACCGCAACATGTGCTGACAGGAAGGGATGGCAGAGGTTCAACAAGGGGGTGGGGGGTGGGGACAGGAGGGGGGACTGTGTCCAGACTCTTGACAATCATGTCTAAACCCCTGATGGGCGGCATTCAGGTCCATCATCGTTAAATAATGCAGGCGGATGACAAGATCAGCAAATTTGGTAAAGCTTTTTAGCCGTCTCTTGAGATGTACTGGTTTTTTAATACACAGCAGGGGTTTTGGACTGTCTAACAGGGAGAGTCCTCAATAAACTTGTGAGCTTACACAACAGTGTTGCTCTTCTGTTGGTTTTATTGAAAATATTAAATTTTATTTTCTGCATTCACCGATTTGCAGAAAAGAGTGGCAGCAAAGATGGGTAAGAGAGAAAGGGGGCATCCCAGGCCACTGTGGGCACATTGCGTTTGTCTGAGCCATTTGAGCTAGCAGAGGGCACCACCCCCTTCTGTGTTTTTATGTGGCACATGGAACAACAATGCATTTGTTTAACAGAGTGTGTTTTTTTTCCTCCCCGATTCACAGCTCAACTGGTCTCGGTTTTCAATCATGAACAGCACAAAACATCTCCTCCAGACAGTCTCCCCTTTTTGGCTTTCCTCTCGCCATCTTTTTTCTCTCTCCTTTCCTCCTCATCAGTCAATCCTTTTATCTTTCAATCCTCCATTTGGTCTGCATCAGTGCAGGGTAAGATCACAGCAGTGAAAGAAGGGCACTAGATAAGAGGCTATGACAGACAGGGAGTGCAGTAAAAGACTAGTTATTTTATAGTTTCTGGGTCTGCCTTCTCTTCCGTCTCTTTTCCATGAGAGGGTTTTTATAGGCCGGCAGAGATCTTTGAATGCAGTATTGCTCAGACTTTCAGCTGGCACAGTCAGGGCTACATTGGCATAGACAGACATGGAACCGGATACACAAGCATCTGCTGCCAAACTACATATCCAGAGTGTACGTGAGTAGTTAGACAAACACACAAATAAAGTGAATAGTGAGATGTGTTTAGCACACGGCACTGCTCATAGCAGTAAATCTCCAGTGGCAATATAGAGCATGTTAGGTGGACAGAGGGCACACTGAGGGGTCAGTCTGCAGCCCTGTCAAAATTTTAAACGCTACCTGTCTCCCCTATAAAGACATCTAAATTTATTTTGCCAGTAAAGCTGGAGCACACTTTAACGAGGCACCAAATCCTCTCACTTAACTTTTACTGAAAACACAACTGACATGACACCTCTGATTTTTGACAAATACTGCACACACAAACCCAAATGAGCTAGGTGTAGTGTAGACAACCATGGAAAACATGCACATAAATGAAAACAGTAATGGAGTCACGGAGTGTAAAAACGCATATGTGAAGCTGTTAAAAATCACACCCCGAGAGTGCAACAACTTTTCTTTGTTTATGTAATGGATCTAAATGCGGCCAAGATTCGACCTGAGAGTGTAAACATCTGACAACTTAATGTGACCTGGAGTGACTGCATGTGGCAGGTGGCCTTTAAAAGAAAGGTGTAACCACAGCTACACAGACAGATGAGAAGACGACAGAGCGGGATGGAGAGGAAAACCGCCCCAGAGAAGGAAACGGTGAGAGAGAACTCTTGCGTGATGAAGTGTGTAGGCTATGTTACACTAAGATAGCCTCTGCAGTCCGCACTATTCTGCCAGATTACAAAAACATTGACATCATACATAGCTTGTTTGATGTAGGCCTCTCTGTAAACACACAAATGAGACATTTAGGAAAGCACACAGGATTAAGTCTGATTTGTATTGTCTTTGTCTGAGGGTTTTAAATTCTGGTCCAAGATACACTACACTAATCATGATAAAGACATAAGATGTAATTTGTATGTAACCATATCTGGTCAAAGCGATTTATCTCCTTCAATATGCTGTAATCACTAATATACTTGTTTGGGCCCAGTTTGAGTGTCTATGTTCTCTCTGGGTTTCATCAGATTTAAGATTCGCCCACCCTCCACTCCATGAGAATCTGAGAACATACAAGTGAAGAAAACGCTGCCACTGTAGTGTACCACAACATTTGTGTGAAAAGCTCGACCTACAACATGAGGTCTAAAGAATAATTTACTGCGTATTTGTTTTGGCACAGCATTCATATCATTTTACAGAACGAATCAAAGTATGAACTAAAAAGAAAGGGAAAATAAAAGCTTTTTATTGGACAAGGCTTCCAGACACTGCCTAGGGAATAGAAGCCTTTGTGCACTTTCTAGTTCTCACATCCTGGGACCCTGTGGTGTCTATCTGCACAAGGAAATAAAGCCTACACACAGTACACACTGCAGCTTCAAACTGTGCATTTCTTAAAGCATGTTATGTGTATGGCATGGCATATACCGTGTGAATTGATCTGATAACTGCTGGAAATGTGTGTTATGGTGCAAAATTTAATCAAACTCTGACCGAAACCTGTTCCAAGATCCTAGAGAGAGACAGGGAGGAATGCTGCTGTCAGGCTCAGCAAGTAGGTCAGTCGAGGACACAAGCATGCATGTGTGTTTATGAGTGTGAGAGAGAGAGGGAGCTCCAGGATGTGTGGTACCTCAATCAATTGAAAACACACATGGAGCCAAACAGCCAATAAAACAACACAAACAACAACCAGAAAAAAAAAAAAAGTGTACACGCACACAGACAGTCAATGGCGCTAGATATTAATCAGACAATAAAATGAACTGAGCAGCTGAAAGCGCGTGGTTCCAGATGGTGGGTGGCTTGCAACGCCTTCTTCACCCCAAATTTTGACATGTTATATGGAAAGGTGATGATTAGTTTTCAAGTGCAATGTTGGAAGCTTTAAAGAATTCCCTACAAAGTATTGTTACTGTAATCACATTGCTACTACTACTACTACTACTGGAACAAAGCATGGTATTACTTTACTGATTGAATAAATAGGTTGTTACTTGCATTACATTCTTATCTCCGTCTTATTCTGCACTCAGTTCATGCCAGAAATTTCTGAATTATGAGAAGAGTGCACATGACTGAGCCAACAAAGTGGCCAATACAACTCAGGAAGTGTGAATTTAAGGCTGTTTTTGCTATTTTTACTACAGACCTTGAAAATAAGTAATGTGGTCTTACTGGGCCTTCAAACACAAGGGGCTGCTTTGGTGGAGGCTGTTGTTAAAGGTGCTGGCGAGAAAATAAAATATGATCCTATGAGGCTGATTTGAGCAATTGTTTCATGAGTTTCAAGGTTTATCAAACATCAAAATACCGCACAGTGGTTTATAACACTAGGAGGAAGAATTTTATTCTCTGTTGCAACAATCATCAGGGAAACAGTAGAATTACACTGTTCATGTTACAAAGTAATCTACCAGGAATGTGCATTTGCACATTTTTGACTGGCAATTACGATGCCTTGGCTGCCGGCGACTTTGCATTGCGTTCCAGCAAAAAGTGAGCCAGATTCAACTTTTTTGCGGATGCATTTTGTTGCTGGAGCCCTCCGCGACTGAAGCCCCGCTGTGGCAAGGTGACATGGCACCAGGTACAGCATAAAATGACCTCATTGAAATGAATGAGGGAGCTACAACGCTACAGCATTTAGTCATTTAGGATGTAATGCAAAAGTAACATAATGAATTGTGTATCTAATTTTCTTAGGGGGTCATGAGGAAATCATAACCCCATGACCCCAACACTGATTATGTGTAGCCTCCATTCACATTTTAGTGGGGGAAAAAAATCCACTATTGGCTGCTACATAAAATGACCTTACAGAATAACACAAAACAGTTTAACCACCACACAGGCAGCTTGAGAAAGAACTTTCTTCCCTGAAGCCTTGCTTCTAGACAAAGTGAAATAACGTGTTGATCTTCAGTAGGGCTGCACCCTGAAAGTCGATGAGTCAAATCATCTGTCAGAGACCCCTCAGTCGACTGAGATTCTTCAAGTCAAGCAATCAGGTTTTTAAAAAAAATATTATTTCAAAGTGGACAAAATTTCAAGTCTACTGTTTATATTTTCATCTAAAAAATAATTCCAATCTTAAATAATTTTAATTTCATTTCATTTAGATTGATTTGTTAGTTTTTATGTTTAAAGAGAAATAAAGAAGTAGGCCTATCCTGTCAAAGAAGAGATGTCTTTTATTTCATAGCGGCCAATGCTGTGAATTTATTTTAAACTGTTTCATTCGTTTATTCATTTACATGTTATTTTTAATGTTTAAAGTGAAATAAAAAATTAGGCTATAAGAGCCTGATTTAAACAGAAATACATGTGTGCTGCCTGCCGTTATTCTGACAAATCCAAATCTTAAAAAAAAAAAAGGAATGAATAGTCAAATCTTTGTATTGAACAGCCAAATCCAATTTGACTGACAAAATTCTGAGTCAGGTACTGCCCTAGTCTTCAGGCGTCCATATGTGGCCTGCAATGGTCATACACAGGCCGACTGGCCGGCTTTGATCGAGACTTGCTTGGATCTCAGCAGAAAGAACAGAGAAACAGGAAGGGCCCTGGGTCCAAAACATCCATGACAGAGATGAAGGCGAGGGATGAACAAAAACAGACACTGGGAGGACATGAAGAACATCCAAGTGTGTGTGTGTATGTGTGTGTGAGGGTATGTTTCTAATTAATACATCATTATCATATCCAATTTTATGGTGGGAGTGCAATGAACAACAAAAAATGCCCTAAATCAGAGATTCCCAAGGTTCAGGGGGCTCTCTGTACTTCCTTCATCGGGTTTTTCAGGCTGTGCACCTGTCCAAGTTAAAACTAGAAGCAGGCTAAAAACACCACTTTACTAAATTTGAATTGCCTAGTCGGTCGATTACATTTACACTGCATACCAGTAAAGACAAAGTGACACAGCATGTAGAAAGTTACAGTTAGCAGCTTTCATACTTAGAAGCAGTACAAATGCTGGGTTCATAATTTTGAGAAACATGAAGCCATGTGCATGTGACTGGATGACAACTGGCTGTTGTACTTTTTAGGTGATAGCTCTCCAACACACTTGGGGAAGGCTTTTACTGACCATACAAACAAGAGAAAAATTAGGTTGGCCAGTGACGCCTGATGTTAGAATAAGTATATTTTCAGTCAAATACCTAAATCTACAAACAACAAGTCATATTTTCTGCCTTATTAAACAGTGATTTTATGTTATACTTCTTATATAATATCAGTGCGATACAAGTATTTGGACTGTTTTTACTTTTATTTCACCATCTCTCTCTTTCTGTGTTTCCTAACTAGAGGTCCTCAAAATAAAAGGGGAAGATTGGCATAGGTCTGATATTTGTTTGCCAGTTGAATGTGGCCATCAAGAATGCAGTATTGGGAAAACTATTGGCAAAATATTCAGCAAATATCCATAACACATTCACATCAGCAGCGTAACACTCACAGTGACAGTATAATAGAGGGCATGAATTTGACATCACCATACACAAAAATCACCATGGTTCACTACCCTGAATGGCAAAAATGCAAATATCCAGCACCTGCCAGTTGCATTTACATGGAAAAAAAATCACAGCTAAAATGGTAAAGAGCTGTTGTGTAATGACTGCAGAAATAGATCCAGCGAAAAAATTCAGGGTCACGTTTTTACAGACCACTGAAGGTTGTAATGCATGAAAAGAAGCAAAGATATCTCTGCAATTCAGGGAGAAAATTGGAATCTGGTACTGAAACATTAATGTCGTTTCATATTCTGTCAGGTATGTTACATTTTAATTGGACTAGTTAGTGACTTTGTGCATAAGATGTTAAATTAAGGTACATAAATAGACGGAATGTCATAGACAGGCTTTCAAATGTAGCTTCTTCCATCAATTTACTGCCCTTAATGTTAGAGGTTGACGGGTATTTCCCATTTCTACGGACAGAATAAGTAATGGATAAAAAGGACAAAGTTGATGCCTGTCCACTTCTGCACGGACAGTCCTTAGGGTTTGGTATAATCACACACATGAATCATTTGTGGAAGATCTGATGATCACTACTATGCAAGTTTCCTGGTGAATGGCCATTTTTCTAACACAAAACCACACATATCCACCATCACTCTTAACCAGTCTTTGTGAAGGATTTGCATTTCATGCATAAAAGTATACAGTCGTAAAAATATGTGGTTTATAATCTGTAGTGTGGATTAAATATATTATTAGAACTCCTAGTTTAGTTTACTGTGAAAATGTTCTTACCTGTCCATCCTGACCAACATGCACCTGGTGGATCTGGAGGTTCCCCTGAAATACAGAAATTACATGTCATGCCAAAACCCTGATGTCATAGCAAATGTACATAATTATTCAGCTATTTTGATCAGAAAACATAAAACTATATGAAAGACACTTTGTTTACTTCCTGGCTCTCCCATTAGCTATCATTTGCGCTGCATGACACCCGCAGTGATATTAACAAGACCACATGAGAGAGGACAACATATAAGCCATATTTAGCCTGCCCCAAGTTTCAGCTGTTTCTCTTGCTAACTGTATTTCATGTATATATGCAGTGCTGTGAGCTGCCATATGGCCAGAGAGCAGTGTAATCTCTCAAACAGCTCATTTCCTTTTCAAGCACACTAAAACCAATGTCTTTAATGGAAGGGGCCCGTTCCTAATGAAAACATATTCTGTGAGTGGCAGTTGGGAGAAGTGGGATTTTGTTGCTAAGCTTTGAACTCTAAAAAACAAACAATATCATGGAATAGGAAGGAGAAAGGAGAAAAAAAAAATCTGGGCTCAGCCACAAAGAGCAGGAAAGGCTTTAGAGCTTTTCTGCCTCCAGTTCACTCTGTCTCTCTCACTCAATCGTGCATTTCGTCCTCTGAGTGCTCTTTAGCACAACTGAATAGGAAATGAGAAAAACACTTGGTCAGAGTGTCAATTGCTTTTGCATAAATGTCAAGCTGTCATGCCTGTGTGGCACATATCATATACACTATGTGATTACGTGTATGTGTGTACACAGACTGGCGCCTTGAAATAAATCTCTCTCCCACATCCTCGATAAATCATTAACAATGATGCTGATGCAGAAATTCTTCTTTCGCAGTCGGTGTGGTTTTGAGTTCGATTCTGATTTCAACTGGCAGCACAACACTGAGTGCATGCAGAGATGTCTGGTGGGGGGGCATTATGTGGAAGCAAAGTCATAACCCCATGCATAAGTGTACATAACATTAAAGCGCTCTATAATAGGGCTGCACGATAAAACGATCTCAATATGGGATCGCAATAAAAGTTATGACAATTACGATGATAAACTTTAGACATTTTTAACTCGATATGGATAGATCTAACAGCCTATCACACAGCAGAAATAAATGCAACAACAGCTAGTCAGTCTGCAGTTTTTGGCTTGCACGTCAGAGTACACACCCGTTTCCTCACGCAAAGCATTGTTTTAGCTACTGGTGAAGAAAGTGGAAGTCCTCTGAAAAAGAGGGAAAAAATGAGTGGAACCGAGGGGCATGAAAGCGTTATGATGATACCGCAGCACCCTCATATTAGCCTCTATGTCGGAGTCTGTCCCCGGGTAAACAGTGAACCCAGGCTGGTGAAGAGGGACAAACTCTGCTGCATCTCCTGACGAGGCTACGCTAGTGCTAAAATTAGCAGGGCTACAGCTTTAGTGCCTGTAACGTCTTAAGTAACGTTAGCCAAAAAAAAGCTGCTCTAACTGACTGACACTTCTCTCTAGTAGAGACATTCTGTCTGCAACAGCAGGACAGTCATCACACATCATTGTTTTAACAAGGCTGCTTTGACTGTGGACTCACAAAGCTAACTGTTAAGCTAGGCTAAGCACAAAGGTCTTGTCCCCTTAGAGGGAAGGGTCACTGCAAATCAATACAAAGTTGTTCTGAGTGATCATCTTTATCCTATGATGAAACATTTCTATCCTGATGGGAGTGGTCTCTTCCAGGGTGACAATGCCCCCATCCATAGGGCACGAGGGGTCACTGAATGGTTTGAGTATGAAAATGATGTGAATCATATGCTGTGGCCTTCACAGTCACCAGATCTCATCCCAATTGAACACCTATGGGAGATTTTGGACCGACATGTTAGACAGCGCTCTCCACCGCCATCATCAAAACACAAAAATGAGGGAATATCTTTTGGAAGAACGGTGTTCATCCCTCAGGAAGAGTTCCAGAGACTGTAGACTCAATGCCAAGGTGCATCATCACAGTCACAACAACGTGCCGCCAGAATGCTGTTCTGGCAGCACCTTACTAAGACACTTGATGTTGGTTTTTCCTTTAATCTGTCATCTGTCTGTATATATAAATAAAGATGTAGCATAATGGCTGGTTTACAATTTTGCACTTTTTACTCAGATTTCTACCTCTAAAACTGAGAGATGGCCAAAGGAATTTGATGTGATAGTAGTCGCAGCTTTTAGTTTTATTGACATTATTTTAATAAGTTACAAGGCAAGCTAACTTGTGTTGTTTTGTTAGGCAGATAAAGCATGCTTGCAAAGTTAAACGTTTACATTATGTTATTCTATTTTTATGTTAAACTATAAATAACTGTAAATTATTCTAAAGTTTAACTAATGAACCCTCTGGTTTCTTAAGGCTTCAGTCATTATCAGGATTCTCTTCAAACTGGTAACATTATTAAATTATACATTGTGATAAATATCGATATTAATCAATATGGAAAAAATGATTGTGATCGTATTTTTTGCCATATCGCCCAACCCTACTCTATAAGCAACATCTGCTTTTGCTAAAATTCACTAATGACTTAAATGTCCGCTATTACACAGGTACATTTTGCTTCACTTGAATGTCTGTCCTCATGGAAAAGACACGCACAGTAAATGCAGCTTAATGGATCTAACCAAGCATATTTGTCAGATGACAAATAATCATTTGCTCTATTATATGGTTCTTTCTTTTCTCTATTTTAGCAGGCTAGTTTATAGTGTGCAAAATGTGAATTGTGCAATCACAAATTTGATCAAACACTAGGAAATGGGTGTAGTTAAAAATTAGAACAAGTGCTTCTCCACACAGCTGAAGTGGGATCAACCCTAATTTTCTGACGAAACACTTGGCAAGCTTTCAACATGACAGACAGCCACATCACAGGACACCTGGTGGAGCAATGCGCTGGACAGCGGCTCTCATTGTCTTTGCAACAAATCTCTCTATTGGCCTAAAAAGCATGCAGTGGATTTAATAGCTGTAATGTCATGCAACAGTGTATACCTGCAAGCATCTCTTTGTTTGTAATTATTCTAGGTTGAACAGTAATCAACAAGAAAGCTCAACAAAAAAAAATGAATCAATAATTGTTCATACTTCATCAATGCGACCATTCACCAGCTAAATAAGAAGAAATTTTTGTTTCTGTAAATTCATCATTGGAAATAGTTTTATGTCAATCAGGTGCCCAATCACACCTGAGGGCAATCAGGTGTGCAGCTGCTCCCACAAATATTAAAGATTATTTGAAATAACCAATCAAATAATGGAAGTCACTTCCAACACAACATACTGACATTCTCACACTAAAGCGGACAACATTATCTGTATCACACATACACACACACACACTTACCTCACTGTCCTGTGTGATCTGCACCTCCTCTCCTTGTGGCACCTGAGCAATGTGCAACTGACCCTGTGGAATCTGAGAGAGACACATGAAATATTAGACAGCTGAAGTTGGAATGAATAAACAAATATGATCAATAACTCAACAATAATTTCCTTTTTTTATCCTGATAACTATTTTCAACAAACAAAAAAAATTAATTAAATCAACATATAATGATCATATGATTATAAAGTGCAGTTATGCTTAAGCAGCAATGTACACAATGTGATTAAAAATAGTAAACTGAACAGTCTTAGTGTGTTAGATCTAATCTGGAAACAACACCACGCAAAGTTTGTTTGGCAATTATCAGACAATCATGGTTGCAAAGATAGCTCACTGCCAGTAAGTGCACTTGATTTCCTCTGCAATATGAGCAGCACTCATAAATTTAAAGCTCAGCTGCGCCTTTTAATACTCCACAGAGTATCAGAAGGATAACAATGCACACTGAGCTGCTGACAGCCGTTCTCTCCCACTCCTCCATGTTCTCCCTAACTTCTCTTCCTGCCTATCTGCCTTCCATCTTTTATCTCTTGTCCCCTAATATTGACGCTATTCCATACTACATACTAATTGTATATAGTAGGTACTATATACTAATCTTCATTGTATACTCTTTTTTTTCAGTTAGTACACAAGAAACATACCACATAGTTTTATACTAGTAGGGAATTATGCAAAACTGCAACTTCAGAATACCACCACCAGTTAAATCTAACAAAAAGACAAAAAAAAGTGTTTTTTTAAAAGTTTAATAGTTATTTTTTTATTTTCTGAGTTGTTCTTGGAGCTATTTCACCAACATCCACTATTATTTTCAGTTCTGTCCAGCTGTGACTAGCTCCTCCATTTCCTTTGTGCATTGCATTGTGTCAGAATAGTACAAACCAACAGCACACTCAAAATTCTAGTGCTTTTTAGGATGCATACCAACTGTTGTGCATATACTTAATTTTGTCACCTGCCGAGTGTGAACACACTTCATACTCAAAACCTGCTTAGAGTTAATGTGCAGTATGGATTTGGGACATATTTTGGGTCTTTTGAGTGATTTAGAGGGGAAGACAAGATTAAATAGCCCCAGTCACTTCCTGTTTGTCAGCCCACCCATAATGCTGTATGGGCCTGATTGTGACCTTTGACCATAACAGCTGTACAAGGTCATCCAATCCCTGAGCATCAGCTGCCACTCCTTTATTTATATAAGCTGTACTTTATTTCTGCTGTATGTGTCATTGTGGTGGGTGGCGTGATCTGACCTAACGCACTACAAACCCTGCTCTATGGGACAATCATATGACCACAGCATAAAAAAAACCCACGAATGACAAAGAAAGATAAAAAGTCAGGTTCTCACAGTCAGAGGATAATTTGTGAGTGTTTGCGTATAAATAAAACTGCAATTCATGGATGCACATAAAGATCAAGGGATGAAACATATGATACTCACCACTTGAACTTGTCCATCCTCGCCAATACGGTGGAACTGGACCTGCTGATTGGCCAGCGTGTAGTGCAAGGTCTGCTGGGTGGCAGTCTCAATGTGGGCTGTTTCTTCTGCCATGCCTCCCTCTGGTTCGGAGGACAAACAGTGCGGTCATTTTTTCAGCAGATCAAGGATGACACAGACAGACACACGACCTACACACACCCACACATGATCATGCAAGGGGCCTGAGCAATCTCTTATAAAAGCCTGGCTAATTTCCAAGCCATCTGCTGGATGATGGCATGTTTATACTTTATCAAACGCCTAAATACACAACAAGGACTATCCACAGCTAGACATCCAAACACACTCATGGTCTAGCAGCCAAACACAAACTGTAGGCCTCAGTCTAAACACTTGCTATCACACCAGCAGTCTGAAACCCCTGCATGGATCTGTCATATCACCCAATGTAGCACCACGCTACCCCAAAGACGTCAAGACACAGCAGTCAACGACAGCAGAGCACTCAGTGATAGTGACGTCTACACCACAGGCCGCAAAAGAAACAAAAATCACACCTTCTCCTGTGAGATGTCAAAATGTGCAGCAATAAATAGACCATCTGGGAGAAGTGAAGACCTTGTAACAAACCTTTCTGCAGTTGTAGAGCGGAGAGTCTATGAGTACTTTTTTGAACATAAATTTCAAAAACCTGGGAAAGTAGCTTTAACTGACATAAAACATACAGCGCATATCACATACACCTCAAAGGTTCTGTTTTGTGTTATGTTGCTTTGAAATCTAAGGCTGTCTCCCATCTTTCGGTATTACTGCTATGTACTGCACTATGTAAATAATCCTCAGTACTGTTGTTTGCCAGATGAGGAAGCAAGAGCCAGGTGGCTGGTGGAAACTACAGTTTTGGTCTGAGCACTACGTGCTGGTTCACTGATAAATAATGGTTATAAAAGCAGAAGAATTGCCTCTTTCCAGCCCATTAATATGTAATCTGATTAAGGAAGGAATGATTGTTTGCTGTGTGTCTTTGCATGTTTGTGCATGCACCATCTGAACTAGTGTTTGTGTTGTACACTCTGGGGTGTGTGTGGCCTGAAAAGGCAGGGCCTGACAATAAACCCCTAGTGTGTGCTCACAGGATATTTGGGTTTCCCCTGCAGTCTTACTTTCCTTGGTCAGAGGTGAGAGGTGATAGCTCACAGGGAGGGAAGGACAGCAGGCATTGTGTGCAGATTAGAACCATCTGCAGCAATACACAGTGTCTGCATTTAGGCTCAGGTCTTGAAATAGCTTTCATATAGCCTATGAAATAAGTGAGGACACATCCGAGTTCACTGTGTGCACATTTATTTGTTTACTACTTGCATACAGTCATTTTCTCGCATAAAAGTAATATAAGAGAAACTGAAAGATAAAAAAAGGAAACTTTTGTCATCCACAATTTGGTGCAATGCAGCCAACTGATGAGATAAAGGTGCATGTAAATGACGCAACTTAGTAGTTCACCTGTCATGCCGAGATTGACCAACCCAAAATTTGCACCAAATCGATTTGCACATATAATACTAGTGGAAAGCCTTTAGGTGGAGTACCAGTTATGTCTCTCTATATAAAGCAAGGAATCTCCGTCTGTCTGTCTGTATGTATGTAAGTTTGTCCTTCACATATCTCGAGAACTGTTCATCCAACCTATTTCATACCTAGCGGGTGGATTGCTGGGGAAGCGAGGAAGTGCAATGTCAATGTGTGAAGTTGTTTGGATGAGCGGTTCTCGAGAAATATGTAAAAATGCCTCTTCTACCTGCTTCTGCCTCTTCTTCTGCCCGTGGATACGGACAATACGGACAGCGCCACGCTGCCATTGCAACCCACACTGTGGTCAGAGATGGAATTACATCGGTAGTGATAAGAACTACCATAGAGAATGAATTGAAAAAGTTTAGAGAGCTCTATTCCCGCTCCTCACACGCAGGAACTTTGTATGTATGTTCAAGACAGTGCAGGATGTCTCAGGCACGTTTTGAACGGTCACTACAGTTCATCCGATCAACTTCAGCTCAACTCAAAATTGCAGTCTCCAGATATTCTGCGTGTGAGGCGTTCAGGGAACATGGGTAAATTATAGCATCTACTGATAGCCTGCATGTGAGGCATTTAGGGAACATCAGTAAACTGTAGCGTCTACCGATAGTCTGCATGAGAGGTGTTTAGGGGACAGGAACAACTCTCTCTAGGTATTGAGAAATCGGCCCGTTCCGAACAGGCACTGCAGTTTTATAGAAATGACTTTACTTATGGGTGGCTACCCATATTCAACTTTGGGCACAACCATAAGAATGTTTTGGCTTTGGAGTTCAGAACTTCCTTCATGTTTGCAGAAAATAAGCACTTAAATACATTCCTTTCATAGCGGTTGAACACCAGTTCACATTCATAACTCAAAGCTAAACAAATGTGAAATTTGTTCCGACAGCACAAAGTGAATGACCTCTATAACTTGGAGCAAAGTGATCTCACATGCTGCTCCACTGAAACCAAGAGAAACTAAAAACCAGGGGTGGTGTCGCTGGCCCTTAAGCAAAAGAAAGAGCAGCAGATATCTCTTCACAACTGTGCACTTTGTTTGAGTAGAAAAAACAACACAGAAACGAGGCAACGTTATCAGTTGATAAAGAGCTATGAAAGTGGTGCCTGGTAGGTATTAGTTTTCTCTGACCAAAGAGATAAATGCTAATGTTGTGACTCATTTCAACATTCACAAGAAGCTTCCAAAATACTTTGATTTCTTAAAACATAGAGATTAACAAGCTTAAAAAGTTGACTTGATGCGGATGTTTTTAATCAACGTATACAATTTGAGCAATGTATCTACACACAGACAAAAACAACACACACACACACAAACATGACATCATCCTAGATACCAGGCGCCACAGTCGTTAGACACAGCAACGGAGAACACAACGGACAAATACATGCGTTAGTGCAGGAGATGACCCCAATAATAATCTGTACTTCACCTGTGACTGAACTGCGAGGTGTCCGTTTGGAGAAGCTCTTGACAGCCAGACTCTGACCACGCTGCTTGCGTCTCCAGGCGGTGCGACATTTGGAGTCGATGCTTTGCTTGATGCGGTACCAGTCTGACTCCGTGATGCCAAATTTGTGGAATAAGTGGCCTTCAGAGACATGGAGAGGTCAACAGTTATCACATACTGTATGCATAATCAAATCTCATTGGCTTGGTCATGAGTGAGTGTATAATATCGCCATCATATCTTAATTTCACTATTACGATATATCATGCTGCTTTGTCCTAGGGCTGACAACGAATATTCTACATTAGATTATATAATCGAATTGTAAAAAAAAACAGACATTCAATCAAGTTCATTCAAACGAGTTTGTAACCAGACAGAGACCACCTCTTCAACAAGGTCTCGGCCTGGTTGTTTTGGTCGGTAACCCGAGTGCGATTGCCGTGTTCACACCTGCCCAAATGAACCGCACCAAGGGGGTAAACAAACCAGAGTTCAATTCAACCAAACCAAACAAGGCAGGTGTGAAAGCACCCTAAAAAGCCCCATTTAGAAATACGTCGTATTTTGGTCTATAAAGTTTTACAGTATAGGACATTATTTTATTTGTTTACTTTGTAATGTGTAGATATGTAGATCTTTTAAAAGACATGTTTATGTTGAAATAAATATACCAATACAAGTAGTTATGTCTCTTGTTGTATTGGTTTGCCCACTTATATATATATATAGATATAAAGTGCAAAAATAGATATTCGAATGGCTCGAACCTGTGTTTTTTTTTTTGCTGGACCGCAACAGCAGTGATGAAGTTACACCACTAGTTGGCCGACTAGCCAAGTGTTGGAGTTTCCCCATTGGCCGTTCAAAAGGAATCGGTACAAACAGTTTTCTATTACATCATCAGGGGGTGTTTACAGCGCTTCCACTCATAGCCCTATTAGCCAATAAAAGGACTAGTATTACCTGGGGACCTCGTGATTTAGGAATTACAGCATTAAAAATACAAGTCTTGCAGGTAAAACATGAGACTCATGTTAGGCTGTTATATCAGTTTAGTGTAGGTGCGCTTGCTGTAACTGCAATAACTGTGCAGAGATGAGCCTCCTGAATTTGCACCCAATGCTGTCAAAACATTCACTTATAATTTCCACCGAAGCCTCCAGATGAACATTTAATATCCAGGAAGACACTACCGCTGACTATCCTTGTAACAAATTGGCCACAATTTTTCACACCCATACACGGTCCAGGCATATACTAGGCTCTGACCTAGTCTTGTTAGAAGGAACAATCAAACGTCATTTTTGGCCAATTTTGACAGCCCTACTTTGTCCTTTACCTCACCTCCTCCTCTCTGTCTCAGTACTGCAGGAAACTAACTAGTCTGCTTTCAGCTTTAATGAGGAAACAAAGAGGTAGTGTATACTTTCAGGAGGTAGAATATTTTAACATGACAAGCTCCTGATGACATAAAACCCACCAAACAAACCTAAATGTGATGGAAAATTCAGCATCAATGCAAGCAGCTAGGATAATATAGACTACTAGCAAGAGTATCACAGGCTGACACGGTGGGTTGCACATTTTACAGGAAGAATATTGTTTCATAATTAAATTTCAAGGTTGTGTCTTTGCATAAAATATGTATGTAGTAGGCTTGTTGATATGCTTAATCCTTAACTCTTTACAATGTCAGAATACAGTACTATAGCCTTTATACAGTGCATACAGACTTTGCAATAATACTTGCAGATACAGAAATAAGAAGAGATTTAATCCCAGCTTTGTCACGGCAAAACAAAGGAACAGACTAATGCACTAGAATAGACAGACTGCACATAATTAAGCTGTATGTTGGCTATAGGACAAGGTGTTTGCAATAGGGTCACTTCATCTCGATGTACACTTGAAACAGTTGAAAACCAAAGGAAACAACTGTCCTGATTCTGTTTTATTTCTCCACTCTCTTGGACAAGCGGCGTCAACACAGGCCTGTGACTGTTCCTCATCCCTCCCTCAGTAAAGATATGTGCAGCTGAGACTGGATGCAGCTGTATTGGTGACTATCTACCTCAGTGTTATGAACTGTTTAAAGGGGGTGAGCCGCTTGACAGCCCATTTCCACATAAATTAACAAAACAGCTCAAGCCTGAGGCTAGAAAACGAGACAGAGGGCAAGCTGAGGGGTATCTGTGGAGAGTCAGATGGCAGCGTATGGCAGCTCTTTCACACCTGATGGGTCGTGTACAGGCAGGCAAGGCAGGTGCTCCTTCATTCTTTTTATTTTTTTTTAAGCAGGCAGAATGAGTCACTTAAAAGTCACCTGGCCCTGTTCCAGCTCCTGCATACCTCTATGTTAGGTCAAATCTACACAACTACACACACCCACACTGCTGAGAGGGAATACAGGTAACAAAGTAAAAACTCCTGCAGGGGGCACAGGGACAGGCTACAGCTAACAGAGCCACTCTTTACATTAGGATCTTTCTGCCAGACATGTGCTTGTCATTTAGAGTCTGGTATGTTATAAAAATGTGTTGCACATTAATGCTTGTGTGCAATGATGAATGTGTGTTGTTGTAACCCGCTTTGGGAACACAGACTGCAGTTTATTTCTGTGTTCAATTTGATGCTGCTTTGTAACGGCATGGGGATGAAATGTGGGAAGGTCTCAGAGAGTTCATTCATCTCTGTAAGGGGGCAAGGATTTCAACCCCAGCTGAGTGAAATTTATTCGGATAATTTAAGATATGCAGAAATCATATAATCATCGTGAGATTAACTGTGGTTACTAGATGCTGCCTTGGCAGTGACTAATTAAGTCATCACACAATGGCAAGTTCAGACAGCTAAGAAACACTTGAAATGACACTTGACATGAAGACATGTTGGAGGAGCAAAATGGCAAAATGTAACGCCTGTGCATTGTTTTTAAGGATATTTTTGTGGGATTCACTTCAAAAGCCTTGAGTGTGTGTGTCAGTGCTGGTAGCTGGTACAAAAAAAAGATGCTTGTCGTTGAATAATATTTAGCACCAGGTCTACCTCCACCTTGTCAAAAATCTACAGTATCACAAAGTAAAACAGGTGGCATTTAACTGATATGGTCATCAATAGTAGATGGTTATGATGTCAGCTCCGGAGTACTCACAGCGAATGCCATAGATCATGAGCGGATCCAGCTGCTTCTTGCCATGTTTGCCCTGTCCAGAGAGATTTGACATGGCCTGGACCTCCCGATGGAACAGGTAGTCCAACAGCGTCAGTGCCATTTTCTCTGCTGTGCGGCAGTTTGTGGTGATATGGAGCATGTCAGCGGGCGACACTGGGCACCGAACTCGCATCTCTGGGTTGTTCTCATCTCCCAACCAGGTGCCCCCTGGGTAATCATCTGGAGAAAATGGGGGGGGGGAGCAGAAATTCAAACACAGCTCTCTCTCAGTTAATAATACTGAGATCTGGGACATTGTGAAAATTCTACCTAACCTTCTTTCACTGAAGAAAAGCAAAATATATCCACTATAAAATGCACTTGTATTGATTCCCAGGTTGAGAAATATTACACTGGTACAGTGCCACGGAGATAATTCGTGTAATACAATAGCACACCCATGTGGCAGTAAAGGAGAAGTGACTGAATTATGGGGAAAACAGTCTTATTATTAAAAATATTAAAAAGCAGAATAAGAGGCTTGGCTGTTTTCTCACAGCGTATGTAAGCTGTTAAGTCCACCACACAAACAAACACACAAACAAAGCGTGAGACACACTGCTCTGAACAACACATGGTAACATCTAGCTAATGCTGACTAACACAGTTTTATCATGGTAACCCACAAGCAGCAAATAAATGAACAATAGTTTCCCTTTGAAGATAACCAAAAATGTCCCCAACCCACTGAAAACAACCCAGACAACAATCACAGCAAATATTACAACAGTATGGACTTAGTTTAGGTTTGCACTAGTAGAAGTGAACTATTGTCAGTAAAAACCACTGAGCAAAGCTACTGAAAACATGAATGACCCATTAGACCATTTCATCAATACAGTCTGAGACAGATTCAAAGAGACATGAACATGTCACACTCTGTTTTCCACTGAATATGCAGACCTTCTGAAAATGTTACATTAGCCACATTAAATACAGACGGGTGACAAATTAAAAGGAAAAACTGGTACAGATCTGAATGCTTGACCCCTACAGTGAAGGGATCTGGTGGCTCTGTTATGCTATGGGGGGCATTTTGCTGGCACGGTTTGGGTCACTGCAAATCAATACAAAGTTGTTCTGAGTGATCACCTTTATCCTATGATGAAACATGTCTATCCTGATGTGAGTGGTCCCTTCCAGGATGACAATGCCCCCATCCACAGGGCACGAGGGGTCACTGAATGATTTGATGAGTATGAAAATATGTGAATCATATGCTATGGCCTTCATAGTCACCAGATATACCAGATTTTGGACTGACGTGTTAGACAGCGCTCTCCACCACCATCATCAAACACCAAATGAGGGAATATCTTTTGGAAGAACGGTGTTCATCCCTCCAGGAGAGTTCAGAGACTGTAGAATCAAAGCCAAGGAGCATTGAAGCTGTTCTGGTGACACGTGGTGGCCCAACACCTTACTAAGACACTTTATGTTGGTTTTTCCTTTAATTTGTCACCCGTCTGTAAGTCCAATTTTTAACAAAACAATCAAAAGCATTTGTTTGGAGATCTAAACAAAATATAACTGTAACTTTTCTTGCTGTTTTGCTCCAACCTGTGACAGTAGCCTTTCAAGATCTGTGACAATGATTGGTTTCCAAGTAAATGCAGGGAATAGTAACATAAGTGTATAATGGTGTATATATACGCATGTGAGGAACAAGGCTTAAAATCAGTGAGATGGTCCTTAAACAAAAATACAAACGTGTCTTCAACATAGCCAATATAGCCAACATGTTATTGTCTATCTATTTACAGACTAAAAGGAAACAAGAGCAATAACATACATATGTGTGCTTCTAGTTCTGTATCAGCAGTGTGAAGTCATACCCTCTGAGTTGAGTGTGATGAGCGTGACATTTTGGCCATTTTGCGCATTGCTGGAATGGCCACCGTTGGACACAGAGTCACTGGCCTCTGAGCCGCTCTCCTGTTCCTCCTGACTCTCCTCAGGGCCCGGCACCTTTACCAGGATTGTGTTCTGTCGCCTCTTGGCCACCGTGCTACAAAGAAACACACATTTGTAATGCAGTAGGTCGAACACACATACAGATCCTGGCAGTGGCCACACTCCTCTATTGTCTGGAGTGAAAACTGTGAGAAAGTAATAAGCGAGGTATATTTAATTACTGTTTTCCAATAACAACTCCAACATTGTTTATGAGGTGTTGTGTTGGGAAGGATTTGCACATTTCTGACTTCACTCCACACAAAGCATACAGTATGAATGTGAGCCACTCACTTGCTGAGCAGATTCTCCAGTGGAGTGTCTTCCTGGCTAGAGGCCTTTGGAGGTTCACTGCTCACTATCACATTTGTTTGTGGAACAACACTGAGGGAGAAGTTCAAAGCACATTGGTAAACACAATGGCACGTGAAAAAATACATTCCCATGTATGCATGCTTTGCACAGTCTAAAATAAGCTTACAGTGAGTAATGTGGTTCTGCTAGCTCCTGTAATCACAATACAGCTCAGCTTTTTTTCTCAGCATAACAAAAGACAACACCTACTTTAGCCTGAAAATGTTTATTAATCTCCTGCTGACAATGCAACATGTGCTTTTGGCAACACTTGTAGCTTACCACCGCACTTTATTCCAAGTTTGAGTGGCCCCCTGAGGTGACCCTGCAACCATAGGGACCTGGATAGGACTCTTGGCACAGGGCACCATGCTGTCTAGTTTGCGTCCAAGGGCTTTGCAAGTGGCATCCAGAGCCAGTAACTTCGATTCAATTCCCTCCAATCGCTGGCTGATTGATGCGCTGAATGAGACCAACATGTTCTGGAAAGACAGAGAATCAGATATATATATGTGTAATTAATGACCACTATTTATCAAATACATAAAAATATATGGGCTTTGGTGATGGTGATCATTATACAGAGCTAAAGTACCTTAATAAAAGATATGTCTTGGTTGCCGTTATTCTCCTGGCTGTTGCTTAATTTCCTCTTTTTCTTCGGAGGCCTTTCTTCATCATCTTCATGATTGTCCAGCATGTCTGCCATGAATCAAATACAGAGACACCATGAAAACAACACATGACAGCCTTCTTATTAGATTTCACTGGGATGTCCAGATTGAACCTGTATTTCTGCTCTAATCCAAATAGTATCCAAGTCACAATATGATATAGCAGATTTATTATACAGATTTTACATAATGCAGTTGTACAGCACACACTTAGCCTAATTTATACTTGAAAATTAGTAAAACTGCTACTGATTAATGTCAATGTTTGCTAGTGCTGCACTTGCCTAATATATAACCTAACAGAGAGGAGAGGAGAGGAGAGAAGATTGATATCCAGCAATTTGTCATATGTGGATTAGATCTGACAGAAAAATCATGTTTTCATGTTGTTTCACGGATATCTTACCAGTATGGTCATCCTGGTTAAAGTCCTCCACTGTTATTTGCACAATTTCATCCAATTCTTGCTCAGACATTGTTCACAGCTGAAATAATAGGAAAACTTGGTTAACTTAACAGGAGAGAAAAATATTTCTTGGCATGCTACGAACAGGGCAAAATATCTCTCTGCTGTGGCTGTAGCTGTTTCTGGATTACTGGAGATAATACACTTTGGCTAGTTTGTCAAACAACTGAGCTGCCTTTCACTTGTTTTCTTACAGGAATTAGTTAATTCTGAACAAGAACACCTGATCAAGAAAAAAAGACTTGTCAAAATGTCACATTGATAAAAAAAATGACCTATTTAACGACTACACTATTAATGTCACAAGATATAGAAGATATGACTTCCTATAAATTGAAAAATGGAATTTGTGCACTCAAATAGTATTATGATTTAAGAGGGAATCATGAATTATTATTGAGCACGACTCAAATATGAAATTATTCGCCCAGCGACATAACTCTGGTATGTATAATAACAGGGAAATAGTCCTTCTTGATGAACACATGAGGGGTCATATAGAATTATGAATATTAATCTTAATTATTCTTAATGATTTTGCGAAAATATAGGTCTTTTAAGGTTCAGAGACTGAGATGCAAGCACAAGAAAACACCACAAACTTCACTTTTTAGTTACAAACACATTTATTATTAACACTACAGCTACAATTACTGTACAATTACACTACAACAGATTACAAACAAAACACAAGAGGGAAAAGAGAAACTGGGAAACAAAGCTCTGGCTAATGAATGACTTAAAAGGAAATATACTTCCAACTTTCCTGAGACCAACCTAAGAAATAAGGTTATTACACAAACCACTGTGCCCACATATTTAACAATTCTTTCATCTTCCTCTGATCATCTATGTCTGTCAAGCCTATATAAGCCTTCATCTTTCATGCTATATGTAATGCAAAATATAGTCAGGCCTATGTGCTGTCTATGACGTTCTAGTCTTGTGCGCTTCTTTTCTAATTAATAAATTATGCTATCACTGCTATATGTCTTTTACATTTGCCAATAACACTATACTTTTGTGTACATGTGTTGTAATGTAATTCAACATTTTATTTGGTTATGATCATACATTTCTTATGTGTGCCTGCTGAAAGCTTAACCCCTTCAAAAACAGTCATAGCCCATTATAAAAATATGCATCCATTTATTTTTTTGAGACAACTAATACTGATAAATGCAAGAGCAGCCACCTTATGGAATAATGCACTTACAATGAAATATATGGGCTTTCTGAACACAACCCAAAGCCAATATATTTTTATATTAAGAAAAATCCTTTCTTTAAACGGGTTATTTTATAAATGTAAGGATGCTTCTTTTTTTTTTACTCAAACAAACAGGAATACATTGAATGTATTGTCATGGTCTATGTACAGGGGCAGGTCTCATCACCAAGATGCAAAACACAGGAAGTGTAACGTTAACGGTGACTTAAGTGTATGAGGGGGGGGGGGGGGTGTTTTGAGACCTCATTTGTGTCAATTCTTCGTTTTCAATCCCTTCATTTAATATGAATAAATGAATAAAATACAGGATTTTTCATGTCATATCAATATCGATGATGATAATTTCAACTGCAAAAATAGCATGTAAATGCTAGCATTTAATTTAGTGACGGGTAATAATATCTAACGTTAGACAATTAGTTTAAGGAATAAGGATAGTTTAGGGTAACGTTATAAACTGTTAGGCATAACACAGTTTATCTAAATTGGATAGCAAATGTTACCCTATAAGCTGCTGTGACTATATCACATAGCATTGGTAGCTAAAGTCTTGCTAGCCTGGCTAGGGGTTTTATGACGATGTAAAATATTGGAAAATAAAACAAACTAAGGAAATCCTATTGAATGCATCCTAGCTAAGATAATTTCAACTGCATTTTGGCTAAACGGTCCATTTTGTATAGGCTAACGAACCTAGCCTGAACAGAAAAAGCTAACGTTAGCTGGCGCTATGAAATCGGATTTGCAAGCTTGCGCGCTAACGTTAAAGCTGATGCAAAGGAGTCGCTGTTTAAGCTAGCGTGGTGGTTAGCATGCTAGTTGGGCCTAAAGGCCGCCCGAATATAGTGCCAAGAATCCCAAACTGTTAGAAGAAATAACTATAAAATATGATTTCGATACAGCTTCTATCCCCCATAGCTGGCACACGACACATGCACCCGTGTAAGATTGGGTTATATTACCGTGTGAATGATGAATTCTCGTGTTGTTTGTAGAGATTCCGATAACGGCGTCGTTCCTCGCGAGAGATGAGCCCTCGGCTTCGTGTGTTCCTTACATGGAGTGAGCGAGTCCTCTGCGGGTCAGACAGCTCAGAGACAACAAACAGCCTGCTGCCGCACAGCTTCACAGCGAAGGCGACACGGAAATTCATTAGCAGATTTGACGTTAACTACGCTCAGTTTATAAGAAGGTAGCTGCTTAGCTATATGTATCATATTAATGGCTTCCATATAAATGATTTCAATTTCTGTTTATTGACGTCGGGGTCGTCAGCTAACGTCATAGTACCACCACTGAACAGACCAACATGCATTGTATCTGTAAATAGTTATTTTATATTACAAGGGCTGACTTAATAATTGACTTAATAATTAATATACCTGCTAGAGAAAAATGTCTAACCCTGACCTCACAGACTGCAGCAGTTGTCACCGGTGTTTTTGTTGGGTAAACTTTATTCATAGATGTAAATATTTAAATAAATATTAATGGTTAAGTCCCATATCAACGGATGGAAGAATGAATTCAAGCTACTTGCAAAATCTCTTCAATGCATGATGGACAGAAACGCCCTGAAACTTTTTATTTTATTGGACTTGTTTATGCTGCTTGAATAGGACCCTCACTCTTAATTAACTTGATTTAATTTCTCACTTAAACGTGTTTCTTTTTTCCCTTTGATTATCTTTTTTGTTGTTGTTGTTGTTTTGTTTTTGTCTTTAGTGCTGTGTCATCATCAATATACGTTTTGTATTATTGAAATATGCCATAATGGTTTCTACTTTTTTTTACAATAAAAAAAAAGTCGTTACTCACTTGTCGCTGGTAGACTGTCCAAGGCTATATTGATTTAATACTGCTGACATTTTGAAGATGTTATCACACTTCTTGCTTTTTTTTTCCGCTGGCCAGATGACAGCTGAGTTATAAAAGATCAGTGTAATGGAAAAAGACGACCTTTAATTCGGTATATGGACTATAGTTGTGAGGAGAGAAAAAGTTGCAGAGTCAGCCAGGAGTCAAACCTTCAATCTTCTGATCTGTTGTCAGACACGATATCCATTTACACTACACACATTAGTTAATGTAAATCTATCACAAAAAGCGTGAAATACAACCTGAGATCGTATCAAATCCTGCTCATTCCTAACTCTTTATGATCATATTATGACTACTGTACATTCATATTGTCACACAAATATGTGAGGAAATGTGAAGTAGGCTTATGTAAAATCCAGAGCCAAACTAAGGACCTTATGTGATGATGAAGACAAAGAATATGACAAATATGAGGATTATTGTTATTTATCTACACAGTTTGAGTTCAGATAATCCTGTCTTATGTAGATATTAAAAGTTGTAGATTTTTGCGAGTGTGCTTCCTCTCCTGTTTTCTCTTCCTGTATTGTTGAGTGGTGTAAGGAACAGCTTACAGGAAGGTAATGGGAGGTTGAAGAGCATCATCTGTGAGGGTCCAGGCACTGTAGGAAGCTGCACAGATGGTAAAATGAAGGGGGAGAGAGACGGGTGGTGCCGGTGCAATGACAGGAAGTGCTTGATGTGGTGGTGGAGCTTGGGAGACGGCCTGAGGTTGCGGTCTCACTCAGTGTGTAGTGACAGGATGAAAAGGTGAGGCTCAGCCAGAATGCAGAGTTGGTCCTTTCTGCATAGCTGCAGGAAGCTTCTCAGGTCCTGCCATGGGTGTGTCTGGAGCTGGGATACTCTGCTTCAGAGTCTCTTGTTCCTGTGAGCTGCAACGCCTGCTGAACCTTGGAAAACATAAAACAACCAATATTAATAAACATTTACTTAAGCAACAATAGACAAGAGGGTGTGATCAGTTGCTATTTGATCACGACTATGATGTAGCAGCATGACATAGCTGTGATCACATAGCAATTGATCACACCCTCTCATGTATTATTGCTTTTGTAAAATAGCTACTTCATTAAGATTTATATTCCATTTGCTGAGCCAGTCATCATGTTATGAAAATTGATTACGGCTGGGATGCAAAACTGACCAATGGAAACAATCTGTAAAACATGCTCTGCATAAAATATCATGCAAAGCATGTGTATGAAGCATGCTAATTTACTCACCATGGTGTGACTGTTGCAGATTCACTTCTGGCAGCTGGTCTCTTACCTTGCAAGGCAGCTGGAATTGCGAGATCACATCACAAAATCATGTGAGAATCCATCTCGCCAGGCTTCGAGTTATACGCCTGTGTCTGAACCACCAATGGTTTTCAGACCAATCAGCGTCCTATGAGAATTCTCACTAATCTCATGATCTTGCGAATCCAGCTGCCTCGCAAGGCAAGACATTAAGACATTAAATTACTATTGTATGTGTCTTATGTAATGTATGTCTTGGACCCCAGGAAGATAAGCTGCTCGTCAAGGTGTCAGCTAATGGGGATCCTTTCATTTAAAAACTTAACAAAACTAATAAAGCTGGAGATGATATTTCAGCCAGTTTCAGTTATTTTTAAAAATTTTTAGACAATCAAGTCCCTGTGTTTGCTTAATTTAACATACCTTTGATGCCCTCCACACCTGGTGCCACAATCTTCTTAGTGGCCCTGAATCATCCCTCTTTTAGGGTGGTTTGGTGACGTGGTGGGTAAATCGTCGCCTGCCACAGGGTGATGATATGGGCGCACTCTTCTCCAGTCAAGGCAAAGGTCCTTACATCATGTGAAGTGGACTCTTCAGATGTGGGGAGATCAGTTTCTGCTGATAACTGGTCCACTGGAGCTACAAGAAAAAAAGGTAAATATTTAGTTTTAATTTGTCTTTATGTCTTTATGACAAATATACATTTAGAGTTAGTGTGACAACAAATACCGAAAGTCTATGAATACTTTAGTAAAACTCACAGCTATGTGCTCCAGGAGAAAGTGCTGGTTTTGACTGAGTGAGCAGGGAGCTGGTTGCAGGAGGAGGTGAGATAATGGGACCACAGACGCTGTAGACACCGATACTTGTGAGGAGGCAGCAGGTGTTCTTTCTGTGTCCATCTAGATTAAGAAATGAAAATATAAAGAAAACAGGGGAACTGATGTAAATAACACGGCTGTGAAAGATGAGATGGACAAAACATTTGATAACATTACTTAAGACAGCTGTGCCTACCAATTATATTCAGTCATGATCACCTTGTAATGTTGATTTTATATTATGCTCGCTCTATGTTTATTTTTCCAACAGGCTCAAAATGTTGGATAACATCCCAGAATCACTATGAATCAGAAGTAAAGCATTATAAGGGAGTGATGCATGCTATTACAAGCATTATACCATTAAACACAGTTTATGTCTCACCTGAGACAAAGAGGATTTTTCAAGTAAGTAAGGGGTAGTGGATGAGGGGAAGGGGACCACCTTCTTTTACAAAGTTCTTTTAGTCTGTTAACTTAGCTTTTTATTCATTCATTTACAGTAAATTTATGTAACAGCATGATGAGCTAAAATAAAATGGAATAGCAAAAGTAAGTCGTAACTTTTACTGTACTGTACTGGATACCTGTTTGTAACTTTCATTTAACGACTTAGCTCGCTAATGTCATCAACAGGCAGGTTAGTTTATGTTAAATTGACTTTACATCAACGTAATACTAGTAGGAAATCTCAAAATCGCTACCGGAAAGCAACTCTCAATTCGCAATTCTTGGTAGTTTCTGAGGGAAATCTTGGTGGCGATTGTCCATAGCATACAAATTCTGGTAGATTTGTGGTAGCAGATGGAAAACGTAATTTAACTGTCACTACCAAGAATAACCTCGACATAAAACATCAGTGTAACTGAAAAAGACGATTTTGAATTAGTTTATGGAGTATTATTGTGAGGAAAGAAAAGTAGCCGAGCCAGCCAGGAGTCGAACCTAGAATCTTCTGATCCGTAGTCAGACGCGTTATCCATTGCGCCACTGGCCCGCCTGAAAATACGCAACGTACTCAGACTTTTTAACTATTAGTATATGACTGACTACGAATAATATATATTTAAGAAGAGGCTAGCAAATATCTGTCCTTCGGATATATGTAAAAATATAAACTCAATATTGATTTACCTCAGTTAGTCAGTCACATAGCCAAGACTGACAAAGCATGTCCGTTTTGCTTTTTGAGTAATTCTTCCAAACCTTTTTTACTTTGAACACACAATTCCTCCTCTGAGATTTGAAACTGCGGTAACGTGAGTCGCAGGGTGGTCAAATCAGCCGCCGTGAGAATTTCGTTGCGCCGAAAGTAGTGTAATTATGGTAAGGACTCCTCCTGGGCGAGGCGGAGGTCCTTAAAGATACATATATGGGTTTTCTTTCACGCTCTTTCTGTGTTCTTTAATCAACATTATCGGTTTGCATTGTACTTTCCCTCACGTTTGACCTGCAGTATTAAAAACATTTTTGCATTGTTTCACAGACACTTCCAATGCACAACACTGTATGGTGTCTTGTTAAACTGTGATCAAATCTTACAAGAAAACAAAGCCATCCATTCACATGTTTGGCGTAGTATCATCTTTGTCAGTCATTTGATTGGATAAGAGCACATTAATATATTGTGGTTGGATGATTGGTAACATACTATGAAAACTACTAGTGCATTGGACGTGTCAGTCAGCATCATGTTCATAAAAGAACAGAAAGATCGTGAAAGAAAAAGTGTATATGTATCTCTCAGGACCTTCGCCTCGCTCAGAGGCCGTCCTTACCATAATTACACTACTTTAGGCGCAACGACATTCAGACGGCGGCTAGCTTGACCACGGTTTGACAATACAGCTCTGAATCCTCAAGCTCACCTCACAGTTTTTGGACATGGGACATCTTAATCCAGCACCCAAATCATCAATACTAGAAAACACGTAGCCTAACCATTTATGTGGGTCACAGCTCTTCTGTCCAGGCCTATGATGGAATAATATTAGCTCCATAATTGCATGTTAGCAGTATGTCGACTGCTCTCATTATCCTTCTAACTTTCATAGATGCGTTTTGGATTTGCAAAATGCCAAAATTATGTTTTATTTCCCCCTGCAGTTATAGCTATATAGTTGCATGTATTTGTGTGATGAAAGGTGATGCATTACGGGCCTGCTAAACCAATCATATTTTTCCCAAAAACTTTTGTGTTTTTGACTTCCTGGTCAGGTGCAACTAATGCTTAATTGTTCACAACTAAGACTCTGCACCTTGTGTAAGTGTGATTCGTGGGATATTGTCGTGTAGTGCAAACAAAATGGCATTAAGCTTTGCAGTATAGACAAATATAGTTTGTGCTCCTTATCTTAGAATATGCACAGCTTGAATATCAGGTTTTAGCACTTTGAATTGCAGTGTTGAAATGTGCTGTACAAATAATCTTGTCTTGTCTTGCATTTCATGACAGATGACAGAAACCCTTCATGAGCAAATGCTTTCAGCCGGAGGGCGGGACGTGCTTTCTGTTGATCACCTGTTGCTGTGGTGTAATATCTGCTGACTTACCTCTTAACTCGCAGGTAATATTAAGTGCAGCACTATCGCCATCAAAGTTACTAACAGAGAAAGCTTCACAGGAGGCGGAATTTTGTCTTCCTCTTTGCCGAACCAAGAAGCGTCGTGAACAGACGATCGACCACCATGAAGCTCCGCACTAAGCAAACTTTCCTTTTTGCAGCGTTTGTCTTATTTCTCTGTGTTGCTGCAGACCTACATGGTGAGTAAGAGGAATATTTCTGGGATTTCATACATTTTACACGCGCTGCTTATATGTTTTAAATCTGACGCTCGCATATTTACTTTGAGTTATCTTGTAGATATCCTGTTTAGATCTTACTTACGTGTTAATTTGACATGAGTGGTGGTGAAGCAGAATCCATATCTTGTTTAAATGTATGTAGGACTAAATCCGTTGTTAACTTGATGTGCTCCCTTATTTATTAGCATTTTATTGCGCTTTAACTGGGCTTACTTACCTTTGACCTAGATTGTGGCCATGCTTTATTGTGTCCAAAGGCAAGCCTATCCCAAATCCCAGTCGCAGTGCGTGTTTTAATTATTTAGGCTAATCCTTTTTTTGCTGGCTTCATGCTGATGTAAAATAATCAGAATATGAGAATGATTGTGGGTGCACTAACAAATATACTCAGATGCTGTGGTGTAGCCTATTCTTATGTAATGTTTAAGAATTGCCAGATCTACAAGATTTACAACCTTGGTATTTTTACTCTGATAACCTCACTGTAGTTAACTGTAGTGGTATTAGCTGTGACACCACTACTTTCCACAGAAGACATCGGGGGCAAGCTGAGATAATAATGTTAACACACTCATAATCTGTCACGATCATCTACTGCATTGCAAAACTGCATTCACTGGTCACTTTGCACCCTGACCAGCACAGTACCAGTTTGAATGAGTTGGTTTTTTTCACTACAGATCCACCAAACAGTCTGCATCAATAATGCATTAATCATTGATCTTTTTTGATTAATCATTGTATCAAATTCCTCTCCCAATAGGAACTACTACTACTACTACTAAACAATTAAGGAATCTTTAATTGTTTTAATTGTTGATTTTATGTCTGTATATCATCTAACTGATGAATTAATTAATTGTTTCAGCCCAAGTTAGTATTTCAGTTAGTTATACCAGTAGCATAGCAAACATTGAAGACTGGAAAAACGTGTCTTTTCACATAAATTGACATGAGCTTTCATATTTGGAGGGATTAAGCAACAGATTAATCTGTTACTTAGCTTTAATAGTTATGTTTCTGCAGAATAATTTTGTTTTACAATGATTGTGTTGTATGTGTGTTGTTTTTGCCACATTATGATTGCCCTCATATCCTGACAGCACCTGAAGTCCACACAAAGCTTGGGAGCCTGAGAGGTGAGTATGTGAGTGTAAAGG
The DNA here is from genome assembly GCA_038419695.1 of Scomberomorus guttatus. Lineage (NCBI taxonomy): Eukaryota > Metazoa > Chordata > Actinopteri > Scombriformes > Scombridae > Scomberomorus > Scomberomorus guttatus. The sequence continues at coordinate 14,360,137 of CM076453.1, read as the reverse complement.
GGAAAGAGACTGTGGTCCATGCCTACCTGGGTGTCCCATTTGCCAAGCCACCCGTAGGCCCTGCTCTGAGACTGGCTGCACCTCAGCCTGTAGAAGGATGGGAAGGAGTGAGAGACGCCACCCAGCAGCCACCCATGTAAGGCATCCATGTGCTCCTCTTGTTGGATACTGTACTTGGAAGAATTCTGTCTATTTTGTATACATAAGTGTTTCTTTTTTTCAGGTGTATTCAACCTAAGCAGTTTGCCAGACGTCTGCATGATAAACTTAACCTTTTGGCAGTTCTCCCAGATATTTCAGAAGACTGCCTTTACCTCAACATTTACACTCCTGCAAACAGAGCTCATGATGCCAAGCTCCCAGTAAGAACCCTTTGCTGCATGTTTGAAGTGATTCAGCTTTGGATAAGTTTGAATAGCATTCATAGATAGTCATCAATAACAACAACATAAAGTTGTCAGTAATTGTCACAATCAATTTTACATTTTCATCTTGAGTCTCATCAGTCTAATGTAGTTTGATTGAAATTATCAGCTCAGTTATAATAAAGTAAAAATGTCCTTTATGCTTTGTGGGAAACACCAAGGTCTTTCTTCATCTGACCAGGTCATGGTTTGGATCCACGGTGGAAGGTTTTCTTTGGGGTCAGCTTCAATGTATGATGGCTCGGCCTTGGCTGCTTACCAGGATGTAGTTGTGGTTCTGATCCAATACCGCTTGGGACTTCTGGGCTTCCTCAGGTAACAAGTCAGGCACAAGTATCTAAGCACAGTTAGAATACAAATACTATGATTAGGGCCCGAACATATGCCACTGCATTATTGAGGTTCTTGGGACGCTCGCAAAACTCCCTAAAATTGGCACACATGTCAGAACTGGCGAAAATTGCGAAGTTCTGTAGTGACTGGGCTCGGGCATGGCCAGCAGGCTCCAAACGCAGGGCCATGTTGGGATAAAGTTGCTTTGATGTTCATGAAATTTGGTGGGATCAGTGTTCATTTTACGAACACGTCTGAGGCCTTTAGAATGTGAAAAAACTCACAAAACTTTGCACCCATGTTCAAACTAGTAAGTATTTCAATTTGATATCGCAGTTGGACTTGGGCGTGGCACATCTGCTCTATAGCGCCCCGATTACTTTTAGAATTTTTGAGGTGCTAGGGGTGCTCAAAAAACTAACGAAGCTTTGGACATGCATCAGAAGAAAAAATTTCAAAGTCAAAGCCCCCACCTTTAAATTTGATATAGATGTAAACGAACTCCTTCTAGAAAATTAACCCGAGCGACTTCAAATTTTGCAGGTGACATCTAAATACCTTTGAGATGCTAAATTGTGAAGCATCTGAGTTTTCGTAGAACACCGTTGGCATGGGGTTCTGGTCCATTGTGCCCAAAACATGAAACAGGAAGTTGTTGTAACTCAACTTTACATTGTCCAATCTGCCCAAATTTCTCATGCTTCATAAGAGTCCAGGACTGATCACATCTATGTGTCATAGTCATAGCGCCACCTACTGGAAACAGGAAGTCAGCCTTATGTGACAAACATCATCCGATTTACATGAAATTCATATTGTGTGGTCTACACATGATATACAGCAACATGACGTTTAATTAGTGGGTGTTCGCTAGTGTCACATAGTGGACATCAGAAGTGATACCACGGCTGCTGCTCCCTCCAATGCACGCAAGGTGTGAGGGCCCATTCATCTCTTCTGGCAGCTTTAATTATGTTCTGTATCTGATCAGCACCTGTGAACAAAAACTCAAAATTGGGTCACTTTTAGCAGCTGGTGTAAATGTAGCCATGTAGACTATAACTATATTGTCTATCCAGCACAGGAGATGAGCACATGTCAGGGAACTTTGGCCTGCTGGACCAGGTACAAGCCCTGAGGTGGATCCAGCAGCACATTCACAACTTTGGAGGAGACCCAACTTCAGTTACCATATTTGGGGAGTCTGCAGGTGGAATTAGCGTGACCCTCCTGGTAAGAATGAATCTGCAGATAAAGTATTGCAATTATTTCACTGCAAAGTTACCACTGTCCACAGAACCTTTCATGTTGTCTGTTGCTTGAATTAACAGCTTCTCTCACCATTGTCTGATGGCCTGCTCCACCAAGCCATCGCTGAGAGTGGCACTGTTGCAATGGATTTAATCATGACAAATGATCCTCTACCAATAACGCAGGTTATTTATCTGTGTGCTTATTTTTGTGTGCAATCATTCTTCAGAGCACAATATTCAGAATATCACATCTTTGTTTTCCTTGAGATGGATCCCTAATATCTGTCCTCAGGTGGCAGCAAATATATCTGGATGTAGCATCGAAAGCACAGAGAAGATCGCTGATTGTATGAGAAACCTTGATATTGATACTATTGTGACTATTGGGCAGGTGAGATACTATATGTAAAACCAATATATGCTGATAAGATGGAAGCCTATAATGCTTTCTGCAAGATTTCTGTGAAATGTTCCCTTTCATGAGGCTGTTTTGTCTCCATCTCAACTTTTTCCTCTCAAGGATGAAAAACTAAAATTTCTTGTAAATGTTGATGGACACTTCCTGACAAAACCTGTGGATGAGCTGTTTCATAAACATGAACTTCTCACTGTACCGTTCTTGACTGGTGTCAATAATGATGAAGGGGGCTGGATATTTACTGATGTAAGTGTGAATGCTGAATTGTTTGCTGAAATTTGTGTGACTTCATAGTTCACCAATTTCCAGATCAGCCCACTGAAAGTGAAATTTTGTTTCTTCTCTTAGTCTTTTGCTCCTCCAAACTGGACTGAGGGAATGGATCGGGAGCAGGTTGTGAACGTGCTGTCCATCTTCTACCCTGATGTAAGACAGGCACTGCCTGACGTTACAATATTACTCTGCTTCATCATGCTCAAACTTCTCTGACAGATGTGTTGCTCATTTTCTCAAGCCCAAATATGCATTCGTCAGAGATCTGATTGTAGATGAATATATTGGAACCGGTGAAGATCGTGTGAAAAATAGAGAAGGCTTTACTGAGATGCTTGGAGACATACTGTTCACCATTCCAGCCATTAAAGTTGCAAATGCCCACAGAGGTAAACTTTTAATACAAGAATATGCAAATTATTTAAGAACAATTACTGTCACACACTTTGATAAACAAGACATATCACACCCATTTGTCTTCTAGATGCAGGCGCCCCTGTATACCTGTATGAGTACCAGCATCCTACCAAATCCCTGCAGGCAAAAAGGCCAAGCTTTGTTGGGAGTGACCATGCAGATGAACTCATAACAGTATTTGGATTCTGCTTCACTACCACTCATGTCACATTACCAGGTATGTGCAATATAAAAATCACAATTTCAAATGACCATCTGAGATCTGGGTTTTCTCTGGGTTTCCTACAGTGCAAAGTGTCTGACTAGACCGTCTTATTTTAGATGCATGCCCAGAAGAGGAGGAACGGTTAAGCAGAACCATGATGAGCTACTGGGGCAACTTTGCTCGCACAGGGTAGGAATTAACTTTCATTATAGTTTATAATACACATGGAGATAAGAAACACTTGTTTATAACGTGTGTGTGTGTGTCTGTGTGTAGATCTCCTAATGGGGACGGCCTTGTCCACTGGCCAAAGTATGGAGTAGATGAAGAATACCTGGTAATTGGTGTAACAGAGCAGGTAACTGGTCAGCACCTGAAGAAGGATCGCTTTGTGTTCCTGACTCAGACCCTCCCGGAGAAGATCCGACAACATAAAGAGAAGGTGGAGCACAGCAAGCTGTAGAGCAGTCACCTCTCATGACTAAGCTAAATAAATGCACCTTGAAAGACTTTCCATCTTTGTTTTATAAATGCAACCCAAAAGAGAAAGATCTCTATTTAACCATCTGTCTAACCTTGATTTGCAGTCATCCATTTTGTTCCATATATTCAAAGTTTCACCTAATTTAGTATCCTTTGAAATATGCACAGTGTCATAATAAAACCCTGAAATTCTTTCCAAAAACATTTATTTGAGGAATGAAGTGTTTGATTCTGTCAAAAAAGATTTCTGCTGTATCGGGTGAGAAAAAGAAATTAGAAGAATATAAATTACTATAAAAGGAATAAGTTTAATCGGCTATTCTCTTTGGGTCAGAGCATTCACTGTCAGTGATGATCAATGTTCCCATCTTATTTTTTTCTTGGCGTGTTTTCTCTAATCTACAAAAGTAAGAAGAATTCCTCTCTCCTTCCTCAACCCATTTTGCTTTAGATCTAATGTAAGCCCCCTTTGCTGTCTTTGTGTAAATATCACCCAATTTGGTTTGTAGTGTGAGTAATTTCCTTTTGTCAGCATCAGTAATTGTGGGTTTATTGCAGCAAAAGTTTCCTCTTCTAAATTTTTAAAAATTCCCATTTTGAGATATAAGAAGAAAGGCTGGCATCTTCAGAAACTTCAGTAATAATGTCTTTAACCCCCTCGACAGTAGATCTCAGAATGTAACAGGCTGGCATTAAACTTCCAATAACCCTTATTTTGCTTGTAAGCATTAGTGGGTTTCAAAGGTAAACCAATAAAACAGTGGTCAGATAGGGGAGCAGTAGCAGTCAGCAATACATTGTTTTATACAGTCAGAAATTAACCAAAAATCAATTCTAGACCTACTTGAACCATCTAGTTAAAGCCAAGAAAATGATTTTAAATTAGGATGAAACTTGGTGGGTGAGCGGTCCAACCACTCATTATACACCATATTGAAGTCACCTCCTAACACAATTTTGTTTAGTTAGTTAATTTCAGTTCCTTAACAAGATCATTGATTTAGGAAAGTAAGCTCTCGGCCTGTTTCAGACCAGTGTGAGTTGAATAAGGACATTTTAGAACTGTAAATAATTAGAAGATATTCCAGTAGTGCCCCAGAATATAAATATAGACCTGTGAATGTGCAGAATATGCCCCCTTTAAGTGTTTTAAACTTCTTTATCCTCCAATATAGCTTGATTTTGGATTTGGAAATCACTTTGTAAGATAAGCTTTATTTTCCATATTGTTATAGCTATATAGTTGCATGTATTTGTGTGTTGAAAGGTGATGCATTACGGGCCTGCAAAACCAAATCATATTTTTCAAATAAACTTACTTTGTCTTGCCTTTCACAATGACAGATGACAGAAACCCTTTGGTGGGAGGGACAGCCGGAGGGCGGGACGTGCTTTCTGTTGATCACCTGTTGCTGTGGTGTAATATCTGCTGACTTACCTCTTAACTCGCAGGTAATATTAAGTGCAGCACTATCGCCATCAAAGTTACTAACAGAGAAAGCTTCACAGGAGGCGGAATTTTGTCTTCCTCTTTGCCGAACCAAGAAGCGTCGTGAACAGACGATCGACCACCATGAAGCTCCGCACTAAGCAAACTTTCCTTTTTGCAGCGTTTGTCTTATTTCTCTGTGTTGCTGCAGACCTACATGGTGAGTAAGAGGAATATTTCTGGGATTTCATACATTTTACACGCGCTGCTTATATGTTTTAAATCTGACGCTCGCATATTTACTTTGAGTTATCTTGTAGATATCCTGTTTAGATCTTACTTACGTGTTGAGAATGATTGTGGGTGCACTAACAAATATACTCAGATGCTGTGGTGTAGCCTGTTCTTATGTAATGTTTAAGAATTGCCAGATCTACAAGATTTACAACCTTGGTATTTTTACTCTGATAACCTCACTGTAGTTAACTGTAGTGGTATTAGTTGTGACACCACTACTTTCCACAGAAGACATCGGGGGCAAGCTGAGATAAAAATGTTAACACACTCATAATCTGTCACGATCATCCACTGCATTGCAAAACTGCATTCACTGGTCACTTTGCACCCTGACCAGCACAGTACCAGTTTGAATGAGTTGGTTTTTTTCACTACAGATCCACCAAACAGTCTGCATCAATAATGCATTAATCATTGATCTTTTTTGATTAATCATTGTATCAAATTCCTCTCCCAATAGGAACTACTACTACTAAACAATTAAGGAATCTTTAATTGTTTTAATTGTTGATTTTATGTCTGTATATCATCTAACTGATGAATTAATTAATTGTTTCAGCCCTAGTTAGTATTTCAGTTAGTTATACCAGTGGCATAGCAAACATTGAAGACTGGAAAAACGTGTCTTTTCATATGAATTGACATGAGCTTTCATATTTGGAGGGATTAAGCAACAGATTAATCTGTTACTTAGCTTTAATAGTTATGTTTCTGCAGAATAATTTTGTTTTACAATGATTGTGTTGTATGTGTGTTGTTTTTGCCACATTATGATTGCCCTCATATCCTGACAGCACCTGAAGTCCACACAAAGCTTGGGAGCCTGAGAGGTGAGTATGTGAGTGTAAAGGGGAAAGAGACTGGGGTCCATGCCTACCTGGGTGTCCCATTTGCCAAGCCACCCGTAGGCCCTGCTCTGAGACTGGCTGCACCTCAGCCTGTAGAAGGATGGGAAGGAGTGAGAGACGCCACCCAGCAGCCACCCATGTAAGGCATCCATGTGCTCCTCTTGTTGGATACTGTACTTGGAAGAATTCTGTCTATTTTGTATACATAAGTGTTTCTTTTTTTCAGGTGTATTCAACCTAAGCAGTTTGCCAGACGTCTGCTTGATAAACTTAACATTTTGGCAGTTCTCCCAGATATTTCAGAAGACTGCCTTTACCTCAACATTTACACTCCTGCAAACAGAGCTCACGATGCCAAGCTCCCAGTAAGAACCCTTTGCTGCATGTTTGAAGTGATTCAGCTTTGGATAAGTTTGAATAGCATTCATAGATAGTCATCAATAACAACAACATAAAGTTGTCAGTAATTGTCACAATCAATTTTACATTTTTATCTTGAGTCTCATCAGTCTAATGTAGTTTGATTGAAATTATCAGCTCAGTTATAATAAAGTAAAAATGTCCTTTATGCTTTGTGGGAAACACCAAGGTCTTTCTTCATCTGACCAGGTCATGGTTTGGATCCACGGTGGAAGGTTTTCTTTGGGGTCAGCTTCACTGTATGATGGCTCGGCCTTGGCTGCTTACCAGGATGTAGTTGTGGTTCTGATCCAATACCGCTTGGGACTTCTGGGCTTCCTCAGGTAACAAGTCAGGCACAAGTATCTAAGCACAGTTAGAATACAAATACTATGATTAGGGCCCGAACATATGCCACTGCATTATTGAGGTTCTTGGGACGCTCGCAAAACTCCCTAAAATTGGCACACATGTCAGAACTGGCGAAAATTGCGAAGTTCTGTAGTGACTGGGCTCGGGCATGGCCAGCAGGCTCCAAACGCAGGGCCATGTTGGGATAAAGTTGCTTTGATGTTCATGAAATTTGGTGGGATCAGTGTTCATTTTACGAACACGTCTGAGGCCTTTAGAAAGTGAAAAAACTCACAAAACTTTGCACCCATGTTCAAACTAGTAAGTATTTCAATTTGATATCGCAGTTGGACTTGGGCGTGGCACATCTGCTCTATAGCGCCCCGATTACTTTTAGAATTTTTGAGGTGCTAGGGGTGCTTTAAAAAACTAACGAAGCTTTGGACATGCATCAGAAGAAAAAATTTCAAAGTCAAAGCCCCCACCTTTAAATTTGATATAGATGTAAACGAACTCCTTCTAGAAAATTAACCCGAGCGACTTCAAATTTTGCAGGTGACATCTAAAGACCTTTGGGATGCTAAATTGTGAAGCATCTGAGTTTTCGTAGAACACCGTTGGCGTGGGGTTCTGGTCCATTGTGCCCAAAACATGAAACAGGAAGTTGTTGTAACTCAACTTTACATTGTCCAATCTGCCCAAATTTCTCATGCTTCATAAGAGTCCAGGACTGATCACATCTATGTGTCATAGTCATAGCGCCACCTACTGGAAACAGGAAGTCAGCCTTATGTGACAAACATCATCCGATTTACATGAAATTCATATTGTGTGGTCTACACATGATATACAGCAACATGACGTTTAATTAGTGGGTGTTCGCTAGTGTCACATAGTGGACATCAGAAGTGATACCACGGCTGCTGCTCCCTCCAATGCACGCAAGGTGTGAGGGCCCATTCATCTCTTCTGGCAGCTTTAATTATGTTCTGTATCTGATCAGCACCTGTGAACAAAAACTCAAAATTGGGTCACTTTTAGCAGCTGGTGTAAATGTAGCCATGTAGACTATAACTATATTGTCTATCCAGCACAGGAGATGAGCACATGTCAGGGAACTTTGGCCTGCTGGACCAGGTACAAGCCCTGAGGTGGATCCAGCAGCACATTCACAACTTTGGAGGAGACCCAACTTTAGTTACCATTTTTGGGGAGTCTGCAGGTGGAATTAGCGTGTCCCTCCTGGTAAGAATGAATCTGCAGATAAAGTATTGCAATGATTTCACTGCAAAGTTACCACTGTCCACAGAACCTTTCATGTTGTCTGTTGCTTGAATTAACAGCTTCTCTCACCATTGTCTGATGGCCTGCTCCACCAAGCCATCGCTGAGAGTGGCACTGCTGCAATGGATTTACTCATAGCAAATGATCCTCTACCAATAACGCAGGTTATTAATCTGTGTGCTTATTTTTGTGTGCAATCATTCTTCAGAGCACAATATTGAGAATATCACAACATCTTTGTTTTCCTTGAGATGGATCCCTGATATCTGTCCTCAGGTGGTAGCAAATATATCTGGATGTAGCATCGAAAGCACAGAGAAGATCGCTGATTGTATGAGAAACCTTGATATTGATACTATTGTGACTATTGGGCAGGTGAGATACTATATGTAAAACCAATATATGCTGATAAGATGGAAGCCTATAATGCTTTCTGCAAGATTTCTGTGAAATGTTCCCTTTCATGAGGCTGTTTTGTCTCCATCTCAACTTTTTCCTCTCAAGGATGAAAAACTAAAATTTCCTGTAAATGTTGATGGACACTTCCTGACAAAACCTGTGGATGAGCTGTTTCATAAACATGAACTTCTCACTGTACCGTTCTTGACTGGTGTCAATAATGATGAAGGGGGCTGGTTACTTCCTAATGTAAGTGTGAATGATGAATTGTTTGCTGAAATTTGTGTGACTTCATAGTTTACTAATTTCCAGATCAGCCCACTGAAAGTGAAATTTTGTTTCTTCTCTTAGTCTTTTGCTCCTCCAAACTGGACTGAGGGAATGGATCGGGAGCAGGTTGTGAACGTGCTGTCCGCCTTCTACCCTGATGTAAGACAGGCACTGCCTGACGTTACAATATTACTCTGCTTCATCATGCTCAAACTTCTCTGACAGATGTGTTGCTCATTTTCTCAAGCCCAAATATGCATTCGTCAGAGATCTGATGGTAGATGAATATATTGGAACCGGTGAAGATCGTGTGAAAAATAGAGAAGGCTTTACTGAGATGCTTGGAGACATACTGTTCACCATTCCAGCCATTAAGGCTGCAAATGCCCACAGAGGTAAACTTTTAATACAAGAATATGCAAATTATTTAAGAACAATTACTGTCACACACTTTGATAAACAAGACATATCACACCCATTTGTCTTCTAGATGCAGGCGCCCCTGTATACCTGTATGAGTACCAGCATCCTCCCAAATACCTGCAGGCAAAAAGGCCAAGCTTTGTTGGGAGTGACCATGGAGATGAACTCATAACAGTATTTGGATGCTGCTTCACTACCACTCATGTTACATTATCAGGTATGTGCAATATAAAAATCACAATTTCAAATGACCATCTGAGATCTGGGTTTTCTCTGGGTTTCCTACAGTGCAAAGTGTTTGACTAGACCGTCTTATTTTAGATGCATGCCCAGAAGAGGAGGAACGGTTAAGCAGAACCATGATGAGCTACTGGGGCAACTTTGCTCGCACAGGGTAGGAATTAACTTTCATTATAGTTTATAATACACATGGAGATAAGAAACACTTGTTTATAACGTGTGTGTGTGTGTCTGTGTGTAGATCTCCTAATGGGGACGGCCTTGTCCACTGGCCAAAGTATGGAGTAGATGAAGAATACCTGGTAATTGGTGTAACAGAGCAGGTAACTGGTCAGCACCTGAAGAAGGATCGCTTTGTGTTCCTGACTCAGACCCTCCCGGAGAAGATCCGACAACATAAAGAGAAGATGGAGCACAGCAAGCTGTAGAGCAGTCACCTCTCATGACTAAGCTAAATAAATGCACCTTGAAAGACTTTCCATCTTTGTTTTATAAATGCAACCCAAAAGAGAAAGATCTCTATTTAACCATCTGTCTAACCTTGATTTGCAGTCATCCATTTTGTTCCATATATTCAAAGTTTCACCTAATTTAGTATCCTTTGAAATATGCACAGTGTCATAATAAAACCCTGAAATTCTTTCCAAAAACATTTATTTGAGGAATGAAGTGTTTGATTCTGTCAAAAAAGATTTCTGCTGTATCGGGTGAGAAAAAGAAATTAGAAGAATATAAATTACTATAAAAGGAATAAGTTTAATCGGCTATTCTCTTTGGGTCAGAGCATTCACTGTCAGTGATGATCAATGTTCCCATCTTATTTTTTTCTTGGCGTGTTTTCTCTAATCTACAAAAGTAAGAAGAATTCCTCTCTCCTTCCTCAACCCATTTTGCTTTAGATCTAATGTAAGCCCCCTTTGCTGTCTGTGTAAATATCACCCAATTTGGTTTGTAGTGTGAGTAATTTCCTTTTGTCAGCATCAGTAATTGTGGGTTTATTGCAGCAAAAGTTTCCTCTTCTAAATTTTTAAAAATTCCCATTTTGAGATATAAGAAGAAAGGCTGGCATCTTCAGAAACTTCAGTAATAATGTCTTTAACCCCCTCGACAGTAGATCTCAGAATGTAACAGGCTGGCATTAAACTTCCAATAACCCTTATTTTGCTTGTAAGCATTAGTGGGTTTCAAAGGTAAACCAATAAAACAGTGGTCAGATAGGGGAGCAGTAGCAGTCAGCAATACATTGTTTTATACAGTCAGAAATTAACCAAAAATCAATTCTAGACCTACTTGAACCATCTAGTTAAAGCCAAGAAAATGATTTTAAATTAGGATGAAACTTGGTGGGTGAGCGGTCCAACCACTCATTATACACCATATTGAAGTCACCTCCTAACACAATTTTGTTTAGTTAGTTAATTTCAGTTCCTTAACAAGATCATTGATTTAGGAAAGTAAGCTCTCGGCCTGTTTCAGACCAGTGTGAGTTGAATAAGGACATTTTAGAACTGTAAATAATTAGAAGATATTCCAGTAGTGCCCCAGAATATAAATATAGACCTGTGAATGTGCAGAATATGCCCCCTTTAAGTGTTTTAAACTTCTTTATCCTCCAATATAGCTTGATTTTGGATTTGGAAATCACTTTGTAAGATAAGCTTTATTTTCCATGTTGTTATAGCTATATAGTTGCATGTATTTGTGTGTTGAAAGGTGATGCATTACGGGCCTGCAAAACCAAATCATATTTTTCAAATAAACTTACTTTGTCTTGCCTTTCACAATGACAGATGACAGAAACCCTTTGGTGGGAGGGACAGCCGGAGGGCGGGACGTGCTTTCTGTTGATCACCTGTTGCTGTGGTGTAATATCTGCTGACTTACCTCTTAACTCGCAGGTAATATTAAGTGCAGCACTATCGCCATCAAAGTTACTAACAGAGAAAGCTTCACAGGAGGCGGAATTTTGTCTTCCTCTTTGCCGAACCAAGAAGCGTCGTGAACAGACGATCGACCACCATGAAGCTCCGCACTAAGCAAACTTTCCTTTTTGCAGCGTTTGTCTTATTTCTCTGTGTTGCTGCAGACCTACATGGTGAGTAAGAGGAATATTTCTGGGATTTCATACATTTTACACGCGCTGCTTATATGTTTTAAATCTGACGCTCGCATATTTACTTTGAGTTATCTTGTAGATATCCTGTTTAGATCTTACTTACGTGTTAATTTGACATGAGTGGTGGTGAAGCAGAATCCATATCTTGTTTAAATGTATGTAGGACTAAATCCGTTGTTAACTTGATGTGCTGCCTTATTTATTAGCATTTTATTGCGCTTTAACTGGGCTTACTTACCTTTGACCTAGATTGTGGCCATGCTTTATTGTGTCCAAAGGCAAGCCTATCCCAAATCCCAGTCGCAGTGCGTGTTTTAATTATTTAGGCTAATCTTTTATTTTGCTGGCTTCATGCTGATGTAAAATAATCAGAATATGAGAATGATTGTGGGTGCACTAACAAATATACTCAGATGCTGTGGTGTAGCCTGTTCTTATGTAATGTTTAAGAATTGCCAGATCTACAAGATTTACAACCTTGGTATTTTTACTCTGATAACCTCACTGTAGTTAACTGTAGTGGTATTAGCTGTGACACCACTACTTTCCACAGAAGACATCGGGGGCAAGCTGAGATAAAAATGTTAACACACTCATAATCTGTCACGATCATCCACTGCATTGCAAAACTGCATTCACTGGTCACTTTGCACCCTGACCAGCACAGTACCAGTTTGAATGAGTTGGTTTTTTTCACTACAGATCCACCAAACAGTCTGCATCAATAATGCATTAATCATTGATCTTTTTTGATTAATCATTGTATCAAATTCCTCTTCCAATAGGGAATTACTACTACTACTAAACAATTAAGGAATCTTTAATTGTTTTAATTGCTGATTTGATTTTTGTCTATCATCTAACTGATGAATTAATTAATTGTTTCAGCCCTAGTGAGTATTTTAGTTAGTTATACCAATAGCATAGCAAACACTGAAGACTGGAAAAACGTGTCTTTTCATATGAATTGACATGGCTGATTTCAAATGGAAAGCTGTAGTATTATCACCACTTTCCACTTGTCAGTTGCACACAGGCAATAAACTGTGACAAACTGTGTTTCTGTGTAAGATGAACAACAACTAGAGGTTTCATATTTGGAGGGATTAAGCAACAGATTAATCTGTTATTTAGCTTTAATAGTTATGTTTCTGCAGAATAATTTTGTTTTACAATGATTGTGTTGTATGTGTGTTGTTTTTGCCACATTATGATTGCCCTCATATCCTGACAGCACCTGAAGTCCACACAAAGCTTGGGAGCCTGAGAGGTGAGTATGTGAGTGTAAAGGGGAAAGAGACTGTGGTCCATGCCTACCTGGGTGTCCCATTTGCCAAGCCACCCGTAGGCCCTGCTCTGAGACTGGCTGCACCTCAGCCTGTAGAAGGATGGGAAGGAGTGAGAGACGCCACCCAGCAGCCACCCATGTAAGGCATCCATGTGCTCCTCTTGTTGGATACTGTACTTGGAAGAATTCTGTCTATTTTGTATACATAAGTGTTTCTTTTTTTCAGGTGTATTCAACATAGGCAGTTTCTTATAGATATGCTTGATAAACTCGGTGGCCTGTTGGCAGTTCTCCCAGATATTTCAGAAGACTGCCTTTACCTCAACATTTACACTCCTGCAAACAGAGCTCATGATGCCAAGCTCCCAGTAAGAACCCTTTGCTGCAGGTTTGAAGTGATTCAGCTTTGGATAAGTTTGGATAGCATTTCTTTAGATGGTGGTTTGATGGCTTCCATAGTTTTAAAGAGTCCATAATGTCAATATAAATAATTTCTATGTTTGCTATTAGGCTGCATTAGGGTCATCAATAACAACAACATAAAGTTGTCAGTAATTGTCACAATCAATTTTACATTTTTATCTTGAGTCTCATCAGTCTAATGTAGTTTGATTGAAATTATCAGCTCAGTTATAATAAAGTAAAAATGTCCTTTATGCTTTGTGGAAAACACCAAGGTCTTTCTTCATCTGACCAGGTCATGGTTTGGATCCATGGTGGAGGGTTTACTTTGGGGTCAGCTTCAATGTATGATGGCTCGGTCTTGGCTGCTTACCAGGATGTAGTTGTGGTTCTGATCCAATACCGCTTGGGACTTCTGGGCTTCCTCAGGTAAAAAGACTCAAGTCTCTGAGCGCAGTTAGAATAAAGATACTATGATTATGTTCTGTATCTGATCAGCACCTGTGAACAAAAACTCAAAATTGGGTCACTTTTAGCAGCTGGTGTAAATGTAGCCATGTAGACTATAACTATATTGTCTATCCAGCACAGGAGATGAGCACATGTCAGGGAACTTTGGCCTGCTGGACCAGGTAGAAGCCCTGAGGTGGATCCAGCAGCACATTCACAACTTTGGAGGAGACCCAACTTTAGTTACCATATTTGGGGAGTCTGCAGGTGGAGTGAGCGTGTCCCTCCTGGTAAGAATGAATCTGCAGATAAAGTATTGCAATGATTTCACTGCAAAGTTACCACTGTCCACAGAACCTTTCATGTTGTCTGTTGCTTGAATTAACAGCTTCTCTCACCATTGTCTGATGGCCTGCTCCACCAAGCCATCGCTGAGAGTGGCACTGCTGCAATGGATTTAATCATGACAAATGATCCTCTACCAATAACGCAGGTTATTTATCTGTGTGCTTATTTTTGTGTGCAATCATTCTTCAGAGCACAATATTGAGAATATCACAACATCTTTGTTTTCCTTGAGATGGATCCCTAATATCTGTCCTCAGGTGGTAGCAAATATATCTGGATGTAGCATCGAAAGCACAGAGAAGATCGCTGATTGTATGAGAAACCTTGATATTGATACTATTGTGACTATTGGGCAGGTGAGATACTATATGTAAAACCAATATATGCTGATAAGATGGAAGCCTATAATGCTTTCTGCAAGATTTCTGTGAAATGTTCCCTTTCATGAGGCTGTTTTGTCTCCATCTCAACTTTTTCCTCTCAAGGATGAAAAACTAAGAATGTCAGTAAATGTTGATGGACACTTCCTGACAAAACCTGTGGATGAGCTGTTTCATAAACATGAACTTCTCACTGTACCGTTCTTGACTGGTGTCAATAATGATGAAGGGGGCTGGTTACTTACTGATGTAAGTGTGAATGCTGAATTGTTTGCTGAAATTTGTGTGACTTAAAGGTGCAGCGTGTAGAATTTAGTGGCATCTAATGGAACAGACTAGGCAGAAATAGAATAAAATATTCATCAAGTGTGTTTTAATTAGTGTATAATTATCTGAAAATAAGAATTGTTGTGTTCTTGTTACCTTCGAATGAGCCCTTTATATCTACAGACGAAGCAGGTCCTCTTCCACGGAGCCCGCCATGTTTTTACAGTAGCCCAGAATGGACAAATCACACACTGGCTCTAGAGAGGGCCCTTCTTGTTTTTGGTGAGTTTTGCAGCCACCATAGGTTCTCCTACAAGCTTGGAAGGGGAGGATGAGGGGGAGGGGTATTCATTTGGTTGCAATCTGCAACCTCACCGCTAGATGCCACTAAATCCTACACACTGGTCCATTAATAGTTTCCAGATGAGCCCATTAAATGTGAAATTTTAATCACAGCTGTTTCTTCCCTTAGTACTTTGCTCCTCCAAACTGGACTGAGGGAATAGATCGGGAGCAGGTTGTGAACATGCTGTCCATCTTCTACCCTGATGTAAGACAGGCACTGCCTGACGTTACAATATTACTCTGCTTCATCATGCTCAAACTTCTCTGACAGATGTGTTGCTCATTTTCTCAAGCCCAAATATGCATCGGTCAGAGATCTGATGGTAGATGAATATATTGGAACCGGTGAAGATCATGTGAAAAATAGAGAAGGCTTTACTGAGATGCTTGGAGACGTACTGTTCACCATTCCAGCCATTAAAGCTGCAAATGCCCACAGAGGTAAACTTTTAATACAAGAATATGCAAATTATTTAAGAACAATTACTGTCACACACTTTGATAAACAAGACATATCACACCCATTTGTCTTCTAGATGCAGGCGCCCCTGTATACCTGTATGAGTACCAGCATCCTCCCAAATCCCTGCAGGCAAAAAGGCCAAGCTTTGTTGGGAGTGACCATGGAGATGAACTCTTTACAGTATTTGGATTCTGCTTCACTACCACTCATGTTACATTACCAGGTAAGTGCAATATAAAAATCACAATTTCAAATGACCATCTGAGATCTGGGTTTTCTCTGGGTTTCCTACAGTGCAAAGTGTTTGACTAGACCGTCTTATTTTAGATGCATGCCCAGAAGAGGAGGAACGGTTAAGCAGAACCATGATGAGCTACTGGGGCAACTTTGCTCGCACAGGGTAGGAATTAACTTTCATTATAGTTTATAATACACATGGAGATAAGAAACACTTGTTTATAACGTGTGTGTGTGTGTCTGTGTGTAGATCTCCTAATGGGGACGGCCTTGTCCACTGGCCAAAGTATGGAGTAGATGAAGAATACCTGGCAATTGGTGTAACAGAGCAGGTAACTGGTCAGCACCTGAAGAAAGATCGCTTTGTGTTCCTGACTCAGACCCTCCCGGAGAAGATCCGACAACATAAAGAGAAGATGGAGCACAGCGAGCTGTAGAGCAGTCACCTCTCATCTTTCTCTGTTCCATCAATCATGTTTATTCATTAAATACAAACAAGTCTGACAAAGATACATTTATCTACTGTGAGATATTTGTCAAAGGGATGTGATTTTAACAACAATATTTAAATTTTTTTTAAATTTGGAGAGGAAATTTCATCCTACTTAAGGTAATTTAAGTCATGGGATACCCCAAGTGTGTTTGTATAAAGGGGATTCTAAAATAAAATAAAAATCCTTTTAATATGTTGTGTGACATGTTTTACTATTCACTTATGTTATTTAATGCCCACATTCATACACACTGTTTCTTATCTCATGGGGCTTGTGTAGATAAGCTGGTTAGCACCTGAAAAGGGGATGGATTTCAGGTGAAATTTAAGAAAGATATAATTGGTGTTGTGTGAGGTGCTACATTTTTACATTTACATTGTTTTTACAATATAATCAAAATTCAACTGTGGCATTAAAGTGAAACAGCAATGGATGGGGGGATATCCTTTTAGATGACTCTTTTGTTTTTGTATTACAGCAATGTGAAACGTTCACAAATCATAGAAGAATAAACAGATTCCACAAAATGTTCTTTTCAGTTTTTTTGTTTTTTTTTTATTACTGAGAAGAGCGCTTAAGCTGAAAAGCTCCCTGAAGTCCGATGTGAGCAGTTCAATAGGTCAAACTTTGTTTGTTTTCCACAAAATCAGGCCTATGGCATTGAAAGTAGTCCAAAGCAACACTTTTCAAAGGCAAATCATTCAAATAGCTGGGTACAGAGGGCTTACAGATAGGAGAATGTAGAACACAAATATACTTATGTTCAGAGGAAATCAATAAAATGTGACAAAATTAAGTTGATGATGCTTTAGCGGACATTTTTGTTTTTTGCAAATGTTAGTAAAGCTGCAGTCTGATATAAAAGTGCTGGCCAGTGGTTTTGAATGATTCACTATACTGCCCAGAAAAGTGCACTTGGAGTAGGAAAGCTACTGGGCATCACCATCAGGCCGTAATGAGACATACAGACACATACTTGGTACTTTGAGATGCACTTTGAGCTGTTAGTTTGTATAATGTTCAGCTAGCCTGGTTTCAAGATGGAAATAAATTGGAAAACTGGAGGGAATAGCTTTGCAGGTATAAAGCCAGGCAAACGTTATGTCAGCCATTTAAACAAACAACAAATGCAATACATTTCAAAGGTAAGAGAAGTTTCTGTTTCAGACCATTATTATACAAGCACATAAACTGTACAATTTTGATATTTTGATTAAATCCAGCTTATGTATAGGCTATATTATTCTATTGCAATACATCTTTCCAACTTACATAATATGTCAGGTGTGGTGACATTTAAAGTATGTCTGATGTACGATCATGAGCCAAAGCATATCACTGAAAGAGATATAGCTTAAGTTCAAAGAGCAAAAACATATCAGTCTGCCCCAAACTGGCTGATGTAGCTAAAGTGTTTGATAAGACAGCAAATGCTTACTTGTCAATGGTTCAAAATCTGCCCAGTTGTAAAACTCACTCAGCATTTCTATTGGACAAATTAATAAAGCAAATTTTATTTCACATATTTTTTAAAACATAAATAGTTTTGTCCCGTTTTTCACTCATTTGTGGCAAAGAGAAATACACCTGAGATGCTGTCTTTTTTTTTAATTCCTATGTCTCTAGAGCAATAAACTAAAAAGCAAGGCATGCTGCTTCATAAAAAAAACTCATCATGTTCAGAAATGGTTATGAGTGTGATGCCATTAATCTAAATTAAAACGCAGCATGCAGTTCAACATGTTGGGCACTGAAATCAGTATAATACTATGGAGTAGAATACGTTGGACACATTTATCTTCTTCAAGCAGTACCAAGTACAGACATGGTTTTAGAATCAGAGGCACATACAGTTTGATTCATAATAAGTGGTATGAATATCATTCCTTTTCTCCTTGAGGGCGGGGGGGGGGGGTATAAATAAATAAATAAAAAAAACTTTCATGTGACCTGTTATCATGCTGCACTGGAGGATTAAGGTCATACTGGGGTGAGGTGATAAGCAGTGACTCAGGAGGCCTTTCAAAGTGCTTGTGTATGGTAAAAGGAGAGCAAGTGTGCTGGGTCAGGGTGATATAACTAGCTTTCTTAGACCATAAAACAAGCTAACATGATGTCAAGGGAGGACAGAGGTGATTTGTGTATAGTGTATGTTATTATGCATTGCATTGTGGGAGGAGACTTAAAGCTTGGTGCATCAGGATGTCCAGGACTGCATGTTGCGCAGCATGGCCTCAAATCGCTCCATGTTTGGGGCATGAGCGTGGGCTAGGTGGTCCGTCAGGCGACTGTACAGACTGAAAGACTTCAACTCCAGCCAGATGAAACCAAAACGATCCTCATCGAACAGCACAAAGAGCCCCGGGGTGCGCTCTGGACTCGTAAAGCCGTGCCCAGCGATCAGGCCTGTCCCATAGAAGCTGAAATGGACGGACATCAATTCATCAGTCAGTAAATATTTTGATAAGCACAAAAAAAAGACAGGTAATGAATATGGCCACAGTATTTTACTTTAAACCTGCAGTGGGGTACTTTTACATATAAATGAACATCCGTTACATTCAAGCCCTTGCCAAACAAGTTCACACCATGCTGATTAAGTCTATCACTGCCAGATAAATCTCTCTGTATTTCACAGTATACAGAGTTTTTAAGTCCCATGTCGGGGGCGACAGCCTAATGGCTGTTTGGCTGTTAATTGTGTGGCTCTTCTAGACTTTCCAAATGTTATTGGACTGGATGGATCAAATTCAGATAGTGAAACGAGTCATTTCACGGGGGTTGTGTGATGCTCTAAACAATATATCCCCCGTTTTACAGCAGCAACAGTAGGTTACATATTGGGCATACTGGGACAAATCCCAGTGGGCCGATGGACCGTCAAAAAATAAGTTTTTGTCCCTGTCGACCATCAAAACATCCGTTTTTACCGGCCTGTCATTCAGGGTGCAACATGAGCGGGTGCTGCATGTCTGCGCCAGGCAATCACAGCCGATCGCCCCCCCTTTACTCTCACTGCCAGAAGGGGGAGACAAAAGTCCCGGACTCCAGCTTTAATAATTAATAACCTGTAATAAATGCTTAATATGAATTCACAGTAAAGATAAATGGCATTCTCCTCATTGATTGATGCAGATTATTTGATTAGGAATCAATGATAGAAATAGGGCTGCATGATTGCTGCTTAAATGATCATCGCAATGATTTTATCTATCACAGTTGTCCACATCCATCTTCAAACTGAATTTTTTTCCCCAGTTTCTTATTAAAACTATCAATCTATCAAAAAAACAACTAAAACTAAACTTCAAATATGTAGTGTTTTCTTTTAGGCATGCATGCAACTAAATAAAAAAGACAGTTACATTACTCTTGCGGATTGCTTGCAATAAAAAAAGTCGTTTTTTGAGAGCCAAAATTGCTATCTCACTGGTAATATGATTTCTAACTATCTAACCTTAGTCAGAAACATTAATTCAAAGTTCAAGACAATGGTTTTCTCCCAACAGTGATTCAGCCAACATTCAACACACATGCCGACGAGCATTCCCTAGATACGGTTTTAGCTTGTTGGCTATGAACTTTCACCAGCAAGCATCTTGTAACAGCTTAATAACAATAGGCACACTATGTTTAACAATACTGTTACTGGGGTAAACTTCTTCACAGTGGGATTTATGCATATTACACGTCCTTTAGCGGAGTTCCTGCTTACCATTTCCTGCAGGTGCGAGGGTACACCTCATTGCGAGCCATAACCCCTAGGGGCAGAGTGAAGGGCAGGGCTTCGGGAGGATGGGTGCTGCTGCTGGGACCTGGCTGGCAGCTGTCTGAACAGGCACCGTGGTCTGCCTCCCTCCCTTCTGCTCCGCTAGCACCATCACAGGCCTCCTCTGCGGTGCCTTTCACTGTGGCAGAAGAGTCTTTGGCCTGTTGTTCCGCCTCCCTCTGCACTTCTTCATGTACTCCCAATACCAGCCGCGACAGCTCCTCTATGTTGCGCTGGTGCTCCAAGTCTGGGAGGACCAAAGGCCGACTCAGGTCAACATCCAGAGTGAGCTGCCCGGCGGGAACGTTGGGGTCTCCCTGCAGGGAGGGGGTAAAATTGCAGTCAGCACCACTAGTGGATAAATTTGCTGGGTTAATGTTGCAACTTCCAGGTCAAAAATGTGAGAATATTCCATTCAAAGGCACTTGGTGTGTAGGACACTCCCCTCTGGCAAGAGGCTGCGGGCTATCAAGACCAAAACCTTTCTTCCCGTCTGCAGCTGGCCTCATCAACAAGGCCCGGGACCCCCACTGACACGGACTCTATCCCACCCACGGACACTACACGTGATATTAATGTAAAAATGTCATCATCTCCACACCTGTGAAACCATCACATTGAACAATGGCGCATTACATTAACGCAGTTATTTGTAATTTTACATTAGCACATTACAGGTACTGTTTATACTGTTTTTACACTGTGAACTTTCACACATTTCCTGTCAATATCTTGAACATTTCCATGGTTCTTTTCACTTAGAATATATTTTTACTATGTTGACGATATATTTCACATTTTAATTAATTTATTTATATAGTTATATCGCCTGTCTTTTGTGATAGTGGTATTTTTCTCTTACTTTCTGTTTTCTCTTACCTTCTATTTTTTATCTGTTATGCACCACAATTAAAGGTGCAGTGTGTAGAATTTAGTGGCATCTAGCAGAACAGACTTGGCAGAAATGGAATATAATTCATAAGTATGTTTCAATTAGTGTATACCTTAGAATGAGCCCTTTATATCTACATAGGGAGCGGGTCCTCTTCCACGGAGCCCGCCATGTTGCGCCGCCATGTTTCTACAGTAGCTCAGAACAGACAAACCAAACACTGGCTCTAGAGCGGGCCTTTCGCATTTTTCGCGAGTTTCTCTGCCACCATAGGTTCTCCTACACGCTTGGAAGGGGAGGGGAGGGGTATTCAGCTGGTTGCAATCTGCAACCTCACCGCTAGATACCACTGAATTCTACACACTGATCCTTTAAACTGACGCGCCAGATAGTTTGTTACACAAAACCATCAACTCTTTTGAAAAGGGCAGGCACTTTCAAAAAAAAATCTATCACCGTCTTACCGTGCGAGGCAGCTGGATTCGCGAGATCGCGAGAATCCTCATAGGATGCTGATTGGTCCAATCGCACGACTTAAAGCCTGACGATGGATTTTCGCGTGATGTTGTGATCTCGCGAATCCAGCTGCCTCACAAGGTAAGACCACAGTACCAGGGCAAATTCCTTGTATGTGTAAACCTACTTGACAATAAACCTGTTTCTTATTCTGATTCTTAAAGCTTGAGTGATGATTACAACAAGACTTTTGGCTGAACAGTTTGTTGTTGGAGAGGAGGATGGGGATGACCTAGAGGACATTCACTGGGTAATTTATGATTAACAGGAAAGCTGTCTTTCTGACAGTAGAAAATCAAAGAGTTGTAATCGGGCTGTGATTACTTTGCTTTGCAGAGTCGATATTCAAATTTCAATTAGTTCAAAAACTTTGCCACAGCTGCAGATAATGATTATTCACTAATCCCAAAAATTGGCAGCAGAAACAGGACTTACAGTGAGCTTGGTGGCTCTTGCAGAAGTCCCGTGGAAACTGAGCATGACAATCTCCAAACCGTGACTGCCATAGGTTCCTTTGAAGAGGCCTGGCTGCAGCAGGTCAGAGGGCATTGTAGGAGGCAGGTAGATCCGTCGGTATGTCAAACAGTTACTGTCAAAAGAAAGCATAGGAGAGAGAGTCTTATCTGAGCCTCTGCCAAGGCTGTCAAATGGGTTAATCATTAATCTGCAAGAGAAAACAGAACAATCAAGTGTATGTAAGCAAGAGACTCACTCATATTGGCTAGTATAAATGAACTTCATCAAGATGAGCTCCTGCATGTGCTCATGGAAGATTTCTTCCAGCGTCCGACCCCATTCTTCCTCTAACCATGTCCTGAACTCCTACAAAACACAGACACGCAGAGAACATAGAAAGCTGATAATGGCTGATAAGTCTGAGATTATTAAAGTACATGGCCTTTAAAAAACCTAATCAAGCAAGATAAGCCCATAATTCAAAGAGGTCATCAACAGGTTTCAGGTTGTAACAGATCCCTGATTTGACCAACCTCCTGTCTGCCTCCTGGCATGCGGTGATGATCAGTCTGGTTACATTTTGTTGAGAATTCATCCTTCTTCACAGTCTAAAAATAACAGAATATGACACATATTAGATAATGGCCTACTTTTATAAGCTACTAACCTCAAATTAAAGTAAAATCTGTAGTCTGTGTCTTGTCAAAAAGGTGTTGTGTAAGCCCTCACCTGTATGTCTCCTTTGTGGGGACCCTTGTGTCCATACATACACTCCACAGTGGCCTTGTTGCTCTCCCACATGTGGATACGGAAGAGCGGCCGTCTTCTCATTGGATCCTCCACACGAGGGTCATGAGGCGGCAAATACATCCAGCCAATGATGAAGAGCCCATCCACCTGAACAAAAAAATACTTTTAATCATTTACCAGCCATAAAATTATAATTGGTTTCCTGCCAAAGCTTCTGCAGCTGAATATTGCCACATTAGAACATTTTTTTTTGTTATACCTTCTTGCAAAAAAAGAAACAAAAAAAAACAAAGTAATTGTTCCTCATCTTTATGCAAATGTCTTGACAGAGAAACATTTCAAGCTGACCAATTTTTTTGTGCTTACCACAACATTGAGCAATCCGCCATAAGGGCCTATGTCGGGCTGCCATAGGCCCAAGATATGTCTGTACGGATGAAGCACTGCAACACAAGAGCACAACATCACATCATACTAATCAGTATCAGCAGTGCTACACCCATGCTTTACAATAAGCTGCGCTGTGCATGGTTAAATACACAGGAGGAGATGTTAAAACCCACACACAGCTGTTGTTTAACATCTGTCAGGATGAAGTCTCAGATGTAAACCCAAAAGGGAAGAAAGTGTAAGCTGACTGTGTTCCTGTCAAGTTTCTAAACAACACACACAGCACACTGAATTATCCAGCGTCCCAACTCACACTTAATATGAAAGCAAACAGTGCTGAGGAGAATCATTACACACATTTGCCTTTCACACAGGATGCATAACACTGCTGCGCTTACAAACTAAATCATTAAGAGTCCCGCACACGCACAACCCCTCATGCTGCAGCCATCCCCACTGAGGCCCATGTACATACAGTGTGTGTACACATCTCTATAGTCCATGTGCTCGTAGTCCGGAAGGAGCTTCATAAAGCGCCCAGACTTCACCCGTGGGTTGACACCTGGACAGGCACAACACAGGTATGTGTAGAGCGCCCACGGGGGCTCGGTCCAATGCAGCACTCTTAATGAATGCAGTAATGTGCCAAAATGATCTATTCAAAGACCCAACAGGCGCCACCACTTTGCATGGTGTGCTTTGTGGCAGCTGGTTTAAGCTCTAGATGTCTGTTGATACAAAAATGAGAAACAAATAAAGGATCCTACTAGAGCTGCAATGATAAGCCGATTAATCGATTAGTCGATCAACAAAAAATGAATCGCCAACTATTTTGATAATCGAGTAATCGTTTTGAGTCAATTTTTTAAGAAAAATGCCAAAATTCTCTGGTTCCAGCATCTTAATTGTGAATAATTTCTGGCGTCTTTTGTCCTTTATGATAGTAAACTGAACATCTTCAGGTTATGGACTGTTGGTCGAGACAAAACAAGATATTTGATGTTCCAAAACAAGGCTTTGGGAAATAGTGATCAACAATTTTCACCAGTTTCTGACATTTTAAAGACCAAACAGCTTATCGATTAATTGACGATGATAATAATCGTTAGTTGCAGCCCTAGAGCCTAAATTAAAAAAACTAAGCGGTACCATTACAGGAAAAAGAAACCACATTTGTATCAAAAAAATTTTTTTTGCTGGGAATGTTTTCCATCTGCTACAGTTCAGAGTTTCGGAGTTCTATCTGGACATCTACCCCGCACACATCAAGACAGTTAAAATATGAGGGTACAGTCATTGAAATTAAAACCTGGTGGAGGAGGAAACAAATACTTCATCACAGACATTAAATTGGCAGACAAACTCACGTTTCACATAGAGATCCCGGCTAGATACTCCTCCCACTTCCATCTTCCTAAGATCCTGCTGCATGCCAAACTCTGCGGGAAAAAAAACACATAAATTAAACAGGAGAAGGATAAACATTAAAATGATTTATTAAGGCTAGGCATGCAAAGTAACTGTATCAGGCTGTGTCAGGCTTTTAAACACTGTAATCACACTGTAATATGAACCGTGGTGTTACACATTATGGCAGATCTGCAGGGAAATTAAAAACACTGAACAGTGGCAAAAGCCGGATCAAACTCTGAGTAAACTGCGAACGGCTGTACTGGAAATTCGAATAGCAGTGACACCACAGTCAGCAGACACAGATGTGACCTGATCACATCTGATTCACAATGGTTAATAAGATTTGTTAAACACACAGCTGGCCTGCAGGCATAAGCATTAGAGTAAAAACAAAAGATGATATTAACCATTTTCATCAGAAGTAAAATGTAGGGAACCAACGTTTTGGACTGAACGTAAGATCTTAACACTGGATAGTCTTAAGCACTTAATCACAAGTCAGTTTGTTTTTGACTGTACACTCGGGTTGTTGTTTTTTTTTTTTTTATTGTATTCAGTTGTTGTCCTGCACACAAACGGATACCTCGCTCGCTGTAAATGCCTGCTAAGCTGGTTGTTGTGTAACTTTTCGGTACGCACCATTCCTCAGGCTATTATCATTTCACATTCAGTTTGCTGCCTCACCCCATGATTCTGTTGCTGCTCCTCCCTGTTAACTCTTCATGTTTTGAAACTGACATACTCCCACTCCACCCTACATGTGTTATCAATAAGCCTGCTGATTATTATTTTTGGATTTGGAGCCTTGACTACTATCATCTTCATGTTGCATATTTTGCCTGACTGACGGACAAAAATTATCTATGTCAAATGTTTAGTAGCATTTTTACTTTAGACATAACTTCAAGTGGGTGACAGTATGTCCATTTTAACCAAATATGGCAGGCCGTTTATGTCAGTTACTTTGAGAAAGAAGCATGTAATAAGATTTTTCTTGCTCCTGCTCCTTTTCGATCATGGGACGTGTATTGTTTTGTTACAGATGGCAGTTTAGATCTATATTTTGTGTAAAAATCTGTGTTGGAAGTGTACACTGAAGTGATCAAATTAAATGTCAGGGTTAGACTATTGTGGACAATGTTGCAAAAAAACTAAACAATGAGCAATTTATTATATGATTTCTGCACCAGTGTTATATTGCACTGAACATTACATATTGCCCACACATCATTTCAAGAATACACTGAAAAACTTTCAAAACAGTGACCTGGGTGGACACCAGAAGGTTTGTGGTTGCTATAATAAAACAAGGAACTGAATCTTTATGTATTTACATATGATTTGTGTCTCATATGCAGCCTACATAGATTATGTGACTTTTTTTCTTTTGTCATCTGACTACAATAACAACACTGTGATGGTGGTGCTGATTAAAATAATGCTCAAGGCCCCTGAAAGGCTTTAGAGCCCTGCATCAAGAGTCTAATGGCTGACATGGGCCCAGTAACAGTGAGGGGCCTTGGTCTGTTTTTTTTTTTTTTACAGCAGTGACCGAAGCTGCAGCGTTAACACTAATTTCTCTGGTGATCGATAGAGGATCAATAGAAATGCTTTTAAGGGGAACACATTTCCGTGGACACACAATAACCTGTCGACAAGAAGGAATAAAGTATAGTCACAGTCTGAGCAACACGTCTGATATGCATTTGTGACTCAATGCTTTATATAGCAGTCTAACCGTTAACGTTTTAATTAACGCTATGTCCAGTAATCGCTATATTTACCTTCGATGCACCGCCTCCTCCAGATGGTTTCAGTATTGAGGATTTGTCTGAATTTCTTGCAGACGAGGGCGACATTTGGTAACGCTGTTCCGGGAAGCAAGGAGAAGATTTCCACCAGAAGCTCCGGCGGTAATTCCGATAATGACTGCGGGTGTGGAGATCCGGTGCTGGTGCGAACCAGAAAGCCTCCTCTGTTGACACGACCGCTGCCATATTCACACGCGTCACTGGGCCCTGCAGTGGCAACGCCGCTCTCCGGGCCTCCTCCTCCTCCTCCGCCGCCGCCGCCGCCGCCACCTCCGCAGCCAACGCCGACGACGTCGCCTTGCCTCTGGCCCACGATCCGCTCCTCTTCTTCCTCGTCCATGTCGGAATCGCTCCCCTGATCTTGCTGGCTATGCCGCTGTCGCCTCCGGCACCTCCGCGACTGCCCCACTCCGCAGAGCCTGGCACAAACAGCCATCCGTAGTCACCAAACAGGCAGCATTACATCACTACAACAAGTCTATCAGCTGCAGACTGGCTGATCTCCTCCTGTCCTGTGAGCATGGGCAGAAGCATTTCTTCCCACGTCACATCTGTGCACGTAAAGAGCGTAATAACCCCCCCTTCCCTCTTCTCCCTCCCCTACAAAAGGTATGTGCTGCAGGTTCATAAAGAGGACCCAACCCAGGCTAGACATCATGCATGAGAAGAAGTCTGTGCTGTCTTATGACAAACAGTCTATTACAGTAGACAGCTTCCATCGCCACCTGTCTTTGTCTTTTGCCCCCTACAGAGACAGTCAATGGGGAAAATAGACTGTATATATACAGTATATGTACAGTCTATGGTCAGGAAGCACACAAGCTGGAAGGAACATGTAATAAAAATTTGAGTAAACTAGTAAAACTACAAAACTATTATCAGCAAAATGCAGAATGCTCCATATGAGATTATTATATTGTAGCTATATACAGTATTTTATTATTACTGATGTATTGACTGTAAGCAGCCGGCTGAGCCGGAGCTGTTATCTACTATATTCTGTTGGGTCTGTATTGCATGTATAATCTACGTTACTATACCTACCTGTACCCACTTTAGTTAATATGGTGCAGATTCCTCGACAAATTTTCTAATTACCAACACCAATTGATATTAGGACTTTGGTCCGCAGTTTGTTTTGTCACATTTATGACAGCTTTTTTTTCCATTTGAGTAATGAGCTTCGTTATTCTAAGCACCTTTAAAACACAGGTAGCACATTAAAATCGTTCTTTGGTCACTTGACAGAATGATGCATTATTCTCAAGCAATTTTTGGTGGTTCATTTTGATAGATATTTCCTTTTATTCGGCCAGTAACTCATCCTGAAAGAGCAGTTTAAACTGGCTCAACACTGTCCCATGTGGCTCGAAAACTCAGCTGTGAATAACTCAAATGAAGGTATCACCTCAATGAGATTAGATGACTGGGTCACATGATTTGCTAACTTTGATAACAGAAACTGGTGGCCAGTAGAGCTCTAAATAGCACACCTGGCAAAATCAGGTCAAATCATAGTATCTCCTATTATGGGTCAAGGTTTCTGTTCACTGCAACTGCCAGTAGCCATAGCCGACAAAAACCCATGTATCATAAAAAATTAATTATATGAATGTTTGATAAAAGATGGTCAATAAACATATTTTTAGCTGACAAAGCTTTATTAAATCAACAGAGACTGTATAAATATGTATGGCAGCAACTAAAATAACAGAAATGTGAAGTATTAAGGATGGATTAAGGATTAACTAAGGATGATGATGAAGAAGACAAAGAATAATATGAGGATCACTGTTATTTATCTACATAGTTTGAGTTCAGATAATCCTGTCTTGTGTAGATATTAAAAGTTGTAGATATTTTGAGTGAAGTTGTAATAATTTAACTAAATAATAATACTAAGGACAAGACGACGATGAAGAAGAAATCAAAACAGGTGAAATGACATGCTTCCCCTGGGACTTCTGAATCTCGCTCATCCGGGCCGTGTTGATTAGTGGGACTCCCAGAGTGTCACAACTAGCGTCTCCATCAAAGGCTTGGATATGGCTCTCAATCAGAGCCTGGCTCTCCTTGGTCCCGCGGGTGGTTCTCCTGCAATGCAACGCTCGCTTGCCTTGGCTGATACAGCGCAACACATCAGCCTCAGATGGTTGTATCTGGTCAGCTTCTAGCTCTGCACGCTTCGCCTCCTTCAGGGCCGTCAGGTCGTCCTGGTCCAACATGAAAATACAGTTGGCTGAGGCGACTCATGAAGGTGGCATACAACTGGTGAGAGTCAGTGTTGCAACCCACAGCAAACCTTCATGCGGATGAAGTGCCATATGTCTAACCAGATGGTCATTTGCTCCCACTCTTCCTCAGAAGAGTGTTGCCACAGCAGTCTCGGTCGACATATAGTACCTCAGGAGGAGCCACCCCAGCCACTCTGTATCGCTTGATGAGGCCTTCAATCATCCTTCAAAACCTTCACTGGCTGTGAGCACGGACATGATCAGCTGTCCATGCTCATTACCAACACTGGCTGCTCAGGTATCGGTGCCTTAGCTGTGTCCTGCAAGTGTTTGGGCCACCTTTTTCATGGAATCAATCATTAAGATCTGACCATATTGTGATCATCCAGCCTTTGCAGGACATCCTGGGCATAAACCTGCATCAGCCACCGGTGCTTGGGAACAGCAGGCATGGCAGGTGCAGGTTCAAATGTCACAGGCAGGATCAGGCCCGATGTGACACATAAACAAATGCAAATTCACTTTTCTTCACTTCACTTTACATTATTATCCCTTGAAAAGAAACTTGTTTAAACTTCTGAAAACTAAATAAAAATAAAGTTTAAAAAAATGAAAAGAAATGAACATCGCCAGTACCCCTCACAGAACAGCACATTCTGCAGTAATTAATAATGTGTTGGATGTTTTAAATAAGTATAAACATACGTGCTACATGTGCCTCCTCCAACCTAGTTGCCTCTGCCAGCAGTTTGCTGTCATCCAGCTCAGCTGGACACTGAGGGGTGGGTGAGGGTGGGTGATGGCCTGTGCGTGTGCCTGGGTCAAAGCTAAAAAGACAAAAAGCAGGAAAAAAACAGATAAACATCATGAGTACCGAACAGCAATAAATACTAAACATGGAAAAAGGTGTTATATAATAAGGTTTGGCTTTGAGGGGGGAAACCAGCCTTTTTACAGTCTTGGTCAAGCTTTTCTGGTTATGCAACTTCTTAACCAAGAGGGAGCGGAGAGAGGAGGTGGAAGTGTGCTGGGTGGGGGCAGAGTGCTGGGCAGTTTTCCCAGCATATTACTCTTCTTTCATGGCAATGGCAATTCTGCCAGAAGGAAAGAGCTCAATAAACACCTCTTGTTGTGGGCATGGTCTTGTGAGTCTTTGCTGCCTCCTGTGGGGTCCCTCTTCATAGCTGCCACCAGTAAGCAGATACCCCAGGGCATTTTCAGCCACCCAGCTGAATGTCTGCCTGTGAAATAAACATTTCGAAGAAACCCAGCAGGTGTTTTCTGTTTGCTGGATCTCCATGGTGCTGAATTAAAGCTTTTTTGGCCTTGTCCAGCATTCCCTCTGGGGACGTGGGTGGCACCCACAGCTTTACTTTGTTGATATCCTTCACCTTTGTCACTTCAATTGTGTCTGTAAGGTTTAGACTGCCATCAGTCCATCTCCTGAAACGAGGTTCCATCTAGATTAAAACATGAAAATATAAAGAAAACAGTGAAACAGATGTAAGTAACACAGCTGTGAAAGATGAGATGGATAAAACATTTGGTAACAAATTACTTAAGGCAGCTGTGTATATTATATTACTACCACTTATATGTGTGTGTGTGTGTGTGTGTACATATATATTATTCAATTACTAGTTTAACTACAATTTGCAGTAGTTGGGTCATTCAAATCTCAGTAGCTCTTTCAGTAGTTAACTACTTTGGGTCATGTAGTTTAGGTAGTTAATTACAAACTTCATATTCATAGTATTCTCATTACGTTTTTTGCCATACAATATGGCACAGTACTACAGCATAATGGTCACGGTGGTCAGATCGAATACTATGAATTTCCCTATAAATTTAGCATTTTCCTGATATTTTCCTTTAGTTTGACAAGCTAATTTTTTGAGAGTAGTTACAATGTAGTTTGACTTTTCATTGTGAAGTAGATAGTTTTGGTAAACTAGAGTTTTAAAGTAGTTTCCCCAACACTGGCTATAAAGGATTGACTTACTTTCGAAATGTTGGTAAGAAGTGAAGCAATCGTAATTGGTATCATTATCAACTTTATTTTTACATTACAGCCGCCAACCGCATTGTTGGTCCAGGCACTGGGAGACAGTGTTTGGCCATAGCATACAAATCCTGGTAGATTTGTGGTAGCAGACGGAAACGTGATTGGCTGCCCTATCAAGAATAACCTGGGTTTACAGGCGGCAAGTGGAAAAAAAAAGAAAAAGAAAAAAAAAGATCGAGCCAGCCAGGAGTCGAACCTAGAATCTTCTGATCCGTAGTCAGACGCGTTATCCATTGCGCCACTGGCCCGAGTTACAAGTAGTGGCACAACGCGAGATTTTAAAGGGATAATTCTGCTTTTACATACATCCCCGTTTGATGTTATATGTATAAAAGTACAAGCGAAAACCGCAATGACACATGTTGGCTTACTTACTCAGGGTAATAACTAAACTTTGTCAGCGAGAAGTCAGACAAGGCTGTCGAAAGAAGCCAGCGACTTGGTTCTGTAAGTTATCTAAAGCCCAAAAGCACGTTATATTTTTCCTCCTATAACCCACCATTAAATTAGAGTATTGATATATCGCCGCCTCCCAAAAGAAAGTAAACAAGCCACGGTCGTGTCTAGATGGCAGGTTAGATCATGTGTTAGATCCTAACTTGCAAAAACTTATAAAAACGTATTAAAAAATCGTAACAATAATTTTCGTGGTGTTTACTGTTCGCCACTACGACGAAGGTTGCCTAACTTTATGGAAGTAGTAACTTTAACCCACACCACGTTTCAAGTGATCATTTTAACCCAAATTATGATCTTTCCCTAACACCTAACCAGACCTTAACCACAGCGTTGTCACACCATAAAACATAATTATTTTCAACAGGGATTTCACAAATGATGTTGTCCTGCCGATTACTGCTGACAGAGACAAGAATATTTCGATGCAGCTCCCGTTATATCTGCCATTGTCAGTCAAGCGCTACTGTGCTGAATCAAGTGCGCATATGCGACAGTTTCGTAAATCTAGGGTTACCATCTAGATACAACCCCTAACCACGCAGCAACGAGGTTGACAGGTCTGCGGAAATGAAGTTTTTCTGCAAAAATGTGTCTTTTGACTGGCAATAACACGGATATATATCAATGCGTAATTTCACGTAATATCAAAGATATGTCATGTTATTTCTGGTATTTTACTGAAGGACTATATTGAATATTCTTTAGATATTTTATTTGTGAAGGTAGGTTATTATATGCTGTGATTGTGGGATGGTATCAAACATGGCATCCGTGACGCACAACAGGAAGTGTTCACTGGCGGGAAATTTGCTAAATATTATGAAAGCGTTACCACAGATACCAGAGGTTTGACTTTGCCTTCTCACGGACTACTTCACTAAATTAGCGTTAAATTAAATTAGACCTGTAATAGTAAGGTGACCGACAAGCAGATTTCATTCGTGCGTCAAATGTAACATTTAGCTACAGTAATAGCTATTAAGCTCGCGGACAACAAACGGGGATTTCCTGTTGTCTCTAACGTAGCTAATTTAAGATTAACAGTAATTTACCACCAAGCTGCGTCTGTCAACTATATTTGTAGGTTGATCATGAAGGCTGAAATGGATAAAATCGTCTCACTGTCAGATGGAGACAGTACCGCTGAACTTCAAAAGTACCTGTCCTCCCTTACAAATGACCAGGTAAGTTAGCTTGTTTTTTTTTTTTTAACTTAACGGTACCTTAACTTGTTGTGTAAAAAAAAAAACTGGCACTGTCCGATGGATCTTGTCTGATAACTTATAAAATGCTTCCCTCTCAATTATCTCCTTTCTAGCTAATCACTGCCATTACCAACAGCGCACTAAAGGGTAAGAAGGTCGGTACCATGATTAAAGGCATATTTAAAGGTAAGAATACAGTGTTAGTATGACAGTGGTGTTAAATATCAGCTGTTCGACTTAACATTGTCAGATCTCTAGTCATAAATAATTAAAACAGCTAATATGAACTGCATTCGTTTTAATATCACATATGACAGCCTGTGCATTAAGAGCACCCTTATTATACATGTTGTGCTCTTTTGTTTTAGGCTCTCCACCCAGTTCCTCTGAAGGGTCAAACCGCAGACTGCTGCTTTATCAACACTACATCCCCCTGTGTGAGTCTGGTGACCTCCAGACTGACGTTGCAGCTGATATCATTGGACTGCTGATGCTGGAGGTAAACATGTCTGATGCTCTTCTAGATGACTTGTTTATACAAGAGCATACTTAAAGTGGCTTCTTTTAATAGTAATGGGTGATCAGTCAAAGGACAGCAACAGGTAAAGACATACAGCAAAATACAGGGGGTCTAGGGGAGTCTGGGACCCCTTAATATTTTTCATTTAACAACACAGTAAGGTTTATTTTTATATAAAAGAAAAACAATATATTGCAGTCAAAGCATTTATGCCATTTGAATGCATTTAAAGTCCTTAAATAGTCCTTATATCACAGACCAAACATATAAATAGACAAATAAAAAAACACAACCACACTTGTTCTTGTATACAGAAGTAACTCCTGGGATCGAGTGGGTGATGTATGCCTGTTCTGTTTTTGCCGTACCGCCCACGGCACCTGGACCCCCCTGATTGTCACAGGGTATTTTGCACACTGCAGGTGGTACTGGGCTCCAAATGTATTGGTCTTTGAATGAGCAATTAAATAACAACTGGGCTCTTTTGAGCTTTCTGCACTAATGTGAGACATGGGTCGATATGATACGTCATCATTATAATGCTAAAATGTCTTGAAATATGGAAATGATTACAGAATTTTTTGTTTGGGGACACACACACAAATTCCTTGAGGCTACCAGATTTCTGATCAATTTCTTTTACTTTTTTCATTCCAAAAGATTTTTGCAGCATCCTGTACTGAGTTGCTGTCCCTTTTTATTTATTTATTTATTGCATTTTTTGAATAGTAGACATATGTTTAGATATTGTGTCCTCTTGTTCATTTCTTCCTGTCCTGTTTGCCACAAGCACAACTGAAATCATTTCTGTCTGATTCCCATTTTTCCTCTTAAATGTTCTACACAGACTCACACACTGTCTGGACCCTCTCTTGCACAACTGGCGTCTCTTTTTGTTGAAGCCATTAAGGTGGGAAAAATGGGCAGCGGGAAATCCCTGGAGCTATTTCCTACTGTGCTTACTGCCCTGGCAGCCTGTGAAGCCTTGTCATATGGTAAAGGTAAGTGCAAGGTACTAGCCTTGGTAACTTTGTTATTTTATATCAAATATATCTTATTTTGTTATATTATAACTTTAGGTGAACTCAGTGGTGAGGAATACAAGAAACAGCTGATCAACAGCCTCTGCTCAAGCAGGTGAGGACTCAATATCTCAGATTTTTTCTTTTGTTCAGGGAAAGGGTGGTGGCACTATGAAGTGATTATTTTTGAACCATTTGATATCGATAATTAAAGGTTTGACGAATAAAAAAATCATAGTATGTTTGTATTTATCGTTTTTATGCAGATGGGACCCACAATGTGTTATCCACCTGACGACCATGTTCAGGTAACACCTCTAACATCACCTTCTTAGACACCGTTCTGTTTCCTGCATAATAATAACAGTTTATTGCTGTAGCCTTGTCGTTTCCTTCTTTATAGCTTTGACTATCATTGTCAAGATTGTAAGTTTTTGTGTCTGCATCATTTTAGGGACGTGCCCTTGTCATCAGAGGAGCTGCAGTTCCTGGTGGAGAAAGTACTGCGGATGTTCAGCAAACTAGATCTGCAAGAGATCCCCCCTCTAGTTTACCAGCTGCTGTTGTTATCAGCAAAGGTGTGTGTGTGTGTGTGTGTGTGAGAGAGAGAGAGAGAGTGTGATTTGCAGCAACAGATGGTCCTGTCTTTCTCTTTCTTTGTCAGTATTTAAATGCCCATATTGTGCCTGCTAGGGTTGTAAGAAACAGGTCCTGGATGGAATCATCAGTTATTTTAAGGAGCAAGACCTTCACCAGGAAGAGGAGCAGAAACATGGAGAGTGAGTGACTCAAACATTGCAAGTGGCATATATCCTTTCTAATTATCACTGCCTACTATCCATTTAGTGATTTTTTTTTTTTCTCTGCCTCTTTCTCAGGAGCCTGGATCTAGAGGTTCAGTCCATTCCACAGGACCAGCTAAGGCATGTGGAGGGCACTGCTATCCTCCACATAGTCTTTGCTATAAGACTCGACCATGAACTCGGGAGAGAATTCCTTAAAAGCTTTAAGGTTGCCTTTGTTTAAACTGTCTGTTATTGACATTGTTTTAGAAAGTTTGATTAAATGTGTACGGCAGAGTATAAAATAAATCTTGAATTGCTTTTTTTTTTTTTTTTTTTTTTTTTTCAGACATCTTACGGGGACCTGTGCCCTTTCAGCGTCGCCCTGTTGCTCTCGGTGGCACGTATCCAGCGCTACGAGGAGCAGGTAAGAAATCTATTCTCACGTGAGTCTTATTTGAATTTGCCTGTTGTGTTCACTCATTTTCTCTCTCTTCTACTGGTTTTTGTAGGTGTTTGAGCTTTTGAAGGGGGCAGTCATCAAGAGCTTCAAGGATGAGCAGCTGCAGCAGGGGTCAAAGTTCCTGCAGGACCTCCTGCCTGGACACTGTAGCGTCGCTCAGATGATACTGGACACAGTGAAGAACAGGTAAGAGCATTAAAACAGTTATTGCTCCATTACAGAGCAGATGATGATGTGATATATGCTATATATTATCAGTATTTATCCACAGGGACAACGGCACACGAAAAGGAAGATTTTTTTGGATGATTATAAACCTGTGATCTATGTTTTCTCAGCTAGACATGTGTACTGTAAAGTTAAGATGGATGATCATTCCACTCCTCAAATAAACACAATATTTGTAGTTAATCTAACTCATGAATTCTACACTTCCACCTGTGCAGTGTGTTTGGTTGGGACCATGTGACCCAGGGGCTGGTGCAGCTGGGCTTTTTCCTCATGGACACATTTGGACCCAAACCTGGACCGTTTGGCAAGACCACAGAAGGGTCCGCTACTGTAGCCAGGACTCCCACTCAGCTGGCATGTAAGCTGGGAGGTCAGGTGCTCTTGCAGGGCTTCAAGGTAACACTTAGTTTTTAGTTTGTAGAATTATCGTAATCTAAAGTATGAATCTGACATGGACTATGTGTGTATATTGTATTTTCTTCCATGATAAGATGCACGAGCCTATCCGAGGCGAGATATTGGAGCAAGTTCTGAATCGACTGGTCACAAAGACAGCCTCACCTGTCAATCATTACTTAGGTAACACATCTTTCAGGTATTGGTCCCAACTTTCAAATGTGCAACAGTGACCAATCAGTAAAATTAGAGACTCGATTTTCTTTTTTTGTTTGTTTTTTGTCTCTGTATCATCAGACCTTTTCTCTGACATTGTGGTCTCTGCTCCCATGATCCTCCTGGAGTCGTCCTCAAAGGTGACAGAGACATTTGACCATCTGTCGTACCTGCCCTTGGCCACTGTTCAGGGCCTACTAAAAGCTGTCCAGGTACTAAAACACACACACACACACACACAAAGCACATTGTAGAAATTTCTGTCTTTTGTTTAATCCTTCTTGTCTGTTTAATCTCCAGCCTCTGCTCAAGGTCAGTATGTCCTTGAAAGATGCCTTGATTCTAGTTCTCCGCAAGGCCATGTTTTCCAGGTACATACACTGTTTCAGCACCAGGCCAGGTCACACATGTGCACATGTTGCTATGTAATACAATCAGATGACGTTTATGCATTATGCTTTGGTTAATGCATTTTGAGAGCTTAACATATAGTATTTTTTTAAAAAGGCAGTTTAACAGCTCAAATAAAGCTCATTTCTGACACTGTTCTCCCCCTAAATGACTCTATACTAGCCAACTGGACGGAAGGAAATCTGCAGTGACTGGCTTCTTGCTGCTGCTGAAGAACTTCAAAGTGTTGGGCAGCTTGGCCTCGAGCCAGTGTAGCCAGGCAGTCTCCTCCAGCCAGGTATATGTGATCTTTCAATAGATGTACGTGCAAGACGGGTGCATCTGTGAAAACATGTACAGTTATAAACATTTGTGTCTTATAGTAACTGTCTGCCTGAACCCCTGAATAGATCCAAGTGGATGTTCATTCTCGTTACAACTCTGCTGCCAATGAAGCGTTCTGTCTGGAGATCCTCAGCAGTCTGCGTCGCTGCCTGGGCCAGCAGGCCGATGTACGCCTTATGCTCTATGAGGTTAGATGTCGCCTGTCTATGCCATGTTTATTAGCTGATTTGAATTTCGCAACAAGTTGGGATTACAGTTATGACTGATGGTCTTGATAAGCGTAGGAACAGTGTATTTTACTCCACCTTTAGCATCTTGTGTACATATCTTTCAACTACAGCCCAAAGTTTAAAGGAAACCCCTCAACATTTGTAGTATGAGATTTTTGGAGTGTGCAGCCACACTTTTTATATCATGTGGAGTCTTGTGTTTTATACTGAGAAAGTGAACTATTACCTGTTTCAGGGTTTCTATGATGTTCTCCGTCGTAACTCCCAACTTGCAAGCTCCATCATGCAGACCCTTTTCTCACAGGTATGTGTGCGTAGTGAGTGCATACTGTGTTATGTATGATTACGTGCTTGTCATATTTTTATACATGCATGGAGAGCCGTATGTCATGTCTTTGTATCCTTAGCTGAGGCGATACTACGAACCTGAACAAGACCTCCTTCCCCCTTTGAAACTGGAGCCATGCATTACTGCTCATGGAGAGCAAATCTACCTCCAGGAGCCGCTGGTACACTGTCCAAAATGTAGCATTTTTTGTGATTGTGTGCACCTGCTTCAGCATGCTAATTTTACTATGTTAATGTCTTCTATTAATAGTGTTTGTTCCATCTCAGGCCCATCTGGTGTGCTGTACTGTACATTGCCTGCTGTGGCTTCAAAACGCACGACACCCAGCAAATCCCATCGCTGGTGACAGCGACGATGAGGAGGAGGAGGAGGAGGAGGGATACCAGTCTGAACTCCAGACAATCCTAGAGAGCATGACAAGACGCATGATCAAGAGTGAACTGGAGGATTTTGAACTGGTATGCATTCATGACGCATCTGTAAAAAGTGGCCTTCAAATGTTTAGCTAAGTGGAAAACTGCATTATGTGTTTATTCCATCCACTCTTTCACTACAAAAATACTAAAATTCAGTATATATTTTCAACCAAGTACTGTGTGGTGCACGAGGGAAATATGAAATTACAGAAGAGATTAAGCAAATTAATAAGAATAAAGTGATGGAACATATTCTTGTAGACTTGTCAGTATTACTGTTCTGCTACTCTCCCCGGTTATTAATGTTACGACAGTGGAAGCATCGTCTTTAGACGTTTACTGTCTGTGTGCTGATCAGGACAAGTCAGCAGAGTTCTCCTTGGGATCCAGTGTTGGGGTGAAGAATAATATCTATGCTGTGCTGGTGATGGGAGTGTATGAGGTCCTTATGGAGTATAACTTCATCAAAGCCAATTACAGGTAACAACCTCCTCACTTTGTATGCTGTGGGTATTGTGTAGCATAAATGTTCTTATGCTGCTCTCATGTTCTTCGTGTGGTAAATTTATCATTTTATATATTTCTAGTAAAAGCCACTTTGAGGAGCTCATTGAGCTGTTCATCCGCTACCACAAGCTGTCTGAGATCCTGAAGGAGAAATCTGGAAAGGGTCGAGTGCCCCCGAACAAGACCCCTCGCAGTTTACTCTCTATGGGCTTTGTATCAACTCTCCTCACTGTGCTCTTCAGGTAAATGCTCTGCAGAGACAAGGATTGCTGTTAAGTGGTTCTATCAATTATAAAGACTACATTTATGAAATCAAATCACTATAAATGCATCTCAGGAATCACTCATTTCAGTTTTTTCTCTCCCATGTCTTTTGTGTAGCATTTATCAAAATGACTGGTACAAGTAAAGTGTTGTAGTATGATTGCAACAATAACTTTGCAATGAATCCAGAGTCACTGCAGCCATAACGGTGGTGTAGTGTTTACAGAACTAAAACATGAATGCCACAGACAAATGTGACAAATACTTTTCTTTTTTTTTTTTCAGAGACAGTACTCAGAGCAGAGAGGAGGCTCTCTCAGTGCTGCGCTCAAATGGAGAATTTGTGCGTTATTCAGTAAATGTGGCTGTGCAGAAGATCCAGCAGCTGGAGGAAACTGGACACACAGACGGCCCAGACGGACAGAACGCAGACAAGACTTTCAGCTTCCTCTGTGACATGACAAGGTAGGAATCCATGGCTTTGAAGTTAGACCGTGTTCGTGGCTTTGTTCTTTGTGATGTTGCTTGACCAATGAGAGATCCATCTTTGTCTAATGGTCTTCCCAGTGTGCTGATGTGGCGCTACACCAACATCCCCAGCGTGGTGGAGGACGCAGGGAAGAAGGAGAAGCGGTGCAGTCTGTCCCTGCTGTGTCTGGAAGGTCTGCTCCGGATCTTCACAACCTGCCAGCAGCGCTACCCAGACAAGATGGCCCAGCTCCTCTCTACCATGGGTTAGACATGTGCAGCTTTCAAACTATAAAAAACAGTGAATTAAAGGTTCTCATCTCAACAGTCTGCAGGAATTGCATGACATCTTGTGTGTTTTCCAGAGATCTCCGAGGACGA
Organism: Scomberomorus guttatus; assembly: GCA_038419695.1. Taxonomy (NCBI): domain Eukaryota; kingdom Metazoa; phylum Chordata; class Actinopteri; order Scombriformes; family Scombridae; genus Scomberomorus; species Scomberomorus guttatus. Next base: position 14,320,660 of record CM076453.1, on the reverse strand, counting down.
TGCCGAGCCAGCCGACGGCAACGTCACAGAGATCGACTTCTTTTACATCAGACAGTTTCAGGTGCATGTGTACACAGCTGTATCTGTAGTTATTTTTGTCCCAACTGAGCATCTATACTAATAATCCAATTTTCTTTGCCTTTGTCAACAGAGGGCGCTGTTCACTCAGCTAAATAGAGGAGAGGAGGAATTTAACAGCAAAGAGGCTCAGCTGTTGGTCAGCATTTTGAGCGTGCTCTCACGCCAGCTAAAGCCCTCCTCCCAACAGGTAGGTGCCCTCTCACGTGCACTTCATAAGACAAAGTGAACGGTACATCTGCTAACACGTCTTCATCTAACAGTTTGTTCAGATGATCACATGGACTGTGAAAATCTGCAAGGAGACCAGTTTTGGTGAGTGACATTTGAATTAAACTTATGTTAGGTTTGGTGGGATTGTCTTCTGAGGTCTCTCTCTCTCTCTCTCTCTCTTTTAGAGGATTCTGCTTTCTCCAAGGGGCTGCTCTCGCTCCTCTTCAACCTGCATGTTCTCTATAAGAGCCCTGTGAGCCTGTTGCTGGAACTCTGCCGAGACATCCACAGCCAACTGGGAGATATCGATCAAGTAACACACGGTCACAAGCTGAAAACAATTGCAAGGCAGTAGGAGGCATCAGTTGATACCCCAATTGGAATGATTTAATTATGGAAAATGGGGCCACCACTCAGTTAGTTAGTTTGTACATCTGGTGGTCTCTGTATAAAAGATAATATAATTTGGGCATGTTAAAACACTTTATTTAAGTACAATGCAGGCTGTTGGATCCCTATTGTAACATGCAAAAAGTGATTATAATGTTCTCAAACTGTTTTTCTGAAATGACCAGCACATGACTAATAATTTTGATCAGACTTATTAGCAGTATAATTTTAGTTTAGTTCTGTAGCCCTGCTTGTTAATTGTTGACAATAATTGTCAACCAATTTACCTTTTTTTTTGAAATGAGCAAGATTTTTATTCAGCCTTTTTTTTTTTCTTCTTTATTATCAGGATGTGGAGGTAGAAAAACAGTCTCACTTTGCCATCGTCAACATGAAGACAGCAACAACAGCAACAGTGAGTGCTTTATTTTAAAAAAAAAATTTAAAAATGTTTTTGCCTGAAGCTTCTGACTTGCTTGTACACAGATAACCTTGAATCTGTTTTGCATAGTGATCACCATCTTCATCATGATTTTAATCTCTTTCCCCCCAGCTGCTGGTCCTGTCTCAGGTTGTCAAGGTGCTTGATGAAGTGGACTGGCTGATTGCCAGAAAGAAAAGCCAGACGGGCTCTGACAAATCGGGCTCCGGTAAGAAGCCTTTTACTCTTGATGCGCATTCAGATTATTGCTGCGAGTTGAGAGGGGAAGGGATGCTTCTCTGTCAGAAACCTTTGTGATGTTCTATCGCTGATGTGTAGAAGACGCCACACAGACCGCAGGCCAGCAGGACCCGGTGGAGAAAGCGGTGACACTGCAGCTTGGGACCCTTTTGACAGCTTTAAACGAGCTGGTCCAGACAGCCCTGCTGCCTGGCACCTGCACCATTACACTGCTGAGAGAGCTGAGTCGCACATACACCATCCTCACCACCCTGGTCAAATATGTGCGTATTTATTTGTCCACTCTATAATCTTTCTCTTTTTGGAATCTGCACAGTGTGACAATTTCTTTTTTCCACATCTTGTTTTAGTATATCCAGGTGTGTGCCAGCCAGCACGGTGCATTACCTGCACGTGTTGAGAAGCTGGTGAGTCTGGGGGGGGGTTCAATCTTTGGTCTGAATCTTCTAGTATTTCTGATGTCATACAAATCTAGTGTTTCCTGTGTCGTCTGTGCAGGTCAAACTGTCTGGCTCCCACCTAACACCGCAGTGCTACTCTTTCATCACATACGCACAGGTACAGCTTGGTTCCCTGCCAAAGCTCAAGTTTTCAGACTGACACACTGTCATTTTAAATTACAGCTGCTGTTCTGAGGTTTTTAGTTGTGGACTTGACACAAGCAATTCCTCCTCAAGGGGGAGTGTTGATGTTTTGGAAATAATGAGTTTTCTCTGCCAGAATGGAGAATTCAGTGGTGCAGATGACAAGAAGAAAAAGAAAAGGGGTGAAGTGAACACTGCTGCCTCTGTAAGGACATTTCTCTCCTATAATTATAAACTAGTGCTGATTAATGCGATTGATTATAACAACAATACATATACATTTTCAGTTTATCTTTATTATATCAGTACAAATGTATAGATACACCGTGCAACTTAAACCGTTGGCTTAAAACAAATCCGTTAGATTGCATTTGTTTATCTAGATCTGTTCTTTTTGTTTTTTCTCTTGGTAGGCAAAGCTTCTACGTGACACAAAGGCCATTCCTAACTTGATCTTCAGCATTGAACAGTATGAGAAATACCTCATCACACTCTCAAAGAAATCAAAGGTATGTGTGAGCTGGACGACTTTAAGGTAGTTGACAAAATCAGATTCTCAGAATACATAAAACTTATGTAAAACACACAGCTCCCTGAACAATCTTTGTACAATGTCATCAGTTTTAACCCCCATATGGTATTTCAGCAACATCTGTGCGTATGTTGTCCAGGTAAATCTGATGCAGTACATGAAGCTGAGCACCTCGAGAGATTTCCGCATCAACGCTGCTACTCTGGACGCAGCCCTGCAGGACAACAGTCAGGAGGTAAGTGCCATCTTAAACCTGGCAGCTTCCCAAAGGACAAATACTGTGTTTACTTTACACAGTCACAGTGCATCTTTTCCTCCCCCTTTATCAGTCAATAAAGCTGATCTTCAATATCCAGATGGTGGTAACTGTTGAAATGTTCCGCCCTTGAGGTGCATTCAGCTAAAACATTAAACTTGGTTTTAGTTGTACAACATTTTAGAATGCACAGTCAGTATTTTGAACAATCTCTGTTTCAGTGTCTGTTTCTTCTTCTAATCCTTTCAGACCACAGAGTCACAGGACGCAGAGGAGACACAAGAACCCAAACAGAAGAGGAGAAAACAATGAGCTGACCCTCTCGCTCCTCTTGTTGTTACGCACATCTCCAGATTCCTCACTGATCTTCTACTTGACCAGCTATCTTCCTTTGTTCAGAGAGCCTTTAGTGATGTCAATGATTTGATAGATGTCCAAGGCCTCACCTGTGGAAAGTTTGCACACATTACTTAACAGCCTGTTTGTGTTTTATAGTTTACTTTGTTCACAAGGAACACTGTATATATTCTGTACATGGTGTGTATTTCTAACACTGTAAATGTCATTTATGGCCGTTCTTTATGACTGACATTAAAACTGTAATTTCTATTTTACACTGTGATGATTTATCAAGGAGCAACTGAAAGTAATCTGCCACTCTTAACTGAATACTGAGTTCATGATTACAACCGGCTCTGCCTGCTCTGTTTTAGAAGTCAGTTTTTATGTTGTGGTTAGCACAACTGTAACAACGTAGTACTTGAGATGGCCCTACCTTGCCAGTCTTTGATACACTAACAGAATAAGTTGAAGATAAATAAATCCTAAAGAGACCCTTAACCTACCCCTTAAATTAAACCTGACAGTTGCCAGTTAATGGTTAATTTTAAAAAGGGCCATTTGCAATTGATATGTTGTTTTGGACTGAGGTATGGGGATAAAAATTTCATTAGATAACAGTTGGTGGAATCAAATAGTTTTTACTCCCAAGTCCTGCAAGTTTCCATAGAATTTCCTTCCTTTTTTTAATGCACATTGGTATAACGTAATGTAAGGGCTTCCATGTATGCATCACATTACAGTTAAATAAAGGCTAATGATTGTGCGGGGCTCACCAGGCGAAAGGTTGTATCTTCGCTCCAGACCTGTGGGGTTAGAGGGAGTCACGCAGTCCATGGTGACCTCCTTCCTCAGACACTGGTCAATGTCAACTGCACTGAAGAAAGCTACTGACTGCGGGAGGTCCGATATGCCTAACGCATGGGCGAACATACTCCTGCAGGAGACAGACGCAATTACAATAAAAGCTTTAAAGTTGTCCATTCTATGGAGGATATTTTTGGCAGGGAAGAATAAATACCAAGCTGTAAACAAACCTTGTAAGTAGGTTGGTGATCTGAAGTGCGAGTGCTGCTCGGTAACGGTCTTCGCTACAGACGAGGTACCGCACCTCGTCGTGGATGCTGATGCAGAAACGGCCATCAATGTTATGCTCCTCAAAGAGCCACTTCATTGCCACCAGCATCAGATGCAGGTAGTCCACTGCTGAGCTCTGGACCACCCAGTTCACTCTGCTGGTGATAAACTGACAGAAGAAATCCAGAGACACGAACATATAAGATCCATTTTACAGGCATGTGATTATTTTGTGGTAAAAAGCCTCGATTTTCCAGTTACAATAGACCTCATGTTGTTAGGCCTTTTCATTTAGGCATATTTCTTAAAGTTCTACATTAGTGCAAAGACAGACATGCATAACCTGCAATAACCTCTTCTCTGGGATTTCTATGAATACATTTTAGGTCTGAGTAGTTAGCAGCTATGTTTGATATGGACTGCTCATGCTAGTTGAATACCAGCGTCAACATTGTCTCACCTCATCCTTTACTGCCATGGGCTCCAGAGCTCTGCTTATCCTGCAGCCTAGGACAGGAGTGGCTGGCTTGGCTGAATGAGCAATACTTTCCAGTTTATTGAACATGTCCGACTCTGTGCCTCCAGACCAAAAACGTTTGCCGACGATATCCCACCTCCTCCGCCGAGAGCTTAGGGGTATAAGGAACAGAGAGAGAAATCGAGCAACTGGGAGGATGTAGGAGAAATTCATGTGACCCTGAAAGGCTCCTGACAATTACTTTTACTTGCTCCCTCACCTCTGTGAAGCCACTCTAGTGATCCTGCGCAACTCCTGCAGGGAGACACTTCCATCTTCCTCCCTCTCCACATCTATATCCAGTTCTTCGACCAGCCACTTGCCATCCTCTGACAGATGGTATCTGGCAAAAAACAAAACACAAACATGCAGCATGAAGGTTCAACTGTGTCACCTTTGCACAAACAAGTAAACAAGTAGAGAGAGTGTACCTGCGAATACCCTTTGTTAAGGCGTACATCTGCCTGGCCTTACTGGCAGCTTCTGTCTGACCGAGGCGATGGTTGAACTGCATCAGCAGCCTCTCAGCAAAGGGCTGCCCTGCACCATAGATGCGTCCATAGTTAAACACCTTGGCGTGTTCCCGGCTGATGCCCACAGCATCAGCGGTGCGGCTGTGCAGGTCTGTGCCCTGACTCTTCTTTCCTTGAAGAGTCATCCAGCCAAACGCTGTACAACCTGAACGCAGCAGAGACATGAGATGAGTGCAGTTAACATCAGATGTTTTTTAAGACTATGACCGGTCAAAATAACTGCACTTTACAACTACTAATAATATATTTTGTTTTAGGTAAATAAGATTTGACAGGGACAAATCTCACCGTGCATGCTAGCAAAGTGAGCCTCTCCAAGCACAGCAGCAATCCACAACTCTTGAGAGTCTACATCTGCTCCCACCAGGTGGTACCCAGGTGGTACCTGCACCATCGCCTTCAGCTCACTGCCTACTCGGTCCCGCTGTGGATACAAAATACAAACATTGTTCCTCTACTGTCTGATATTTGGCTGGCTTTGTGTGTTTGTCTTTGTTGCCTCTGCTGCTTACTCGTGCATTACTGGCAGTCAGCCACGTTGGCTCCACAGCCCTTCGTGTTACCGTTCCGGCAGTGATGACCTGAGGTAATATGGCACCATACTGCCCTTCTTCGTCAAACTCTTTGTGTCTTTGGGAGACAAAAAGATTGTTGTATACAGTAAGTGATTTTCCTCGTTGTATAAATACAGGATAGCTACCGATACACCAGACAAACCTGATGACGAATCGAGGAAGCTCTCCCTTTCGCAGCCAGAGAACCATCTGAGAGCTATGAGGGGACAAATCATGTATTCACCATCTTTATGTTAACAAAGCTGATTGTGATCACCCAAATTATTAGTAATTTTATGGAGAAAAATGAGGGTACCTTATACGTTTATGTGCATTTCTCCAGAAGGACATCATTTTGTTGATCTCCAGGGCACGTGTAGCATTGGTTCCGCCCCTCCCTGCCCGAAGAGTACCATCCTCCATCTTAGACAGGAAGTCTTTTGAAAATGGACTGCCGACATTGTTCTTATTACCGTCCTGAAACACACACATTCTGTTACACGATGAAAGGAGCGCAATGTAGCTACAATGTGAGAGCAAAACTTTACTTCACCTTATGAGGTAATTTGAAAAACCAGCACCCTGGTATGTCTACATCGTTGTAGGGGCCGTTTCCATGGTGATAGTGGCAGTGACTCTCCTCTGGGACATAATGTGGATCTTGGGACTGTTGTTGATACAGAATACTAAGCATGTCATACAACACATCACAACAACGCTGTTCCATGTCTGCACAGTTAAAAAGAAAAATAAATATAGACTAAAAACGTCAATACACTTCATATTAGATCAATATACAAGCCTATAAAGGGGACTGGTGTGCAAAAAGTCATAAACTATCTACAAAAGAACAATTCACTCACCCCATTTTTCTTTCTCTCCCCATTTTTCATTATGACTCCATTTTCCTCTGTCGGACTCTCCAGGGAACTTAACTCCTCCACCTTGTGATGAGGTTAAGAAACACATCTATGATAAATATTCTATCCTTCAAGGTCATGTGGGTCTGATCAATAATCTAATGTAACACTGTTGATTTAAATTGTTAATTTATGGATGTTTATCCTGTATGGACACAGAAACTGCTATTGCTGGATAAAATTAAGCTGTGCTGAATCTAGAAGTACATTTATGACATCTGTGTTTTCCCGTTCAAATTGGTTCTAAGGATTAAAGAAAATGAAAGCTTCTAGATTACATTATGCTGATGTACCTTTGCCCACACGGTGCTGTCTGTCCACATGAGGTCATCTGAGGGGCTGCAATCCTGGTATTTAGGCTGCTCTTTGCTGTTCTGCTCACAATATTCTCTGTAGACACTCTCAATAGTACTGTGGAAGACATAAAACTTTAATACACGTACACAAATCCAATGCAGTCTAAATCTGACTGAGGCTAAACAATCAATAGAAATATCCAGCCGGGTTATGATTAGCCTGCTATGCTTCATGACAGCACCCTACCACACGTGTATTGTATGAGCAGTGTATTAAATACCTGTGTGGACACACTGGCCCTGTGTTTTCCTCCTGAGAAGTCAGGTTATCCCTGCGTCCAGGTACCAGGTAGCCCCACCCATGTTTCTCTGTGTAATGCAGGGGGAATCCATCCCATGTCAGACCCATCAGCTTAGGAGTAACTCTCATCTGTAGACTGATGAGGTTGGCTCCAGGTGACCAGCTGTCCTCTTCAGACATCTTCTCACACAGCTTACGATACCAACTGATGACACAGTTAGGAGGTGATACAGTGAGGAAGAAAATTATTAAGGCAGGAAGATGCGAATCAAATCGGTCTGACACTGGGTGGCTCCGCGGTACCCGGTGGTGAGCTTACCCTGGATGTCCAGGCAGATGTTGCCTTCTCTTGGGGAGTCGATTCACTGTTTCCTTCAACTTCTCCACAGCCAGCCTGCTGGGGCAAGGGCCTGCCATCTCCTCTTCAGATGGTGGACCTGGGTCTTAATATCACAACAACAGCCATCTTACTAAAAAAAAAAAAAGAAATATAAAACATTGGCTTTGTAAATGTGGCCCAGTGTCTGAGCACATACCTTCTTCCCAGTCTGGAAGAGGAGTAGCGGCTTGTGTTTCAGCTGCTTGGTTGGAGCGTTTCTTCTTGCTGGCTGCCACTTTCTTCTGCTTGAACTCCTGCACATCCCACTCAAGATCCCAAAGCCAGGGGTCGTCTTTGTATCTGAAGTAAAATACATAAACGGTGTCATTCAGTGGATGTTTTTATACATAACACCTTAAAGCACCCACCCCTTAGAGTTAGAGAATTACAGATTATAAATATATCTATAATTCTTTTTAATTTATCATGTATTGAAGGGGAAAATGACATGCAGTCAGACACATGCTGACAAGTCTACTCACTTGTCGTCCTGCAGGAGCTGGCAGGCATCGTCCGCTAGAGCCATCAGAGACTTCTTCAGCTCTCTCTGGAGCTCTTCGTAAATGTCCTGAGAATCCTCTAGGTAACGCTCCCAGTTTTGATTGACAGGAAGGTAGCTCACGCCCATCTCCAGCATTCCTGCAAACGTCACTGGATGAGGGCACCTTGTAAAAGATAGAGGAGATGATGTTATTATTATCCACCATTGGTATGAAAGCAATGTCATTATTCTAGGCTAGTGAATCAACAAGTAAGAAAGAGTTAAAGGAAAATGTTTGTGGATGGGGATATGCAGACCTCTCCATGAAGAGAGGTAGCTGTTCTGTGAAGACTTGATGGGTGGCCTGGACATCCAGGGCGCAATACTGCATTAACTCCTGCAGGGGACAGCATAGGCAAAATTACTAGCCGCCTCAAGATGAACGCAAGTCATTCAGAAGACCTGATGATATGAATACATTTGGCCTAAGATTACAGACAATCTGACACGGGATTTATCATGAATCTCTGACCTGGAAGTTGTTCCTGACATCCACCATGCTGCCCTTTATAAAGGTCTCTCTGGCCTCTTTCTGCAGTGGTGGCCCTCCCACATACAGAGTGTGGACATCAGCCAGGTTGTTGATGCTACTAATATTCACCCAGTCCCAAGAGCCAATCTATTCACAAGAAAACATGATGTCAACATTGAGTTCTCTGATGCCAAAAGACAAACAACTTATCTCATGTAAAAATCTTTTCACAAAAGCAGATCTTCAACACTACCACTTATAATGCAAGTGATAGCTGAAATATGGTGAGAAAAAGACACAAACCATTGGGCCCTTCTTTTTCTTTTCAGCCTTCTTAATGTGTTCCTTGACGTCCTGGAGGCCTCTCCTCTTGCCCAGCTTGTTGGCCATCCACAGTGTGCGCTGGAACCCAGTCAGCCCAGAGATGGCCATGTGAAGGCTCATGGTGTCCATGAAGCGTACCTTAGAGCCCTTTAAAAACAAAACTTTTTTGTGAAATATCTGTAAAATCTGTACATGAAATTGAATCATGTCAGTCGTACAAAAAGTATCATAAAATAACAAGAAGAAAGAGGACTTAATGCTAGAGAGGGAGCTAGTAAATGGCTAAATAAGAGGCTAGGGTGAAATACAGCACCCTCCGAATACTGACCTTTAGCAAGTATTGTTCCTTGATGTAAGATCGGTCAAAACTGACATTATGACCCACTATGAGCCTGTTCTTCCACTGACCCCCTGGAGGGCGCGCAGAGTTGACTGATGTCTCCAGTGGGATGAGGTCAGCGAGGGTCAGCTGGTTTGACCATGAGTACCGCTCTTCAATCAGACGCTTACTGCACCAGGAGTACCTAGTAAGAAGAGAGAGATTAAAAAAAAAAAAAAAGCAGCTGTGAAACTTAAAATCTAAATGCTGCACATTTAAATCCACATCCCATTGTCATGTCTAAAAACATGTAAGTTTTTAGTATTTTTGGTAGCATTAATGGGACAATGGAAACCAATCATTTGTGTATTAAACAACACCACAAATTACCACATTAAGCTAATAAATCATTCCAATAAATAGCTTCATGCCAGTCACAGCAGTTCTCTCCCTTTACATTATCTTTACTCTTCCTCACCAGTTAGTGGGAGACACAGCGACAGCCAGTGTGGGACATTGTCCCTCCGTTGTGCACACCTCCACATCAAACACCAGTGCTGTCTCCTCTGGGAAATCAACCTTCTGACTCTCCCCATTTGGCCCATAACGTGTCCACCCAGCCTCCCATGTCCACTCCTGAGGCATGGGTGGCAGCGCTGCTTGCTGCAGCTGGAAGGCAGCCTCAAGGTACGGAAGGCTCTGCTTCTGGGCCAAAATCCGGAAGTGCTCATCAATATTTTTGCCGTACATTTTGGAAAGCTTCAGCTCCACATCGGGCATCAGTGACGTTTCCTTGCCCCACAGCTGGTGCTTCTGCAAGTGCCTTATGCTGCGCTCCACATCTTCCTCTCTGTACTCTGGCTCCAGCCCTCGAAAGATCTGCTCATGGAGATTTCTCGACAGCATCTGGATGTTCAGGGGGTTCAGGCGGGTCTCTGTGGAGTCCTCGCCCTGAATGGAGTGAGGCTTGGTGGAGTAGAGGGAGCGTAGACATCTCCATTGTGTAGCGATGAGAGGCCTCTGCAGATGACAGCGCAACACATGCAGCATCACCTCATAAGGACTTCTCACTACAGCTGGAAGACATTAATACAACAACATTATTATAAGATGATACAGCTATTATAATGTTAAGTGGCTTACATCTTCCTGTCCTACATCCATGTGACTGTTTTGAACTTATTTCTTATTCAGTAAAACTAAAAACTGCCTCTAATTTTACCTGCTTGGTCACTATTAATACCTCAAATTGTTTCTCAAAGACTATTACACCTAACCATACCTACTTTACATTCACTAAGTCAAGAACACTTTTGATATACTTCACTAAGATAACCTTGAACAAAAAGTTATCCCAAACCTAACGTATGACGTACATAACGGTGAACTATGTAGCATACGTAAAGTTACACAGATGATTACGTACAAAAGTAGTTACCTGCCTAGACCACGTTCATGCTAACGTTAAGTATACTCAATAACCAAATGAACCACTCGGCTATGTTTACCAACACCTCCATGTGTCTTAGAGAGACTGTGAGGCTGACTTGTGAGCAACTAGCAAACAGTTAAACAAAACAATAGCTGGCTAGTTCCGCTCTCGCTACGTTTGTTAGCTTGACTGTCGCTAAAAATAAAAGAAATGCACCTCACCCGATGTGTGTTACCAGGTGTAACGTCGAAGTAATGATCCAAAAGATGTATAAAGTTGCTTCAATCTTAGCATGCTTACCCACGGGGCTTGTAAGACCACGGAAAATGTGAGCGACCTCAAGCGGTGTGGATGACTGCGCCTGTTTCAACAATACAATCAATTAAGTGGATGAATCCCACGGTGGGCATACTGTATGTACCGTTGGTGTGAACTGTAGACGTGTATAATTAAAGAAACAAACCTTGATGTAAAAAAAAGTCATAATCTGTCTGATATTTCTATTAAATAGTTATTTACTGGCCCCTGTTCTCATCGACGGCCGCGTGGCCTAATGGATAAGGCGTCTGACTTCGGATCAGAAGATTGCAGGTTCGAGTCCTGCCGCGGTCGCTCCTTTTGAATACCTGGGATGTATCCATCCGCATTATCTTCCTCAGCAAAATGTAGTTCCATTATCGACATGCAGGCTGACTGAAACTAGACCACCCTGTGACGACGGGCTGTTGTCAATGTAGCGGCTCGGGAAGCGTTGTCGGTCTTATTTCACTGCTACACCTGGTTTATTCCAGCCCCCATACAGCTAGGCTTTACCCAAATGGTACCTCGCTTTGCTTTACACATACAGGCTAATATCATGCGCGACAAACGGGTCATTTTTTTTTGTCTGCCTCTAAGTGTATTGTGTTAAGCTGTATTGTATTAGCTAGACTGGTTGAATGACTGCTGTGTTCTGTCTTTTCTCGTCAGACGATGGCGGATGACACAGAGGATGTTGAGCTGGACTTTGCTGCTGACGAGCAGGAGAGGGCGCGGAGAAGCGCAGTCATAAGGTACACTGAAGGAAATATTCACCATATAGGCCTAACCTCATCTGTCTAGCACAGAGTATTTTCATTTTATGAATTTTGAATTAATAGAGAAACCTGCCAGTGAGGAGATTTTCATTTTTAAATAGTTTAATTTAAATGACACAAACAAATCTCAACAACTTAATTAGAAACAAGTGGAGAGTTCTCATCCATATTGCTGATATTTTTTAAAATGAATATTTCTCCTCGTCTCTTTCTGTGCTGTAGGCTGTAGATTTGCACTTGTTCCTGTCTGCTCTAACTTCATGTTAGCCTGCTTTTTACAGGCCTATGTGTCAAGATGTAGTATTGAATGCTGCTTGGCTTTTCACTTATAATCTGTAATGGCTGCTCTGTTTTGATTTCAGACATCCCCTCGCCACCTTTTTCCACCTGTTCTTTCGGGTGGTTGCCATCGTCTCCTATTTGCTCTGCGACTGGATCAGCAAGAACTTTGCGTCCTGTTTTGTCCTGATCATCACTCTGCTCTCTTTTGACTTTTGGTCTGTCAAGGTGAGAGGTCAACAGCTACTGATCCCCTCTCTCCCTACCTACAGTATATCTCACCTCCTTCTGTGGTTGTGCCCTCTGAATTTATCCTCTTGTGCATCTTTCTGTGTTGTTTCAGAATGTGACTGGCAGACTGTTGGTGGGGCTGCGCTGGTGGAATCAGATTGACGAGGACGGAAAGAGCCTCTGGGTGTTTGAGGCCAAAAAAGTGAGACACTGTCATTATCGAGCGTCAATTTGACACTCAGTGAATCTAAGAATAAAAACAAAAACATTTTTAACATTCTTTTTGGGCATTGTGTGTGTGTGTGTGTGTGTGCGTGCAGACTTCCAGAGGCAATAACATTGGGACAGAGGCTGAGGCGAGGATATTTTGGCTGGGTTTAATCATCTGTCCTCTCATTTGGACATTCTTCTTCTTCACCTCCCTTTTCTCCCTGAAGTTTAAATGGCTGGTGAGACACATGGTGGCTTGTGTGCATGCTCTGAATTGAAATCACACACCACTGCATCCATCAGTATCTATCACTCCGTCTGTCTTCCCCAGGCGCTTGTGGTAGCCAGTATTTCCCTTCAAGCGGCTAACCTCTACGGTTATCTACGCTGCAAGGCAGGGGGACAGGAGGGCCAACCTCCAGATACCCGCTCTTTCATGGGACAGCACTTCCTCCAGCGTGTGAGTGACCGACTGCTGCGTTTTAGCATGCACAGTTGTCCCGTTAACATGTGAAAATGTAGGAGTGACCATGAACTCACTGAATATTTCCTCTCTTCCAGCCAGACATCATCTTTGGAATACTATGAAGATTGCTTCCTGTACCTGAACAGCCGCTCCACTGTGCTCCTGTGTGCGTCTACTTGAATGGCTTTGTGCTGTGTGCATGCCTTTGTTTCATGCTGCTGACTGTTCACTTCACACGCTGCCCATGGAAATGTCTGGCTATTATGTCAATAAAAGATGAGTGCATTACAATTTCCCATTCAGTGGATTTTCTTGTTGTTGGCTGAACACCACATGTCTGCGGATTCATTTTTCTTTATTAAATAAATGTCTCGCTTTCAGTAAAAATCTTTGTGGCAAACAGGCTCCATGTACGTACAAATTTTATGACTTATGATAGAAAATACAGGGCTGATGTAGAGACCCTCAAACTTGGCATTTAATAATAAGAAATGGGAGTTACTGAGACTTCAAAAGGCATGTAGGGATCAAACATTCTGTCAGATGTTTGATTGAAATTTATCCATTACACTTATAGAAGTTTTAATGGGAAGTGCTGACCGCACCAAAGATACAATGTTAAGCATTATGTACAACTGAACATATCAAGGATCATTAAAGTTTGACAAATGTAAGTAGTTGTAATCTGCAGTAGGCCTACAGTATGTGTGTGTGTGTGTGTGTTGTGGCAGGTTTACAGTATTTGATGGACCACATGGAGAATAAATAAGCAAAAGAATGGGAACCAAACTTGTCTTGAAAACTAGAAATAATTATAAAGTCCAAATTACTCGAACATTACTTAAAATCCTTCAACGCCTGTTAATTTAAAACATTTTGCATTACCCAATTATTTTGTATTAAATTTCGTGAAAATTTGAATTTTTGGAAATGTTTATTTGTGCACCACAGGTTAAACCAATCAACCCACCCAAATATATTTTACATTCCTCTGTACACTGACCAGGTTGAGCCAGTACAATTTTAATACCTCCAGAAACATTTGGGCTTAGTGCATGCATAGGTCAAACCATTCATTTAAAGAATAACTGTTCATTAAGATAATATGGAGCTCGATCTGCAAACTGGAATGAAGTGGGAGTTTGGATTTTTTCCAAAAAACATTCAACTTTATAAGCTTAAATCACCAAGCACTGTCCGCCAAGTTGAAATGAAATATTCCGGGATGATGAGTAGCCCAGCCTGTAAATCATCGTTTTATATTCGTTATGTCTTAGATTTTGACATTATTTGCTGTAAACGTGGCGTGACATCTTGGGAATGACCCTAATGTATTTTCATTGCTCCCAGTGCAGGTTATTACTAAAGGCGCTCAGAGAACATTTATTCTGACCATACAGATTTGGAGGGAAACGTTACTACTCTTGGCCGTGGCCCCTGATGCTCTTGGCCAACATTTGCCACAAACGCCTCCGACCTCAAAGATCCTTTATTAGTCAAGAGTGCTCACACTTTCCTCAACCCTGAGAAAGCCTGTGAATAATAATTAGTTCTCCCTTTGTCTAAAATTTGAGTACACTGTATAAAAGATATGGATATATACATGTCCAACAATACATTTACGCACGATCAGGCCCCCTGGAGTCACCCTGTGCTGGTTTGAGCCACTGTTTTTCTATGGAGCTCAGCCCTGTGCAGTGCTTTGGTGTTGCAAATGTTGGATTTTACACAGTTTTTTCTGGCTGTGCCCAACGTTTGAACTCTCTGAGATTGAACCCCATGAATAACATTACAGCAGAACTACATCATACATTCACTAATGCAAATTTCTATAGAATAGACTTAATAGCATCTGGAAGAACAACAGTGTAAAGTGGAGGTGAATCGTCTTCTGACATAGAAATGTGAGATTACAAAACTGTAGCCTTGTGCATCTGGTCTAGGTATTTTTCTAGCCTATTTGCTAAAATATTACACATATTTCTTAAATATAACATGTAATATTAAGAAATATCATTCCATCTGCTGATGAGGACCATGTGATATAGTCAAAAAGCTCGAGATCAGAAAAAAAGGAAATTTTGATCATCTACGATTTTCATGAAACTGGGCAAACTCCATCTGTTGATGTGGTATGGTCAAAAGCTCCAGAACAGCTACTAAATGGACCTGTTGCTGTGCATTGTTTGGTCATGTCTGTATATTATTATTATCATATGACTAGTAATAACATGCTGATAGTAGTATAGTAGTGGTAAGTGGCGAAGAAAGAAGAGAAACCCGTAAGGAGTGAGACCTCTTACCGGATGCTCTTTGGTGCCGCCGGACTCTGTGATTGGTCAAAACGCCGAGCTGGTCCTGCTATGACGTCAGTGCGGGAGCGAGTTGTCAGACAGTAGAGGAAGCGCGCAGGCTGGAGGAGAGGCAGAGGCTGGAGGACCGAGGATGAAACTGGACTCATCTGAGAGCAGCAGCGCTGACACTCTACAAGGGCCCGATGTACACGCAAAAAAAAAAAAAAAAAAAAAAAAAATCAATCTGGAAAATTCACTGCGACCTAAAGTTGAGGACATTACGTCTCCAGAGTCTGCTTTGCCTCCAAAACAGGTGAGAAGCGCGTTTGGAAATATGCGGGATTTGCACGTATACATCATTACATTTCACCAGCTTTGAATCTGCTCTCATGCCATGTCCATGTGTCTTCATGCAGAGAATTTAGGGACACAGATGATGCATGAGCAGTTTTTATGAAAAGCGTATCCCCCCCCCCTCCTTGTTCTCCGAAGTGACAGAATAACAGGCCTATACCACGCTCCTCTGCCTATTATTTTAAATCAGTAACAAACTGGTTTCAGTCATGATTTATGCGGATTATCCTTGTGATGTGAATTTGTCTAGTTTTTAGAAGAAGTAGGCCAATCACAACTCTCATTAAAAGTAGGTCTCCGTGGTCACCAGGAGCACCAAAAGAGCCAAGAGTAGAATTAAAGCATCTTAAAGTTGATTTTTTTTAACCTGCTGCACCAAAGAGCCATTTCTTTACCCACCTCTGTCTCACTTTATGGTCATGCTCTCAGGCCGCCCTAGCCTGGTCACACTGACGTTTTCATGGCCATTCAGTGTGCCAGGAAAGACAAAACAGGCTGTTTATACCAATCTAAGCTTTAAATGATGAAGCACGTGTCTTTATATGTTTTCCAATGAGTCGGTTTTTGAGCAGTGTAAAATACACAACCAGCAGTTTATTATGAGTATCAGTTCAGATCATCTTTATGAGTTTTAAGATGTCATTAACTGTATCAAACTGCATGCAGGAAGCCATAATGTTACCATAAATTAATTTTTTTTTATTACAATAACGTTACAGAGTAGCTTTGCACAGCTCTGTCCTAAAATAATCTACAACTGTTTTATATAAAGTTGCAAATACCTTCCAGTGCAGGTGGATATTTCTGAATTGATATTTTATGTGAATTTAAACGGCCTCTTATAATAATGAATGAAACATTTGTCTCCTTCGGCTTTATATTATTAATTATGATTAATATTTCTTATTTTCCTGTAGAAAGAAGACAGTCAGGTGTTGATGATAATGTGAGGCTGCAGGCCCCCACACATACAGGCGCCTAATGAGAAATATTTATTTCCTTACGCAGAGAGTAACCATGTCATCGTTTTAAGGATGCTACACAAATATAACCACTCAACTAATGTCTAATATGGGATTTTTAAAATAAATAAATAAATATGAAGCACTACAGATACTGTAAACTCAATACTGAATAGGCCTTCAGCCACATTATAGCTATGAATCACGACAGGATTATTGTAATGAGGTTTTGACGGTTTTTTTCTTTAGCTGCGTGTAACAACAAAATTAAATATATTTATATATAAATTGTCTCATCTTAAAACATGTCATCTCGTGTGTATTTAGGCTGCTGTTATTCTCCATGGCCTCAATTTGTTTAGCTGTAATTATTATTATTTTTTAAAAACGCTGTAAAATGATCTGAGAGTGTTTTGTTTTTTTTAAATATTACACTAATAATGCATCTTCGCCTCTTTTAGATCACGCTGTAGCAGCATGTGTGACAGTGAGAGAGGAGGTCTGTTTTTGTCTTTGGTTATCTAGCTGTATGAGTGTTAAATGCCTGTCATAAAGCTAGATAACCGAAAGTAGAAATGACTTCCGTAACGATCATTCCTGAGAGAAACAGAGACATCACGCTTTCATTTTGACTTCCAGCTCAACAAAAAAAAAAAGGTAAGAAAATAGGTTTGCATTGTCGTTTGTGGTTGTGTCAAAGTTTGTTAAAAAATGAGCATATAGTTAATCCAAAAGGGCTAGTTCAAAACGTTTTTTATCTCTTATAATAAGTACAAATATTCAGCACTTTTTCAATAAGTTGCAGGGCCCTTTATTTGCAGAAAAAGTGTGTTTATGTGTTGTTTACATCATGTATCAGCCTACATGTGATAGGTGGGGCTTTTTATGGAAAGCTGAAATGATTTTTTGGCAATATATGTTATTGTTTGTTGAAAAGTTCATCCAGCTACACAGGCCCAGGAATCTTTGGTTGTCCCCTCAGTTTATTCTGAGGATTCATATAATTGATTCAGTATATCAGCAGTATGAATAGACTGTTTATAAGGTGGTTAGGGTCCATTCAGGTCCTCTGCAATATGGTGCTGAATGTTGAGCAGGTTTCTCAGTGGGTGGGTGGGGGGGGGGGGGGTCAGTACAGACTAAATCAATGACTCCCAAACTTTCAACATCCCCCAAATGGACATCCTCAAATGTGACTTCAGATCGAGGAATGAAATGAGAGGAATTTTGTTGTGTGGAAAAAAATGTATTAATGCAGGCAGGGTAGTAATGCTGGGGACAATCACACTTGATAGTATTTAATCAGGTCCCTCCTGGTCACCTGCAGTAAGTGAAATCAAGATATAAAAAGCTTAAGTGTTCCTCATTTTTCTGAGGTCCTAAAGGATCAAGGATCCCTCAGGGTCACACTGCATAGTTCTTCATGATTTATCTTTTGCATTTTACAGCGTAATGTTTAATTAATTTAGTTTCTTTTAGTATTTTCCTTTAAAAAAAAAAATAGACGCATTGTGACACTTTGTTTATAGAGGAAATAAAGGGGAAGCTAATGCTTTGTCCAGGCACTAATGTCTCCAGGACTGCTAATAATGCAGTTGAGTGGTGTAGCACCCTACATACGCAGGGTTAAAAAAAACACTTGGCGCCTGTACTTAAAGCTGTAGCGAATCTTCCAGCCTTTGGGATACATTGTATCTTGCCTCAATGAGAAGGGCAGGGCCATCCTGTAGACAGGAGCTGAACTTTTCAACTTGGTACTTCAGTGCTGTGCAATGCATACGCTCAGCCCGGAGAATGCCACTAAAGCCTAAAGAGCACCAAAGTGAGATGAGTTTTCATTCACTCTGTTAACTACCTATTACAGTAGAGCTTTGCTGTCAAACCAGGCTAATTGCTTCGCTTCACAGAGAGATATTGGATATGTGAAAAGGCCGTAGTCCTCGTCTTTTCCTGAGCTTTTCCTGTTATAGGTAGCGTGTGAACACGGCGTGCTTCCTTAATGAATGGGAACAAAAAACACTAGAGGCTTTATTTATGGGATGGTCCGAGGCATCCTTATGTCATCCTTTGTACATTTATATCGTGAAAGATTCTTTTTGTGCTTTTCTTGCTATTATCGTAGCACAAATACGCACTCATCCACACACAAATCACAAGAGGACTGCTCTTTGAATGAGCAAAGCTGGCCGGAGATTTCAAAGTTTTGATAAGTCGCCGATTTATAACCACGACACAACTCGTGTATGTGCATGTTTGCTGCTGGTTTAAAGGACCAACTGTTTAAGAACCCAGAATCCAAACACTCATTGAGTATCTTTGTTTAGCTTTAATGATAGCTAAAAATTCTCATCTTTTATTCCCCTGTTGTGTCTCTTCCATCTGCTCTCGTTACAGGTTTTCAATTAACAACATGGAATGATCTTGAGAATCCTGAAAAGAGGGTAATTCATCATTAAAAGAAAACGAGCAGAGAGAGAGGGGATGGGGGGGGGGGGATACGGTCGATCCGGAATTGCCCCCTCCTCCTCCTCCTCCCTGCACCTTCACTCTTTCTACCCAAGAGCCTCTAATGCCATCTGTACTGCCAACGGGAGACACTTTGCCCGTGCCAGGACGCGGACAAAGACCCTTCCGGATCCCTGGAGTCTGGGTGCGCTCAGAGGAGCCATCTTGGGAGACGTTGCCGCGACATCTAAAATGGCTGGGCTGGCATACGAGGTGGGTTGCATCATGGTTTTTCTGTTGGGTACCAGTGGTAATGGTGGGCAGGAGGTGGGGGAGTGTGTGTGTGTGTATGTGTGGTGGGGGAAGGGGGCAGAAGGAAGGACGAGGGAAAGAGGAGTTTCCCATTTCCTCCCCAGTCACACATGGCCTCTCCCTTTTCTCTTCTATCTTCTGCTCCTGCTAATTAGCAGTTAAGGGGTGATGTGTGTGGGGGGGTGGGTGGTGGGTGAGGAAGGGTGGTGGTGGTGGTGGTGGTGGTTGTGGTGGTGGTGGTGGGGGCTGGGTAGCAAACAAAATTAATGAGCTGGCACTGGTTGAAGGAAACCTGCCATCCTCTCTTGTCATGGTGCTTCTTTGCTCCCTGATGCACACCAAGCGGTGGTGTACGCCGTGTTTCCACCTGACAAATCTCACAGACGAATTCATGCAAAACTGGTTCTGTTATGAAATCCACATTTTGATATCTAGTACAGTAAGTATCTTAATGTGCTGAACCCCTTAGGTGATTTTTGTTGGGGGATGATACGGGATGCTGGGATAATTTCCCATTTGGGGAATCACATTATTGTTTTTAACAGAAAAACCAATACAATCTTAGATTTAATTTACTATATGAACAAAGATGTTACGAACTAAGCACGTACACACTTCTGTATTTGTGTCTATTTGTGGATCAGAGATGCCGTAATGAATTTTTTCCGCAATTTTTAAAACTATTTAATTGCACACAGATAACCTAAATGGATTTCATGTCAGATTGAATCTCTTTTTAATCATTTAGTATCATCAGTTTGATTGAAACCGTTATTTACAAGCTCTCCTTTGCAGGATGTGATATATAAATAGTCTCTTAAAAATGTAATATTGGTTACAGCTCTCCGCAGTGTACTTTGCAACTACAACGCTGCACACATGACTAGGAAAAAACTTCATTTGACGCACACACACTAGAAATGTCAGACGTCGCTAATGTAAAAATGTCACATTCTTCCAAAATGTGACACAAGCAAACAGACGCCGCCAAATATTAAAGCTCCAAATCTTTACCAGTTCCATCCCTGCAACCTTACACACACTCTCACTCTCTCTCTCTCTCACACACACACACACACACACATCATGAGAACAGTCCTTATCATGGTGTAGAGCTGCTCCGGTGTCTCTGGCAGCAACCTAGAGCAGAAAAGAGACACGTGAGCATGTGTGTCCAAGGCCAACATGTGCAGCTGCAGTGCTTATGTGTTAATGAACAGCGCCGTGCGTTTTCACATTATCATTCAGCCCCGCTCTCTCTCACTCTCTCCCGCCTCAATAGCTGTTTAGTCCCCCCCACCCCACCCCCCCCTCCTCCTCCTCCTCCTCCTCCTCCTCCCCCCGTCACCCCGAAAAAGCCTGCTTTCCCACCATTGTGGGAGCTGGTGCTGTGGCGGGCCTGGGCTGGGGGGCAGGGTGGGAAAGACCCTCCAGACTAGACATGAGCAGATGCCTGAGACATTAGACTGTCGTGCAGATCACCGGGGTCGGGTGAGCCGCTGAGTTTTAATGTGTGTGCAAGTGTATGTGTGTTTGATATGTGTGCGATGGGGGGGTTGTAGTCCAGGCCCTGGAGTGCCACCTGACTGTTCATTAGTCTATTCAGCCTCCTCTGCATGTCTGAAAGGCATGGAGATGCAGTTTTTTTCTGCTAAATGAGAAGGATTTCACTGGCATCAGAGATGCATTCAGACATGATATGCATATAGAAGCATACGCTCAGGCCTACACCCTGTCCCACTGTGGAGCAAAGCCTGCCACCGGATTGTATCAGAGGTGTAATGCAATAATATTCCAACACCGCAAAGATGCATTTTCACATTTTTAACATTAAGAATCAGATGTTAATTAGGATTTTAACCCCTGCATTGTGCCCGTTAGCATTATGTTTGCTCAGTTTACCAGCTAGATGCAGTTTGTCCTTCATGCAAACAGAAACTACGCATTTATATCGCTTTCTGCTTGTAAAAAGACAAACATCGTGAAAACCTCACAACACAGTTGGTGGCACGGTGTATCACTGCGTATGACTCAGCTAAGGCGATGGGTGTGCCTAACAAGCTGAATGATGTAACCTGCGTATAATGATTATTTATGAGCCTCATACTGTACGTGTGTGCCTCCACCAGATATGTAAGGCATGTGCAGCCCACATGTCAAAAGATTATTCCCTCTCTTTATTCATATAAAAGACTCGGAGCTGTCTTCATAATTGCATTTGTGCTGCTCATCTGTGATATACAGAGCATCGCTTCAGGCAGATTTGACAGAAGAGAGAAGGCAAGGTGAAGGCGAGAAATTAATCTTGAAGATACTGTAGCTCGCTCCATGCTACGTGTCTGTTGCAGATCTCCATGGTATACGTTAGAGAAAACAGAGGAGCAAAAGGGGAAATGAGGAAATCGTGGCTTTTGTCAAGTAAAACTACCCAGAAATAAAGATTTGCATATCAATAAGGGGTTAAAACTGGTTGAGGCAAATGTATGTGAAGGAGGAAACAGAGGCAGGTGTGTAGCACATGGGCAGTCATGTTTGAGTTGGAGCCACCTCTGCGTTTGCTGATGAAGTTAGCCTGCGTTAGCTTGTGCAGTGCCATGCTAAAAGCAAATCGCAGGCGCGAGGAGCTGGGCATGGAGGATTTGTGTGTGTGTGTGTGTGTGAGTGTGTGTGCGTGTTGCAAAAGAGTAAGGGGGGAGGTCGGTATGCAACTGTATGTGATAGCTGCGGCAGTCGACAGAGACAGCGTGGTCAAAGAGAGGCGGTGACTGAGGCAAATTTATCAGGAAAATGTATTCATGCTTACCACGCCTGCTAGAAGAGCAATCACCTTTTTTTTTTTTTTTTAGCATTTGGAGGATGTAAAACTGAACACACACACACATACACAAACGCACACAGAACATTTCTTCGTCTAATGATTTCTGAGATCGTACTAATTGCAATATGGCAGGGGGAGAAAATAACATGATCACAAATGAGCAAGATGGATTGAACGCAGAATTAAAACACGCTGTCGACGTGAGCTCAGCGTGATTTTGATATTGTGTGCTCTCTTATAGACACTTTAGTGACATTAAACTGCTTAAGAGCCTGTTCTTAATCTTCTCTGGAACAAAGAGAGTTTCCAATCAAGACTGTCTAAAACCAGACAGGCTGGACTGTGAGGTCAGTGGCTTTGACGATGTGTCAGGAGGATTTATAGGATCTGATCTTCCTCACACTGTACATACAGTGACTTAAATATCCATTCTTCAATTCCCTCTACTTGTACCTAACTTTAAATTTGACAGAAAAAAAAAAAAAAAATTTCCCCTAAAGAAAATGGCAGAACATAGATAATTACCTTTCCATCCTTTCTTCCTTCTTTCCTCTGTTATTCATTATTAACTATGTATTGCTTTTGCTATGTGGGAAATTATAATGTGTGACATGATGAAGTGACAGTAGCCCGTGCTCAGTTCCCATTCTGAGTGAGTGAAGCAGCGTAGCCATAGTAGCGATAAAATGTTAATACCATATAGCTCCTGGGTTACCTCTTTGGATTCTCCTCACTGGTGTGGACACTATTAATGTTTTAACGGCTCTACTGTGATATATATAAAGCCCAGCTCACGGGCCGCCCATAGTCTTGGATGAGGTCCAATGTGGGTCAAGCAAGGCTCATCGGGGCTCTTTTAAAGCAACTTTGGCCGAGACTAATCTAGCACAAAGCCCAACGTTAAGTATCTTAGAGGAAGATGGAGAGAAGTTTCTACATCCCGGGCTTTTCAGATTACGTGGCGTCCCTGAGTAGGGGTCCTGTATGCTCCAATGAAAGTAGCGGAGAATTAGGTGACTGAGCCTTTAATACAGCGGTATTCTTTGTAATCATATCAGGAAGGGAGATGAGGTTCTAGGGTGAGGAGAATTAGGGGGAATCCTTGGTGTGACCTCTTTTTTTTTTTTTTTTTGCGCATCGTATTTTTATTCTCCTGGTACAGTACATGATATGAGGATGAGGAGAAAAAAAAGGGAGGAAAAGAGGAAACATCCAAGAAAAATCCCCGTGTCACTATCTCTGCGTGACTCCATCACTCTGTCGGGAACGAAGTCAAGTTCAAGTTCATGGGTGCAGCCGCTCTGTCTGCGGCCAGTTGGCGGAGTTAAGAGCGTCTGCGGCCACCCTGGAGTACAAGAGGAGGTGGAGGTGGCAGTGGTGGATGGATGGGTGGGTGGTACATAGCCTTTGACCTCTGTTAGGGTTGCTATGGGAAAGAGGCCGGCAGGCTCAGTAATGTACGACTGAAAAGGCCGAACTGTCAGAGCTGTCCAGCAGACGTCAACCCCCCACCACACACACACACACACACACTAAACTCTCAACCATTCACACATACTCACAGATGGCACGGGCCAGCTTGGGAATGTTCGCTGCGAGGGAGCATTTTATGTTTGTTCATCAGACACAGTTATAATTCATCCAACCTTTACATATTACCAGTCTACAATTCTTCCTCAGTACACCCCCCACAATTCTGTTGGGCCGCGTCTGTCTCATTTTTTTCTAGCCCATCCTGTGTTGTGAGCTTATAAGACACTAAATATACCATTGCGGGGGTGAAACGACAATATCTTTGTCACTGCTGCCAAGCTAAACCTGCCACACACACACACACACACACACACACAAAAAGGCTCCCTTCCTAAAACACGACTCTCTACTCTTTCATAATCATTCAGCAGAGATGAAGGACACTGTAGTACAAAGTGTGGCCCTCATATCATCATACAGAGAGCGATAAAACACCAAACACAGCCTTACGTCCTCACAGACACTGAAAAACAAGCAGTTTATATTGTATGTGTAACGGTAGTGCCCCTGAATGTAACTGTGCATATAAAGATCTTTGACTTAAGCTGAAATTCTGCTCCACATAAGCTTCTTTATTTTTTTAGAAGACAATATGAGTGCAAATTAAGTTTGTACCAACCATCAACAGGCCATATTTTAGCACAAATTGCACTTGCACTTAATTGTAATTCATCATGGTGTGCCATCCTCTTTAACCCACACCTCCACCCTGTTCTGTTGTCAGCCCTGTTTGGATAAACTACATATCTAGACTTATAAATAAAATAATTTGTTCCATCAGCTAACCGTGTATATATTTTTGTGTATTTCTGCTCATTTTGAAATTGTCACTGCTCGATGTTTGAGTGACTGCGTGTCAGAGCGGGCATGCAAATCCACTGATTGTAATACGTGCATGTTTCCATGCCCCCTCTGTAAAATGTGTGCAAGTGTGGCCTCATTTAAGGTTGCATTCATTCAGGGGAGGGGTCTCACGAATAAAAGAGTGTGTATTTGCATACGCTGCATGCTGTCTGCAGAGAGGGAGCAGTCAAAAAAAGATATCAGAGGTGGACAAAGAGAACGAGGACAAATCCTTCATTGTGGGGTTGGTGGGAGAAAGGGCTTGTCTGAATTGGGGAGTGGGTGAAAATTGACAGAGAAAGAGTTTGGGCTGGTTCCCTGTGGGGATAAAAGCCTTAAGATCCCTCCATGCATACAGCCTGAAAATGGGAGAGAAGAACAACATGCAGAGCGCAGGGGCCTATTTTTACAGGGCATGAAAAGGAAGTTTGTTTTTCTGAAACAGTGCCTACAATTTTAATGTATAAAACTGAAAATCATGCGCAACAACAAATTCGGTATTGTCAAAACAGACTCATCAGCATTTGGAATAATCAAAGAGCTTAGGTTTGCACAATCCCTACTGGCTTTTATATCTGTTCTTAAAACATGTCTCCACAGACTTGCTTTTATCGACGAAATTTATACACTCTCTTTATGTGTTATTTCACCCTGTAGCCCTTTGTTTTAATCTCAGATATTGCAAATGTTGGCTGTTTTTATTGACTGATCAGCACTTTGCGAGCTCTGAAAAATGCTTTACAAATACAGCTTTTAATTATTATTATGAACATTTTACGAAGCTCCTGACACAACTAATTTACTTTTATGCTCCATTGTTGATACCATCTTAATATAGAGGAATTCTACCCATTCAGTTTGCACTGTAGTGAAAATATCTTCACAATAAATATGAATGTGAATCAAACAGATACCAACATGATCTCAAAGTGTGAGATCTCCTTCTTTCTTTCTTGGTCTCTTTCTGCCCTCAAATTGTGAAATATTATCACTGTCCACGCAGAGTGGAAGAGTTTATGTAGCCAAGCTTGATTCTCATGCTAATGATTCCCTCCATCGTTTGTCCTCAGGACGGGACAGGATCTACAAGCCTTTCTGCGCTCTACAGGAACCTGCTTTGGCTCCGACCAAACTCATCGAAAGCCCGTCGAGACTGTTGAGACTCACGAAGTCAGAACACTGCAATGAGAGTTTAATGTTATTAAGTCCTGCAGAAACAATATGTGTTAGTCTGATATGTGTTAATCACAATATGTCAAAATACAAAGTTCATTTGAAGTTTCTGTATTAATGATGAATGAATGTGTGATTACACATGTTTACCTAATATTATTTTTTTAAATGCAAATAAAAAAAAGTCTTAAATGTTTCTGCTACTTATCACTCACTCTGTGTGTGTTTTCATAATTAATGCATGATCTCATTATTTTATTAATGTATTCACTCTTTTTTTTTTTTTACCATAGAATGACTAATGTGAATGAATGGGATATAAATGCATTGCTGATAAAGTGGATTTTTAAAAAAGTTTACTGCTGTCAATGACACTGACTTTCTATTAAATAAAAAAAAAAAAAGAAAAAATCATCTCTGTGTTGCTTTTGTTAGCAGTAGGGTATTCATGTTGGTGATTAAGGGAAACAGTGATGATCACGCTGCTGACTTGCTCGAGGCTTTAAGTTTTTATATCGAAATATTTTTCATACATCCTTAAAAGCGTTTTTTTTTAAAAAAAATCTTTAATCTTCAAACATTGAAATGGCTGGAAAATAGACAACGTGTTTAGAAGTCAGAGCCTGCAGGACCTCGTCTTATTTCTCTTAGATTCACATGGAAATGTGTGTGAGAAAGTGACCCCGCATTAAGTTTTAATTAGGAGGAGCAGACAGAGGAACGTGTGTTGAATCAGTGGGAGGAAAAAAAAAAAGTTCTCAGTGGACAAAATGACCCTGCCCGCTATTAAAATATATAATAAGGTTTTGTTCATTGCCTTCATATTTTATTTATCAGGGAAATGTAAACGGGTAGATTTTTTTTTTTCTCAGCATTTTACAATTAAATTGTGAAGACTTTTGTTGCGGTGCTTTGCGAAAAAACAAAGGCCTAAACTAATAAAACAATGACCCTGCCGTAATAAATAAAATATGTGTATATTTCGATGTGTTGTTGACTTGAAATCCCAAATTTGTCACAGCACACGAGAGCCCAGTTCTGACGTTTAATCAGTTTGTGGGATTACAGGCCGTCCTGGGGTCAGTCGGACTGATGATCTGTGTCCGGAGTCAAACAACAGATGGACACGCGCAGGGTCAGCAGGGGATTATTTCCGTCTCTTTATATGGAGACAAGCAAAACGCTTAAAAGTGACAGGAAAAAAAAAAAAACCCAGACATGTCAAGTTACTACAGCGTTTCCTGCCATTTCCTCCCTCTAGAAATAAATAAGGTTTTATTAAGTAGTGGGGGAAGACAGGAAGATGCTGTGATAATAATGTTTTTTATCAAATGTGTTGTTAAATTGTTCATTAAATTAGACTTAACTATTTTAGAGGCTTACAATTGTCTAAAACAATTCTCCTGCACTCACTCATAACAAAGCTTTTAATTATAATAAAAAAAATGAAATGGTAAAAAACACACAAAAAACTTCATGGTCTATATAATCCAACATGCACTGTCAGAATTAACATTTATTTTCATGAAAATCAATTATAAAATGTTTTATTGAATTTCATCTTTGAACATCTTTTGCACTTGGAATGAATGAGGTGTAAAAGTGCGGCCCTCTCCTCCTGAGAAAGACAAATAAGTTCATGTAAAATAAGTTGCAGCAGCACAAGAACAAGCGCAAATGCATAATACATATATGTCACGTTTAAAAACTAGAATAAAAAACTAGAAAACTAGAATCATGAGCAGCGACTACATACTAAATGGAGCACAAAGAAAACTAAAATAAAGGCAGGCTACCTAATAGATTTACACCAAACATGAATAATGACTGCAAAGTGAACTGAGACAAAAATAGCCACAAATGAAGTGAGTAGCAAGGACTTTGCAATAAAGAATAAATCATTTAGGTCATTTAGGTGTGAACAAAGTGTAAAAAGACTGTGTTTTAAAAATCATGTAACAGTGGAGATCTCCTTCATGGAGGCCCAGCATGTTTTCAATCCATCCAAACACTACAGCGGCTGATTTCGGTGATTAGTTCCCCTCTCTGGTTGAATGGAAACCAATTAGTGAAATCAGCCTCTGTAGAGTCTGGGTGGAACGAAAGCCCCCAAATGTTCTAATGATTTTGTAAAAAATGTTACACTGGTGTGATTTTAATCATTAAAAATGTCTCCGATTTTGTTGGATTTACCCTATATGCTCTGCAAATGTGTGCTTTACTTTTTTTTTTTTTTAATGCAAACAAACAGAGAGCTCCAGGAATAATCACGACGTACATGTAAACTCCAAACCAGCTAACACCCTGTCGTCCTCCTGCAGAGGTAATTGCCTGAATCAGCTACTTGGGTTAAATATTGCTTCTTGATGAGTGTCTTGTGAGGCAGGGCAGCTGGTCAGAGACCTGTTGGTGAAGTCCCTACAGGTCAGCAGGGGTCAGGGGTCATGATCTGGACAGTCCCCCAGAGGACAATAAACAAGCCAAAGAGATGCCGAGGTCAGGAGCCGTCTGAGCCGGAGCCAAAGGTCAAGGGCTGATAATTAAGTGGCTATTTCCTGCTATTCCCCAGTGACCACTGGACTCTGAGACGGACAGGAAAAGGCATGGAGAGGTCTATATATAGGAGGTTAATAAAACATGGTCATGGTCAAAAGAAGCAAAAGGAACAGCAGATAATAAAAGAGGAAAACAACAGCAGGTTCACCTCATAGAAGCTTTTCAAAATCATTTTATAGCTCTGATTTAGAAAAAAAACAAATGCCTTATGTGTCTTCTCGTCTACAAATTGTGATACTTTAACATTATTTAGACTTTGATTCAAGGGTATAGCTGTTAACAAACACTGCCAGAAGACTATCAGATCAATAATCTCACATCAAAACCAATTTCCACTTCAGAAGCTACAAGAGAGAGAAAGAGAGAGGCAGAAACTCACAGCTCAGACTTTGGAGTCCAAACATTTTGGAGGGAAAGTCGGTAGGAGCTGTTTATGCCTTTCTAGCCGCTGAATGAGTCTATGTGTATGAACCTTTAGCATAAGAATGGAGATGGGGCCTGTGAACTCCTCTGACACTGACCTTTCTCCCAGGATGTGAATAGTATCACTCGAGGGCTGCCCGGAAGCCTTTCAGTCAGACCTGAGCCGTGCCCTCGCCTAAACTCCTAATCAGGCTGATTTAATGTATCCTACAAGTTCCTTCCTCACCCGCCCCGCCGCCTCAGAAGAGTCGGTCTGCAGCCGTTTACTGGAGGCACACACTCCACACCCCTGCCTCTGGGCCCCTTCAGTTTGGGAAGTTAGAGGAGCTGGTTTGAAACAACAGGGGGCCCTTTCTCCCTCCAAAAGAGTCTGGGTCTCTTTATAATCAATTGGTTCCTCTTCCAAGGAACTATTTTAGATTTCTCAGGTAGTTACAGTGTGGATTTCTTAATCTGTTTCAAATATCTACTTCATTTTTGCTATCAGTATTGTGTCTAACAAACACACACACACGCAAAATAAATAAACGGAGAATATAGTGTCAGAAATGAAGTCCAGCAGGACAAAGCAGTGCTGAAAGGACAGCGCCAAGTGTACACTGATCCTGGAACAGATGAACAAACTCATTTCATTTCAAAATGAAAGTTTACACACCTTTCCTGGGCTCAAAACAAAAACCTTGTGTAAAATCCTCTAAAATCCTCTAAATAGGCTGAGTATCAAAACTAAAAGTAAACAGAAAATGTCGCTGTAATATTTTATGTCAAGGTTTTAGCGGCACTCTGGTTCTGGATTTATAATAACCTAATCTGAAGTAAATACTGTGTACTTTATCTAGATATCACTGTAACATTTATCCAACAATCTTTACATATAGAGCAAGTTTATAATTTTGATATATCCTATTTATAAATGGTTTGTGCAGCGATCAGATGGATTTCAGTCCCGTTTGAGGAGGAAGTATGACTTTTTTTCTCTAAAAGATTTTTATTTATGATACAGATTTTTTTTGTTGTTGTTCTTGTTAGTGGTTGTCGACTTAATTGACTTCTTTTAATTTACGACTAACACATAAGTGTTTACAACTAAAGAGCCTCCCCTGATCCAGCTCATTCTGGGCTGTAATACATTTAATGGAAAACTGGTGTGATGTACTGTAGATCCTCTGAGAGACCACCACCAGCTCAGTGTACTCAGTGTACTAATCAGTCCTCTATTACAGGCCACAAGGTACATACATGATTGTCAGGTGGGTTTTTTTAATGGCATGTGATAATATGAATTCAAAATAAAAAGTAAATATTCTTTTTTTTTTTTTTGAAGCATGGGAAAACATAGAAGTCAGGTTTTATGAGTTCTTAATGAAAAATAGAGTGAAAATTAGACCAGACATTGGAGGATATTCAGACAAAAAAAGTATAATAACTTTGCTGCCCCTTTTCATTTTAGTTAAAACTGTTTTGAAGAAAAAAAAAACAACCTGAAAAGCCAAAACTTTTAATTCAGAATATTTTATAAATTTGCTTTTGTGAGCTGCTAACGTAAATTATAAGACACATAAAATCAGCTGTGACATAAAGCAGTTGTAGTTTTTAAAACTGTCAGTTAACTCTCAAATAGCCGAAGAAAAAAAAACTAGATTCAAGCCTAAATTACAATTCAAATAAAATGAACCACCTTATTTTATCATTTTATTAGCTTTACTTAACTGTTTGTGCTTATGGCTCCGACTTGATATCTGTTTCATTTATGGCTGATTTAAAGAAAACATGCAAAATGTCATCTGCACACCCTAATCCAGCAGTTGCATTTTAAGAAGCTTTCTTTAAAAAAACAGGTGTAATCAGTCTGCAGGTTGAGGTTCTGCAGCAAAACTAAAGAGAGTTAGGAGCTGCACAGGCAGGGAAACTTAGTGTTTGGACTCCTGGAGGCAGTTTCTTGGTCTGTGTCCATTAAAAAAAAAACCCTGATGCCCCTGAGTGTGTGAATGAACAAAAGAAACCTTGTGTGTGTTTATGTGCCTTTTGTCACCATGCTTATGTTCATGTCTCCATGTCCACCGGGGCTGAGGACAACATTCACAGTGAGAAAACCTCCTCTGATGTGAGTGCTGGCTTTGTCCCGCCCTGTGGCGCTGCACTTCACTCTTCAGATTGTCATCTTGAATTAAAAAAAATGCCAAACACTGTGGC
Source organism: Scomberomorus guttatus (assembly GCA_038419695.1). Classification (NCBI taxonomy): domain Eukaryota; kingdom Metazoa; phylum Chordata; class Actinopteri; order Scombriformes; family Scombridae; genus Scomberomorus; species Scomberomorus guttatus. Next base: position 14,289,753 of record CM076453.1, on the reverse strand, counting down.
ACACAGCTTATTTCTTCCAAACAAATAAGCTGATGTAGAAATATCTGAACAGACGGGGAATGACGGGGAATATTCATTTTGACAGAGAAAACAAAAAAGCGTGATATCTGACTGCTGACTCAATGACTAAAGGTTTAAGAGACGAGAGCTGAAGGAATGAAGGAGAGGTTGTGTGAGGGAGAACGACAGATGAACACAATCAGTGCCGTGTGCATGCTCACAGTGAGGCGTGCAGAGGCTCATCAGAGCTGCACACTGTGTGGGTTGGCATTTTTCAAAAAGCCACGTGAGGCTACAGCCGTTCCCTTCTCTCACAAATCTATCATGACATGCTGGTAGCTCGGCTGTGATTGGCTGAAGGCGGTGTGCATCAAAGGTGAAAGGTAAAATGTTCGGGATGGCTGCTTGTAAATGGCAAGCTGATTCTCTTTATGACAAAAGTACATTTAGATTACATTTTTAACCACTACTGAAATATTGACAGAGAAATACATTTGGATTGTGTTTCATTTCATTTTTACTTTAAACTCATATTCCTGCACAGACAGAAAGAGGCATTAATGCAGTCAAATCTAACCATTTGTTTTGATGGTTTTGATATTTACTCAGTAATATCTAACAGCTTCGCTGAGGTCTTTGGGTCCATCTCTACAGGAATTCAAAAGGCACATTCCAACAGGCTGATTTTAGGGTGATTTACCATTCAGCATTTATATGGACACAGGGGACTCGAACCGTGTCTGATGTGTGACTGCTGTGTTAGCCTCTGACCCCAGACTGTCTGGAGGGCCACGGTGACAGAGAGTCAAGGTCAAGGGGAATGAAAGGGGGGGAGGGGGTGGATGGGCGTGGGCGGCATCTGACGGGTGGAAGGGCTCCCTGTCTGGGAGTGCAGAACCCAGACAGTCCCAGACGTCTATCTGAGGGGAGACAGTGTCGTATGTGAACCCCTTTAGAGCCCCACGTCGTACCCTGTCTGTTCCCACTCACCTCCGCGGCGCTGGAGGGGGAAACGGGGGCCGCTGATGTCTAGAGACCGGCGGGCTGATGGTTCAAAGACAAAGAATCTGAAAACCACTAATCCTTTAGATGCAGATAAACACAATCCTACTGTCTTAAAGTCCCCTTTTTAATTTACAATCCACTCTGTCAGTCTCACATTCACAAAAGCTTTTATCTTTAGCTGTGACAGTGAAACGTCATGATCTTCTTTTTCCTTCAAACTAGGATGACTCATATTTTATGGCAATCATTATATTACTTATTTATCTCTCTTCATCTGTTCATTCAATAATGTTTACTTTTCACTTTTTAACCATAACCACAACTCTATATTTTTTGTTTATCATTGTTTTTATTATTATCCAATATCTTACATTGATCTCTGTAGCAGACTTACCTGTATATAACACACCTGTGTGTGTGTATATATATATGTGTATATATATATATATATATTCACTCTATAATTATTGTCAATTTATATTCCCAACGCTCATCTAACACTCATCTCATTTAATTGTATATTTAAAGTTAGAGTATTGTCTTTAATTCAGTTTTTAGATTTCGTTATTGCTTCTTATGGTTATTATTTTATTTTACTACTGCTGTTTGTTTAAAATTTAAAAATATCTGTGCAGCATATAGTCTGTAATCCACTAAACTAAAGAAACTAAACCTCTCAGATGGTTTTATTCGGATATCTGCGTCAAAGGAGTGAAAAATATCCGATATTTTACAAAAAAAAGCAAAGATTAAAGAAAAGTTTTTAAAAATGAATATAAATTTGTGTAGCAGGACTTTGATGTTTCTTTTTCCCGACCCCGTTACTGTAATCACATTATGACCCCTCAGATTTTTCATGACCCTTTGAGGGGGCCCGGCCCCATAGGATGAGAACCACTGGACTAAACTACTAATAGTATTTAAAGTAGATAAAAGTAGCTCCACCTTGACCAGCTAAAACAGTAAAAATGCTGCTTATGTATGGATGCATTAACAATCTAATAATTGTCATACTGTATATAATAGCAGTTATATGGGTCATTTTTCTTTTAGTACATTTTAATGATAATACTTCTGTACTTTTACTTAAGTAGGATTTTGAATGCAGGACTTTTACTTATAACAGAGTTGGGTTTTTTTTTTACATTGTTGTACTTTTTACTTTTGGTAAAGGTCTGGAGTACTTCTTCCTCCACTGTCTGCCAGGCTCGCGGGGAAAGACCAACACAGTTGGACATCTAATTGAAGCAGAAGCAGCTCCCTCTACAGGTAATAAACGGTGCCTCCTTCATATTTCCAGAAACCTATTATATGCCCATCCCCTCTGTTCACCCTGCCAACCAACGTAACCTGCCATAGTGCACACACTTCTCCACACACACACAGTCACAAATATAAGGCCCCCCAGACCTCCCGGGTGATCTGCAGTGGAGCGTGTAGCCACCTGTCAATCACCACATCTCGCCCGCCTTAAGAGAGACATTTCGTCTGGGACAACGGCAGCCCGTCCCTCCCCATACATTCTACCTCCCCTAGCAACCATCGCTGGATGACTGAGAGGCTTTGTCCCCTCACAACGGGAGTCCACCATTGAACCCCAGAAGCCCGTGGCAACCAGAATTAGAGGGTGCCAGAAAGGGGTCTTTTCTGTGAAACGGGGGTGAAAGCTCTGTTCTTGTCCGTACGTCTGGGATTCATATCATGGGCCTGAATGGCATCCCCTCCTCCTTTTAAATGCTGGCGTAACGGAGCGTATGAAGGGGCTAGCGGAGAGCGGATAGGATCATGGTTAATCTGCTGTTCCTCTCCGCTGTGGTCCGATAGGGACACTTAAGCAGCCTCTGTGGACAGTTAGTGGCGTGGGGAGGCCTGGAGATACCTGAGGCGGGCAGAGCTGGGAGGTTCATCAGCAGGTTGCAAACAGAAGGACGGAAAAACGGTGGAGGGATGGGAGGGGTAGGGGCAGGATGGATGGTGGGAAATATGTGCAACAGTCCATATCTAGAAAAAGGTTCTGGAAGTCAGATGCACCTGCTGAGAAATAACCTTTAGGGGACACTGAAGCTGCACAAAACGTGAGCAGATTAGAAAGAAAAGACTAAAGGCTTGAATAGTTTATGAACACTTTTATGGACTTGTGGATGCTTTAAATAGGGGCTTTTACTGCTCTCTTTATAAGGGAGCAAACATGGATCCCTGAATACTTCTCTAACTGCTGTAAATCCTCGTAACTGTAAAGTGGATTCAGTGACCTTTTACTACAGACACGTATCTGTATCTGTACACTGCACGATTAAAACGATCAGATGAACAGGCACGTAATCATCAGCAGACGCATGACGTTGTTTTCTCTGAATGGTGGTGAAAAATAAAAGAACAAAAAGCCAAATAGCCACAACCAGGTGCTCTAACACGACCTCCCACGTTGTATTTGGGCCTTTTGGTACATTTTACAACGCCATGTGTAGAAGATTACAAACTAATCTCAATTTACAAACAACATCGCTGGCATGCAGAGAAATCATGCTTTTCCTGGCATGTTCTTTATCATTAATGAGCGTCTCTGCGGCCCCCCTGTATGGGAGTATGTTTTGTGCAGCCTCCATTCTGAGCCCTCCTGCACCCTCTTTCCCACCCTCGCCTTCCCTCCAGCCTGTCAATCAAAGATCATGATTGAGCCCGGATGGCAGGCAGTCAGTCATCAGCAATGGAAGTGAGGCCTCGTTCTCTGTCTGTGCCTCCCCCTTTTCATGCCCCCTTGCCTCCTCAAGTTTTCCATCTCACCCTTCCCTGTGGCCTCTCAGTCCCCCCCCCCCCCCCCCCCCCCCATCCACCTCCCCCTTGGCTATCCTTGTAGAGTTTGTGTTTTCCCCTGTGTAAGTCACAACTGTGGTCAGTTTCAGTCCGAAGGAGGCTAAACTTCTTCAAACATGGGTGTCATGATGCCACAAGGTCTGGCTCGCTCAACCTGAGGGGAGAAGGCCTTGTATCATGTAAAAATAATTCTGATTTAGTTTTAACAGGCCTCTGCATTTGCCTTTTAAGTGGCTGATGAATAAACATGAGAAGAGTTAGTTCGGGAACTGGGGGTAGGATGAGAAGGGGCCCGGTGTGTGTGTATGTATTGGGGTGGGGGTGGTGGAGGGGTATCGAGGGCATTGGGGGAGCCTTTCTTCCCAGCAGGGCTGCATCTCGTTTAATTGGAGCACTTGTGGCACCATTACCTCCTTTACTCAAACACGTTACTGATGACAAAAGAAAAACAGCACTAAGCCTGCCTTTGTTAGCAAGAGGACTGGACGTGGAGATGGATTCCTCGCTGCTACTCATGTGTGGGGAATCATCCGTGCTCCCACCGTGAGCTGCTGCCTTCGACCAATGAAACGCAGCAGTCAGGTGGACAGAAGACAGAGCACATGGAAACTATCATCAGAAAATGATGGACAGAAGGCCTATTTATCAGGCACAGAAATAAACTGCACTGTGCAATGAGATCGGGTGTATTTATAGACAAACTGGGCATCATGTTCAGTCTACTAGAAGGTTGTTTGGCTCATAGTAAAAACAACAAAAAGCAGCGTATGAATGCACAGGAATCCTCTTTATCAGTCAAGTGATTGACTCCAGCATATGTGTGCAGCCCTGTCATTGACCTTGCTCTCTTCCTACCCTTTGACCTGAGGTCATGATGATGAGGCTGGTTTTCTTTTGGTCACCACAGTGTCCCCGGAGAGCAATAAGGGTGTGACCTTTGCCCTCAGTCTGACCCCTCTGGAGAGAGGACGCTGGAGGACTCTTAACTGAAGGATGCATGATGCCTCTAGGCTATTTTTAAAATAAATCTTGTATTTTTGACGCATTATTCTCTGAAAAATACTTAGTTTGAAAAAATACTAGATTTGTCACATCCAAATAAATTCAACACAGCATATATTATGCAATTACAGTACCTTATTAATAGATTTTTTTATTAATTTTCACAATTTTCTGTACCATTAACAAACTTTTTCCCTCCTCAGAACAGTAACATACATATTGTACTGTGTACAATGTCAGAATGTGCAAATATCTGTTTATTTTGACAAAATTCATTTTCAGATCGATAACATGAATAAAAACATCCTTTATATCAGAGTATAACTTAGTTCAAAACAAATATCACAGCTCTTACTTTCAGAATTCACAACATGACTCTCATTACATCTCAGCGTAAGTTCTCCATAAAGACACACAAAATTATTTAAGTGCTTTCTTCTTCTTTCTTCTTTAAGATCTTAGGTTTTTAATGTATCTAATGGCAAAAAAAGGAAAAGATGCAACTATGCATAATAATATAACAAAGAAAGTTGACAGCTTCAACTCGCCTAAAAGTCTATTTGCTTCAGATTTCACCTAAAGTCTGTGGTGTCACACAACGACAAACATGATTTAAATCAGGAAAAAGACGTGAAAGTTCCAGCTGAAAACCCTTAAAGTGCAACTCATCTCAAATGAAAACAAGTGGGTCTGAATCAAATATGTATATAGCAGTCTCAATATTTCTAACGCTCATGTTATGACATCCACTCCTACTTTTAGTCCGGCACTGAGCAACAAAATCTTGTTTCCTGTGTGAAAAATTCTGTTTGGGTGAGACAACTTCACCAAATAAATTCACCTGTTTGTCAATGCAAGAATGAGGCATGATAATGTCACTTTACATGTCATTTAATAAAAATATTTAATTCAACGATTTGATTGAACTTGAGCTGATTACAAATCTCTCGAAAAACAAAAATGATCTAATTCCAATTTAAATTTAAAATTCTAGGCTAAATAACCTTTTAAGAGATATTTACTCACTGCATGGATAATTACTGGTTTTCATTGGTGTGGAATAATTGTATTAAATGAACATTTCTGTCCAGCAGGAGGATAAAAGGAACAAACAGGACATGTGGGATGAAGACAGAGATCCTTCAGGAGTGAGGCCTAGCGTCAGTTCTGCTCTATGTTGAAATTCGACTCCACTCTGTAAAAAAGTGTTTCATAGTGAAAAACATGTTATAAACATGTTAGAACAAACATATCTAAAATATTTAAAAATCAAATGTTCCTAAATAAACAGAGTCACGTCAAAGTTCTGATAAATTATGGGCAGCATTTAAAAAAACCTTTTTATTGACTGAGATTTGGCTTGTAGATGCATGTGCTTTCATTCACTAAAATATAAAATTCCATGGACTCCCATTTAGTTTTTTCCTGATAATATCATTTACATCTCCACAGCAAACGTGACTTGAACAACTCCAAGGTCACCTTGAAGAGCAGCACATGCGGAGCGGTTCTGGGTAAAACCCATATCACAACAAACAGCACAGGTGAGCTTCACTTGGAAGCACAGAGCACAGGGTCTGCATCAGCGTTTCATAATCTAGGCAACACTGAGTGACAGGGTTACCGCCTCTGTGACAGTGGTGCCATGCTGTCACCAGCCACATCCTCACTGAGTATTCATACTGTATTCAACACTGTGAATAGATATTCCCAACAAAGGGCAGGAATTACAGCGAGTCACATGGAGCCACCGCAACTTGGGACCTGCTGCCACCAAGAGGATATTGAACGCAACACATCTCACAATGACAAAGACACTACCTGCATCGCTTGTTTGGTATGAGAAAAGCATATCTCCATGACCAGAGCACTGTTGCCAGATAAACTAAACAGATACTTACACATCTTTGTTTTGCATGTGGTTGTTGTACTGCAGGACTGGTGGGATGTGTTCCTCTTCATCAGGCACCTGTGGACAATCAGAGTTTAAACACAGCCTAATGATACAGGGGGAGAACAGAAGCCGAGAACGGCCGTGCTTGCAATAATTTTCTTTATTGCTGTTACCTCAAGATCACAAATGAATTATTTCGTTATCTTGAGTAATCAAGCTTTGTTATCTCAGGATAACGAGATAATCTACCTGTTATCATGAGAAAACAGAAGGTTGTTTCCTGTTATGACTTATAATGTTTATCACAAATCAGGAGTGCCATGCCAGCATGCACAGATGGCATCTTGACAACAGTAGCAACTGATTTAAGTTGTAAATGTCAGATCAAGGAGTACCCATTATTAACTGCACCTTAATTAATGACATCACGGCCAAATGGCAGGTTGATTAACTCCTGGTCCTAATATGATGGGATGTTTCGTGTAGAAGCAGTAGCAAACAATACCGTTTGAGCATTTCTATTTTGTTACACTCAGTGAGAGAGAGGAAAGTGTGGTGGAGAGAGGGAATAAGAACCAACATATGACAAATAGTTGAGTTATCCATGTGAGGAAGACATGAAGAGGAGAAGACAGGAATGAACAAATGAGATAAGCTCCACCTGTGATAAATCTCGTGATAAATTATCTCGTTATCTTGAGAAATCTGCCTTTTGTTTTCTCGAGATAACGAGTTAAATTAACTTGCGATCTTGAGATAATGGCATAAAAAAAAAAATTGCAAGCACGGCCGTTCTCAGCTTCCATAGGAGAACAATAACCACACAATGAACCAGAAAGAAAATGTATACTGCTATGCACAGTTGTTTATGTCTGAAATAGGAGAAATATTAACAGTTTTTTTGTAAATAGAGTGATGACTTAAACCTGCATTCTCTCTAATGGCCAGCAGGGGGCGACTCCACTGGCTCCAAGAAGAAGTCCAATTGTTTGGAGGTCTATGACAAAATTACCCTACTTCAGCATTTGGTTGTACTAAAAGACCCTCTAAGCAGTTGGATGTCCAGTTTTTCCGCTAAGTACATTTTGTTTGAATGGTTTTAAGCCTGTTTTTTGCAAGCAAAAATTAACATTAGCATTAGCATTATCACAGTTAATCATAGACTGTAAATGCATCGTGCTAACCAAGCTATCAGCTAGCATAAGGGTTAGCTCCACCCTCTTGTCCAAATATGGTCACTTGTGGCTTCAAAAATCCAAGATAGTGACAGTCAAAATGCCGAACTCGAGGCTTCAAAATGGGAGTCCACAAACCAATGGGTGACATCACAGTGGCTGCATCCATTATTTTTTTGCAGTCTATGATTATGAACCTATCATAAAGCTTAGACTTTAGTCTTTTCATGTGTGCTGCGACATAGCAAAAACTGACATCCATAGAAAAGTTTGGTCTCATCTTGAACCAGAGCATCTGCTGATTAATTCCATACCTTATATGTTATGATCCACTAAAATTAGGCACAATATGAGATTAATAAGTCCCCATTTTTGTTAGCTTCACTGCCAACTTGACTGTACACACCTGGTGGAGATCTGCACTATACTCAGTGCACTCCTCGAGTTTCATCATGTTACACTTTTGAGTATCTCCTGCAGTGAATCACAGCTGGAGTTGGCCCTGATTGGCTCCCTGCATTAAAGAATTACTGAAATTCTTCCAGTCAGGTGAGATTGGATCAGATGTATTAAAAAGCCTCCAATCAGCAGTCGACCAATCAGGATCTAACATTATGACTGTTCTGGACATGTCAACAAACTCATTCAGGAAATACCTTTTTGAATGAACTGCATTTGTTTAACATTATGAGAAATGCTACACTAAAAGCAAGCAAAACAATTAAAGCTGAAAAATATGGAATATTTAATATATCTGGTGGTCATTCTGTGCAACTTTACAACTTCTGTGGGAAGAAACATTAAATGAATAGTGACTTGATATTGATATTCCTGTTACAAATGAACAAGAGATTTGTCTCTCACCTCCCAGTAGAACTCATCATCAAAGCAGTTTTCATCGGCAGGATCTCCCCAGATAGGTAATCTTAAGATACAACCTGCAAAGAATACAAACAGGTCATTATCCCAGTACACACTAACACACCCATCATATTCAAACACAGAAACGTCACAGTTATTTGCTTATACGTATTTTCAGGTATGTGCTCAAACTGAAGAGATAAAACCAGTTGTTTGTTTTGATCATGTATCCCTTACTGTAAAAAAGCCACACTTAAACTCCACAGGAATGGATTGCTTCGGGCAATTCCTCATCAAAATTGCCAGATGCAATGAAAAGAGATGGGGAATTGTCTTTGAGTGCCTTACAACATGTAGTGTGCACCTAGATGTCCTGACAAACATCAACGTGGACTTGTTTTTCATGGCGTTGAGGAGATTTATTGAACCCCTGCAGAATTGTACTCAGATCAGGGTACAAACTTCAAGGCTGGGGAGAAAGAGTTGAGGCAAACCTTCGCCAACCTGAGCCAAGACCTGAAAGACCAACTGGCCAAACAACAGATATCTTTCCACTTCAAACACACAAACAGTCACAGAGGAGGTGCTCAGAACTGTGCTTATCGAGGTGGAGGGTATTCCTAATGCAAAACCACAGGGGTATGTGTCCTCCAACCTAGCTGACCCTGATCAGTAACCCCAAACCTCCTGTTGATGGGGCAGCGGGACAGTGCAATTCCTCAGGTGATTTACCCTGAATTGGAGCAGCTAAGCAAATGCCACTAGAGATAAGGCCAGATCCTTGCTGACCATTTCTGGTCACAGTTTCTGAGGGACTACCTACCAAATTTACAACCCTGTCAAAAGTGGCATTGTGCTACGGCACCCCTCACAGTTGGCCAAGTGGTAATGATGATCAATACACAAGTTCCCAGACCTTTCTGGCCCATAGGCCAAGTTGTCAGGGTGTTCCCAGGAAAGGACAGTATGGTGTGATCAGCAGAGATTTGAGTTAAGCACTGGCTCTAGTTAGTCACAAGGCTTGTGCCACTACCAGAGAACCCTGACACCAGTGATGATTAGTCATCAGGCCTTTTACCTTGAGCAAATATGTATGCTGCATATTTGGGGGTGGGTGTAAAAAAGGCCCAGACATTACAAGCAGCAGCCCTATAGTAGACTACTATGACATCATAGCCACAGAGTATTGTGGGAGTTTTTCTAGTGGGATGACGCAAGCCTCATGGACCCAGATATGTGCACTTCAAGTTGCACTCTGTCTAATTAATCCTGTGTGGACTTATAGTGTTCATGTGCGTCCATGATAACGTTGGTGCTGAATAATTATTCCCCTTTCATAGTTTGGTTGGTGAAGTGTGCCTTTGCAATACAGTTTCATATTTACGTACTGTGTATGCTGCGGTCCATTTCTGCTCTTGCTAACCTATGTGGGAAGATTTTAGAATACTGAGTGCATAACCAATTTCTCCAGCAATCTCTCTTGTCTAATTGTACAAATAATTGTTATTAGTGCCTCTATATTTCTTAGTATTCCTGACTGTTAGTTTGCTTAGTTGTGAGATGCATTGTTTAACTGACCATGGGGCATTTTAGAGTCCGAGGGTACTCTTTACCAATGTAACAGGGCTGTAGACAATGGGAATTTGATTTACCTTACTCACAGAATATTCAATCACACAATGCTGATTAAACCTATCACCGCCAGATAAATCTCTCTGTATTTCACAGTATACCCGAGTTGTTAATCTGGTGTCAGGTTTGACAAGATGAATGAATGCAGACTTCTGCCAGCTGAGCTGGCTAACTTCTGGTTAGCTCTCTGCTAACTTGAAGGGGGATAAAATAATTGTGTCGCGTGGCTCTTCTAGACTTTCCAAATGTTATTGGACCAAATGGTCAAATCAAATTCTGATGAAATGACTCATTTCACGGGGGTTGTGTGACGCTCAAAACAATTTATCCACCATTTTACAATTGCAACAGTAGCAACGATGTAAGCTACGCTGGAGCCTATAACATAAGCACATGCTGCCAGTGTTTTTGTAATTACTCACACTGTCCCGCACCCCAGCCTTAATTTGTTCAGTTATGAATATGTATAATTTTAACTTGGGTGAATCCAAGAATGTGAAGCCTACTACTTATTGTAAATATATGCCCAAAACTCTGTGCTTTCAATTTCCGTTTACAGAGCCACAGGTTCACAAATCTAGTCTAACGAAGTTCCCTGTGGTGGATAAGTGTCCTGTGCATTGCTGTGCCTTCAACTTAAGTTAATAAAGTGCAGTGAACGAATACTGGGGTCCTGTCAATAGCATTCTGACCACTGCACCAGGGTGAATGTCCATCCTAAGAATGAGCTGTTACAGTCCAACAACCTTCCTACATTTCACTTACCAACAATGATGCCTCCACCTACACCAAAGCAGATAGCCACACAGAGGCCCGCAGCCTGGTGACCGCCCTGCCGTGTGGGTACCATGTCTTTGAAAGGCCCCTCAAAGTCAAAGGTGTTAATCAGCCTTTAATACAAAAAAAGAATTGGAATGTTAAATATTGGCGACAAAAGGCCACAAGAACTACTACTACTTTCTTTCTCTGTTCCTTAAAGGATAATCTTCTACTCATTTAATTCAAAATGTCAAAGCTACCCCATGATCTTTGGCCACTTCTGCCTCTTTTGTAAGCAAGGAGCACTCACCCTTCAGTACCATAAACTGACTCTGTTGCAGCTGCGGCAGTAATGGCTCCCACAATGCCACCTATGACTCCTGGCAAGGCATGGAGGTTGTGGATTCCACATGTGTCCTGGATCTTCAGGTGCTTCTCCATGAATGGCTTGAGACAGACATGTCAGTTTGATCAGCTGTTTTTGCTGAAAAAAATCTTTCAAGCTTAGCACAGTTTAGCTGACTTGAGTATCGCATTAGAAGATACAGACGATCAACGGACAGAACAAAGCAATAAAACAGCTTCCCAGCTTAAGAAGGTAACATATTAACTCTAATTCATAAGAGAAATTTTTAAAAAATGAAAAGTTTTGGGTAAGCACATATTAGACAAGTGTTGTATTTTCATTTATGTGTAGTCTGCATTTTTTGTAGCTGATTGCCTTAGAGACAAGAGCTGAATGCAAAAATGGATAAAGAAGCTTATTCATAAATCAGACAACGCCAGATTGAGCTTAATGCTGAAAATTAATGACATATTCCTATTGTTGTGCTACCCATTTATGTTGTATTTATTTGTGGTGCCCCCTTATTTTTTTTAATTTTTGTCTCAGTAATCTATTTTTTTTTCTTACTTTGCTTGTAGCTAATTCTATTTGCCCAAATTGCCCAAAGTCTTGTGTTTCATTATGTTTTTGTACATATAGAAAAAGTTTTTAAAAATGTAATTACAAAAAAAAAGCTCATTCATAATAGATCACAATGAAACCAGAGAAATACCGTGAGGTAGATATATCCCATTGTGGAGATGACACCACAGCAGAATCCTACAATCAGAGACCCATAGGGCATCAGCATGAACTCTGCTGCAGTTCCCACTGCAACGCCTCCAGCAAGAGTGGAGTTCTGGATGTGAACCTGAGAGACAGGAGCAGGAAAATGTATCATGCTAATCACAGAAGTAATCCTGTGTATCAGTTTAGTATATATTTACAAAATGAGGCGTTAAATATATGAGGTGAAACAGATAATGCACAAGTTTGAGTTAGTTCAGGCGAGGCACAAATCATGCATGTCATGTTTGACCTATACTGACAACTATACAAATATACACACCTCATTTTATCATAACCAATCTTATGTAACAGCTTAACTTTGCTGACATGCAAAACAAAAACTGGTGGTTGTTACCATGTCTAGTTTTCCATGCTTCTGGAAGAGGCTTGAGATGGCCACAGTGGTGAGTACAGTGGAAGCTAAAGCCAGGTAGGTGTTAATGGCCGCTCTGTGCTGTCCGTCCCCGTGGTCTGTGATGGCTGAGTTGAAACTTGGCCAGAACATCCACAGGAAGAGAGTGCCTACGCAGAAAGCAGAGTGGAGATAGATATGAAAGGTCCACCAAAATAATGGGAAGTATTGGAATTGGTTGTGAAAGTAAAAAAAAAACAAAACAATTAAAAGCCTTTCTAAATATGAGTGTGTACAGTCATGTAGTAAATCATGCCCACCAATCATTGCAAAGACATCCGAGTGATAGACGGAGCCCTGCAGGCGACTGCTCTGGTCCAGGTTTGGTCGATAGAGCATCCACGAGATGGCAAGACCATAATAAGCTCCGAATGTGTGGATCACCATGGAGCCTCCAGCATCTCTGGCCTTCAGGAAGGAAAATGTCAGCATTAGTAGTGGAGGAAGCAGTCACACTAGATATGGCTGCTAGAGTATTATGAGGTGTTTGCTAGGAGGTAACTGGAAGTTGAATTATGATTATTCCTAGAGAAGGGTAATTATTTTCTGATTTGATCTTTTTTTTTTTTTTTTAAATCTAGGAATATGCTACTTTTGATATGAATACTGAAAAAACAAGTGAAATGAGATCCTCTCTCCCGTTTTAATGATGCAGCCGAATATAAAAACTACTGATGGCTCCAACTTACGTGTATGAGATCCAGGATAATATATTCCTCCACAGCGAACAATGTGATCCCAAACAGAGTCAGAACCATCAGCTGGACTGGACTGACTTTACCCAGCACTGCCCCGTAGGCAATCAAGCAGCCCGCCACGCAGAAATCTGCATTGATCAGGCTGAGGAGACAAAAAAAAGTCAAAAAGAAGAAGATAAATGAGGAAGTATGTGATAGTTTGTGATCTGCATTGGCCAAATATATATATATTTAATCTGGTAAGTGTGCACCTATTCAAATAATCCAAATTATCCAAAAATGGCTGCAATTATATATAAGTTTGAGCACTGAACCAATGGTAAATTTCACTAGATATGCTACTCTCTCTTTCAAGCTCACAGGCACACGCAGAAAGACACGTATCACATCTGTTGACGCACAGTGACTTGGCGCCACTTCAGCAGTACCATCATTTCTCATTAGCCTGAGTTTCTGTTTACCTTCCACGTTCACAAACACTAAATCGAATGAGCCTGGAAGTATCTTTATGGGATAATGTCAGACTGGTTTCACCACCCCCACGTTTTTCTCTATTGAAACTATACAGGTGGAAACTTATTCCCATCAACTTATTCCAGTAATTAAACAAAAGAATCAGAGGTGAATAACATCGATCGCTTTAGCTTTTCATAGACGTGACCTTATTTACAATGTCACTGAGCCGTGAGTTTCTGTTTTCAGTTGTACACTGTATTTTGAGAATACAACAGGGTGTTTACTTTTCAATCCCTATTTTGATCTTCCCATCATTGTAGTCCAGGGAGTGGAACCAGCCCTGCATTAGCAGCGCCCATTGGAGGCCGAAGGCTGCGATGAGGAAGTTGAAACCCACGGCTCCGAAGCTGTACCGCTTCAGAAAGGTCATCAGGAAGCCAAATCCAACGAAGATCATCACATGGACATCCTGGAAACCTTGAGCAAAGATGACATAAGGTGGTAGGTTTGGGGACAGTGAATAGAAAAGGGAAAAGGTAATAAGGAGCAGCATCAGAATGATGTCATCTGGTTAGGTTGCGTGTTTGTTGCAGATATTAGAGCCCAACCAATACACAGTATCTGAGGGTCAATATTATTGTCCATTCTTGACTTTTTAGAAATCTTTTTGCCTGTCAATATAAAATCCAGAAAATAATCCAAAACATTATAATGTCATAATTATATGCAATGTCAGTTCAATGTCATTTTAATATTGTTAATGAACAATCAGGGTTATTAACACCAGTAACCTCTGAAATGAAATAAAAGGACATACTTATGAGTGAACTGATATACCAGTGGAGAAACTGTATATAGAAAGTTTCACAGTTCAGGAAGACATGAGGGCATATGGGATGAAAAAGGGGAAATCACATGACCATGACTCAAGGACGTCACAGTGTGTATTTACTGTTGCATGCTGATGAGATGTTGATATGTTATGATGACACAGCACAATGTCAAGGTGCTTACACAGTTACAATTCTCTGTAGCTTACAGGGACTAAAAAATATCTCAGAAACATACATTTATACACCCATACAGAGTTGTACAGGTGAATCTATAATTATGCTAATTGTAATATAATAATAATAGAAATGCTTTCATGACAACTAATCAACTTCACCTGCAAAAATGGCCCTAAGATGTGGCTGACAGCTTTTAAAACAAGTAAGTGGACTTTCTCTTCAGATTTTTTTTAGCCAAGCTGCTGGTTACAAGGTCAAGAATTAACCTTGAAGCTCAAATATAATTGCTAAAACAATAACCGTAATAAAAACATACAGAAAAGACAGAGAAGCCACAAAGAAATGGATCTTGTGGGGAATTAAAATTAAAATATTTTGGAACAGGTGGATCTTTTTTTAGGGGTGTTAATATTGGTTAAAACCATCAAACAACCCTATTCTGATACCAGCATCAGCCAGCCAGTATCATCTATGACATAACTCTGTAACCGCCTCACACATCTCCGGGCACAATATGTTCTCACTGCAGTGCGAAACATTATAGTTCGTATAAAAGAATTTTATCACAAACAGCCCATTGTACAAAACACTGTATCAGACATCAGACTGGACAAATGTTTCACAGCCCCACAAACATGTCAGACATTTCCTCCAATCAACACCGATGGTGGTGGTAAAATAAAGTCCCGTGACTTTAGTATGAGGTCTTATTGGTCTCAGACAACAAACGGTGTCAGGACATACATTTATCATCTGACATCCAACACCATATCTTAGATGGCTTCATGATAGCCTGACACTGACACCGTGGGTTTGGTCGGGAAGTGTACAGTACAGTACAACCACACCCATACAAACACTCACACACACACACACACACAATATATTTATATATATTAAAAACCAAAATAACATGGTTTTTATTGATGCAAAGAGTACTGAATTGGCAGCTATAGTGAGACTGGAGCCTGAGAGGAATCAAACCTCTGGGGAAATATGCACCTGTGGGTGTCTGATCCTTGTCAGCAATGTAGGAATAATCTGATAGGTCAACACAATCTGAGAACAATCATCAGCTCAGAAACTCAAGTAGAAATGTATTTTACTATGATGAAAACAAACAATTTACTGCCATATTTACATAGAACAATGAGGAAAACATACATGTAGATGCATAAGGATATATATCTATATATCTATATATATTTAAAGGACATAAGATATACTGTAAAAGTTGTAAATATATATAGATGTATATATGACTGGATTTACAAATAAGATATAAGAATGATGACTAAGGTACAGTAGTTAAGACATTTTGAAAAAAAAATCTATTAAAATTAAAATAAAGGATCAAGATTAGCTCACTTACTTGGGTATCTGAAGTAGAAGTCGTTCTCAATGTCACTCGATATGTTTTCAGCTTCTCTGTACTCTATCCAGCGTGGACTGGATTCCTCATTATAACGAATAAAAACCCCAAACAAGATAATCATGGCTGTTTGCCACACAAAGCAAACTGCTGGAAGACTTAAACGAACATTAGTATTTTTTGGACGGTCACACAATTGCCTGAAGCTTTGAACACAACCCATTGTTTTTACTTGGTTTTCTAATTTTTTTGTTCCTTTTGAATTTTTTTTTTTTTTAATGTATGATAGTCGTCAAACAGCAGTGTCACTTTTCCTCTGCAAAAGTGACACTTTAAAGGCCCTGAGCATCTTAAGCACAATTGAAGATGAGTAAAGATGGGCATCTGCTCTAATATCAGGACACTCCCACCGTCACTCCCTCTACTAAAGCAGTAAGAATGTACCAGACTCTTTTCAGGTGGTGTCACATGTCAGTTAGCAAGAAGCTCCGATTATTTGTTTCTTGATGTTTAAGATTTTGTTTTGACATAAAAATGGCACTGTAACATCAAACTCTGTTTTTGTGGTTAAGGACAGAAGGAACATGCTTCATTTCCTGATCAGCCAGGAGAAAAATTGTGCTTATACAAGGTTAGGTTACAAAAAGTTGCATACTAAACAACAACTGGAGGGGTTATGTACATTTGAATATTCTTGGAAACTCTTCCCTCAACATAGACTTTCTTTGCATGTCAGAGAAAGACAATCAGTCATTTTTGTACAATGTAGTACTACTACTAGTCAGGGTGGGGTGGGGGGTGGGGGGAGGGGGGGGGTGTTCTCGTCTCCTCTGTGTGAGGCTGCTCCTGTGAAGCATTAACTGTAAATAATGTGTGTCCCTGTTGGGCCCCACAAGGCGAAGCATGACAGGTTTGACTCAGTCAACCAACACTGCCACAGGGTTCAAGGTTGATACAAGGGTCCAGTTTTTTAGTCTTTTTTTTTTGTGTGCTGCATTATAACATAATCAATTTTACTTACACATTATTTTTTTTTGTCTTTTCTTGAGTTTAAGTGCTCAAAGAATCCAGAAAATATGACATTTGTATATAATTAAGTATTGTGTTGTGATTAAAATGAGGGACAATTAAACTGGAGTCTTTGTTACGTGGGAGATCATCTTTAACATGGAGCAACAGCTTGAACAAAAGTGTTGCATCCATGTAAATGATCTTTGTTCATATACATACTGTATACTGTCTGCTGTAAGTGTTCTCAGCAGTCTAATCCTTCTTGATGCTTCTGTCACTTTCTTAGTCTTCACTACGATTATGTAACAGCAAGAGTAAACATTCTCAGTTCAGTTTCCACTAAGCAACACTGACTTTGGAAAAAGGGTGAATGTATACACACATACACTGTAAACTCTAAATAGTTAGCATGATCCAGACCAACCTGTCCCGTACCTGTATGTTATGTCAGGAGGGTCAAATACAAAGGACTTGAACAAACACATCAGCTCTTAGATGTCACTTCTCTTCTGTACTTGAACAAACTGTGATGACAAGCAAGCACAAGTTCAGGAAACAAATACAAGAAAAAGAAAAAGCAATAGGGGCTGTTCTAATGTTGCCAGCAATTACAACAATCCATCAAAACACACATAGTTTTAATAATTATACACACATAGTATATATGAAGCGGCATGTTTGAGTAATCGCTGTAGAGGTCACATTATTTACTCAACAGAAGCAGCGTGAATCATATTTGTAGCCTTTAAACAATCTATACAGGGGTGTCCTGGAAGCGACCAGACGTCTGACTGGCTGCGACACGCTCTGACTCGATGGCGGTCATGAAGGTGACTCTCTTTGGACGTAAGAGCACAGATAACCTCAATATGACTCCATCAACCAAACTACAAACCTGTGTTCCAAGAAACGTGACTTCCAAACACATTACCAAACATTATTGAAAGTAAACTGCACAGACAAGTGTGACCTTTACCTAAAGATGAAACCAAGATGTGTTTCAAAAAGTCAAATATCCTGGACACGACACTGTATCAATGCTTAATGACATCAAACCATACAATTTTGTTTGTCAAGGCAACATGACAAAAAGAAAATATCTTGTCTAATCAGAATCTCACTGGGAAAAATGAGCCTGTCAGGAGTTGTACATATAGATCACTGCACTGGCTGTGCGCTCAACAATAAGGAACCTCATTAAAATGAGCGAGCAGGTATCTGTGCTTATTGCTTGAGTTAGCGTTGCTACCTTGGTGATGTAATTCTGGCAGATGATGAGCTCTTCAGGGATGATATATATCAAGATGATGTGTAATTTTAATCCTGTTTGAAGGACTGCTGCCTGGCTTTTGTATTTCCAGATTCAACAGTAACTTTGGAACTTAATCGTCCCCCGGAAATGTTTTATATATTATTTTATTTTTGGAATGAACATGGAGTAATTTTTTTTGTCTCTGACTCAACATCAAATTGTGTGTTTCATTTGTGCAATGTGTGTATATGTACAAGAACAGTAAAATAATGGACACTGCTTGACTAAAGTTATTTATGAGACATGAATGCTTAATTTTGTGTCACTTCAACTGCCTGTTTCACTGTGTTTGAATCAGGAAGTGTGTGTGCATATGAATGATAAAGAAAGATGGTGACTATACTTAGATTGGATTTATGAAGCATATGTGGCTGTGTAAATAAAAATATCTTAAATCTCATCTGGGTTTTGTCCTGATACAAGACACTTGAAACGACAAGTGTAAATGTTACACATCCCAGCTAACAAAGAAATTTCCATACTGTGCGTGAGGTGGTGCGTTATGGTTCATTATGGCTATAACTTACTTCATGACCTGCTTTTTATAACCCCCAAACTCAGGCATGGTCCACCCATATAGGTGTTTTCAACTGTAGCAGATTAGACTGCTATTCAAGACTGTATGGACATGTGCAGACTTCAGTTGACTGACATCTATATCACTCTCCTGTTCATTTTGTGACACAATCTACACCTTCATCATTCATACTGGTACATGTT
Source organism: Scomberomorus guttatus (assembly GCA_038419695.1). NCBI lineage: Eukaryota > Metazoa > Chordata > Actinopteri > Scombriformes > Scombridae > Scomberomorus > Scomberomorus guttatus. Next base: position 14,270,506 of record CM076453.1, on the reverse strand, counting down.
TGGTAACTTTATTTGTTAACAAATAAATATCAATCACAATAATTTAAATGAATAGTACATATAAATGAATATAAATGATTCTTCATGCGCACACTGTTTTTGTGTTTCTGTTTTGTGTTTTTGAGTTTATACAACTTTAGGCAGGTCTGGTTCCTGTTTAGTTCCATTAAATGAAACCACCTCTTGCTCTTTCCCTTTGCTACAAGAGATTTTGATACCTTTACATATTAGGCCCTTTTCATTGTGTATATTTCAACTCGCCTTAACAGGAAAAGCACACAGGGCTGTGTTTTGTTGAAGCATCCCGGTAAGCAATACCAGTGAGCCAACATGAGCCCTTTAGGTGGAACACAGAGTTGGAAAACAGCCATTCACAATTAATTACACCTGTGTTTCACCTGCAGGGCTTTGACTAAACAAAATGTGTACAGTGAAAAATGTCTATGATGGCAACGACTTATATCACAGGCACAACTGAGAACTGGAAAATAATTTTAGCTTTTTATATAAGACCTGTTTTACTACAACACATGCATCCATTAGAGCACATTCTAAATCATAAATATAATAATAAATCTACATATTTATTTGTAGGTGTCTCTTTTATTGGAGGCAATGAAATGTGGTTTGAGTGTGCACATCCTGTCCTACATTAAAATACTCTCTAACATGGTTTTGTCTATACATTATAAATCCATTAAATGACGAGTAAGTTGCTGTTCCAATCTGAGAAAACCTCCATTAGGCAGGAGATACCTCTGAATGATATCCACCACATCTTTCTCAACAATGAGCTCATAGTCCTTCTTGTTCTTAAATGGTAAATGTCCAGCTAGCTCACAAAGAGCAACATTGAAAGCAGACTCCTCTTTGGCACCGAAGCAGGATATTCTAGGCCATACGGCAATACGCACGCCTTTTCTTGAGCTGCGATCCTTTTCTCTCTGTATGCGATCACAGGGCGGACATCCTCTGGTCAAGAACAGGTTGTGAGCAATATTGCCGTCCACGAGAAAGTCAGTGACTTGGCAGATGGCTCTGGCAACTTCCTCCACCCTGTCTGATTCTGTGTAAAACAAAAAACCCCCAGGAAAGTCCATGAGACGATAAAATCCCTTCTCAGGAAGAAGCGGCTTGACTGGCATAGATTCTATCTTGAGCTCGTAGTCTAGGTAATACCCATGAAGGTGTAAATGATTGACAGATGCAAAAGCTCCAAGACTGTTGAACCCCACACGAAAGCCTGGGTCGGAGCTCAGGAGCACAGATTCAATGCCGACTTGGATGGCGAACGTTGTCAGGACCTGTGGAAAACAGCGCATTGGATCTGGAATAAAGAGGCAATGTCCAAACTCCAAAGGGCTGACATTAACCAGCACCACCATCCTACAGGGTTGATGAAACTGCTTTCCATTTTCATGTGAAGCTGAGCCTCCCACTGTATCCTTTAACATCTCAAATATGATTTCATCTGGATTGATTTTGTTAAAATTAAACTGCTTTGCGTTGAACTCTTGCTGAATGCTCAGTATCTCCTGAGGCTTTCTTCTCTCTATTCCTCTCTGTATATTCAACTGGGCCACATAGCCATGCGGGCCTGGCAGGATACGCGTTTGTAAGTCACCCAAATGGTAGCGGAAGAGTCCCCGCTCTATCCTTTCTGTCCAGCCGGCTTGGATAGTTGTGTCAAAACTTGTTGGAGGCGACGCCATCCCAGGACTGTTCCCAGTGGTCCGGCGGACATCTGTGACAAAGTCCTGGTTGCTATATACAAACTGGAGCGCCATGGGTGGATCTGTCACTGAACAGTGAAACAGAGAGACATGAACATTGACAACAGAGCTCATATCATGATACATCAGCCTGGTGTCACCCTGCTGACTCATCACACAGACAGCCTGGTCACATTTAGGGCCAGTGGACAGCAGCTTTTATGATTTAAAACATGACTTACATAAATATCAACAAATTGTTGCCCATTAAGTTTATGACATCGACTAATCACCTCAGCTGTAATGGGCAGTAAGTGGCAGCTGTGAAATCAGGGATGTGGTGCAGGGGAGACAGAAACCAGCCACCTGCTCTATGTTACACAAAGCAAGCAGATATTCATGGATAAACACACACTTGTTTTCCTAAAAGGTGTATTTGTGCTTGTCCCATGGATGGTTTGCCCATCAAACAAGTAAGCTATTAGTGAAGTTACTTGAATGAGCAGCGTGACAGTTACTTACTTGTTTATTTTGACACTGTATAACTGTGTCAAAGTCAGTATCTTGAACCAAACCCCGCATTAAAAGTCCCTCTAAGACAAAAGACCCTTTTCTGTTTCAGTCACACATCTGTCTTTAAATCTGCTGATTATTTTTTTCTTGGTACCGGCTTGCAAGACGAGCTAACTTCCTGGTTTACACGTGCTCTTCTTCGTCGATATTTATCAGTGTATTTCCGGTTCAATATTTCAGAATAAAGGTTTGTGTAAAAAAAAAAAAAAGAGTATAATAATCCACATTAAGAAAATGTAAACATTTAGACAAACAACACTGATGTGATTGCATTTTTAATAAGCTTTATTAGAATGTTTGATTTGGTTAGCAAATACAGTAGTAGTAGTAGAGATAGCAGACAACTATTATTCCTTATAAGCATAGATCATCAAATGAAAACAGGAAACATACACAGTTACAACATATTGACAAGCTAATGTTACATCATGTACATATTGCTGTACATGTTAAGTATTTTGTAACCTTTTTCTCCAACTCTTATTATTTTAGTGGCTGACCATTTGTTCAGGGAGGCTCTTGTTCACTTACTATGTGCACAAGTATAACCCACCCAACCCAACCCCCAACAAAAACACTCACAAAGGTATTTAAAAGGTATTTTTAAGATATCTAAACAGTGAAGCCATATGGTAAACCCCCTGTAACAGTAATGATATGTGCACAATATTTAACTGTTGAGCAACTTTCCAGTTTTTCCAAGCTGACCCATGTTGGCTCAACTAACTTTGAAAGAAGGAACAGCTGGCCAATGAGGCATCACGGTTATTTTAGTCACTGCATGCCTTTGGAGATAAAGCAGGCAGTGATTGGCAGAGCTGTGTATATCTAGGGCTGTTTTGGGGCTCACGGCAGTAGCTGCATCTTGTATTAGCTGAATTTTAAATTTATATTTCATTTCTCATACATACATAAATAAGGACAAGGAATACAAGAAAGGATGGAAGCGAGTAACAATGAAGTAAGTACTGTTTTGTTTGAAATTTTAAAACTTGACACCAATAAAATATTAAGTTCTTACGTTACTGAAATCGTTTAAACATTTTTTGTTTAGTGAATTTTCATATGTGAAATGGTTTCACCATATGAGATCTTTAAGAGTTTGATAATAATAGGGTTTTATCTGTTTGGTAGAACAGTTAGCAGTCTGGTCTGCCATGTAATGTTATTTTTAACATCATCAAGAGTTTCTATTTCCAGTACACTACAATCTTTCGGGTACATGTTAGCATGATTAAAACACTAAACTTAGTCTTAAAACAGAGAACATTTTGTCAAAATCCTTAATTTCTGATAACATATGTATAAGAAAAGTATTAATGTGGTACTTTCAGACAACCAAACTAAAACATCAGTCATAGAACAAAAGTGGAAAAATGATTGCCCTGGTAAAGTGTTTGCTTAAATTTGATTTCATTGACATTAGCAGCTTTGTATCTGTTTTGTAGACAGGAAAGAAAGCAGAAGATAAGGCTCACACCCTAAATATAAATATGACACCGGACACTGATGCAGAGCTCACAGAAAAGGATTGCCAACCATCCTCCACTCTCATTGTCCAAGGTATGCCAAGCATTCATCCTATCACCATGTAGTCCAGATGGCAAATATTAAAACTTGGATTTGAATTGAAAAAAATATTTATATATGAAACATTTATAGTTGTAACAATGAAAACTTAATGCAATAAATAACATACAGTGTAAAGTTAATATTAAAAGTAATTTGTTTATAAAGTCTCCAATACATGAAAATCAAAATTCAATAATCTAACAAACAGAATGATGTGTTCACAGATAATCAGTCTGACTCTGCACAGTGATTTAATCCAATGTTACATTTATTTCATTTTTTTGTTTCTTCCCCAGGTCAGCCTGCCAGTTCCACTGTGAACAGAGGGCACCCCCATACAGACCAAGCGGGTCCTGCCACAGATAAGGAAAATGCTATTAAACCAAAACTCCAGATAACTTTTAACACATTCACTGTCAAGAATGGTGGAGATCTGAAAGTAGAGATCCCAGTGGTTGGGCGCCCAGCGCCAAAGATTGAATGGAAAAGAGATGGCCAGCCAGTCAAAGAGACATCCAGGCTAGAGGTTTCAACTAAATCCTCATTAACAGTTCTTCATATCAGACATGCTACCAGGGAGCACTCTGGTCAATACTCTATCACGGCAAGCAACAGTGCTGGAAAATATACAGGAGAAATCACTTTGGTTGTTCTTGAAAAGCCTGATCCACCCACAGGCCCTGTGAGGATTGATGAGGTCAGTTCTGACTATGTCACCATCTCCTGGGAGCCACCAGAATACACAGGAGGCTGCCAGCTAGACAACTACATTGTGGAGAAACGTGAAACTACAAGTACAGACTGGCAGACTGTGTCAGCAACAACAGTAAGAACCACAATCAAAGCCACCAAGCTGAAGACAGGTAGTGAATACCAGTTCAGAGTGTTTGCAGAAAATAGGTACGGAAAGAGTACCTCAATCACATCTCCCATTGTAACTGCACAGTATCCTTTTAGTGTGCCCACTGCTCCTGGTGCCCCCTTTGTATCCACAGTGACTAAGTACAGCATGTTGGTTGAATGGGAACCTCCAGCCAAAGATGGAGGTAGCCCCATCATCGGCTATCATCTTGAACGCAAAGAGAGAAACAGCATTTTATGGACCAAGCTGAACAAACTTGTTGTATCTGACACCCGCTTCAAAACAACTGGACTGGAGGAGGGCATTGAGTATGAATTCAGAGTCTTTGCTGAGAATACTGCTGGACTCAGCCCATCTAGCAAGATATCTGAGTGCTATGTGGCAAGAGATCCCTGTGATCCACCTGGTAAACCTGAAGCTGTTGTCATCACTAGAGAGAATATCACACTTCAGTGGGAAAAACCCAGGTATGACGGTGGAAGCACCATTACAGGCTATGTTGTTGAAAAGAAAGAGCTCCCAGATGGCAGATGGATGAAGGCAAACTTCACAAATGTCATTGAAACGGAGTTCACAGTCACAGGTCTGACAGGAGGCCAAAGTTATGAGTTTAGAGTAATTGCCAAGAACGGTGCAGGTGTTTGGAGCACACCATCAGAAAGTATAACTATCATCGCTCAAGATGTTATTGAAGGACCATCAGCATTCATGGATCCTAAGTTCAAGAGTACTACTGTTGTTCAGGCTGGTGAGACTTTCAATATTGATGCTGATTACTTTGGAAAGCCCCTCCCTGAAGTAAGGTGGCTGAAGGATGGTAGGGAAATCAACAAATGTACACCAAGAATGGACATAAAAAACACCCTCACTCATACATCTCTGACTGTCAGGGACTGCACACGTGTGGATGGAGGACATTTTGTCTTGAGCCTCAGTAACATTGGTGGAACGACATCTATCTCAGTTAATGTGAAGGTCCTGGATAGACCTGGTCCACCAGATGGACCTCTGAAAGTGAAAGTTGTCAGCGCAGAGAAGTGTAATCTTCACTGGAGCCCCCCTTTAAATGATGGTGGTGCCGGTGTTTCCCACTACATCATTGAAAAAAGGGAGACCAGCCGTGTCACATGGACAGCAGTTGAACCTCATGTTGAAGCTGTCAGTTACAAAGTGACGAAACTGGTGCCTGGCAAAGAATATATATTCAGAATTGCTGCTGTGAATAAATTTGGTGTTGGTGAATTTCTGGAATCAGACCCCTTCATTGCACAAAACCCTTTTACAACACCTAGTGCACCTTCTACCCCTATGGCCAGTGCGGTGACTGGAGACTCCATAGTGTTGACATGGGAGAGGCCTGAGACTGATGGGGGCTCAGAGATCGATGGCTACATCCTGGAGAAACGTGACAAAGAGGGTGTCAGGTGGACTAAGTGCAACAAGAGAAGACTAAATGACTTGCGTTTCCGATGCACAGGGCTCGCTGAGGGACATTCCTATCAGTTTAGAGTATTGGCAGAGAATGCTGCTGGTGTGGGTGCACCCAGTGAGCCAAGTGAGTATATTAAAGTCTGCGAGGCTACTTACCCACCTGGTCCCCCTACCAACCCCAAAGTGACAGACCATTCTAGCAGTACTGTGTCTCTGACCTGGTCAAAGCCCATCTATGATGGCGGAGCTGCCATCAGTGGATTTATAGTTGAGATGAAAGAAGCAGCAGAGGATGAGTGGATCACATGCACACCCAGCACAGGTGTGGAGGACACAAACTACACTGTGAAGAGACTGAGAGAAAATGCAGAATACAATTTTCGTATATGTGCAATGAATGTTGCTGGAGTCGGAGAGCATGTGGATCTACCTGGGTCTGTAGTAGTGGCTGAGAAACTGGAGGCACCTGAGATTGAGTTGGAGACTGCTTTGAGAAAGATTGTCAATATTCGAGCTTGTTCCACATTGCGTCTCTTTGTCACCATCAGAGGAAGGCCAGAACCTGAGGTCAAATGGTCAAAGGAAGGTGGCATTCTCAGTGAGCGTGCTCAAATTGAGGTAACAAGCTCCCACACAGAGTTACTAATTGAGAATGTCAATAGAAAGGACACAGGGAAGTATGTGTTGACTGCTAAGAACTGCAATGGCTCCAAATCAGCATTTATCAATGTCAGAGTACTAGACTCTCCCAGTGCACCAACAAACCTAGAGGTGAAGGATGTAAAAAGAGACTCTGTGTCAATCTCCTGGGAGCCACCTCTCATTGATGGAGGAGCAAAGATTTCGCACTACATCGTAGAAAAGCGAGAGGAGGCTAGGAAGGCATTCTCAAGCGTCTGTAGCAACTGTGTGAGAAACTCATACAAGATTGACAATCTCCAGGAAGGATGCTTTTATTATTTCCGTGTCCTGGCTGTGAATGAGTTTGGCACTGGACTGCCAGCAGAGACCAATGAGGCTGTAAAAGTGTCTGAGGCTCCTGTGCCTCCTGGGAAAATTACACTCAGTGATGTTAGCTGCAGTAGTGCACGACTCTCTTGGGAGAAGCCTGACCATGATGGAGGAAGTAAAATCACATGTTATATTGTAGAAATGCAGGCCAAGGGAGATGACACGTGGACAATATGTTCAGAAAGTAAAGCATTGGAAGTGACTATTAACGGCTTGACAAAAGGAAAGGAGTATTTCTTCAGAGTGAGTGCTGTGAATGAAAAGGGAAAGAGTGAACCAAAGTCCCTGTTGGCACCTGTTGTTGTAAAGGACATAAGTGCTGAGCCAATGATTAATTTGCTGTCCAACACATTCAGTGTGAAGGCAGGGAGTGATTTAAAGATAGATGTTCCATTTAAGGGTGTGCCAAAGCCAACAGTAGCCTGGAAAAAAGATGGCAACATCCTGAAAGAGACAAGCAGGGTAAATGTGCACACATCGGACACATCATCTCAGATCATTATCAGAGATGCAACAAGGATAGACGTTGGTGTGTATGAAGTGACCCTCACCAACTTGGTTGGAACCACATCCACTGAAATCTTTGTTAACATTTTTGAAAGACCTGGACCACCAAGTGACCTTAGTGTGGTTGAGATGAGTGCTGACTTTGTGTCTCTGTTATGGCAGCCCCCACATTATACTGGAGGATGTCAAATTACTAATTATGTTGTTGAGAAGAGAGATACAAGCAGCACAATATGGCAGACTGTGTCAGCTACAGTTGCCAGAACATCAATCAAAATTTCCCGTCTGACACAGGGCACAGAATATCAGTTCCGTATCGCTGCAGAGAATCGCTACGGAAAGAGCCAGTTTGTTGAGTCTGAAGCTGTCGTTGCCCAATATCCTTTCAAGCCCCCTGGTCCACCAACCAACCTCCATGTTGTGAATGCCTCAAAGTCCATCATGGTGATTGCATGGAGCAAGCCAGACAGTGATGGCGGGAGCCCTATCATTGGTTATCATATTGAATGCAAAGATCAGAGCAGTATTCTGTGGACAAAGTTAAACAGAAGCCCAGTGACCGAGAACCAATTCAAGATAACAAGTGTTGAAGAGGGGCTGATTTATGAGTTCCGGGTTTGTGCCGAGAACATGGCTGGTGTTGGACCTTGCAGTAAAGCATCTGAGCCTGTAGCAGCGCGAGATCAGTGTGATCCCCCACGCAACCTCACAGTCACCAATATAACTAACAGCTCAGTTTCACTCTCATGGGACAAACCAGAATATGATGGTGGGGCTAAAATAACTGGTTACATTGTTGAGCGTAAAGAGCTTCCAGATAGTTGCTGGCTTAAGTGCAACTTCACCAACTTACTGGACACCTTCTTGGAAGTGACTGGCCTCACAGAGGGTGCGCAGTATGATTTCCGTGTTATTGCAAAGAATGCAGTTGAGCTCTTCAGTGCATCCTCTGAAACCACTGGACCTGTTACAGTGCAGCATGATGTGGAGCCACCCAAGATTATCCTGGAGGACAAATTTAGACAGGTGGTGGTTGTCAAAGCAGGAGACCTCCTAAGAATAGATGCTGACATCTCTGGCCGCCCCAACCCTACAGTGTTGTGGTCAAAGAATGGTAGAAATATTGGCACCAAGGGAAGAGTTGAGATTACTGCAACAAAGACGCATACCTCTCTACTCATCAAAGAAAGTGTTAGGAAAGATTCTGGACAGTATTTTCTCACCCTACAGAGTACAGGTGGTATCACATCTAAGGCTATTACCTGCAAAGTCCTGGACAGGCCTGGCCCACCTGCTGGACCTCTGGAAGTGTCTGGACTCTCAGCAGAGAAATGCACCCTGTCATGGGGACCTCCTCAAGAGACTGGTGGTGCTGAGATCATGCACTACATTGTTGAGAAGTGTGAAACCAGCCGGGTAGCCTGGACCCTTGTTTATGGTGACATGATGGCAACTACTTGCAAAATAACCAAGCTGCTCAAAGGAAATGAATACCTGTTTAGGGTGAGGGCAGTGAACAAATATGGGGAGGGAGAGACTTTGGAAAGTGAGCCCATCAAGGCCATGGATCCCTTTACTGTCCCATCTGCTCCGACTGATGTTGAGGTCACAAGTGCAACCAGTGAAGCTATGACTATCTGCTGGAAGAGACCCGCCTCTGATGGCGGTAGCCGCATCAGCGGTTACATCATCGAGAAAAGGGAGAAGCAGGGCGTTCGATGGGTACGTGTCAATAAGAAGCCAGTCTATGACCTACGAGTCAAAGCCTCCGGCCTGCATGAAGGATGTGAGTATGAATTCAGAGTCTTTGCTGAGAATTGTGCTGGCCTGAGTGAACCAAGTGTCGCATGCTCACTCACCTTGGCAGAGGATCCAAAGTTTCTGCCTTCCCCTCCTGCAAAGCCCACCATAATCGATTCATCCAGGTCCTCAATCACTCTGTCATGGAACAAGCCACTGTTTGATGGTGGAGCAGCAGTCACTGGGTACAAAGTTGAATTCAGAAAATCAGCAGAAGAAGTATGGGATGTTGGTGTGCACAACACAGATAAAACAGAGTTTACAGTAACTGGACTTACATCGGGGACAGAATATGTTTTTGTTGTGAGATCTATAAATAAGATTGGCATCAGTGAGCCCAGTCCTGAAACAGATCCTCAAGTGGCCATGGAGAGAGAGGAGGAGCCCAGGTTTGACATTAGTGCCGAGATGAGGAAGACCCTTCCTGTTAAAGATGGGAGCTCTTTCACCCTGACTGTGCCTTTCACAGGCAAACCTGTTCCCAGTGTGACATGGGAAAAAGCAGATGTTGATCTGAGAGTCAGAGGAATGATAAACACCACCAGCTCCGTCACCTCCATCACAGTGGAACAGGCAACGCGTGATGACTCTGGCAAATACATAGTCAAGCTGCAAAATGCTGCTGGGAGTGCCTCTTTGACCCTAAGTGTGAGGGTTTTGGATTCACCTGGTCCTCCAACTCATGTAGCAGTTAAAGACGTGACCAAGAACTCTGCCACTGTTACCTGGGATATTCCTGAGAACGAGGGAGGGGCCCCTGTTAAGAATTACCATGTAGACATACGAGACATCAGCAGAAAAGGGTGGACAAGACTCACGGACAAATGCCGCCGATTGTCCTATAGGGTGTCTGACCTGGAGGAGGGAGGGATCTACTTCTTCAGAGTCACTGGTGAAAATGAGTACGGCATCGGTGTTCCAGCTGAGACCAAGGAGGGAACGAAAATGACAGGTACAGGTTGTTGTATTTAGTAAGAATAAAAAAACCTTATTAGTATGATGTGATTAGTGTCTAAGTACAATAGAATGTAAAAGATATGAGAGAACAATTAGATATATTAAGCACTTAAACTTCTTTAATTGCACATTATTCTGCTTGCTGTATTAAGAGTAATTCTGTTTTTATCTTTTCATTTCAGATACAACAGACTGGGAGACAAATCCAGGAGCTTAGCTTGTCTCCTTCCCAGGGCTGAGTGAATCATTCCCTGATCATCATCCTCATCATCAAGATCCTCATCTATTTATCATCTACATCCAGTTTTGTTGAGCAGTTAGCTGAGTTATAAATATTTGTTGACTGTGTTCAATTCCCAAATTATGTCAGAAGACTTTCTATCAATTAGGGTATGCTCTATGAATTAATACATTACCAATAGCTGCTGTTTTGTAGATATACGATTATGTTTCTTTTTAAAAGTTTGTATACTAGTAAGCCTAATTCATGACAGATTTTATTTATAGAGGAAAAATACAAGGATGTCCTGATTTTGTTTGTTTCTGTTTCTAACAAGAAAAAACATGATCTTGTGTGTGGGAAAACTACAATAAAATGAAGATAATGAGAAAAGTTATTCGTGCTTAACTGGATTTGTTATGGAAAAGGACATACTGGATGGCATGGAGACACTCCAAAGAAAACAAGCAAGACAAGATTATACCAGTAATTAAAAAACAAACAAACAAATAAACATAAGACTGAAAAGCAGGGATACAAAGATTAACTCTGTAAAAGATGGGGTAGACTGGAGTTTCCCCTGAGCAGTTCCATTATACTACTATAGTTCATACAGTTCAATAGTAAGCTTATGTGAGATAGTTGTGGCACCATAACATGGTTTAAGAGTAAGGCTTGCCCGATTCCCCAGGGCAAGTAAAATGCCACGTCGAACTAGTAAATCTAGCAACTCGGGCAAGTGGTAAAAAAAATAAAAATGAAAAAAGTAATAAAAAATGTTTAAATTATTTTTTTCAATCATTGTTGTATCATAAATTATGTTCTCGTTCTCTGCCACACAGCATGGCCCCCCTGCTGGCCAATCAAGAATTGAGTAGGCTAGTAGTATTATGTGTGAAACAAACATCCCTCAGGATAATGTGAGCCCTGTCAAATAGAGGAATCAGTGGAGCATGTAATTTTTCACTGCCATAAATACTCTCTAGAATGAGAAACATTAAAGAGGGAAATCAAGAAGCTTGGAGTGGAAGAAATGAGTCTAAAAAATGTATTTGCCATCGGGGTTAGGGAGTCTATTTCATTATTTGAAAGAAACTCGGCTGATCAAAAGAATTTAGTGCTCAGTGAATTATAAGGGATGGGTCATACCATTTTCAATATGCAAGAATGTTTGTTGCTTCACATCTATGACACTCATGACAATTAACTTTAGTCTTTCTTGTTAGTTGATAAGCACTAATAAATAAAACTATTTGTGGGGTAAGTAAAAATTGACTTCAGGCAAGTAGATTTCTGACCCACTTGCTCAACCAGGCAAGTGAAAAAAAACATTAATGTTGAACACTGCATAATATAATGGGCCTAGTGCTGAAAAGTTCTTGATTTAACACTATGAAAGGGAACATTTATCAGATACATTTTAAAAAATGAAACAATATTACAAATAAGTTTTACTTTTGGTTACATTTTTGAATGCAATCTCTTTACTTTTGATTGAACTTCTTTGTAGTATACTGAGGTAGTTGTTTCCTGAACTGCCAGTCAAATAAAGAGAAACTGCCCCTCAAAATTTCAAGAGTGGCACCAGGAGCCAACTGGCAAAGGAAACCCAAGTTTCACTTGTAAACTGTGTCAAAATAAAGATACAGGAGGATGAAAAGTTATAACTACACCAGTTAGCCCCAACTGTCACCTGTTGGTCGTTGTCTTTTAGTCAAGGATAACAGCTGTTTGTAAGTACGTCACTATAGAAACCGTTACGTAGCTAACTACAGGAAAAGGGCGTGCGCTGGTCAGACACCGGAAGTAAGTAATGCAAACCAACTAGTTAGTTCGGGGTAACTATTTACAACACCGAAAGTACATTTTCGAGTTGAAAACAGCAAAATGGGAACAACAGCAAGTCAACTCGGGAAGGATGTGCTCTCAGAATACCAAGTAAGTGCTCAAAAGCGAAGACTCCCGAAACAAATATGACATCGTTATAGACGCTCACCGAGTGGCTAAAGTTGAGAACACTTGTTTTTATGCCCCGTAGTATTGAGGGATAACGCTGTAGCTATGTTAGCATAACGTTTTAAAGCAAAAGAGAACTATTAAAGCCTCGTGGTTAGAAATACAGTATGATTTACTAGGTGCCTGTAGTCATAATAAATCCTAAAAAGTAAATATAACGTTAATGGCTGCTTTATCGAAGTTGTTATCAAGCTTAATAGGATAGTTAAAGCTAATGTTGCTAATATCTGATAGTTAGACTCAAAAAAGTATTCCAGGAGTTTAAAAAAAGTAGTTTTTCGGGTTAATCTGTGACTGTCATCATTCTAATAATGCTTACTTTTACTTTAAGGAGCTGACATTCTTGACAAAACAAGAAATTCTTCTGTAAGTGACCAGCTGCATGCCACCTTACATTTGTTACCAGTTTTTAAAAAAGATTTTAATTAATCTAGCAGTGCTTATTGTGATAATTGATGATTAAGTTGTGGCTTCTTGTTTTTTTTTAGTGCTCACAAGAGATTCACTGAACTGCTTAATAAAGAGGAGAAACACCTTCCAAATACCAGAGTGCCAATGGAGAGGATTCTTACTCTGCCAGAGCTCAAGGTGAACAGTAAAACAGAGGAAAATGTGGTGTTATGTAGACAGCTTAGCAGTTGTTTTAACTAGGACTGTCCTTTGCATTATGTGTTCTCAAGGAAGTGCTTCAAGTACTAATAAACTGACCATTGTACTTATTCCTGTCACAGTCCAACCCTTTCAGGGAAAGAATCTGCCATGTATTCTCGACATCTAAAGACAAAGATGGAAGCCTCACATTTGAGGACTTTCTGGATCTTTTGAGTGCCTTCAGCGACTCTGCCACTCTGGAAATCAAATCCCACTATGCATTCCGTATATTTGGTAAATAAGTTAATAAAAAAATCAAGCTTTTACTAATACATCTGAAGAAAAATAATCTGAGTATTAAGTATTTTGATATTTCCAGACTTCGACGATGATGGAACCCTCGATTGCAGTGATCTGGAGAAGCTGGTTAACTGCCTGACCGGTGAGACAGATGACACAAGACTAACCCCCGACGAAATGAGACAGCTCATCAACAATGTGAGTTTGCGCCACTTCACCTTTTTGAAGATGCAACAGCAGTATGGAGGCCAGAGACACACTGGCTGGTTAAAATAGTCCTCTATGGCTGCAGCTTAGCACACAGTATGTTGTGATATGTCACCGGGCCTAACAGTTGTTTCTGCTGCATGTTGTCCAGATTCTTGAAGAGTCGGACATTGACAAGGATGGAACCGTTAACCTGTCCGAGTTTCAGCATGTCATTTCAAGATCACCAGATTTTGTCAGGTGAGTAGAAATCTGATTATTGTTTTAAAAAGTGTGTTTTGCTCAACAATTTTATTAACTACAATTTATATTGTTATATTTTAATTTCTCCACAGTTCTTTCAAGATTGTGCTGTGAAGACCTACTGTGGAAATGGATCACCCATTAATTCTTGCATTATGGTGTGTGAATTTCAAGTTGAACAATTTTAGAGATTTGCCTTAAATTATATTCATCTGTGGATTTTACTGCCTTAATCCTTTTATGTGAAATATAAAACCTCTTAATTTTTTTTTTTTTAAATTTCTATAAAGAAAGTTTCTAAAAACTAATTTTACCAGTTTGTTTCTTTCATACAGACAAGAAAAGCTTTTATTTATATATGTATGTGTGTATTACAAAATACATTTAGTTCAAAGTTTTGCATTTGTCGTGTAATATACAGTTCCTGGTATGTTGTCCAAAGTCCATTGTTCACGTGTATCAATGGGATTCCATAATATTTAAGAGTTAGCTACTTCCTCCTTGACCACAGCAGCAAAAGTGTTCCACGCCCCACATACTACATCGACCACACACATCTGTTGCTCCCTGAAGAACTCCACACGCTGTGGCTCATCTGAGCTCAAAGTCTGGTGTCCAAGCTGGCCGTATTCACCTGAAAAGATAATAGAAAGATGGACAGGGAAGTCTTTTATTACTGGTACTGGGAATATGTTAGAAAGATGTCACATTTGCAACACATTAACAATCTGTTAAAGTGTCAGTTTAGATTCAGATTTAGACTTACCCCAGCCCCAAGTGTAGAGGTCACCTGTGGCTAAAATGAGAAAATATGAGATGATAAAGATGACTGACATTAACTCACCAAGAAAATGTGCATTAATACGCACCCATAGAGAAATATCTTACTTGTTACTGCAGCTGTGTGCCGGGAGCCGCAGCTGACTGTCTTGATTTCACATGATGGAGTGATATCTAGGAGAGCTGGGAATGCCTGGATGGATATGAACACTTCTTTGTCGTTTTCTCCCTCCTGTGGATCTTCACGCAGAGATGTGCTGGCATCTTGAAAGCGACAGTTCAATTTAAGAAAAGTTAACGTTGCTAAACCTTTCATCACTTAAATCATAATTTTGAAGTGGTTACCGCCGGTAGCATAAAAGTAGTATGTGTATTCCAATTAAACGGACGGTTCATTAAAAATACAACTTCATAATCTTTGTCATACCCGGAGTGCTGTCTGTCTATTCAAGGAGTTTGGGTGTGAGCTTGCAAATGTGATATAATGACAGTGGCTCAAGATAATCCACAGACATCATTGCCAACTGTTTCCTCATTTGCAGAGGGCAAAATTAGGCAGGCATCCTTTAATAGATGGTAGATCTCATTGAAAATGTTCACGTTGAGGTCTTGATTTACTGTAATTGTATCATCCCTCAAAACAAAACTCAGCAAATAACTCCAAAACTATTTGGATTTATAGACAGCAAAAGGAAAGATAGTTTCAGTATTAAGAGTTCAGGTTTTGAGATATCTATCTCTGAGATTTCTGTTGCCACCTTAAAAACAACAGAGGCAAATTCTGTTTCATTCAATTATGCTTGCAGGATTGAAAAATGACATTCAACAGCGACAGAAGTAATATCCCTGTCACTCTGCATAGATTGAACATAGTTTTTAAGGGGACAATTTATTTAGTAGAAATGAATGTTTTCCAATAAAAAAAACTGTCTATAGTTAAGTTTGTGGATTTTGTTTGTGTTTCTGTTGCTATTAAATGTTAAAATTCTGCAAGCACCACAAAAGAAATGCCATTCACTCATCTCAGACGAAAAATCTCAAAACCTGGCCAAATAAAACCAAATTCACTGTATCTACATGACTACATACCCCTAGGGATAAGTGAGATAACCCTTAAAATAAAAAAAAAACAGACCAACCTGCTTGTTGGCCACTTTGCTGCTGTGCTTTCCTCAGAGCTTGTGATGGAAGTCCGAGCTGGCCACTCTCATTCCAGCCCCACACGTATAGGTCACCCCCATCTGTGAAGAAAAAGGTCATCTGAAGTCATTCTTTCACCATTTGTGAGCATACCTCTTTGCCCACATCTCTGTATGACACTTACCACTAATGCAGACAGAGTGCCACCCTCCTGTAGCTACACAGCTCATGGGCATCCCCCAGAGTGCCTCCACCGCCCTGGGCTCCTCCTCAGAGGTGAGGCCTCCGTGCCCCAACTGACCGTGGCTGTCGGTTAAACACAAGAGCTCATTCAGGTTATATGTCGATTAAAAATATATACATGTATTATTTTTATGTTCGAAGATGTGTGGGCTCTACCTGCCCAGTCCCCAGGTGTACACAGCTCCAGTGGCACTGAGAAGGATGGCATGCTCTGCACCCAGTGCCAGACTCTTGGCTTTCAGGTGTGGTGATAGGGAGTGATAGAAGGGAGGTTTTGTGGCTATGTAGCCCCCAGGGATTAATGGGAGATTCAGAGGCATACCTGGAAAGCAGAGGGGGGGAAAAAAAGTGTATTTTTGAGCCTCTTATCACAACATACTTCTAGTAGCTGTCAGAGATTATAATAGACTTTTACCAGAGCACTCTGGCTGGGTTTTTATTTCCATGCTCCATGCTGGAGTCTTCTTTTTGGTCTCCAGGTCCCAGGACTCAACTCTGTCAGGGAAAGCTAGTATCAAGTATGATTCACAGATGAAAACGTCCTTACAGCCACGGCTCTCTGCCACAGAAACGCTTTCTCCGGAGGTGACAGCTCCGAAACCTGCCAGGCACACACAGCCGTCACCTAACAGAGAGCGGAATTAACACCATTTAATAATAGCTATAGACACAGTGTGATATTACAGACGCTTTCTATTTATGGTACAGATTAAAACAGTGTCTAATCATGGGCTCACGGAGCTTTTAAAAGTTGCTTCATCTCTGATAAACTTACCATCCAAATGCAAAGATGCTCTTCGACTCCAACTTGCTCTGATGCAGATATCCTGTCTGCAGCCACTTCTGTCCTCATGACTCCTGAGCTCTGTTGGATTAATCACTTTAACTTGCTTCGCGGTGTCGCTACCTTCAATTAACTTCTCATGGACACATATCTGCCCAAATGCGTTGAAGCCAAACCCGAACCACCGCATTGGGAGCGCTTTAAAATCCGCTGGTTTCTCATCTCACGGATGCTGCGCTGTGCAACGCAGTTGTCCGCGTAGTTTGAACGCTCGTGACTACAGTAGAACTGCGCATGCGCCGCTGTGTTACTGCAATGATCTGACAGCAGTGAAGTGATTTCGACATACATGTGACAATATAGTTCAGGTATGGAGAGGTTTTATTTTCCTGCTTATGTTTACTGAACACACAATTATAAAAAACAACCAACCACGCAATTAAAACAGTGGGAATGTAGTGGAGTGATAACTTAACAATAAGCACAATTATGTTAATGAAATGTGTGTGTTTAGGGCAGAAATCACTATAAAAGAATGAATAAAGTAGTGTGTAAAATGTAAAACAAAAGCAATGTATTTCTTTTAGGAATAGGAATGTATAAAGTAGCCTCTTTGGACTTCAAGTGGAACAGACACTTTGCATGATGTGCATGAACATACAGTATAATGAAGACAAATACAATCAGTGGAAAAGCAATGTGAGGCAGCAGTCAAAGCTATTCTGTGACAAAACACTTCTGAAAAAGTATCTTCTGGTTTTCATATAATACATTTCTTCTTCTATAAATTCTGTATTGCTTTTCACAGTTTTTTGTCAAGGTGTAAGACACATGAGAATTTCCGGATCGCCTTTTACCCATCCAGACCAAAAACTGACTTCCAGCGAAAGTGAAATGACTTCACTGACCCCTCATACTGCTTAAGGCACTTAAACAGTGCCATGGGGCATATCCTTAAACTGCAGCAGTGTTTTCAGGGTTCAGTTCCTTCTGCCCTTTCTTTCCCTTCTCTGCTCCTGATGATGCCGTACTCCATGGCCTTGTCCAGGCAGCTCTGAGCTATCTTCGAGACCGGCTCCGGCGTGCCCACTCCTCCCTTTGCCAGGACAGAAAGAATCTCCAGAGCTTCACTCTCCATGAGCGTGTCGGCGAGACTTTTCTCTGCCTGCATCATGTTGTGAATGATGACCACTCCACGATGACGTAGGTCGGATATTTCACTGAGCAGCAGTGCCTGAAAGATCTCCAGCCACTGGGTTGTCTGAGAAAAGAGCACAACACAGAGTCCTGTGAGCCAAAATAGAATAAAATATTGTAGTATTGTTAAGTTGGTGGAGGTGTGGGGAAGCAGGTGTCTGCTGCAGTGGTCTGCTTACTGCGCCAGGGATGCGAGCGCACAGCTCAGGCTGCTCAGCAGTCAGCATGGCCAGTGTTCCTGCAGCTGCTTTCCTCAGCCTTTCATCCTCCTCTCCGCTAAAGAGCACCAGCAGCTTCAGACGATCATTCCCAGTGGCCAGGTACAGCTTCTGCACCTGAGGACACACCAAGCACCCACTGCTGTTAGTTTAACTTTCCTACAAAATTTGTGCCATTGAATCGATGATTAACACTGTATGTCTAACCTCTGTGCTCAGGACCAAATTACACATGCACTCTGTGGCAGACGCTCGGACCAGGTCGTGCTCCTCAAACATGTAGCCTTCGATTTTTGGTACAGCCTTCTCCTTTATGATCTTTTGTCTGTGAAACAACACGTCAATACAACCAGATTCTCCAAACACTGATATTAAACTCTGATGTCAGAATAAGGCATACATTATGGAAGGAGGGAAAAACTTGACACTTGAGACATGCAAGTGAAAAGTTGACCTGATAAAACAGAACAATAAAAAAACAGCACCAGACAGGTGCTTGTATAATTGCGCACATGAAATATTAATTATACAGTACTGTGCGAAAGTTTTATCACTTTAGATATTTAGATCCCAAATTTATTCTGCAGCATTGACAATGACCCCAAACATACAGCCAGAGTCCTGCAACAGATTATATAGCCCCCCCACAGAGCCCTGATCTCATCGTCAGAGTCAGTCTGGGCTTACATGAAGAGACAGAAACAACTGAAACACCTAAATCAACAGAACTGTGAAGTTCTCCAAGATGTTTGGAACAACCTACCTGCCGAGTACCTTGAAAAACTGTGTGCAAGTGTACTGAGAAGAAGTGGTGCTGTTTTAAAGGTAAAGTGTGCTCACACCAAATATTGATTTGATTTAGTTTTCTTCTGTTTACTGAACTTTGTATGAAGTTAATTGATAAATAAAAATTTATGGCATTAATTTTGAACACATCCTCACTTTACTTTTAGCGCCTAAAATTTTTGCACAGTACTGTATATACATTACATACATTGAAAAGAGGATTATCATATTTAAAATAGGATCTGGTATGTTTGTCAATTAAAATGACATAACTTTATAACTACATTTAATAAAATGCTGCATCTTTCTTTTAGAAAACTAATTTAGAAAACGTAAAACATGAGAATGAAACCGAGGGTCTGGATTTGTAAACAAGTTCAAATATTTTGTTTTTCATGTTCACATTATAAGTCACTGTGTACATGTACTCTTTAGGAGAGACTTCCCCCTAGTGGCCAACCTGAGTCTATCACTGATGCCGGCCAGGTTGGTGAGAGCCATGAGTGCCTCGAAGTTCTGCAGCAGGGAGCATTCAAGACTTAGAAGACTGACAAGCGGGCGCACCACCTCATAGATCTGATTTTAAAAAAAAAACATGAGACAAGGTTAAACAAGAAAAGCTGTTTAGATATTTTTAACCAAATTGGCTGATTACTGCACGTCTTCTTACCCTTTCTCCTGGGAAGGCAATCTCAGGATTGGATGTGATAGTTATTTTGGCCAGAGCTTGTGCTGCTTTGATTTTCCCTACATCTGTGTTGTCAGATGCCAGTGGGATCAGAGCCTGTGGAGGAAAACAGTTAACATAAATCATGTACGTCTCCTAAAGCAAGGCACTCGGATCAATGTGCAGGCTAAATTAAACGCTCTACCTTTCCTCCACCCTGTGCCACCACTGTGCCTCTGTCTTCCTGCCGTTCCACCAAAGCCAAAAACACCCTGCCGTGAGAGATGAATTAACAAATACTCGGAGTAAACCTACAGAAAAAACAGTGAGTGAAAAAGACTTCAGGTCATTTTCCTACCTGGCGATACACTCCCTACAAGCCTCAGTGAGAGCTGGACTCTCCTGTTTGACCATACACACCAACGCAGACACCACACCAGCCTCCAGCAGCTTCACCAGCCTCTTCTCCACGTAGGAAGACGCATCCTGACACATAAATAAAAAGACAAAACACACTTTTTAAAGGAAAAAAAAATACACACGTAATTAACGAGTGATGTTACAGTAGTAGATCTACGGTGAAATATTTTAGGAATATTATGTGATGTTAGCTCCATTTGAAAAAGCAGCATTGGAAAGGTACCTTTGGGTGCTCCTCAGGCACGTGTTGCTTTGCATATTTGGCCAGCTCTACCATCTGAGGGTCTGGCTTCTCCACATCGTAGCTGTTGGTGCAGTTCACTAATGTGGAGCCCACAGCAAAGAGCACCGTCTTATCCTCAGACTGCAGGAACACAGAAGAACAAGGATGTTGATATTTCAGTCAGCGCCAGTATGAAACATTTGTGTGAATTCTCATATTACATAAAAATAAATATCATAAAACCCACTAAGTCCTCTGAGAGAAATCATTATTTCAGTGTACTGTTCATGTGTCACAAGTATTAAAACAAATCCCACAATTAAATCAAACCTTTGCTAGTTCAAACATGGCCTGGAGAGCGTTCTTGTCTTCCACGAAGTCCTCCTTCACATCAGCATCAAAGGTGAGATAGGCGAGGCCTTCCACAGACCACCGGCGGGAGGTTGGAGGCAGAGACTCATTGCACAGCCACCTAACAGAAGGAGATACAGCTTGTGTCTTTTTTCCAAATCCAAGAAACCACTCATCATCTGTTGTTTTTAAAATCAGATTGTGCAACTGTGGGATCATTCACAACACCTTTCTCCTAATCTACACTCAATTTTAAGATTCAGTACAAGCATACTTCCTGCACTGCTTGGCAAGCTTTAGTGTGGATCCTTCTGCAAACTGCTTCATGCTGAAATCTGTTCCTCCTGCTGACCCAAGCTTGCACAAACCCTGTGTAATAATCATCAGAAACCAAACTTAATTTCATCTATATTTAGAGATGTTCTTTTCTCTATATTTAGACATACAGTTGCTTTGCCGCAGTATTTACCACGAGAGCTCTCACGCGTATCCTGTCATTCTCACTCTTCTTGTAGAGGTCCTTTAGAAGTGCCACGCCGTTGGCTGTAATGAAGGAGGCTCTCTTAGCCTTGCCTGCAGCATGGATAAGAGCCTCCACTGCTACCTGTTGGTGAATTACATCTTCGGAGGCACACAGAGAGATCACTGCATCCATCATTCCTGACATCTCCAGAGTTCTGTTGCCCACGTCGCTCGGTCCTTGGAGAAGCACAGATACTGTCTGGATGGCTCGCAGCTTGGCGTCAAGGCCCTGTTGGCTAAAGTGTTGCCTGCACAGAAAATCATAAGTTTGTCACAAAATAAATAAGTTTCCTTTTTTGGTTTATGGATAGTATTTTTTTAAAATCATGTTAACAAATGGAGGCTACAAAATTGGCTATATCTTGGTGGTCAACTCACTGAACGTATTCTTCACATAGTTTGTTGAAGTTCTCCCTCTCTTTGTCGCTCTTAAGGTCATCGTAGAGTTTGCTGAGCAAGACAGAGCAGCTCATGTGGGAGTTATCTGTAAGAGGCGGTCCTTCTGACAGCTCAGGTACTGTCCCTGCCACCTCCAGGATCTTCTTCAGCCCTGCAGGAGGACAAGGAGTTCATTGATCTGGGTAAAGCCATGCCAGTTCAAACTGGTGACTAAATGTCTGAAATGGGCTTGAAATGGTCAAAGCCACATGAAAATTTCATTTTATGCATTATGTGCAGATACGTTACGTACCCTGGTCTATCACCCATAATGTGAGGGAGTTGTCTGGGTTTTTTAAAGACTTGCGGGGCACTTGTTTGACCAGGAGGTTGATGGCGCTATCTCTGCCAGACCCTGACACATTAGCTGCTGGCATCATCTCCAAGAGGTGGCGCAACATTGAGCGTAGCTCCTTGGATGGTTCTGTGTTAAATTCATACAATCATTCACAATACAGTCAATCAACACTCAAAGCACAGAACAGAAAGCTGGTGCACACAGAAATGTGTTTGTTAGAGGTCAACAAATCCAAATAGAAAAATGATTCGATTCCAAACTCACCAGGAAGTATGGCTTCATCTTTCCCTCTGATCTCTCTTTTCATGCCCTCCGTCAGAGCCTCAAACATCACCTGCAGCAGGTGGCAGGCAGCCAGGGACACAGTGGAAGCCCCTGATCCCATTACTGCACACAGCTGCTCCATTCCCAGCTCATTCACTATAGCCATAGTCTGGGAATAAAACAATAAATGTCAGCAATAAAAAGCAGCAAAGCAATTCGTAAGTGTTATTAGCATGGTGGGTGGACACAGTCTCCTATAAGACATGAATGTAGATACATACTGACATCTGTTGGTGAATGTGCTAAATCAGACTTAACAAGAAACAACGACAATTAAGAGGGGAATCCATATGTTCCAAGAAAGAAAAGACAAGTTAATCCCTGTCAAAAAGGGGCTTTAAAGATGATGCAATGAATAAGTTTAAAAGGAAATTGTAGCACTTACTCTGGACTGATGCCCTGTGCACAAGCCAACCAGTGTCCTCAAAGCGGAAAGGACAATCTCCTCCTGCTTTGACTGCAAAAGTTTGTGAATCAGCTTAACTCCATCGTTACGGAAGATCTGCTCAGCTCCTGCCTCTTCACGAGATAACACCACCAGATTCTGAGCAGCCTGAAATTGATTGATGGACCACATTATTTTTGGTGCAATACTTAATAAAGATACATTATAAAAAGTAGTGAATTACAGCAGTTTGTACAGTTATGTTCTTGCCTTATGAGCCATCCTTACCTTCTGTCGGTCCAAGTCTTTTGCAGATGCATCTAAGAGGAGGGAGAACATTTGTTGCACACGAGCATCTGTGGAGTTTAGTTGCGCCGACTGCTGGGTTTAAGAGAGAAGACCCTGATTAGTTTATGTTAAGTTATAGTTTATGATTATGGTTTTCTCAAGGTACAGTTTTAATGAGACAAACCTCCATGACCTTTCTTCCACTTAAACAATTGAAAGAGCATCACATCACCTTCTGCTGGATCTGTGCTCCCAGTTGTCTCAGTAGATCCTGGAAGGCTTTGTTTTTCAGCTCCATCTGGGCACACCTCTGAGCATCCAGAAAGGCCTGGTCAAGACGACCGAGTTTCTGAAAAGCCTGAGCCCTCCTGAACCTGGCTTTCACGTCTCCCGGGTCAGTATCAAGTGCTGAAAGGTGAAACTGACATTCAGGGTAACTGTGTACACGCATAAAGCTTAATCCAGTTAGAGACACAGTTCATGCAACACTACAGTAATTAATCATTTTGCCCAGAATGTGAGCTATTCATTATAGAGCTGCAACAATTAGATTAATCATTGTCATTTTTTTATTTAAAAAAAACAAAAAAAAAAACAACAAAAATTATCTTTGACAGCTCCTTAAATGTGAATATTTTCTGGTTTATTTGGTCTTCTATGATAACAAACTAATATATTTAGGTTATCAACATTTTATTGACCAACGTCTAATCAATAATGAAAATAATTGTTAGTTGCAGCCTTAATTCCTTACCTAATGATAATCTATACACTTACAGTATATAGACTGTGATGTTGGTTGTATTTATGTTAAAAGGGGTTCTCAATTAAAGTGGCCTCCCTGAGGTTACAGTCATTACATTTGATCTTATTTTTGGAAAGAGATGCTTCAGTAGAACCTTTCGAATGTAACATTTTGGTACTTTAAGCACCACAAACGAAATGTCTGTCTGGTTTGGGGTAAGATACAGTCCCTATGACATAATTCAGCATTTAGCAGTGAAACTGTCTGAATAGATAGATCACAATACAGGTAAAAGTAGGCATTTTGTGTGTGTTTGGGTTAACTGTCCTGTAAATTTAAACTACTATTACCTGCGTGACATCATGAAAAGGTGTTAGTGTGAGTTTGTACTTATGAATGAAAACAAAGTAGTTGTATGTACATCCACAAGACCTCAGTGGGATGGGTGCTGAATATTAAAAAAAAAAAAAAAATTAAGCTGGGAGCTCAGATTCAGTGTGCGGGTACTTCCTGTATGTAGTTGAGTTTGTACTTATCCCACCTTTGGAGGCATCAGCCTCTGCCTTGCTGTAGTCCTCCAGTTTGAGGTAGCAGGCAGAGCGGTTGCGGTGCAGAACAGCCATCTCTGCTTGGCTGTCACTTAGCTTTAGTGCTTTGGTGTAACAGCAAACAGCGCCCTGCATGTCTCCTGCCTTAAAAAGGGTGTTCCCCTCCTCTTTCAGCACTGCAGGGTCCTAGGTTAAGGAGATAAGAGCAGAAGTATGTAACAAGCGCCAGGGATGACTGAAGTGCGTCTGCTAAGCTAAAAAAAAGGCTGTGTAGCTACATGCTGTAACCTTACCTTTTCTTTTTCACTCACACTCATCTTCAAGGTGCTATACACACTTCAGCGTTACTTAGTAGGGTGAATGCGTCGTTTAATTGAACTCTCCTTGCTCACAAACACCGCTAACTTCAGCCAAACATGTTAGTTATGCTATTTCCACGCTACGCTTCCGGGTGTCAGGAGCACGATGATGACGTTCTGGGTCACAGCCCCGCCCCTCCCGCCACGCTGCATTACCATAAAAGGAAGAGAGGAGTCAGAGCATCTCTGCCTCCATCTCTGCTTTATTTGGTTACATTTTCATACTGTGGCACTCTTCGCTGCTCTCAGACGCAGAGGACTTGCCAAGCTGCTTAGGTAATAATAGAAGAGCGGTTCTGAAAGCCAGCAATTCAAGTTTAAATGCTTTCAGCTGCAAGAATGGTTTTAATGTTGCAGGTGGTGTATGTGTTAGATGGTCCAAACCAGTGGTTCTCAAACTTTATCACGTCAACGACCCCTAAACTGACACAAATTTGACCACGGACCTTTGAATTTGATAAGACCAGACCAGAATTGGTAAGACTTTGTCCCAGGGTGCCCCAAGTGCATGAAAGCCATGACCAAAATACTCATACATTCTGTCATTGTGTTACTTATAAATGGAATTATAGTGAAAATAAATTATTACCTTTTTTGCTGGGAAGCCCCTCTCAAAGACCCCTGGTCCAAACCTCAGCAATGTAATTTTATGAGCATGGGCCTCTCTGACATATGTTTTTATCAAGAGTTTAAGGAGCCAAAGAGAACGCCAATTACAACCAGTGCAATTACCAAGATTTTAGAAATACTGAAGTCAAGAACTCAAACTCCCCCACCAGCCCAAGAAATGTTCGATGAGACTCTACCAGATTCTGAGCAGCCTGAAATTGATTGATGGACCACATTATTTTTTCAGAGAGGTGCAATGCCAAATGAAATGTATTATAAAAAGTAGTGAATTACAGCAGTTTGCACAGTTATGCTCTTGCCTTATGAGCCATCCTTCTGTCGGTCCAAGTCTTTTGCAGATGCATCTAAGAGGAGGGAAAACATTTGTTGCACATGAGCCTCTGTGGAGTTTAGTTGCACTGACTACTGGGTTTAAGAGAGAAGACCCTGATTAGTTTATGTTAAGTTATAGTGTATGGTTTTCTCAAGGTACAGTTTTAATGAGACAAACCTCCATGACCCTTCTTCCACTTAAACAGTTAAAAGAGCATCACATCACCTTCTGCTGGCTTTGTACAAAACTTGTACGTTTTTGTTTTATTCATTAAACTGTTTAGTTTTATTTTCCTGCAAAGCAAGGTTCTTATGTGCAGCGGGGTCTTCTGTGATAAAGAAGATATGTTCACATGTCACAGTAGGAAAGGCACAGGTATAAATAATAATTTGAATGATGCCTGGATTCCATTTATCTGCTTCAGTTTCAAGGTCCTTGCATTGTGCACGCTGGCTCACTGTCACACTGTCATGACTTACTGAGACGCTTGAATAGAGCAGAGAACTTCATTATTATTAACACCTGTGCTTTTCCCACTATAAGTCAAAATGTTCGCAGTGAAAAAGGCTTATTTCCTGGGGGAAATCTTCTATAATGGTCTAAATGTGGCTTTAAAAAAAGGAAATTCCCCACACTGCCAGGAATATAATCGGACAGTAGTAGTGGACAAATTGTAAATAAATGAATTTAAACTCCTCCTCAAGTCATTACATTTTCCAGATTTCCGGAAATAATAACATCAGTTTCCTCTATGGTAGCTACACCCATAATCACAGCACTCTCACACTAAACCCAAAAAAAAGCACTCAGTACAAACATAACACACCAACATCTATATAACAGTGGATGTCAGAATGGAGTAAAAACTACAGTGTTTTCTCCTGATATGCAGTACAGTAAAATATAAGCTCTCACAAAATAGAGACACAACAAAGTGCCAGAGCCTCAACACTGTACTTCCTTGAGTTAATTTAAATGGGGTGGATTAATTTGAATATAAATGGTGACAGATTCACTCAGTTCTGCCACTTTTCGGAGCAAAAGTAAAAACTAACTCATTGTATTTGGAGTCTAGGCATATTCTTTTGAAAATGTATTAAATTGTAACTATATATGTATATACATGTAAAGTACTGTTCTGCCACCAGCATTACAATGTCTCCCTTTAGGTTAAAAGCACACCATGAAGTTTCCTGGTTTGGTATTTCCTGAATTGGTCCCCTGGAGACTCTCATTTAGCAGGACAGCCAAGCACCATTGTTGTGTGTCCTCTGTTGCCTTAGAGACAAGGTGGTTCTCTTTGGGCCTTGTGCTCAGGTACACCTGTTAAGACTCTCACATTACCATGGAAGCTTTGTGACTTTGAAAAATATCCAGCATGGGCAGTTGGTATATATGTCTCCTAAGTGCTGGTCTGGCTGCGGGGCCTCATACATAACAGATCCACAGGAGATCCACGAGGATCAGTGACAGCACCAGGGACCCATATGAGCCCCAGTCTGAAATCAAAAGCAGCCGTGTAAACATTTGTTCCTCATCACGACTTTGTTTTGTGAGAGTTTATACTTTCAGAATTATTTATATTATTTATTTA
This sequence comes from Scomberomorus guttatus, assembly GCA_038419695.1. Classification (NCBI taxonomy): domain Eukaryota; kingdom Metazoa; phylum Chordata; class Actinopteri; order Scombriformes; family Scombridae; genus Scomberomorus; species Scomberomorus guttatus. The sequence continues at coordinate 14,243,251 of CM076453.1, read as the reverse complement.
TATTTATAATATTTTTAAATCCGGGGAAAAAAAACACTCTTCTACACTTCAATCGTACACAGCATTTTGAATGATTTTGTAGATCCCTTTAAAAGCCTCTTGTGACTGGAGCAGAACCAAAACAATACCATCTGTTCCCGTCATGTCCCGCACAGTCTGTTAATTAATTATTGAAGAGTTGGCTAAGCTCCTGTTTCCATAAAAACATAAAGAGCTCCTGAATGATCCATCAAAAGAACACAACATGCGACTCACCTGCAAAGCACTATTACATTTTCCACACTGGGCTTCTCAGGTGTCGTTGTTGCGAAGTGGTTCTCACTTCTCTGCAGCAGTCAGGCTGCTGTTTATGCTTTAATGATTTAAGCAGCACTGCTTGAGTCCATCTTTCTATAGGCAAGTGACTTAAACATGAGGTAGCCAGTCCAGGGGTCACAGTAGTCCCTATAGGGTAGCATTATAAAAGTTGCATGGTGACATAACTTTACATTCACATTAAGAAGCACCCCCTCCTCCCATTTTCATGTTTCTGTTATATCAAGCAATTTGACTACAGGACATCTCAAGTTTACCATCCATGGGGGTCCATTTTTGTGTAGTAATTCTGACAAATTACTCCCTTTCAAATCAAAAAACAGACCTTTTTCACAGAGGACATTTTGAGATGTCACAGTAAGAAAAGCACAGGTGTACATAATAAAAAATGTCTCAATCCATTTTGCTGCTTTGGTCGCAGGGACATGGTATTGTGTATGCTGATTCACTGCCACTCTGTCAAGGCTTACTGGGACACTTAAATAGAAAGGAGCCATCGTTAATGTTAGTGGTAACAGCTGTGCAGTCAAAATGACTGCTATGAAAAAAGGTCTCTATACTTTGTTGCTTTCATTGCTTTAGTATACTAATAATAAGCTAAATGTGGCCAGTACATATGTTCTTTTGTGTCCCAAGCTACAGTATGTCATGTTTGGACTTCTGTATTTTGTATCAGAGCAGATGATTAAACCAGATGCAGTTGTGGCTCTGTTTAATGTTACTGGATATGACCTACTATCACTGGTACAACCCTTATAGTGATATGTGATTCTTCTTGCTCATAGGCTGATCATTTTACACGTGAAACAACAGCCAGCCACATTCAATATTTTGATCGGCGATGTAATGTAGCACCGTAAACTAAAAGATGTTTAGAGTCACATTGCATAGCTGCAGTGACAGATTTATTAAATGGTCAGTCCACCCAAATTACAAAAACAAAACTAAACAAAACATATTTTCTTAACCACTAGTGACGTCTGGCCAAGCAGATATGTTCAGTTTTGTGAGCTGAGGTTTGGAGATATCCCTAGATAACCCCCTCAGTAGTGTGCCTTGCAATAAACAATGTACCCAGTTATTCAGGACAGAACTGTAAATGGTGCTTTGGGACAATTTCCTCAATAGACAGTAGATCCAGTTTAAGTAGCCCTGTTTGTTTGGCATAAAAAATAGTCAAATGATTTTTTTAATAAATTGTCAGTAAGCTACTGTTAATGTCCTAATGGCCTTTATCTCTTTGTTGAATCATGTGGAATTTAGGGTCATTTATAAACAAGAGAACAAGACAAAACTCTGTAGTGACCACAACAGCTCATTGCTTAAATGCAAAAAATACATTTTCCATAAAAACAGACTAGCACTCACTTGTTAGGCTGATGCATGTATGTGTATTTATGCATCATGGCATAAATATAGTAAGAGGGGCAAAATCCCAACCTTTGCATTATTATTAATATTTATCATTACAGTCTGACACTATCCTGTCTCTAAACTGCTGAGTGGATTGGTCTAAATATTACAATAATTAAGTAGCAATAATTATTACATGTAACTGGGTCATGGTAGACACCAGTAGGTTACAGACTGTTGTAAATGGGTTGAATATTGAGCTTTACAAAGCTTGTGTTGTGTGCACTCCTGATACGTCTCTTCTGTCACCAGAAGTGCTTATATCTGTGTTATCAAATCATATTTTTTCTTATAGGTTATGCTGTGTGCCATAATTAAACACATGGCTGATTCAAGCCATCTTGTGGTTTAAGTCATTATATTCATACAATAATCATTCAATCATTTGTGAACTCATGTTGTGTTTTAGACTCATACAGAAATGAAGATTTAGTGCATTCATTTTAAAATGTGCTGAAGCTGTGGACCAATCATCGACTGATGCGCAGCTCCTCTCTACCCATAAGGCTTTGCAGCAGCTCGGTTGTAGCTGCTAGGCTAGCTGCTTCAGTTGGTAATCTGTCAGCCTGTAGCTGAAAGCGCACACACCGCCGGGCTCTGCACTCTCCTTTGACAGGTAACATCAGATTTGTTCCATTTTGTTCACAAAGAGACAGCGTCCCAAGGTCGTACACCAATGCTAGCCGAGGTTTAGAGCAAAAGTGGAGGGTTTGCCAGGTAATATCCGCCACGTAACGTTATTAATGTTGTCAAGCCAGCGCTTACACTGTCGTGTAACGTTAGACATAAATCTGCCGTGGTACACACGCTTTTCACGGCTGCAGAGAGACAGCTGTGGCTGCTGTTCACCTAGATTAAATCTTTATACTGCCGTTTAGTGACACTGAAGCTAGCTCGAGAACCAGTCGAGTTGATGTGGTAACCGGCACATAACGTTAGCTGACGTTAGCGCTAGCTTGTTTGGCTGCATATTCATGATCGCTAGTAAAGGATAAAGTAACCGGGACGGTTAAAGTTTGGCAAAGTGCTACTTGGTTAAGGAGCTAGATACGTTAACCAGCTTCAGTGTGTCTAGCTTACTAACCAAATGCAGGTGTTTTACTGCTCTGAAGTTTGAAGCAACGCAGTGTTGCCTGGCTAGCTGCCCAGCGACCGCTGACTAAAAGTCATCTAAGTTAAACCTTAACAGAGGTGCAACCCCTCAGTCAAGAAGCCGAAGAGTATTGTTCAGAGGGATTTGATAGTTTACACAAGGGGTTAGGAATGTTGTAGAAATGTTGTCTTGATGCTAACGTCATATGTCATCATGTGATCGGTTGTACATTCACATTTTGTCACATAAATGCAGTGTTGTAGTCGTTAGAAAGCTCAACCAGTGAATCCAGCTAACAGAGCCTTTCATGTTGTGTATATATTCATCATCTGGCCCAGGTGGTCTAACAAATAACAATCGTCCCTTCTGCTTACATTGATACTGTTTTTTTTCAGTCAGTCTAAGCAAATGTAAATGCCAGGTTATTATCCTAACTCCCTGTGGTAATGCTTAAATAGTCTCAGCCTGAGAAGTGAGCGGATTATGATCGTGTTGGATTTGCACACACAGGGAAGCGGGGACATCCATTAGGGCTGAGAGGAAACACAGGCCACTCTGCTCAGCTGGATTTTTTTTTCTGTTCACTGTTGACTCTACTTATCAGATCAAGAAAGTATCTCTCCTTCTCCCACGCAGTCCCTATTACTTGTGCTTCTTGTGAGTGATGCTCTCTCTCTCTTAAAATGGTAGGCTGAATACGTATTTCTGCATGCTCCATTAATCTAAAATGTCCCCAACAGCTGAAGAAGACCCTCTGATGTGATTTCAACTTGGCGCTTTTGATCAAGGACAGACCGTGCTGCCACAGTAGATATGCTGTCACCGTACTCTTGAGAGAAGAATGACATTTGTCTCATTCTAATTCCTGGAGCTGCTTCGGGCAGAGTTGAGGCTTGATTAAAAAAGCTGCTGCTCTCAGCCAAGTTGGTCTTTTTGTCAGCCCATTTCTTTGCTCTGCCGCAGCCTAGTGTGCAAACTGTTATGGCACTGGAGGCCAACTGAGCTAAAGGGGACTCTGTGGCTGTACTGGAGGATTAGACGCTGCTGTGGGAGTGGGGTCTACAAGAGCAGGCCCCCCGGTGACACACATCATGCTGCAGGGACACTAGGCTCCCTGTATGAGCCCTCTCTGTGTGGCGCTTGTTTTTTTTCTTTTCCTGCAATCTCATCGGTTTGGATGGTTGAGCACAAGGGCTACTTTGAAGGAGCCCACCGGTGGCTGTGGTTTAGCCAAAGCTGACAGACTGCCTGCCAGCTATTGCTGATTTAGTAGCCCTGTCCACTGCTACCACTGCTGCCCCCCTGTGCTGTGGTCTCCAGTATGGTGAGTGGAGGCTGTCGGCATCACAGATGTGGAGCTGAACCATTGGTACCGGTGTAGCAGCTTACCTTACATTATTTTTTTGCTTTGTGAAAGGTTTCCTTCCATTTTTTTTTTTTTTTCAAGGACTTTTTTTGTGTGTGTTGGGGGGGGAAAAAAAGAGACCACAGCCAAGGTCATTTAAAAAAAAAAAATTTAAACTCCGGAAAGAAGATTGCCCCAGAGGAGGATGAAGCTGAGGAAACAGGTGACAGTGTGTGGAGGGGCCATATTCTGTGTGGCTGTATTCTCACTGTATCTGATGTTGGATCGAGTCCAACATGACCCTGCAAGGCGACAGAATGGCGGGAACTTCCCACGGGTAAGTATAATTGCTGTAGTACTGCTGTCTTGTGTGAGAACCTCTTTCTGCTGTTTATTTTGTAGCACTTCTTTTTGCATGTTCTGTTACACAGCAGGAGAAGCATGAAATCTGAGATGAACATAAACGATTTTCTCTAAGGCCCAGTAACTTATTACATTAGCTTTAATAAATTGCATACCTTTTATTATAATTCAACTTTCTTATCCTGTAACATGAGACTAAATATTTATTCCTTTTTTGAATATTTAAATGTAAATAGACATGCCTAATCATGTATTAATGTACGCTAGATATCTTTAGGGTGACTGAAATATTTTATATCATACTGCTATTTGTTATGTTGGCTAAAGCAGAATATTTTTTATGACAGATGTCTAATTTCTAGCCTTAAAACTAAAGTTTGTTTACTAAAGCATAATAGAAAAATCTGGATTTGGTTAACAGATGTTTTATGATGCTATACAGCTGTGTGATTTATCATTTTTGTGTGTGTTTTTAGAGCCAAATCTCAGTCCTGCAGAACCGGATAGAGCAGCTGGAGCAGCTCCTGGAGGAGAACCATCAAATCATCAGCCACATAAAGGACTCTGTGATGGAGCTCACAGACACAGGAGCTGTGTCTCCCAGCGGCCACCTGCCCTTCAGGAGTGCCAATGGTTCCTGGGTCCTACCCTTCGATGGCCGCCCCACTTTCCTTGCTGTCAAGCCTCAGGACTGCCAGTTTGCTGTAGGCAGCCGTGGTCAAGCAGACGTTCAGGTGAGCTTGCTACACTAGTAGTTTGTCTCTTAGATGAAAAGTTAAGTGGCTAATTGGCCAGAACTTTTATGTTATTGTTGCTACATTGTAGCATTGTACTGTGTGCTTAGTTTTTTGGGTTTGTCACATGTGCAAATGATGAGTTTGTGTGTCATTTTAGATGGTGGATGTGTACTCCCTCCTGAAGTTTGACAACCCTGACGGCGGCGTATGGAAACAGGGCTTTGATATAACCTATGACCCTGATGAGTGGGACAATGAACCGCTGCAAGTGTTTGTGGTCCCCCACTCCCACAATGATCCAGGTGAGCAGTGAAGGCATAAAACACACACACACACAGTGAACCTTTGAATGTTGTACATGTCTCAGTGCTTATTTAAAAGTCTCTTTCATGGAATGCTTTTTTTTTTTTTTTTTTGAGATGCACCGCTTCTTTCAGGAGGTTAAAAATAGTGTCCTGCCTGTATATAAAGACACAAACCAACTACTGTGAAGCTTAACCTGAGTGGAAGACTAGTGAAAATTTTGATTCATTCATTCCCATTATTATTAACATAATGCTGACATGATTGACAGCTCAGACACAAACAATGGAATTAGAATGATATTGGCCTTGGAAACCTCCTATTTATAGGTTGTATTGGCTGAGATTTTATTTTTGACTGACATTTCCATTAAACTTGTTTACCAGCCTGCCACATGCTTGCTAACTATACAGTTTTGATATGTTGACAGGCTGCATAGACCTGCAAATTTTGTCCATCAACAATGGCAAATAGACTTCATTTGGAGCCGCATTTGATTAAACTCTGCCGCAAAGTTTTCTTCAGAAATGTGTTCATGCCGCATTCTCTGTTCGGGGTTTATAGACTGTAGTAAGAACCAGAAATCATATTGTCAGCTCACACCGAAGACACATGAAGGCAGTTTTACTAGTAATAGGCTCATTTTACTAAATGCAAAGAAAGGACTTTAAGGGATTTGTCCACGACAGGTGAGCTGGTCAAACAATCAAAGTGACACGATGTTGGAAAGGCTGGAATGATTAGTCACTACAATTTCTAACTACTGACTCCCCTTCACTTAACTACAGCCATTTGAAAGGCAATATATTAATAAGATATATTTTATATATAAAATAAATTATCCTAGAATATGTGAGATGAATATTTGACATATTTTATAGGCTGTGGTATTCTACTGTTGTACAGTGTATAGAAAGTGCTTTTTTTAGTCACTTTCTTTGAAACCACTCTGCTAAATAGCTTTCTGAGGGGAACAGCTCCACTTGAATAAAATATGAGTTTTATTTTTGATCTGTTGCAGCACTTTTTCCACAGCGTTGAGTCTCTTACCTGCCCTGTCTTCTTGGTATCAGCTGGGTGGATAAAGCAGGGCAGATAGAGGTGTATTGTCTGTCTGCAAACCGCTGTACAAATTACTTAGATTTATTTTCTTGTTAGGTTGGATCAAGACCTTTGACAAGTACTTCACAGACCAAACACAACACATTTTAAACAACATGGTGGTGAAGCTGGCTGAGGATCCGCGCAGGAAGTTCATCTGGTCCGAGATTTCATTCTTCTCCAAGTGGTGGGAGACTGCGGACATACACAAGCAGGAGGCTATGCGCAAGTGAGTCACAGCTTAGTGAAGCACACATTAAAAAAAACAAAAAACACTTTAATCTGAGAATTAGTTGAGATTTCTGTGATGCCTCCTGCCCTTAAGTACAGTACTTAACACAATGGATAGTGCCCCCTGGCAGATTGTGGATGCTCCAAAAATAGCTTGTTATCTGGTTAATGTGGCCCTCTCTCTTTAGGGCTGGATTATCCTCACCTTGCTTTCTTAATCCTCTTTGTTCAACAGGCTGATCCTTGGAGGGCAGCTCGAGATTGTGACAGGAGGCTGGGTGATGACGGATGAAGCCAACGTTCACTATTTTGCTATGATAGACCAGCTCATTGAAGGACATCAGTGGCTAGAGAGAAATTTAGGTACACAGCTGATCAGAAAGTATTCCTTACTCTGCCCTCTTCATTTACATTTAGACTTCATGATGCTTAAATGTTTGACGCTTTCTTCTCTCTGTGAAATTTTACCTGTAAGTCTAAAGTTAAAATGGACACCAGTCCACTCAGTGCTTGATGCAGCAGGTGTAACTTTGCACTCAGTGGATGATAAAATACTTGGTGCTACTTTTAGTGCTTTCTGCTGAGGAGACTGATTTCCTAAAAGATGTTTTTCTTCCTTTTTTATCTGAGCATTATCCTGATATACTGGCTTCTTCCTCGCTGTCGTAGGTATAACTCCTCGCAGTGGGTGGGCAGTAGACCCTTTTGGTCACAGCGCCACGATGCCCTATCTGCTGAAGAAGGCCAACCTGACCAGCATGCTCATCCAGAGGGTCCACTACTCCATCAAAAAACACTTTGCTTCCACCCGCAGCCTGGAGTTTATGTGGAGGCAGGCCTGGGGTGAGTGAACCAGAGCCAGCCATGTCATCTGATTCATGTACTTATCTTTGTTAAGCTCATTTGCGAATGAGTCATGCCACTTGCCATGGCCTTTGAAAGTGAGGGGAAATTTTGGAAGGACAGTCAGTGCGTCATAGCTTCAGAAGAGCTATCTGTATCATCAGTAGGGACAGTGACATGAGATTTTGCCCATTGATTGGAAGTTGTGTGCAAGTGTTGGCCAAGAAATATGATCCCAATTGGCCAGATGGTGGCGCTATAACAACAAACTTTACATTTAGGCCTATAACTTTTGAAAAATTATTTTCCCTGGATTCTGTGGGTCCAGACAAATCCATTCATATAAGCCACGCCCATTTGCGCTTAGATAGATTTTCTGCCATTTTTAATTTTTTGAAAAACACATTTTTGACATCTCCCCCTAAACCGTAGGTCTGATCGCTACCAAATTTTCTGCGGATCATTATTGGACCAAGCTTATGAAATTCTGGTTGACTTCTTACTTAGGTTTCAAGATATTGACTAATGAACTTAAAAAGGGCGCGGCTCAGCACTTAAATAGACCAAAATCACCAACCGTTTGGCCAATCATCACAAAACGTGCAGGATATGTCCACATAAGTACCTGAAACATACCCTGAAAGTTTCCTTCAAATTGACCACTAGGGGGTGCTACATATGCAAAAAAATGGGTGTGGCATAACACAAATCAGACTATAAATCAGAAATTGTTTGTCCAATCATTACAAAACTTGCAGGATATGTTTCATAACAATGTTGAACCACGTGTGTAAAACTATTTTGAAATCTCTTAATAGGGGGCACCACCAGTTCCAAACATGTGCATTTGCCTGGCGCAAATTTGGCCATAAATCAATGACAGTTTTTCCAAACATCACCAGACTTGGTGGATATTTTTAATTAAGCTGAAGAAGCTTTCAAATTCTAACACTCTGTGTCGGTTTGAACCCTGGACTTGCCGCTTGCGGCTGTATTTTCTTAATGTATTGCACGTCTGCTGAAGAATTACTGTCCATTTGTTCTTAATGGAAAGATCTGAAGATATTACACTGTTAAATATTATCAATTTGTCAAAGTCAGACCTCTTAGTGATTCATTTTGTAATGAAATGAAATGTCATTTACTATTCGCTGTTTCTACAAAGTGATTTCCTGTTTTATCCAGAATGACCTTTGAGCGTTCCCAGTGAACACTGTAGGTGTGAACTTAAATGCCAACAAACGGGTGTGTCTATCATCACAAATAGCACCCTTACTCAGAGCGTGTATCTATTGCATTCTGGTCTTTAGAGGCTACTGTGAAGCTAATATTTTAATCTTTACTGCTTTGACAGATACTGGATCAAGCTCAGACATATTTTGCCACATGATGCCATTCTACAGCTACGATGTGCCTCACACCTGCGGGCCCGACCCAAAGATCTGCTGCCAATTTGACTTCAAGAGGTTACCGGGGGGTCGAATAAACTGTCCGTGGAAAGTGCCACCGAAAACTGTGGTGGAGGCCAATGTCGCAGAGAGGTGAGGCACGCAGGGGGGTTAGCGATCCTTTTCTATGGGAAAGTTGCAGGGTGGAAGTGTCAGCTGTGGATCTATCCACTTGTCTTGGAGAACAAATTTTAAGACGTCTATTAGAGCTAGAATAATGGATAAATCGGCGGGATGACATATTTGCCCAAATTTGCTAATTGCAGATGTATATGTTGACTGAGTAACAGCATATGCGTTGCATAGTTTGTCCACCAGAGAGCACTGATAAGTTTATTTTTTAACTGCAAAATGTCTCACTCAGTACATATCTTGGTCACAATTTTATCACCAAATTAATCAAAAAAGATTTGTCAATGTTATGTGTTTGTGTAAAAAAACAACAAACAAAAAAAGAAACATTAGTCACTGCTGTTGCAACTCTGTTATCTGTACTGGTCCCTTTACAAATAAACTCAACTTGAACTTGGGCCAATGACAATAACCAGAGAGAGCGCATGGAGGGAGTGAGACGGACATAGACTGCAGATAGTCTTGCAGTCACATTAACCAGCTTTTAGGGGACGAGAGGACATATTTCTGAGGCTAATGGAAAATACTCGCTGGACTAACATGATCTTTCTCTTTCCAAGGTCATAGTGATTTCCCAGAAAACCTGCATATGCAAAGCAGGACAGTTTTGGATGCCAAGAAATGTGTTCCCTCATTTACCCCCCCCCCCGCCCCCCTTTTTTCTCTCCTCTTCTTTCTCAATCAGGGCACACCTGCTCCTGGACCAGTACCGTAAAAAGTCCAAACTCTACCGCAGCAAGGTGCTTCTTGTCCCCCTGGGGGACGACTTTCGCTATGACAAGGCCCTGGAGTGGGATCAGCAGTACATCAACTACCAGAAGCTGTTTGACTACATGAATTCTCACCCGGAGATGCATGTACAGGTGACGGAATAATTTGTCAACTGTCACAAATAGTGTTACCAAACATATATATTTTTGCAGCTTTTTCATTGTTTTTTTTTTTTTTGTGCTTCTGAGCGCAGTGTACCAAGTATCTAAGTGTACAACCTTTCTTGTGGTAATGAATCATGCAGTGGTGTCGCTGATAGAACAAAGAATCTGTCACGTCTCGATGTTTGGTTCTGAAGATGCCATGTAAGATGAAAGCCACATGCATAATAATGAGAGATTTTCTTTTCTTTTGTTCTGTTCAGCTGTGTTTGAGTAAGGTCTTGTTTATTTTAACATGTCATCTGTCTCTGGCTGCTCCTCCAGGCTCAATTTGGGACTCTCTCAGACTACTTCAGTGCTGTATACAAAGCGCACGGAGTGGCCCAGGGATCCAGACCTGCAGACTTCCCAGTGCTGAGCGGAGATTTCTTTGCCTATGCAGACCGCGAAGACCACTACTGGACCGGCTATTTCACCTCTCGGCCCTTTTACAAGAGCCTGGATCGTGTGATCGAGTCGCACCTCAGGTGGGCCAGAATTCCCACTGATACTGAACTGACACCCACAACCTGTGGTGTGATAATAGCGCTCCATGTTTAATATAATATAGGAAGTTCTATGACATCCAAACAACATCTACATCTTGTTTGCAATGCTAATTGTGGCTTACTAGGTTAAAGCACCAGCAACATCCTGTATACAAATTAAAGGCAGACAGTCCAAATCAAAACATGATTGAAACTTGATATGACTCCAAAGCTAATAGACTAGACAACAACTTCATCTAAGTTATTAATGTTTTCTGTTGCTATTAATAGATTGTTTACATCAGTCATTTCCATTAAGACAGCAGACAGGAAAACAAGCCTGTATTTTCAATTATTAGTTGACAAATCAAAAGGTTTGTTTTTATGTCAGTTCAAAATGGGGAGAGCGATGAGCATTAAAAGCCCATTCACTATTTCTTTTCTGAACGCATGAATATTATATAGAAAAATACAACTAAGGCTGCAACTAACAATTATTTTCATTATCGATTTAATCTGTTATTTTCTCAAATTAATTGATTAGTTGTTTTGGTATATAAAGTCAGAAAGATGCCCAAGATGCAAACTAAAATGTCTTATTTTGTCCACAACCCAAAGATATTCAGTTTACTGTCATGGAGGAAACAAGAAAATATTCAAATTTGAGAAGCTGGAACCAGAGAATTAGAGTATTTTTTGTTTTCTTAAAAAATGACTCAAAACGATAAACTGATCAAAATAGTTGCCCATTAATTTTCTGTCAATCGACTTATTGATTAATCGACTAATTGTTTCAGCTCTGCTTTGAACAATAAATATAAAGCAAAGCAAACAACCAAAATGTAACGTGCACATTACAACATTAATGTGTGCTTGTTGCATGAAAGCCTGGTTTGGATTTTAGTGCATTTTGTTAGAACATGCAAACCAAGAATGCTCATGCTGGCTTGATTTATATTATATGTAAAGTTCAACTTCAGTCTCAACTTAAAAAGTGAAATAAAAACTCTCTGAGGAAGCATAGCAATTTTCTAAAATGGCAGATAAATACGAGTCCGTTTGGGGGGGGGGGGGGTGTATTAATGTAAACACTTTTGGCTGACTGTTTGTTTGTTTGTCAATGTGTTTCAGGGGGGCAGAGATTCTCTACAGCCTGGCGGTTGCCAACGCTCGCCATGCAGGCATGGAAGGACGCTACCCGGTTTCAGATTACGCTCTGCTAGTGGATGCGAGGCGGTCTGTTGGCCTCTTCCAGCATCACGATGCCATCACTGGCACCGCGAAGGAGAATGTTGTCATTGACTATGGCACCAAGTAAGGATCTGGGCTTTAGGAAGAAATGACAGTATGGATTGTATAGATTAAGTTCTTAAGACAAAATAAGATATTAATTAGAAGAACTGTGCCTCCCCTCGTTAATCCCCCCCGTCTCTGTGGCTGTTTTATACTTGCTCGTTCAATACTTTGAAGCAAAATAAGAAGCCGTCTGCTGTGACTGCTGCTGAGCCATTGATTCTTCCTCCTCCACCCTAGATTACTGCGTTCACTTATTGGTCTGAAGAGAGTAATCATCAATGCTGCTCATTTCCTGGTGATGAAGAACAAAGAGTTTTATCGCTTCTACCAGACCGAGCCCTTCCTGGAGACGGTAAGAGGAAACATGGGGGGGGGGGGGGGGGGGGGACCCTCTGACACTGTATAATAAACTGGTTGAAAAACATACATATTTCTGACTTGTTTTAAGCATTCAGTGCGTTTCTGTGTTATATCTCTCCTTCTGTAGGATGACAGGCGCGCCACTCAAGACTCTCTGCCTCAGCGCACTTTAATCGAGCTGGACCCAGCAGGGCCGAGGTATTATCTGCATCCCCTCACATCTTTCACTCCCCCCCCACCCACCCGCCTCCTCCCTTGGCTACTCCTCCACCATCCTGTGCCTTTGATTGCTTTTTTTTTTTTCCCCCCTTCTTGCTACCAGGTACCTGGTCCTGTTCAACCCCATTGAGCAGGAGCGGCTGTGTGTGGTGACTGTGTTGGTCAATACAGTCAGGGTGAGGGTGCTCACTGAGGATGGACAGACCCTCCCTGTGCAGCTGAGTGCTCAGTGGAGCTCTGCAAGTCAAATGAGTGCGGAAGTATTTGAGGTAAGAGATTATGTTTTATATTTTAGAAATCCCTTCCAGTCATGTTTTAATTTATATAAAAATACTCTGATTTGGCAAATAGTTGGTAGCTGGTGTAGTTTTTTCCATTTAAAAGTTTAATTACTTGCTGCTTCTTCTCCTTCTGTATGTATGTAGTGTTTGTGCACTGGAGGCTTCAAGTTTTCACATCACAAGTTGCATACTGGACCAGGATTAGCTCCAAAGTTGTTGTGATGTTACAAATCATGCTCATATGTACACCCCTTAAACTCAGATTTTCAGTGAGTTCAGAGAAACTTTCCACGTTCAGCAGCTGAATGTGAAAACAGCCTTCGAGTGTCAAACTCTGCTCATACATCATTCTGCACAGTGAAGCTCAAACATCCAACTAAAAGAACAAGAAGAAAAACAGATTTCTTGACTGGAGGGGGACTTTATTTTCCATGTTTGGCACATCTTGATACAAAATGATGATGCATGGAATCTGAGCTAAGTTGATTTGGACAAAAGCGCTTACCAAATGAATGCGTGTAATGTAGAAAAATCAAATAAAAAGTACTCAACATGGAACAGAATTTTCAATAAAAAGATTTCTGCACAGTTATGTGCCTGAAGTCTTCTCCACCTTCCTTTTTGATGTCTACCTGCAAGCCAGCACTAGAACAGACTCTTTGAGTAGAAAATGCATCCCATTTGCTTCTCTGAGACTCTGTAGATTAAATTATTTCAGCCAAGATAAAGTTCGCTCCACCCACAGAAAGCAATGAATTTAAATCCAACTGAGAAATACAGTCTCATTAACACCATCTCTCATCACGTTTTCATTACACGGTGTTGCTAATGTGCAAACGCTTATAACTTTTAATGTGAATGCCTTGTGGTTAATATTTTGCCATTCTGATTAAAGGAACAGTGTGTAGGATTTAGTGGCATCTAGCGGTGAGGTTGCATATTAACCAAATGAAGACCGCTCCCCTCATCCTCCCCTTTCAAGCGTGTAGGAGGACCTACGGTGCGTGCGAAAAACATGAAAGGCCCTCTCTAGAGCCAGTGTTTGGTTTGTCCGTTCTGGGCTACTGTAGAAACATGGCGGTGCAACATGGCGGGCTCTGTGGCCTCCGCTCCCTATGTAGATATAAAGGGCTCATTCTAAGCTAACGAAAACACAACAACTCTTATTTTCAGGTGATTATACACTAATTAAAACATACTTATGAATATTATATTCCATTTCTGCCAAGTCTGTTCTGCTAGATGCCACTAAATTCTACACACTGGAGCTTTTTAAAAAAAACAAAAACGATGAAGATGAAGCCGACGCTGTGAAAGTTCATTATTTTTGTGTGTATGTTTGCTCTAATTTAATCAACCACTCTTCAACCTTCTGTCCAGGCAACATTCATGGTTCGTCTGCCACCTCTGGGTCTAGCTGTGTTCCATCTTTACGACTCCCCCGACTCGCCCATGACGCTCCGCTCCGACACCCTCCTCAGGCTGTCTGGGCGGGCTGCCTCCGCCCGGGCCGTGGACCCACTTCCTGTCCGCTCTCAGCAGGCGGACTCTCAGACCTTCTACATCAGCAGCCAGTCTCTCACATTGGGCTTCTCCGGCACTACCGGCCTGCTGGAGGTTTGCGTTTTATCTGTTCTGACTTCTATTGACTTTATATCTGCATTAGGGGTCTACTCATCTTTTTTTTTTTTTTTTTTTTTTTAAAAACTTTGATCTTCAGGAGAAAAAAAAAGAGCTTTATTTCCCAATAAACCCTGACTGTTTGATCAAAGTGAACATGGCATGTCTTGTTGCTACTCAAACATCCTTTCATCTCTTTTCTAATTCTTTTTTTTCTTTTCTCCCCCACTGTCTTTCTTCCACTTTATGGCTTTTTCATCTGCAGAGTATCAAGCGCAAGGATGATCCTCAGGAAGTGAAGGTTCAGATGCAGTTTATGGTTTACGGCACTCGTCCCTCGAAAGACAAAAGTGGGGCTTACCTCTTTCTACCTGACGGGAAAGCAAAGGTATTCACTCAGTAGTTTACTTGCCTCCTCATGAACCTTTGTTGTATCCTCCCATGTGTATTGCCACATTGTATGATGCTGGGTGCTGCCTCATCTTGTCTTGAGTTAACAGAACGCACTGGAGTATAAGCATGTAGTTGCCATATTGTATCTTGTTACTGCTGCCGCTCCCATTTTTAGCACTTTCTGTGCTCACAGTACCGTCTCTCTCTTCCTGCTTTCAGCCCTATAACCAGAAAGAGCCGCCTGTGGTGCGCGTCGTCGAGGGCCCTCTCTTCTCTGAGGTGGTGGCACACTACCAACATTTTCAGCAGACCATTCGTATACACAACGTGCCAGGTAATAAAGCACAAAACTGCACCGTGGAATCAGTTCAAGTAGCTTTTCCAAAAAGCTTTTTATGTTTAGTTTAAGGCACCAGATGGTACAATACAACAAGGGCTAGTATGTTTGAAAATAAGACAATTTATAATTCATAATTAAATTATGTACTATTCTTCCTGTCAGCTGGTAGTGTTAGATTTTGTACAGTCAGCAGGCTCATACTATTTCTAAGCAATATTTGGTAACGCTTTATTTTACAGGTTGTTTTAATTTTATGCAAATTTTACAGACATTTTACATGGAAGGTGATGTCATTTGTTACAAATTATAAGAAAAAACAGAAAAAAGTGTTAAGTTAGTGTAGGTGATAAGTGCCAGTTCGTTATATTTGGGTTCATACATAGTTGTTAATTTGCAAAAAATTCTTAACAATTCTTCATCTGACAGAAAATACTTAGTTTTCAGTGTGTCAAACTACGTATTAGCATATTAGCTTGTTTCTTAAAAAAAAAAAAAAATTCCCGTACACTAACAAATCACACAACCCTTTCAAATAAATGTCCTAAGAATTAAGTTATACAACAGCAGCAGGAAATTACTGAAAAAATCCAATATGCTATTATATTATATCGTTTGACACAAAAAAAATGCAATGAAAACGAGCCTTTTCCTGTCAGTTAAAGAATTGTCAAGAGTAAATTTTAATAGCTGTTAATTTTCAAATTAACAGCTATGTATAAACCCAAAAATAGAGAGTGGGTACTTACCAATTAAACCAATTTAACAATTTTTCAGTTTGTTTTGTTTCTTATAATTTATACCAAATTACACTACCCCCTCTGTAAAATGTTCTAAAAATGAACTGTTAAATACCTGCAAATTACTCTGAATAGTTAGTTAGAAAAATTAGTATAAAATTAAGGAACATGTAAAATAAAACGGTATTTTCCCAGTTCTGCAGATCACATCTTTCCATTCACTTCCCTCCGTGGATGACTTTTTCTATGGTTTTGTATTTTTAGGTGTGGATGGCTTGTCTGTAGACATCACCACCATGGTGGACATCAGAGATCAGACCAATAAGGAGCTGGCGATGCGACTGGTCACTGACATCCAGAGTGGAGACGTCTTCTACACCGACCTCAACGGCTTCCAGGTGAGTCCCACTCTGGACAGCTTTGTGTACTTTAGGAATAAAACAATGTATATGTCTGATTATGTAGCTGCTAACCTCTTTATCCCAAGTTTGACGTTTCGTGTCGGTCTGCGTCTGATCCCCCATCTTGTAGATGCAGCCTCGTCACCACTACCTAAAGCTCCCCTTGCAGGCCAACTTCTATCCCATGCCCAGCCAGGCGTACATCCAGGACAGCAATCACCGCCTCACACTGCACACAGCTCAGTCTCTGGGCGTCAGCAGCCTGGAGAGCGGTCTGTATCTTATTACGTTTTATTCAGTTTTGTATCATTTCTCTTCATTTATTTGTTTCGTTATCTTTGAAATGGACGCTCTTTTTCTTTGTTTACCGTCTTTCACTTTCTATTGAGCAGTATTGAAGCACTTCTCGTTCCCTCAAGAGGTTTTCAGAGAGCAGATCAGTTCATACCCTCACATTTTTGTACTGGGCTAATCCTTTTATCACCGTTATGTGCATAATGGAGGCATTTGTACATGACAAGTAGCTCAAAGTGTTTGTCTTCATTGACTGATGTCGGAAAGTTCAATACACAGGCTTTGTATTAAAGTCCTTGCTGCTCCTCCTCCTCCTCCTCCTTTTCCCTCAGGCCAACTTGAAGTGATTATGGACCGGCGACTGATGCAGGATGATAATCGTGGGCTGGGTCAGGGCCTGAAGGACAACAAGAAGACGGCCAACCGCTTCAGACTGCTGCTGGAGAGGAGATCCACGGGGAACAAGGTCAGTGAGATGAAAGTGAAGACGGTTATTGAAGCGACGCGGCTGCTCTTGAAATTGAGGCACAACACATCTGACTCTGAGGTGCTGAATGTATTTCTATAAGCTCTGTGAAGTGTCGCTGCATTGAACAATGTTTCGTCCTTCATTAACACCTGTCTTCATATCTTTTTTTTTTTTTTTTTTTTCCCAGTACTCATTACCTCCCCATCTGTCTTTTTGGTTTCCTCTCCTCTCTAATTTTTTCTTCTCCTTCTCTTTTTCTTCCACTTGATTACCTTCAGCATGATGGTGTCTTAGCCAAACTCTCCTCCTTGTTTCATTCTTTCCTCTCCAAAATCTTGAGTGACGGAGTTCAAAAGGTAATGTTGCCTTGGCAACAGTGAGGATGCTTGTTAGCCAGCATCATAGTCTGTGCTGTAGCTCCAGTTCCTACGCTCCTATTTTATTTATTTATTTATTGCCTCCCTCCACCTCGTAGCTGTAGCCAAACTGGTCCATCTGTAGGACAGCACTATCGAAAGTAACAAATTATATCATTTATCAAGTAAATGAATACACATGAGCAGAGGATGGGAAGGCATTGGTTGCAGTTTTCTCATCCAGCTCTCTTTGGCAAAAACTGCTGATGGTGCTGTGGATGAAGTTCTGGCCTGCCAACGATCCTCCATTCAACAAAACATTGCACATCATGTTTGAAACACTGTAATGCTCTTAATTTTAAAATTTGACACCAAAGTGCTGCAACAAACCCAATATAAAGCGATTAGTGCTGTCTGTGTGGACTAGAATTAGAAATATACCTCCTACTCTTACAAACTAGCAAAACGACTAAATCTAGAGGTGCGACGCGAATGTCGTAATAGTTAGACTGTCTCTGCCCTCCTCCAGATGATGGACAGTGCAACAACCAGCTTCCCGTCGATACTTAGTCACATGACCAACGCCGTCCTGAACCACGAGGTCTTGGCGCTGCCCGTCCTGCCAAAAAGGCGCGGCATCCCTCCTCTGCAAACCTTCGCCCCCCTCAAGTCCATCCTTCCCTGCGACTTCCACCTGCTGAACCTGCGCAGCATCCAGAGCCAGGTAAAGAGTCAGGAATAACAGAAACGTACCTAATACTTGATTTTTGGCATTACGTTTTCTGTTTTTACTTTGGAACTGACATGTTTTCTCTGTGTGTGTGCGCGTGTGAGCAGCAGGACCCCCACTCTCCGTCTTCATACACAGCCTTAATTCTTCACCGCCTCGGGCTGGACTGTGGTCTGGAGGCTCAGAACCTGGGCTTCAACTGCACTACCACACAAGGACAGGTGAGGGTAGAAGCACACACACATACACACATATACACACACACACACACACACACAAACATAAAACAAATGGGCTCACTGGTCAGCTGTATTTTCCACCAAACTCCAGATCTATTTATTTTTTATTTGTTTTTTGCTAACACTCCTGTCCTTCTCTCTCTGCAGCTGAGTGTATCAGGACTCTTCAAGAACCTGGACCTGCAGCTGCTCCAGCCCATTTCTCTGACTCTGATGCACTCCGGCACGCCCCTGGCCAACGACTCCTCCATCAGCCTGGATCCCATGGAGATCTCCGCCTTCAAGCTCAAACTGCGCTAAGAGCCGTCCAGACTTTAAAAAAAGGCAATAAAAACCCACCATTCTCCATGGACCAAGAACCAGACCTACGCCGGCCACAGACCGGCACAGAGGGGTCCAGGGATCTTTCTGTTTTGTCAAGCGCACATGCAGAACCACAAACACTACAGCCTCAGAGAGGAAGGGTGCACTGTAACAGGACGGACTGCACAGCAGGGGGCAGGCGATAGCTGTTACCGTGGACGCCTCCGACAGAGCAGCAAACCCGGGTGAACTCGCAGCTGTTCCAAAACAACAAAGACTGCCACAGTCACTCAGATACAAACCGGGTGTCTGTGTTACTCTGCAATCGAAAAAATTAAATGTCATCTAGTTCTGCTTTATAAGAACTTTTTCTATCTTTGCTCCATCCTGGACTGAACTACTGAATGTAAATATCCCAATTATGGGGAGGGGGCGGCCTGGGACTCGTGCCACATCGGAGTGCAATTTAAAAAGCTTTATTTGGTGTATGGGTTTTTAATTTTTTTATGTACACAGTGACGAAGACACGCAGCATTTTTTTTTTGTTTTGTTTTTGTACCTACCAATGTAAAGTTGACTGCATTTAATTTTTTTTTTCCTGACAGACACGAATGCAGCAAAGAGAATGTGTGGTCTCTTCATCTCAACTCGCTAGGAGACCCGAGCTGCGGCTTTATAAGCCATCGTATGTCTGAGTCCAAGAGTCCCACGTGGGTCATTACGCGATAACAATGTGATCATTAATCATATCAGATGACTGTTGATCCTCTGTCCACTGTTTTTTGCTTGTAGATAGTCTGAAGACTTTCTTTCCTTCCCGTCTTTCTCTCCCCTCCCTGAGAGCTTCCTCTTTACTGATGAGAGAACTGGAAGTTCTGCATTTCAGAGCCCCTGTCCATCATTCCTGTGCTTGAACTTCACTGCTGAGAGGATGGTTTTGTGTTCCATACTGTACGCAGTAGAAGGTTAGACAAAGACTATACCTCATATATATACCATGTGGCAGATATATCGGTATGTGTGTGTCTGTAGAGTATGTTGATGTGAATACTGGAGGGTTTTTTTTGGTTTTTTTCGGGTGTATCAAGGTTTCAGTGTACACTATCAGGGACCATTCATAGTACTGTTAGGTATCATCGTTCACTTCTGGGTATTGGTGTCGAGCTGTGGGTCATAATGTCGCATAATGCAGAAAAATGGGCTTCCCAGCAAGGATCGGAAGGTTAAAGGGTCATTTCACACAAATTACAAAAATTTAGTGTTATGTGGACATGAAGATAGTTTTGCGATATCTGTCCAGGGCTCCAATTAAGGATTATTTTCAATATTGATCCCTTTAGTCCATAAAATATTGCATAAATATTGAAATGATGTCTTCACATTGCCTGTTTGCTATAAATAAAAATTCAGAACCCAAAGATCATTTGAAAAATGATCAACCACAAATCAAATGTTTAATTGATCATCAAAATTGCTGATTATTTTCTGTTGGCTGACTGAATAATTCTGTTGATTATTTTTCTCAGTCATTTTGTCTATAAAATTTTTAAAAATTGTCAGAATAGTGGCCAGTTCATTATCTGTTGATCGACAATTTTTGCCACCGTCACAACATAATGGAGAACGGAGTTTTGTTTGCGGCGCTCACCGCATTGACATTTGTAATTTAAGAACTCTGACAAGAGCTGAAAAGTGGATAAAACTGAATTTCATTGAAACTACTTTCTACTAAGAAATAGTCTCATGACCACAGTTTCTGGACAGAGATGATGCTGTTTCAAATGTGCTCACAGCTTTGAAAACAGATTACTGATGGAAATCTCAGAGATGGATTTCTAAAAAACCTCGACACAAAAAACCCAAACTGTCTGCACAGCTAGATTATTAAAAAAAATTATATTTTTGTAATTAGGGTGAACTGACCCTTTTTAAAAACGAGCTGGCTCAAACTCTACACGCAGGTCTCAACACAGGAAAAAAAAAAAAGTTTCTTCAAATGAGCTGCAGTTCTTTTTCCTCCACAGTGCTTCTTATCCCGAGGCACTCAGCCTTCTCTGGTGCATTTCTGCCTTCATCTGTGTCCGACACCAAGGCGGGACATCTCACAGCCCACCTGTGACACACTTTGCACTGCCCCACTGTGTCTGTCATTTAACTGGTTATTATTCATTTTCCACAGCAGGTCTGCTGCCCCGTTGCTCTCCTCCTCTGGCCTAATGGCTGGTCTGCCATAGCTCAATACTTTGTTCTCTCTCTCACCTCCAGCTGTTCTCAAAGACCAGACTTCACTGCATCTTGAATTGCACTTTCTCCAGCTGTCTTATTATAACTGTCATACCTTCTCTTCCTGCTGTCTCGGTGTGCGTCTGAAGTCTCTGTATAAATGTCCTTTTTTTTTTTTTTTTTTTCCTTTTTTAAAAAATGTGATATTTGTTGTAGCGCTGTTTTTCATTTGTTCAGAGGTAATATATGAAGGCAAGTGAGGTTTCTTCTGTATTTAATTCATGAAAGATGCAGAAGAAAAACCGCAGAAGATATGGGAGGTGAATAAAAATCAAGATACAAAAGTTTCTGTTTTTAAAAAGTTTCTCCAACCAACCACTTTAATCAGTCTTTTTAGTGTATTTTCATGGTGCTCTTCAGTCTTCCTCAGCACCAGTCGAGAGCCTGATGAATCATGTGTCTGTAGGGGGAAACATTGAGTCAGTGTGAGCAGTACAGTCCATAGATGCTGTCAGTCTCTGATAAGTGCAAGTGATATCAGCCCTTTTAGACTGTCCAATGCTTCACTTGTCAGTGGTTCTCCCACTCAGACGGCCTGTCGAGGAGACATCCTGACATTAAACTGAGCAGGGTGTTTGGCGTAGGAGCTCACATTAGCAGTTTTTACACACTCTGCTGTGAGGCCGAGGTGTTAAAGTTAACTGTGAGCGCAGAGCAGGAGTTAGAACATGTAAAGGTTTCATTGTTCATGCTACATAAAGAAACAGATCAGCTACAACGAGACAGACGGCAAATGTGGTGGCAGGGATGCCTGAAGCCCCTGAGTGATCTCTGGAGGAGAGAGGACATGGGTGTGTGTGTGTGTACACATTTTTGTTACTTGTTTGGGACCTTTTCTGGTACACCTACCTTGTTGGGACCAGTAGTCCTCATGGGGACCAAAGCCCAGTCCTAATGAGGCAAAATGTAATTTTCTGAGGTGCTGGTTAAGGTTAGGGTTTGGGCTAGGCTGTCCACAATGAATGGAAGTCAATGCAATGTCCTAACAAGGACAGCTGCGCAAACTTGTGTGTGAGTGGAGTGATGTCTGTGGAGGCCCCCAGGGGACACTCAGCCTTTGCATTTTACTCCTGACTCTGCTCCGTTTTTCAAGATTTCTGTGCTCCCGGGGAGGCAGAACTGACAGTTGAGTTTATATCCCTGAGCATCAGTACATACACACAAGTAATGTGTGACCTGCTGGAATAAGGAGAAATGGAAACTCAAGTGTCCAATTGATCCAAATGTGAAATCAGCTAATGGGGAACTGATTTGTTTGTGTTCTTTTAATTAAGCTAATATTTCTTGTTGTCTAAGCCTACTTAGTAAGCAGTATTGTACAGTACATGACAGCTAATTAATACAAACTGAAGGGCATGCAGAGAAACACAATAACAAAGATCATGTAATGAAGGTGTAAATAAGCAGATAAAAGACGTTCAAAGTCATCTGCTTTTAAAAAAAAAAAAAATTACTTTCACACATACAGCATTTATAATGCAAAACACGCATGCATCCAAGGGGCACTGAATTGTACAGCGACTTCTCCCGGCAGATCTAATTATGGCCCACAGAATGAATGTACCTTCACCCATGAACCCACTTACCTGCCTCTGTAGACGGTGTTGGGAAGAAAGCTGCTAATGAACAGAGCTGCTACTGGCAGGCATATTGTTTTCCCGCATGCATACAAACCTTTTCCATTTATATTAATTTAAACTTTAAGGGGCCACCACATTGAAGCTTGAGAAAACTGTGTCTTGAAGGCTTTCTGGCAACCGGATAGTGGGGAGAAGACAGAATGCTGGCACCCTGTTAAAGCTCAACGCCCTGGAGTGAAGTACACTAGCAACAATGATATATGGCCATGAAGAAGTGATGAACCATCTGTGCTCTCGGGGTGTTTGTGTGTCAGGGGCTGAATTCAAGATGTGTAAAACCCTTAGAAGTTTTAAAATCTGCCAGTAAAGACACAAACCAGCCTATCTATGCAACAGCCAAAGTCATTTTTATTCCAGCATGAAACAGATCTCACACAATATTAACATCCATTGTCAGTTAAATAAAAAAGGATATAAAACAAACATAGAAAAATGCAATACAAGATCTCTTCTTTTTTTTTTTTTTTTTAAATCATCCTGGCCTTTAGCTCCAAAGGCTTCGATTCAACTTGTGTTGTGAAAAGTCTACACTGCTAGAGATGGGAAATAAAGCGTGTATTTTGTAATGTATGGTGCTCACAATAGAAAGGGAAAGAGCTTTACCCTGATGAAGATGTTCTGGGAGAGAAGCCCCAAAATCAATATGCGCTCTGTGGGGAAAATGAAGAGAAAATGATCTTATTTCTTACCAGCAGCAACGATGTAGAAAAATGTTGTAAAGGTCAGCCAAGCAGCTTTGGGCTAAGTGTTTTTTTATTCATTCAAAAACAGTATTACTCCACTACAAGTCAATAAGATTTTGTGATTGATACATCTTTTGTGTCTATGCTGCGGCAGCAATTCCCACTGTGCCGTGTTTGAAAACAGAACATCCTCCGTAGTTTTCTTATCAAACAGCCAGCAGGATGTTTTATTAGGCCATCCCATTATGCTGCAGACATCCTCAATTTAAAAGGTTTCTTACTATTAATGAAAAGCTTATCAACTTTACTCTAACTGTAATCTGCCGGGAATCTTATGAAATATTACAATGCCAAATTGCTGCAAATGGTCCGTTTTGGGGACAAATCAGATGTATATTTGGTCAAGTAATGCACTCTACTTGTTTGACAGATTGGAGGAAAAATGATCAAATAGGTCAGAAAATTAAAAGTGAAATAGTTGCATAACACCTTAAACTGGTGATAGTGTTGAATGCATGATAAATACATCTGGAAAGTATTAATCAAACACGATAAATTAACCAATGTAAATAAATACATGACAAAACAAATGACTGACTGTATTTAATGCAGTTGGATGGTGTGCTGATGGGACGGTAAGGCCTGTGTTTTTTTTCGGAGCCTGTGTGATTCTTCTTCATGTGTCAGCTCCGTCCAGTCAGGTCTAAAATGCTGACGAGACCCAGGATGTCGTGGTATCAGACGCCGCGGCGGCGGACGCAGGCCTCAGCTAGATCGAGCTCTGCGTCTTGATAAAAGCTGTCCTCTCGCAGTGACCATCCACTTCCTCGCTGTCTGATTCAGACTCGTAGGTGATCATGTCCTCATCCCCCCACACAGTGGGGATCCCCTTGTAGGAAATCCGTGCCTTCCTCTCCTGTCCTTGGCCAAAGCCAAAGCCAAAGCCTACCCGTACCCCCCTCGTCTCTGAATACACAGAGGGCAGTTTGGTTCTCCAGCCCAAAGAAGCGCCGCCTGAGCGCATCTGCAGCAAGAGGAAGACCCCGACGAAGGCAGCCAGGATAAAGGCACAGCAGAGCACGGCCACAATGGCAGGCAGCTGAGTGGACGGAGCTACGCTGATCCCTGGAGGTTCCTCACCTTCTCCGCTGTTGTCTGCTGCTGCTGGGATTTCCCCCTCTGGCTCAGCTCCGTCACCCTGGAGTCCCCCAGCTAGAGGGGATTTGCGCTGGACCTGGTTCTGGTGCAGGCAGGAGGTGAGCACCAGGTGGCTGTGAGGTGGGCAGGACAGACAGTCTGTAGGCCCGGTTCCAGAGCAGGTGAGGCATGCGGGGTTGCAGGGCAGGCAGGCTTGGACGGAGGACAAGTCCACCCAGTTCTCCAGGGAAAGGTTGAGGAGCTGCTGCCCCGAGGTGAAGCCCGGTGGACACAACTTGACACAACCCTGGAGGAAGAGGGAGAAGCCGGGGCTGCACTCTGGATGGGGAGTGGGAGATGAAAACATGAGGGAGGTTAAGTCTTCTTCAATCCAACCAACACAATTAAAATCTACAGATACCCACATCCACAAATAAAAATTATTTTATGGGTCCCATAATTTCTCAGGAAGTTTAAGAATTACAATGTCAATGTCACTTAGGGCTCGATTTGTCTGCAGATTATTTTCTCAATTAACTGACTAATTGTTTCATCTATAAAAGGTCAGACAATTGTGAAGAAGCATAAAATGAGTCCAAAACCCCAAAACATTTCAGTTTACAGTAAGTAAGACGAGGAAAAACTGAAAATTTTCCAAAAAAGATGGAATCATCAAATGATTTTCACTGAGTCATGATTTTTACTGATAAAATTACTTTACAAATCAATGAATCTTTTAATCTCTAATGTAATTTGATAGTGACAAAGTTCTGAGACAGATAACATAATAAAACATTCATTGCAGTTTTCATTGAAAATTGTCCGCTGCTAAAATATAAATGAAAAAACTGGGATCCATTTAAACCCATGCAAATATTTATTTAATTATTATATTTAATGATTATTATATTATAAATATTTATTTGTTAAAAACCTTCCTATATATTGTATTTATCCACTTGTATGCTTGCCTGTAATTTGCACTAACACAGAAAGACAAACTTCTACATTTCTGCATATTCATCTGACCTGCTCTGCACTCTGCATCAGTGGAGACCTAGCAAATGAACACTGTGTCCATTTTTCCTAGAATTAATATATCATTTTACATAATTATAATTATTACTAAATTACAAAGCCCTTTCCAGGGACCCACTTGTTCCTTTACAGGAACAGTGGCTAACAAGGGACCTGTAAATTAAAGCATTACTAATAACTTATGAAATGTAGATTTTGACCTCATTTTTGAGGAGTCTGAAATAATCGAGAAGAAAGCGTCTGAAAGCTTGGAAGCAGAATGAAACCTGCAACTCATCTGCCTTTCAATGAGGGAGTCATCCTCCTCAACAGTTGTTGACAATGTAGCACCTCTTTGCACTGACGCAGTTTCAATCTCCCCTGCTGGTCCTCCATACGTCCCACACTCTGATTCAAACTAATATGACATATGGTGATGAGCTTATTTATAGTGTGTGTAAACAGATGCACGGGTGGCTTGTAAATGGGCAATGTGAATTCACAACATCCATCTCTTGCAAGTTGAAACGGCCAACACAGTCTGACCTAAAGCCTGTTTTGTAACAATGAGTGTGTGCCAGCACCAATATAAATGAGCCCATTCAGCTTAAGTGGCTCCTGTTCAAAGTTTGTGTGTCAGCGGAAGCCCAAATGATCTCACCGATACAGATCTGCTGGGCATCGAACGTCTTGCAGCTGTTGTTGGACGGCCGGGGGAAGTCAGATGACGAGGGGTTGACAACGCTGGGTCCGGTACCCCACAGGATAAGGGTGAACTGACTCAACACACCTGACAGAGACAGAGGGAGATGGTGGGAGGTGCGTGAGATGTAGAAGAGAACAGCAGTTTAACACTTCTCAGAGAGGGAATTGGCTGGGAAAGTTGAGAAGAGGAAATGTGGGTGGAAGGAAAGGAAACAAGTGATGTGAGTGGACCAAACAACACTGGAGAAGGATCAACACCAGCAGAGTAAGAGATGCGTTCCTATCTCATTTTCCCGGCTGGTCACAGTAAACAAAGCACATGGGAAAGCTGTAGGACTTAACGAGTTAACTCTAAGAGAATGTGCTGCCTTTTGGCTTTTGAAAGAAAATGCAAACCCATAGTTGGGGGAAAAAAAAAAAAAAAGATTCTCAAGATGCTGAAGATTTGATAATCAAAAGGCTGCCAACAACTTTCTTGCAGAGGAATCTTTCTCTACCCAGCAGCTGTAATGTTTTAATCCGGTTGTGGTTCTCAGAGCCTCTCCCCCTGGTACCAACAAAGGGAACTATTACAAAGGGAACGGGATGGAGAAAGGGGAACTGAGGAGAGGCTATTTAGAGAAGCATGAAAATGAAAAGGACTTGAAGAGCTGATGAGAGGACAGTGATCGCTGGCATGAATGTGGGTCTGATGTGATGGGACCAGACCGAACAATGAATGAAGATGAGTATGGTTACCATAGTCACGTCCATTAGCTGCCACGTTTTCTATTTCCAGGGTCCATTCCCCTTGAGGATTCTCATCCCATGAGTGGGTGGTCATAAAGGCCCAGTCGTTGAATCCCTCCGAGGAGAAGTCATTTGGCCTGGATGAAAAGGGGAGAGACAGTGTTTTTGTGTTGTTTTTTTTTTCTGCTTTAGAATGCACAACATGTCTTTCACAGAGAGAACAGAGAGTATGCTTGTGGGAGTATCTGCGCACAATTAAAATTGAGGCACACACATGCATATTGTGTTTGTTTGTCTGGCAAAGAGAAGGAGAGAAATATACATCAGGGCTCGGCTGCTGGTGTGTATAGTCTTGCTGTTTTAATGTACCTGGGGAACAGCAGGGTGGAGCGTGTGCCCAGTGGACTGATGAGATGAACGGCCAATTTTCCTCTCTGGTTGTGGGAGAGAGTGAGGCGAGCCTGAACGTGTTCCAGAGAGCTGACATACTCCGGTCGTCCCCAGCAGGCATCCACGCTCTTGCTGAACACCAGCTTGTTCCCGATGTCTCTGCGGGTTTGACAAGTGGAGAGGAGAGAGTGGTTAATGTTGTGTGGCACCAGAGATGGACACAGACAATAGCGCTGTGCTATCTACGCGACCGCCCCAGCTCAGGCAAGAATACAGTGACATCTATCAGACTGGGCTGGATGATAGAGCAGCGAGCGCTCATAATGTGACAAACACACACGAAGAGCTCAAGATCATCATCCCTCTAACCTCGGTTCTGCGAGCATGGTGAGAACACACTGGTGCTGTGGCCTCACTGTGGTCCAATTCTGTGCTAAAGCCACCATAGCACCTGCATCTAGGAGCCCATAACCGTACGAATGACTCACTGTGGGGAAAAAATATGGAGGGATAAAGAAGAGAGAATGGCAGGATGAGATAAAATCACAGAGAGACAGTCAATCAACAATCCACTCTTTACAGAACTAACCATGGTGTTATATTTGTGCCTCAATCCTGAACACACAGTCATATATATTAAAAAAAAAAAAAAAGACTGCCCCTGTTTAAGTTCAGTTTAAAAACTACAGCAGTGTAGCAGGAGATAAAACAGCCAATCAGAGACGACCTACTCCATTTTCTTTTTGATTGGCTGAAATTATGGCACATTGTAATGCTTTGTCAGGTTAAGTGAGATTGCGGGGAGAAATGTTGGGAGAGAGTAACTGAGCGAGAGACGTTAGTATTGTGTCCTTTTGTGCATCGTAGCAAAGAAGCAAACACATTTACTGAGCACAGAATAGATTTTAGTTTGCTCAAATTAAATGACTCTTTGCGGGACAATATTTTCTCTACAAATATAATTCACGTGCTTTGCGAAACATCTTTTTCTGTGCAGAAAATCTCCTGTCGTTCGCTCAGGATTGACGTGCAAATGTAACGCCGTGTAATACCATCTGTGCTTCATATACTGATGGCAGTCGTCTCTACCTCTGCGTCCCACTCCATTGGTCTTCCAGTCTCCGGCGCTGAGGTGTCCCGGCTGTGACGTTCTCACCACCAAGTGCTGCATGTCCCTCCAGGTCAGGTTCATACTGCAGATATACAAAGGAAGGAGAACAGAGGGACCGTATTGACTTCCTGCCTCGTACTGTAATAGCAAAAGGTGTTACTTTTTCTACATTATGAGGGCAGTCGGGTTTCGCTGAACTCAACTGTGTAACGATACAGCAAAGGAAATATGAGGAGCTATGGGATATGGAAAAGGTCAGGAGTCTGTAGACACACCTGAAATATGACACAGCTGAGCATTTACAACCATACATGTATAAAATATTATACTGAGGCATAGAGGGAGTCCTGAGGGATATGTCAGTCAACCATAACAAAAGTATGGGTTCACATTATGGTTTTAATGCCGGCGTAAAATACCAGTATTAAAGGTACATCATAAGCTATTGTGCTGAAAGGTCAGAGAACAGTAAAACAGTGGATATAATACCGTAGAGGACTGTGTCTAGACCTCGCAGTAATGATGGTTTCTAATGAGGTCTGGGATTTTGGGATGGGTCACCTTCCACACAGTCGAAGCCTAATAAAAGTTTGTTGTTTTTTTTTTTTTTTTTTTTTTAAATATAGATTTATTAAGAAGCACAGCAGAGAACCATTCGGAGAAGCCTTTGAGTCACCAACATCCGCGCAGGTTAAGATAATAAAACCATGAATCTCACGGCTCACTGAGAGCAACACCACGGCAGTCAGAAATAGAAACACTGAATTGCACTGTAGCGCATCACCTCCGCCCCTCTCCGCATCAGCATTCACATCTCGCGTCCTCTCATGTGTTATTAATGGACAAGATCCCCCCATCCACTCAATGTCACCTCAGCGAAGAGCAAAGGGGGGAAATAATAAAATAATAAAACACCAGAAAGCCATAGCACTCTGCCTATTAAATGATTCCATCTCTGTGAATTCCAGTGTGGTCCCAGTCAGATAAACTAGCTACCCTGTTATTACTGCTGCCTGTCGGGAGGGTGTGGAGGGAGGTGTGTGTGTGTGTGGAGGGGGGGGGGACTGACTGAGAAATCCTGACTCTAGTTTGGTGTTGAAAGAGAGAAAGAGATAGTCTGCATGGTGTAAGGCTCAGCTCTGTCAGTCGCTGCCCTTCTCTCTTCATATCAGAGGTGACAGTGCTGAGATAAACGATGTATACCTGCACTGAAACTGGCCTGTGAGGTAATACTAGATGTGATTTGACACCTGTCAGCTAATCGCTACTGCGGAAACGAGGAGAATTATGCAGAGTAGGGGGCTGCTGACAGATAAGAGGACTTAACATGCACGAGATATGACTAAAGATATGACCGTAATGGAACACATTAGACCGCTGACAGAAACTTGGATTCTGTTACCTGGAGTCCTGAGTGAACGATAATGAGAGACATTCTCTAGTTTAAAATCTTCTCCGCCGGCCCTACAGGTATTCAGATGTCTGTGTGGGCTGGATCTGCTGTTTTGTCTTGCTAATTAACTGATTACCAAAAGCTTAATTTGCTGAGGAAAGAATTTCTGGGCTGGGATTTAGGCCAACTCTGACTCCCAGACGCGGGTGCGCACTTCCAGACACAAGTGCACACACATACACACACGTATATCTGCTGTGAGCCTGCAGTGCTGCATATCGAATGAAATTTCAGCAAAATAAAAATCTTAAAGTGTTTACATTATTGATTTTCTACCGTACTGGCGACAAAATAGCTCTATGGTGACAAGAGGAGGCTGCGTCATTCAGACTCACTTGGCCTCCAGAGCCAGAGCGATGATCCCAGCAGCCAGTGGGGCCGAGGCCGACGTCCCTGTGTGAGAGTCTGTGCACTTTTGCCTCAGGTCTGTGGTCACCTTGGAGACAGGAGAAGATAGAGAAAGTAGAGACAGTTAACATGACACGTTGAGTTTCACACTTCAGTATAAGTGAACATCACGGTGAGAGAAGTTGAGTGTTAGACAAGGGGAGGGCTGGGGACAATGGGAGCTCTGCCTGCAACAGTTGGAGATGGGGAAGGAGGAGGGGGGAGGACAGAATCAGCAGGTAGGTTCAGTCACAGGTCTGTGGATTGCTGCCAAAGGGTCACAGCCGGGACAGCGAATGTCAGCCAAATCAGCCCAGCCAGCTCTGGTGGTGGTTAGATGAAGTATGTAAGCACTCCAGGTATACCACTGCTCTCTGTCTCTGCCGGTGCCAGAAAGCTAATGAGTCCTGTCTGGGTCACGATGGGGACACGTCAGGAATGACAAGAAGCCAGAGGGCAAGGCGAGCTGTGAAGGTTAAGGACAGATTCTTGGTTTTCAACGTTGTGCCTGACAGATTGTAGCTCTAATGACCATTATCTGTGGAAAGGCGTGTTTG
The DNA here is from genome assembly GCA_038419695.1 of Scomberomorus guttatus. NCBI lineage: Eukaryota > Metazoa > Chordata > Actinopteri > Scombriformes > Scombridae > Scomberomorus > Scomberomorus guttatus. The sequence goes on along the minus strand of CM076453.1, from coordinate 14,212,398 downwards.
TGTCAGAGGAGTAAACAAAGGGAGGGCAGGTCTCTGCACCAGCCAACTGTTAGATCAGGAAATATAAAACACTAAGATTTTATTTATTGTTTTAACATATTTAGCTAAGCAGTTAGTTACAATATAGAGAAGCTATGAACCATTTGAACATCACATGTCCACAAAACACTTGAAAACCATTTGTTTTATAAACACATCATGCTGATATTTTGAAAGTTTGAAAGAGGTTTGAATTTCAATTGTACTGTGATTGTGATATTGTGTTAAGCACAATGCCTCAAGGGGCAATCAGCGAACTTTGCATTTTTTTGCCATACTGTAGCAATCTGTTTATTTTGTTCTTCTTAGATGTGAAAACAAGAGAAGGTGAATAACAACAAAGGGTGCAGGCAAAGCCGTCACGCTTAGTTACTAGCGCTGGAAACAAAATGTGTTTTTCTCTGGCTCTAGCTGCAAAAGTCTATACTCTCAAGAGAGGACAGGAGACCAAACATGTCCACTGAATGAGCTACGTGTGAGTCCATGTCGCATTTATTTGAAAGCCTGCTTTGCTTGGCGTTTGAGATTCAAAACACAAATCTACCAAACACAAAAACACCAAATTTTTAAGGGAAAGAAAACAGAATGGAAAGGATCCAGTGATATGACAAATAACAGCTTCTGACTGCTAAAGCAACAATACAAAGCGACTGCTGCGGTACATTTTAAATTGACTTCAATTTCACCCATTTGATGAGTTGTGTTTGCTTGCCTGCAGCATGCCTCTGGTGTATTTTAGAGGGAATCGCAGATTTATGGTTGTTTTATGTTATTCTTTGTCCCTGAGGCGAATCTTTCTTCAGCTGACAAGCAGCTTGAAGGAAGTATGTGGCATTTCTCAGTGTTTGTCAGCTTTGCTCACTGTTATGTTACACGTCAGCCACTCTGATTTTGACAGTTAGATGCCTATTTTGAAATTTGGAAGAGGCAAGATTCATGTGTGTACACTTGAAAAGGAGTCATTTTGGATGTAGCGGAATCAACTTTTGGTTGACTGATAGGGCTGATGCAATGTATGCGATGTAGTTATTTTTGCAATCTTGACATTTACAATGTGCATCTTGTTTGAGGTATAAAAAGAATCCTACACACAGTCTGAAGTGATCAAAGTGTGTGTGAGAGAGAGTGAGTGTGTGTGTGTGTGTGTACACCCACTATCTGTTTCTCCCCCGGGTTTCCAGAGCTGAAGGTGGTAGCGAGGGTGGAGGAGCAGGGCTCGCTGTACCAGGGCACGTTGCCGGACTGCGTGGTGCTGCTGATGGACAAGGTGTAAATGCTGTTGGTGTAGCCGTCACAGTTACAGCTGTCCTGCTCCCTGCCACCGTTTCCTGAGGCCCACACAAAAATGGAGCCTAGTCCGCCGCGTCCCTGTAGTGCAGGAAACATACATACGATCGCACACTTGTAATCCACAGACATTCACAGAACAGGTTAAGAGAGACACAGAGAGAGAGAGAGACTAACAAGAGCTGGTTGAAGTGTGAAAAACTGCCTTTAACAAAGATGTGCCTCTCGCTGCTTAAATGCCTTGTCACTTTCATACCTTCTTTCAGAAACAGTGAACTGCTGTAGGCACAATTCTTATTAATACATCATAATGTCAGGTGAGTTATTGCGTCAGAACATCAAATAACAAACAGAAGAAATGTAATTATAAAATCGACTCAAGCGGAATACAATTTAGGGGCTGATAAATGACAACGTGATATTTGGCAGTGAGATTGTATTGCCCCAATCTCACATATAGTATGTGACACATACATTTAATCCCATTGGGTTGGCACCGCCAATATGAGGCTAACAATCTTGGGGGGGTGAGGGAGTTATGACTCAGTTTAAAATTTGACTTAACATTTTAGTAAAGTAACAAAGTGTGTCATTTGTTGGCTCAGGAAAATTTCTAAGATTAGATCATTCCTTTCGTTCCAAGACACACAAACCCCTTTTTCTTTATTGGCTGAAATGAACCAGAAATCGATGGACTGCCTTCAGCTTGTTCGAACACAGCTCACAAGTTGTAGAAAATGTGTGCAAATTTTCTCAATTTTGGCCTCCTTGCACCGGTTATCTATGACCTTTGCAATAGATTTTTGAGTTGGTCAGTTTGGTCTGGCCACTTCCTATAATGCTTACCTTCTTTCTCTCAATATGTAGCTGATATTACCCTGAGGTCTGTTGAACAGTTGCTGCTGACTGTCCCTGGGGCCCGGCTGGAGACAGAGACATAGGGCAGCAGGGCATCTGCTGTCAGGGCTCCACAGCTCTGTAATAGCCTCTGGGCAAAGTACAACCTCAGTGTCCTTTTGTTAAAGTCTTACTTTTAAAACTGGCTTTTAATGAGTTGTTTTTTTATTATTCTCTGTCGACATTGCATGTTTGAGGAGCTTGCGATGCTTGAATACTCATGAAAACTGGCACACACAAGTTCTGTAGTGATTGGGCTCGGGTGTGGCCAGCGGGCTTCATAGCACCCCCAAACGAATGGCCATGTTGGGATAAAGTTGCTTGGATATTCGTGAAATTCAGTGGGATCATTGCTCTCATCACTCTGGACATAATACATATTTTTTCAATTTTTTTCACCTGACAGGAAGTCATTCATTTCGGATTTGGTGCGTCAATTTTCATTTTATGAAGACGTTTGAGGCCTTTAGGAAAGCACGAAAACTCACGAAACTTTGCACCCATGTTCGAACTAGTAAGTATTTTGATTAGTATTTCAATTGGACATCGGCGTGGCACGTTGGCTCTATAGCTCCTCCTAATTTTAGCATATTTGAGGTGCTCGAAAACTCTCGAAACTTTGCACATGCATCAGAAGTGGTGTATCTTGATTACCTTTACCACCTTTAAATTTGACGTAGATGTACGAAATTTGGTAGGCAGAGCCACTTGGAGCCATACCCTAAGTCCAACTGGAAGTCAGCCTTTTTAAATTTATTGTGCAATTCTTTTCGCAAAGTGAAGCCATTGAAGGCGTTGTACTTTAACAAACTCCTCCTAGAAAATTAACCTGCGTGACTTCAAATTTGGTAGGTAACATCTAAAGACCTTTGTGATGCTAAAAAGCATCTGAGTTTTCGTGGAACGCCTTTGATGTGGTGTGCCAGTCAATTTTGCCCAAAACATAAAACAGGAAGTTGTTATAACTCGACTTTACATACAATCTTCCCCAAATTTCCAGGAGTCCAGGACTGAACACATCTACATGTCAATATTGAGTCATAGTCATAGCGCCACCTACTGGCAACAATATGTCAGCCTTATGTGACAAACATCATCGGATTTTCATGAAAAGTACATTGTGTGGTCTACACATGATATACAGCAACATGATATTTAATTAGTGGGTGTTCTCTAGTGTCACATAGTGGACAGAGGAAGTGACAGTTATCTCCTACATGCAATGTCCAATATTTATGAAAATGTATATCCATGTCAGTTTCCCTCTGGTAAATGTATTGCTGCATTAATATTTCACTTATGTAGTATCTCCAGCGCCATGTACTGCACACAGGAAATTATATTTGACCCATTCACACAGTGATAACCCTGACAATTCAGAGCTGTGTCAACCGACCTCCAGTAGTGATACCACGGCTGCCGCTCCCTCTGACGCGTGCGAGGGCCCATTCATCGCTGCTTGCAGCTTTAATTAGTTTTAATTTTGCTGTCATGTTTATTATGCTTTTTTTCCCCTTATAAGCAGTACATTCAGCAAGGATTTTTCTTCTATGTTAGACATAATTAGGGGTTAAAGCCTGAAGTGCTGAAACCCTATTGTTTTTGTGCTGGTTTATTATTTTTCTTCAGAAATGTTTGCGCAAAGTCCTGTGAGATGGTAAATGGTAGCAACATGAGATTTTGCCCATTGATTGGAAGTTGTGTGCCAATGCTGCCTAAGAAATATGACCCCAATGGGCCAGATGGTGGCGCTATAACAATGAACTTTACGTTTTGGCCTATAACTTTTGAACCATTAGTCTCACAAACAAAAATTATAGGCCACGCCCATTTGCGCCTAGATAGATTTTTCCGCCATTTTCAATTTTTGACATCTCCTAATATCTGATACCTGCCACATTTTCTGTGGATCATTATTGGACCAAGCTTATGAAATTCTGCATAAAGCTGGTTGACTTCTTACTTAGGTTTCAAGATATTGACCAATGAACTTAAAAAGGGCGCGGCTCAGCACTTAAATAGACCAAAGTCAACAACTGTTTGGCCAATCATCACAAAACGTGCAGGATATGTCCACATAAGTACCTGAAACATACCCTGAAAGTTTCATTCAAATTGACCACTAGGGGGCGCTACAAATAAAAAAAATGGGTGTGGCATAACACAAATCAGACTATAAATCAGAAATTGTTTGTCCAATCATTACAAAACTTGCAGGATATGTTTCATAACAATGTTGAACCACTTGTATAAAACTATTTTGAAATCGCTTAATAGGGGGCACCACCAGTTCCAAACATGTGCATGTGCCTGGCGCAAATTTGGCCATAAATCAATGACAGTTTTTCCAGACATCACCAGACTTGGTGGATATTTTTAATTAAGCTGATTAAGCTTTCAACTTCTAATGGTCTGTGTTGGCTTGAACCCCGGAATCGCCGCTTCCAGCTACATTTTTCTATTTGTCTTTGATCTGTTTTTGAGTCCTACATATAAATGTAATTTTCTGACAACTCGCACCCTGTCACTCAAAAGTTAATTAAACAAAGCTAAATATGTGTGAAAGCAGAAACACAGACACTGTGTCTTCAGACTAAAAGTTTTACTTGCTTCTTTTACCTACAGTTTGAGCCAAGTGGGTGGATAACATATTCACTTTTGGAGGACAAAACTAAAAAAAACAAGAAATAAGGAACATATGAAGAAGGAAATAGATAAAAGAAGGTGGAGGGACCTCTCCTACATCCCACATGCAATGACAGTTGATGGCAAGCAAGAAATTAATAAGGTGAGAGGAAACAGACGTATACCATTTCTCCCTTCCTCCCTCTCAGTCACCCACAGATACACACAACTACATAAAAAGGGTAAAAAAAAAAAAACTTGCTGTTCTGTTTTCAGTCAGTGTTTGATGGGGAAAGACTGAAGGAATGTTTTGCTACTTCTTTTGTTTAAGATTGTGATTGTCTGTCTTGTTCTGCTCTCTGCCTGCTTGAGTCTGGCCTGGCTGTTATAAAAACAACAACAACACCAAAAAAAAAAAACCAAAAAACAAAAAAAACCCATCACATCATCAGTTGTCGGGACTGTGACGCCAAATGTGAAGATACTGGAATCTTATCACTGTTGTTGCAACGCTGTTTTTCTCTGGCGCGATTAATCAGAGACTTTTTAAGCTTCTAAGAGTACAAAGGGACCTCAATTTGACCCAAACACAGACTTTAAATGGGCTTGTTTAGAGTTGTATTAAAATGATTATCCATTTAATTACCATAATGGATTCCTACATCTCAACCTCACAAATTTGCTCTCTTCAGAAACTAGGAAAAAAAAAGTACCTCTACTGTACTGTTTGTATGATGCTGTCTGAATTGTACTGTATCCCAACACAAAGTCATGCAGCTGTAAGTAACACTCCTAAGCCTTCCAGCCCAATTTATGACCTGACGCTGCCTTTGCTGCAGGTTACAGAGGCCAGATGATAACACTTCAGTGCCAGGGGTTATCTTGCTGCCAGGAGAACACACGCTGTACCAGAATGGTCCTGTTGTGCTGCTGTCAGGCAATTTCTCCTCACTAACACACCGTGATATGTGGAGCATTTCACATTTAGGACATGATATATGAATCACTCTTTTCCACAGAGAATTTGCAGTTTCATTCATTTATACGCCAATTACAGTGGCCTTTGAATCTAAGTATTGTTCTACATCAGTGACTGCTGCTCCGTTTCTATTTTCTTCCATCTCACATTTATCATTTCGCTGTGCTTTTGATGTAGCACGCTGACACATGAGAAATGATGGCATTAGCTTTAGATAATATGTCATACTCTTTATTCTATCCAACCCTCAAGGACTAGTCAGAAGGCAGTTCACAAACTCAACATGACTTTGTCTTTTTCTAAAGGTACATTTTAGACAGATATCCTCCATTAGAAATTAATACAGTATGATTGTATGGGTGGAAAACTTGTAATGTAATAATTGATATAAGGAAGGATTATTGAACAACAAACATTCAAACAGCCTTTTTTTCTCGCTAGCATAGAAATGACTTATATATGGCTTACAGAGCTGCTGTGAGTTTGATAGTGATGTTTGAAGAAAAAGGGAAGATATGAGTAGACTTAAAGTCCGAGCTTATGCTCTGACTGACCTTGGTGATTCCCTGGAGGAAAGCCTCCTTTGCCAGCTTGGCAGGGCCGTCCAGCGACTTGCCGTCATCTTCTGGACCCCAGCTGGCACTATAAATGTGGATGTGCTGAGGGTTGAGGCTGAGAGAGTGGGCCTCCACCACGTCTGTCACCTCCCCATCCAACATACGAACTCCTGTAAAATGCACAAGCAATGCAGTACAGATTAGGTTTACAGAACTAGAGATGTGAGAAGCGGTGGAGAAAGAATGACAGATGGTAAAGAGACAGCGAGCGTGTGAGTTTTAGCTTCAGATGGGAAGAGAGACGTCAAAACCTGAGGGAAAAAAAATACAACATGAGATGACAAGTAGAAAAAACTTGTCATAAAAAGACAGAAATCGGTCGGACAACAAGTTCCCATTTTATCTTCTGCCACCAAAAAACAAAACAAAACAAAAAAAAACAACAAAACAAAACAGAAAAAACATGAGAAACAAAAAACTTCAAAGGAAAAACCAAAGACTTCACAGAGTTTCAGTTTTTAATGAGTAACCGTACAAAGCTTCACCCACAGATGCTGCTCCAACAGATACTACACTATTTTACCCTCACATAAGCAAAAAAATCCAGCTGGTTCTTAAACCAAGAAAGGCCCGTCACCTGACCCCAACAACCGCATAGAAAGGACAAGTAGACAAATCTAACAGACTGCAGAAGAGAGGAATGGCACACACACACACACACACACACACAAACACACATGTACATATAAATGAGCTGAGAGTTTACAGAGCCTTCAACAGACTGCTGTGTCCACAGGGTAGCACCAAATGTCACCTTTCATCATACCTGAACGCAACCCTGTCTGAGCCTTTGAAGTGAGCAGCCTCAGATCACTCCTCTGAACATTAATGGCTGTAGAGAGGCATGAAATGAACCACTCTCAAATAAGGTCCATTACTGGGAGAGGACCCCAGGACCTCAGAGGCAACGCTATGACTGACGACATCCACATTAAGACTTCAATAATCCATTCTAGATAACCTGCCTGGCCCTGCAGGCACAAACACATGCCAGTAGGGATGTAGCCAAAGCAGTAATTACTCTGTTGGCGTGGGGATTCAGTGTAACACAAGTTTGAATACTGAGTAGCCTGAAAAAAAAAACTTAACTGGGTTAAATATGCAACATAAAGCACAATGGGCCTCAGGCAAGAAGCACTCATGCGAACAGATTCATTCTTAAAATGCACGTATGAGTGATTGAGATGAACATTTGTGGCATTCATCAGTTTTCTCGTAGACGTTACACTTTTCTTTTATGTATGAACGAAATTCACAAAAGTTTTGCAGACCTGTCATACATGTCATGAATAGATCGTCTCTGCCTTTCTTCACTGGGGAGAAACACTTGTGTGACTTACAATTATAATGTGCTAATCTGAATTAATTTTGAGTTTAAATATGATACCAAAATGAACAAAAAATGCAATATATACACTACCGGCCAAAAGTTTTAGAACACCCTAATTTTTCCAGTTTTTTATTGCAATTCAAGTCATGCAAGCCCAATGGATAGCTTGAAATGGTACAAAGGTAAGTACTGAACAGCCAGAGGTTAAAAAAATAGGTTTGGTTACCCAAAACTGAAAAATAATGTACATTTCAGAGTTATACAAAAATGCCTTTTTCAGGGAACACGAAGTGGGTTAACAATTTAAAGCTGTTCTGCAGCAAAGCTGGTGCTACTAATTCCTACAGGTGTTCCAACTTTTCTTGATTACTTACAACCCCCCTCTGTCTGCATAAAAGCAGTGTTGGAACACACTGTGGTACCAGACCCTCATGAGCATCAGGTGAACAGTATTGTACTGCAGAAAGTTGTGTGTTGCTACAAAAATGGCGAGAAAAAGGCAATTAACAATGGAAGAGAGACAGACCATCATAACACTTAAAAATGTAGGTCTTTCCTACAGGGAAATTGCAAAGAAAGTCAAGGTGTCAGTGAGTACAGTTTTCTTCACCATCAAAAGATACTCAGAAACTGGGGGAAACTCTGACAGGAAGCGGTCTGGCAGACCCAAAGCCACAACTGAATCAGAGGACAAGTTTCTGAGAGTTAACAGCTTGCGTGATAGGCGGCTCACAGGACAACAGCTTCAAGCACAGTGGTCGTAGTAAGCAAGTCTCAGTTTCAACTGTGAAGAGAAGACTTCGAACTGCAGGTTTGACAGGATGAGTTGCAGCAAGAAAGCCATTGCTAAGATGTCAGAATAAGACAAAGAGGCTCTCCTGGGCCACGAAAACACCGCCACTGGACTACTGAAGACTGGAAGAAGGTATTATGGACTGATGAATCAAAATTTCAAATCTTCGGTTCATCACGCATCACGCTTTGTACGCCGTCGAGTAAGCGAGAGGATGGTTCCACAGTGTGTGACATCAACTGTCAAACATGGAGGAGGAAGTGTGATGGTCTGGGGCTGTTTTGCTGGATCCAGGGTCGGTGACTTTATAGTCACACATTTATAGGAACTTCTGCAACAGACTTTGGAAGAACTTTCTGAAGAAAATTAATATTCTGTTCACAATATTTTCTTTATCATGGCTGCCAACTTATTTAAAATGTTTTTTTTAGATTTTATTATTTTTATGGTCATATTTTTGGTGCAGCAACTTCTATATTTCAGTAGCAGCTGTCTCTCTGCAGGTCTCTGTCCAGTATCAGTGTATCAGTGTAACATCATCTGTCACATGACCGCCTCCCCTCATGGAGCACTTTGCTTCAGAAAGATGTTTTTTAGCATCTAACTTGACGTCAAAGCATTCCCTCTTTATTTCTGTCACAGTGCAGAGCTGCTCTGATGTCAAGTTTGCTGGATTCATGTTTTATATTTGTTTCGGGTCGCCTACTGTCACTCTTAAATAAATGTGTTTGTCTTCTGATTTCTGAAAGCAGGACTTGAAGCTGTGCAGTGTTTTTAATCTTTGGGAACTTTTTGTGAATGAAACTCGCCCACAAGCGGAGCGGAACATGGAGACTTATATGGCAATTTTTTCGGGGGGGGTTGATTATACTAATGATCATATCTCACGAATGTACACCTCCTCATGAACAGGTGGCAGTCATCAGGCTGAAACGAGTGACAAGTTCCGGCAGTTAGAGAGTTTATTGAATCCCATGTAGGATTTTCTTATTTTCCTCTTATTGCTTTGTGCAAGAACAAATATAAGAGAAAAATAAGAAAACATTCATGCTTGAGGCCCACTGTTTGCTTGGTGATCATTATGCGCAGGCTGCTGTATTGCGGCAGTAGTCATAATCACTGTCGTAACAATTCCCATCAACTTCCTGTGGCTTGACGATTCCTTATTAAGACACTGCTGTGCGAGTTCCCTGCAGCTTCAGTAAGTCAGAAGTAGCAGGTAGCAATGCAACTAAGTGTGTGTGTGAGTGTGTTTGCAGAGGGAAAACAGGTACAGTAGGTGGAAGGAAACACCGAGTGAGCCAAGTAGGGTTAATTACAGGTTTCAGACACTAATCACTAATCACCGCTCAGTAAGGATACACACATTTAGGCGTCCTCATAAAGACGGCTGCTTGTGCTCACACGTGCGCGCGCACGCACCATCGGTATTTGGGAGCAAATCACAGCTGTTTATAAACAATCTACTGACCCCATGACGTGAACAGATTCACAGAGGAGTAATTTATGAGAACAGGGCCAACGGGCTGCTCCGTCAGGAGATGAATGGTAATGAAGACAAAGAAGGAGAGTTACGAGTAACATCTGTGAATGGGACTGCTTAGGGCTCCACAGGCTCCGGTGAGTCTTGTTGGCTGGCATCATGTCATTGACAGATTGTTTGGTGACAAAAATTACTAAAAGCCTCTTTGGAATACTCTATCAAGTGCAAAAAAATTTCAGGAGACTTAATTTGTGATCACAGGTGCAAATTAAACAAACCTCTCTCAATATCTTCTTTTTTAATGCATATCTGCACATGCTGACAGCTCTGTTACTGTTTAAACAAGAGCCTGTCCTCAGAGTCTTATTTTGACCTGCTTTTAAGGCAGATAATTTACACAGAGGTTTGAAAAGGAGACAGTTTCTTTGGCATCGACATAATACTAAATTTAGGTGTTGCCTAATCACAAAGGACTCAACAAAGAACTTTAAAAGATTAACTTGCTTTTTATCTAATTGGTTAAAGAAAGACTAAAGTTTCAGGCACAGTGCTAGATATAGGTGGGGTGAGTTATTATCTGTGCTGGTTTGAATAATAAAAATCAAACCAGCATAAAAACTGTCACTGTCCCCAGTGATGAGACGTGATCGCAATACTGTCCATCTCTTGAGGATGTTTTGCTACTCATCTAAGAGGCATTTAATACTTGTTTAAATGTGTCTCTCTTTATGTCAGGCATGAGTTGTTAGAGTGACAGTAATTGTGACAGGCTTAATGAAGTCATGATATACTTATTTCCAGAGGGAAACCTGGAGAAAATGATCAAAAGCTATTCTTAGTGGCGATGAATCAAAGACAATTCGCTGCATGTCTACAGCACACCTGATCTTTTTGTACATGTGCAGCTGAACAATAGGGAATCAGTCAGTAAGTGAAAGGTGTTTAATGCTCAGTGGATCCAGAGAAAAACAGCATATGGATATCAGCATTTAAATCTATTAATGGGTCTATAATGCAGAGACACAGCTACATTTCTTATTCTGATTCAGGTCCAAGACTAAAGGGAGCCAAGCTGGAAGAAATTCACTTCTACATTAATTAGTTTGAATGTGAATATTATTGTGCATATTATTTCTAATCAAAATAACATTAAACTGATTTACATGAATATTATTGCTAATTAAATATAGCTCGTAATTAAAGTCCCAGTGGTATGCTTCACTCACCTCCAATTTTAGCGTTATAGGCCACCCCCACACCGCACACACCGTTGTTGGCTGCAGCTGCAACTTCTCCTGCACATCGAGTTCCGTGTCTGGGAAGAGAGAAGAGTCAAAGAAAAGGAGACTAATGACAACATTTACACATCAAACAGGAGCATTACAGTAACTCAACTAAATACTGATAGTAAAAGTAGTTAACTTTTGCAAACCCCTGAATGGAGCAGGGCTTTTAAACAATACTGTAGCTGAAGTGGTGCTAAAAATACACCACAATCAAAAGAGAAGCACAAACCCAGTGGCCCTCTTGTAACAGTAGCAGACTTGTGTTTGAGTTGTAACAATGAGTGCCAGAAGGTCTGATATGCCTTTCCCATTTCATGGGTATTCATTTGAAAAGTTTTAGGATTCAATGCTTAGGCATAACAACATTCAGAACAACAACTTTCATGGTGAACATGAGGTGCAATTAGAAGTATGCAGGACACACTCAATATGGTTTCCTGTTCACACAGCACAATAAGCAAATGCAGGTGTAAAACCTTCAAGCTTTGATGGGTTTTAGAGGACGAGCAAACACTACACAGTCATACATCCAAAGAAAAAAAAAAACTGTGTGAAGCATTAGAGTGTGTGGAGCAAGAGAAATTGTGACTTGACTGGATAACAAAAATGTTTGGCTTTTGTATGTTTTCCTAGTTGAGTCTCATTCACACATCATGTTTGAAGGCCCTGAGCGAGGAGTTCCAACAATAACACACTGTCCTCTGCCGAGGTTTGAACAGCTTTGATTGTTTCACATGAGAGATTTTCCATATTTGTGTTTTAGTCTTGTACTGTAGTTGTAGGTACAGTAGGTATAGTTATAGTTTATAGTTTTAGTCTTACAGTTGGAAAGAAGTGAGCTTCTGTGCACCAATCAGAGTTTAGTAACATTTATATCAAACTATGACACTTTGGGGTTGTTTGCTTATATTGTTCGGCCACTGTAGTAAATTCTTAATAAAATAACTAAGGATGTTTTTTTCCAAACTCAAACTTTGACTGTTGCTTAATTTGTCATGAATATTCACTGTTAAAGAAATCCTTTAAATAAATACTACTACTACTACTTAGAAATACTCAAGATTTCAGGGGCTTCAAGTAAAGTTGAATGGTGTTTTTGTAATGCGTTTTCATGCATTTCTATCAGTGTCAGTTCCTTCTACACACTATCACAGCATGTACAAGTTTTGAAGCATCTGTGAGAATCAGGGACTATAGTGAATATACAGTACTTCCAGTATATTCTTCTGTTCAAACACAGCTACTTCAGAGAGTTCCTCCTTTCACTTCTACACAATTTCTGAGAATAAAATATTAGAAATCTTTTTCTCCTGCTGCACAGACTACAGGGTTACAGGATACAGGCTCTTCCAATCAAACATATCTGAAGTGAAGCCTGGGGACAAATACAAAGACCTGTCTAAAACTAACTTTACCTTGACAATCACTGGCCACAAGGCCATTCAAATGAGATATGAGATTTTATCGATGTACATGAATTATTCAGAGTCCCTCATTAATACCTTCAGTCTTGAGTTTTTGAGAACAGACAGCTTCCCTATAGAGTGAATACCACTCCAACTGCCAAAAACATGCTTTATCAACTACAGATCAAGTCTTACAAGAAACAATGCGGCTGCCCCAGTAGCATACTGGTTAAGACACATACCACATAACCACAACCACTGTTAGATTCCAAACTCAGACCTTTGTTGCATGTTATACCACTACCCATGTTTCCTGTCTCTCTACACTGTCAACAATCAAATAAAGAATCAATCAATCAAATAATGAAACAATGAAACGTTTAAATTGAAACCTTTACAGCTTTGCATCATTCCTGGCAAAAAAATTAATAATTTGTGAAATGGATTAATTTGTTTAATTGACTTCTGCGGTTGAAGCGGTGCGATTGGACTGCGAATGGGAAAAAGAGAACGGGCATTTGGCATTTAACACAGGTCATTAAGATCGTCTCCTGATTACAGTGCAGATATCTGATTAGGAGGTGCAGTTTCACACCAGTCTCTGGGACGTGCTGTGTGAATGTTATCGGAACGAAGCTAATTACATCCAGTATTGTTTTGGAAGAGCCAAAAATTACTTCTTTTTTGATCTCCCGACCTCCCTGATGATGAGGTAGAGGACAAAGTCGTTTCACAGGGTCAGAGCACAGCTACGCCTCCAGCTGGGATCCTGATTAGACTCAGTGCAGCTCTGTGATATATTACCCACCTGCTAATTTGCAGTTTTGTTCCCTCTGACATATTTTACCAGAGGATCACCGTGGTTTTCTTCTTAATTCTCCTTCCTTTCTTTTTTTTTTATAACCTCGGGGTTTATGAGGTCAAAAAACAAAACAAAAAGCAAAACACAGAACAAGAAAAGGATGGTATGAAAAAGAGAAAAAAAAAAACAATGATGCAGTTATGTGTTGCTTCCTAGCAAATAATTTATTACATGACCCCGCTGTCACAAACTATAAGCATTTAAGGGATTTTTAAACAGGCAATCAAATGGCCTGACAGGGCTTATTTTTCACTGACAGACATGCCCTTACTCAAGGACCCTGGCACAACATATGGCAGGGTGTAATACATCGCAAATACAATTAAAATGTTATCATTGCTATCAAAAGGTTAAATTACATTGTTTTACAGCTAACTAGCTCATTTCACATCGTATTAACGGTGGCAGTTGATGGTGACTTGACGGCTCCCTCGAGGATAATATATGTTCTCAGGGGTTAAATTGGGACTTGTTATGTGGGTAATCCGTTTTTCAGCAGACAGTTATGTAGCAGCAGAAGTTGTTGTGAAAAAAATACAGCTTCAAACATTATAATGACCCAATTCGCATTAGAGAATTATTAAACCAGTCAGTTTATTTATCTGATTAATAAAGAAGCATTCAGCGTGTGAAAAACCTTGAGGCACAGTCCACAGTCACAGTTAATCAGATTCCAGATATGTTGATCTCTGTACAGCAGGATGTGTCTGTCTGCATGTGAAGTGGTGAGCCTACCTTTTAGTAAGTATCTATTGTTTAATCAAAGCACTAAAGGACACAAACCTGCCCACTCATTACATTTTAGCTCACCACTGTGCGACTGACAACGTCTGACTGACTGGCCATACAAGCTCGTCCACACAAATCACTTATGTTATTACCTGCTGAAACACTGCAGAGTGGGTGCTGAATGGTGACTGAAAATTTTAACTGTAATAATACCAGCTTTCCTGCTAATGACTCGCATGTAAGTAATACTTTGTTCTCACGCTACAAAAATATGAGTGAGTAGATGCTGCTGGCAGATACACAAACCTGGCACAATTTAATTCACTAAATTTTTATATTTTAATGTACCTGCCTAACATCAAACATAAAAACTAATGTAGATCAGAACTATTTGAACGCATACAAGACACTAAGTGCTTCCTCTGTAATTTAATGCAGCAGTGGGTCACTGCTGCACACCAGTCTCTGTTTTAAAGGAAAATTCTGGTTTATTTGAACCTGATGTATTTCCAATAAATGTGGCAGTTGTGACTCCTATGTGTCCTGCTAATTTTGCTCTCTGCAGCTCCGTTATTGAGATTCTGGAGATTCAGATTGAGATTTGGTCAAACGAGGCCTCGCGGATAATGACGGTTATCAGGGCAACCTCCGTCAGCCTCCTACTGCTTTAGAAATAAACATGATTTTTACATGAATCCCTTAAAAAGCTGTTGTGAGTCTGAACGAAAATCAACTCAGGAAGTAGCCGCCTGTAGCAGCATTATGGCTAACTGTATAGGGAACTACATCCGGGGCAGTGTGCATGTCGGTTTGTTTATATCTGAGGCTGTGGATAGCTCAGCGTCTGTTCCTGTAAATATTGTAATTCCTCCTCACACAGTAACGTGTTGTAATCCCATTTTTCTTACTGTGTGGAGCTGAACCTTTGATCCAGCCGGCCTCGCTCTTTTCTTTCAGTTGATTTTGTGGAGGTGAAACAATCTCCAGGACGACAATGTTGATAAACGCTGTAAATCCATTTGTAGTATTTTACATAGCGGTGTTTACTCATCTGTGGACATTTATAGATTTTCCGAGTCTGGCAGCAACAGGTCCGACTCTGCAGAAAAAGTTTTCCTCTTCACTTTTTAGAAGAGGAGAGCAGTAACTGCAGGAACACCAGCAGTTTCTCTGAAGTAACCGTTACTGCATGTTGTCTCTCCCGACTGTCCTGTTGCCTTTCTGCCTCCATTCTTCATTTTTCTTCTTCCATTTGTTTTATCTCCTCTCTGTGTGCTCTGGCTCAAATAAATACGCTTGGCCATTCAAAGTGAAATGACTCATAATTGTCCTCATAATAGTCCACTGGATAATCCATCACTGCACTTTGTTTTTTTAGTTTCCTTACAGTCTAACCTTGGTGGGAGTCAGCCTCATACATTTAAACAAAGTGGTGTGTGTGGATGAATATGTGGGTTTTTCAGTTAGCCAGCAAACTGCCCTGGGTATAGATCTCTATGCAGTTAGCCATAATGCTGCTGCAGGCGGCTGGTTCCTGTGTTTGCTTTCATTCAGACTCAGAAAAAACTTTTAAGCGATTCATGTAAAAATCATGTTTATTTCAAGGTTGCCCCGATAACTGTCATTATACGCAAGGCCTCGTTCGCCCGAATCTAAATTTGAATCTCAGTAATCTCCATAACGGAGCTGCAGAGAGCAAAGTTAGCAGGACACATAGAGTCACAACTGCCACATTTATGGGAAATACATCAGGTTCAACTAAACCTGGAATTTTCCTTTAATAGGAAGGGATCCAGTGCAGTTCCAATTTATGAGCCATTTTTCTTAGAAATTATAGTTAATAATGACAAATGCAACTTTAAGTTTACACTTGTTTGTTTTACTTTGAAGTTTAGTTACATTTTAAAGCAATTTATGGCACATTTTCTTTTGTAGTGTTGTTTCTCTCTTTGGTACACTGCTGAGTAAACACAGAGGAAACGCTCATTTCGAATAGCAACACATTCTTTAGCTATCCTTTATTACACAGGCCAGGGAGCCTGTAACCATCCACACTGGGCAAAAACACACAGTCAGCTCCATGGCCAGCCAGATGGCTTGGCCCAAAATACTACATGCTAGCATTGTGCAGACATTTGCAGTTGAAATGCACTGCAAATAGAAACTTGTGTGCCAACTGTCAGTGACTTTTGCTTAAAATTAAACAAACAAAACAAAATCCTGGCCTGCAGTTTTATATTAAAGCTGGAGTGCGGGACTTTTGTCTCCCCCTTCTGGCACTGAGATTAAAGGGGGGAGCTCAGCTGTGATTGCCTGACACAGGCATGCAGCACGCTCTCATGTGCACCCGGAATATGTTTTGACGGTCGACTGGCCCAAAAACTTATTTTTTGGCGTCCCGCTGGCCCACCAGGATTTGTCCCAGTATGCCCAATGGCCAGTATTGGCTGTAACCTACTGTTGCTGCTGTAAAACGGTGGATAAATTGTTTTGAGCGTCACACCACCCCCACGAAATGACTCGTTTCACTATCAGAATTTGATCCATCCCATCCAATAACATTTGGAAAGTCTAGAAGAGCCACACGATTAACGGCCAGTGCAGGAATGTCACCCTCGGCATGAGATTTACAGACTCTGTATACTGTGTGAGATTTATCTGGCAGTGATAGGCTTAATCAGCATTGTGTGAACTCATTTGGCAAGGGCTTGAATGTAACGGATGTTCATTTATATGTAAAAGTTCCGCACTGCGGGTTTAAGAAATAGAGATGCTTTAAGTTTGCATCTCTTTTATTTCTGAGCAGTGCAACTGTGATTCGACTAGCCAATCAAAGGCCAACCTTAAACTAACAGTGTGTTATTTACAAATTCAAGTGAACAGTTAATGCTTTGACATGAGGTCTCTAATGCCTTTAGCTTCAAATATGTGCATGTATGGTTATTGTTCCATCCACAGCATTGTGAAAAAGGTCTTTGTGCTCCACACAGCACATATCCTGAGACCAAGGAGCTGTGGCCACAGATGTGATGCCAGGCAGGGGATTCAGCCTGGATGGGCAGAGTGAACATGGAGCCAGAGGCCTGGGTAGACATTTACAGAGAGGCCAAACACGCCAAGATGCAGCTGTTTTGAATACTATCTCCATGTGCACATGCATGTGTGTGTGTTTGTGCAAGTGAGTGACTGGCCTGGATTGAATTCAGCTAAAACAGCCACACAGCTTAATATATCCAGGGAGGCTCAGACGTGCCAGAGCTGACAAAAGGGTTTATGACAAAGCCACAATTTTATCTGTCAAATATCCATGAAATTAAATGATTTCCAAGACACTTAACTGAATGCCTCGATTTTATATCCATTTAAAATAGAATGGAAGAGGTGTCAGAGACACAACGACTACCGAGGTCAGGCACAAGTGTAGGTTGAAAAGAGAGAAAGTTACTATTTGACCAAGAGTTGTGGGAAAACAACAAAACCCATTAAATATAGTACAGCCTCATCTCAGAGAAAGACAATCACAGTAAATAAATCATTAGTATGTAAGCCAGAGGACGGCAAAAGCTACATGCTTTGTCCAGAAGTCAAACTGTGGAGAAAAGCTTACAAAAAACTTAGATAAAGGTCTACTGAACTAGTCACTGTAGCCACACAACCAATGTGACCTCCCATATCTTATCAGAAGGAGCAATGGGAACAGAATGAGGTAATGCTTTTATCTCCCTTCCTTAGGACAAGGCACCATATTTGGTCAAGTCATTGCTTGCTTTTACTGGAGAATGCCGACATGTCATCTAACACGGTCACTCTGAGCGTGATGAACATGAGGGGCATTAGATCTAAAGCTGGATTTTTACTTGATACAAAGAGTTTTGACGTTTAGGTCAGTGTTGGATTTTTATTTCTTGATAGCACCACTGCAACACTAGACGGATGTACCGCATGTCCTCAGGCAGTATGAGGCTTTAATTATATTCCTCACAGTAATTGTGTTTACATACTTTCATTTACTTTGTGACACGAGTGATAGTGGGAAGCTTTGCCTTGTCTTATTAATGAATATGAGTCTACTCCAAGCAGCAGCAGGGGAAACTTCAAACAGAAGGTTTGCAGTGGAAATGGCTTTGTTAGATGTGTTTCTGAAAAAGAGCAGACAATTGAGCTTTTCTTCCACTTTCTCATTTTGTTCTTACTCGCAACAATCTACCAGCCTAGACAGAGGAGAAAACACAAGGTGCCCAAGATGAACAACTCCAGTTCTTGCAGTCCCCACATGGCATAGCCTCTACTACATGTGTAACACCTTCAAGCTCAACTATAAATCCAGTTTAAAAGGGTACTTCAGTGATTTAGTATTGCTCTTCCATAAAATTGGGGGACTCACAAGAGAAAAAAAAAGTCAAAATCAAACAGAAGAGGCTGACATATCCTAACTTGCAGTCCCTATGGGTTCATCTCTAAAAACAGCATTTACATACTATGTAAATGTGAGTCTGTGTTTACAGATGGTTGATGAGCCCGACCGCACGCATACACTTGTTTGTGTTGTGTTATATACAGCATGTGTGTGTTGAAATATGCATCACCAAGTGTGACTGATGTCTAACCCATGCTTGGCTTAACTGTAGGATCTATCTGTTGGCGCTGCTGTGTTGGTTTATATCTGTTTTTAGAGGGACTGAATAGGGCCTGTTCATTGGAGCTGCCCAAAAGGATTAGGCTATTTTCTGCTCAGCTCAGCTCAGCTGTGGCCTGAGGCAGGTCTGTTCAAATGGTTATACTGGAGTGTGAAGTGGAGATCTTTTCATTGTGTGGCCAATCGCAGAGTTGCTGTCTCCATCTTTGGAAAGAGGATGATCAGATTTGTTTCAAATTACAGGTTTTTATTGTCTTGGGTTTGAGAAGACCACACACACGCAAATTAATTTTCATTTCTGTCTTACTGCTTACAGTATTCCTATTGTACTGCCTATTGTAGAATTACAGTGGGCAGGGAAACACTCGTCAGTCCATTATCAGGCATTTACACATAGGCACACTAACTGTCATGAGCATTCATACCTATGGGCAATTTAGAGTCTCCAATCCATCTGACTTGCATGCCCTAATGTGGGAAGACACTTATGCAGACATGGTAGAAAAAAGAAAACTCTAAAAAAGACGAGGGCCAGAAAAACACGTCGATTTTCATGTGAGACAACACAGTAAAAACTGTGCTACTTTCTGAATTAAATGGTTTATTATTTTGGTCCATGTGGCACTATGGTATTGTGCTTAAAATGACCATTGCCCGATGATAAGATACCTGAAATGACATGAATAAAAGCAGTGCACAGCGATTCAGTAATTAAATAGATTAAATCTGCAAAACAATAAAGCATGTTTAAATCATTTCAAATGGCTTAAAAGCAAACAAAGTAACACTGCATAGCATGTCTTAACTGGGCTATCTTCACACACTGTCACGCCTGCTTTAACATCCCATTCATCAGTATCTAGTCACCCGAGCAGGGTAATATTGACTGGCTCCAAGTGATCAGTAATACCTCGTAGAATGGGGTTTGGCGTAGGACTGCCACCTTCAATCACCATGGTCAAAATGTTTAGAGAGCAGCAGCTTTTAACCACACTGTCCTTTCCACTGGCAAGAATAATAGTAGGAAAGCAGACAGAAAGCCAGAGGAATCGGGTTAAAGAGTGAGGTCCCTGCCAACATCACCTTCCCCAAGTCTGCCTGGCTGTCTGGAAAATAAACAAGCTGTCTCCGGCAGAATAAACAATATGGGGGGAAGCAGAATTACATTATTCAGGCTTGACAAAGGGTGGCAGCTTTGTAAACAATAATTGATAAACTCAATGTAAACAGTGGAGGGAATTTATCTGCGGCATGTGATGGCCAGAATAAATAGAGAAAAGAGTTTTTGTGTGCAGGTTCCCTGCTCTTTTCTTGTTTTCTTATTGTTCTCGCTCCATTCACGCTGCACAACAGTCCACCAAGAAGAGAAAACTTTTGTAAAACTGTCAAGCATTGGGCTCAGAATGACAAATGAGGTCTCATAATAGAGCTTACACAATTTTCCTTTTTATTAAAGTACACTCACTAGGAAGAGTTTACTTGTTTATCTATTGGTAGATGGCATGTTCTTCAAGTAATTCTTTATGGCTTGAGAAACAATTTCTCTATTCAGACACAGAAGTACTGCACTGAATAAAGTATATTTAAAAAAATGTTTTCTCCTCCTTACACAACTGAGGAAAAACTATTTCTCTTATGTCAGAAACATACTTGAAATACTTAAGAGTATGCAGATGCTCGAGGAATGCCAATTTCCACATTATACCATGTTCTAAAATGTGTCAGCAGTAAAGTCAACACGGCGCAGGTGCGACCTGCTGTGTCAAACACTGTAACAGAGGTGCTAAAGCAGACAACACAGGAGGAAGCTGTCTTCTTTGATTTGTACTCTCCGTCAGTCTGATTTGTCCTATATATCATCCCCTTGATGATTCAGGGTTCTTACATCCATGCAGATTTAGACATGTGTGCATGCAGCATATGTACGACAGTGCTGTGGATGTGCAGAGCACAGACCAGGAGCCAGATGCATAAATGATGTGTTTGCACAAAAATCACGCATATGCCATTTCCTGCACATAAACTGGTATTTATAAACACAGAATTTGCAATGAGAACGTGCGCACTTCTTTAGACCATGTGTACACGTTTTTCTAAAGCGATCAGAGGGTGATGTGATGAGATGGAGATGAAATATAAGGTGAGAGAGAATCTTTTAGTGAAACACTGTTTAGGTTGATAACCAGCTGCACTGATTGTGTGTGTGTTGTTGTTTTTTTTTGCGTTTACACAGAGATTTGTAAAGTGAATTAATATAAAAACGGCTGGTTCAGGCCGTCTTCATCCATTAATGGCTAATTGTGGGAGTTGAAGTGAGGCTCGTGCACGTGCGCCCAGTTCCTCAGTGACTGAGATTTATAAAACAGAAGCATACATACGCACGGCTTTATAAATCTGACAAAAAGAATGTGTATGCATATTTCTGTCTTTGTGCATACACAGTTTTAGTCATGAATCTACACAGAGTTTTATGCATCTGGCCCCAGGCGTTTTCATTTGCATTCACATACTTAAATAGGGTACTTTTCAGCCCTTAGAAGCCACTTCTCTGTCTGTGTCCGCACAGTGCCCGCAGAAAGTATTTAACCTCGCTGCCATTTTCCCTTTTTTTTCTGGTGTTGCAGATAGAATTCAAATTAGACTGAGATTTCTTTTTAGTCAATGAAGTACATAAAATACACCTTGGTTACACACCCGTTAATAAACTACTTACTACTTATAACTAGTAATTATGTTAATAAATGCTTTTAGACAAGTTGTGTTTGACAGTGAAGCACAGAAACATTTAACTTCCAGTCTGTCCCCTGGCACATCTCTATTTTTACAATTAACTGAGAGGTAAAAACACAAATGAATGTCTTATCAACAGGAAACCACTGATGGCAGATGAATATCTTTTAAAGACAATTGCACAGAGTAAAGATTTAGGAATCATTTGTTAATATTAATATTTAGGCTTCATTAATAAAAGATGTTCCACAAATGTTAGAAATAGGTCAGAATATGAAGAAAAGTATTCATCCCTTTATCGATACCTTCTAATACATTTGTTTATCATTCATAAAGACATTAACTAATATTAGTGACCAATATAGACATTAACTAATATTAGTGACCAATATAGGTCAGAAACCATTAATCACTGTACTTTCAAGTATAAAGCAGCCCACTAAAAGTCCCCTAATATTTTACCTCTTAATAATTGCAAAGTTTCCCCCATTCATCTACTTCAGGGGATGCCTGCATGACATTGACTAATGTCATAAGAAATTAAATTTAACCTAAGATGTGTCTTCTACAATGATTGGTGCAGGTGCATTAACCATTTTTCCCATCCAGTACATTTCTGCTGAAGAGGCACTTTCATGGTCAGAGAAACAAAAAGCCATGTGCCACCAAGGACAGAGAAATCTGGCAGGCGGAGAGAAGCATACAAACACTTGTCTTAGTCGTTCTCAATGCCAACATCCAGATTAGCCACCACACCTCTTCCTTCATCTTACTAGCCTTGAGCTTGGCTGCTGATGGGTTAGTTTGGACTGAAGGACACATGAGGCTGTGTAGCATGTCATTCACTTTCTAATAAAGCTTGTCACTACACAATTTCACGGTGCAGGCATGTGGATCTCAATTAATGGACCCCTGTGAAAAGTTCCCTACAGGAGCTAATAGGTCTCCACAGGGAAGTGAGATAGAAAGAGACACAGTGTGTGCAAACTTGAAGACGATGGGGCAGTAAGCAGGTCAGTTGATATGTTTTGTTGTACATATTGTCTGTGCTTTGCCAAATTAAAACCATTTCTCTATCTGTATTCAGTTTGGAATTTAGTATACAGTACTACAGACAATCTGAAAGACAATCTTAAAGTCTGTTATCAGAAAATGACACTGACTCACTGCCAACTGATCTCTGGTGAGAACAAAGCCTAGACACAGCGATGACGATTACCACACATCTCACCAAATGACAAATCTGCACAGTCGTGTGTAGTTTTGATGTGTAATGAATATGGTCTGATATATGTACATATGGTATCAGTTACAGACACAGCACAGCAAGATATTGTTCCTTTATTCCTCGGTTTCACACAGTCAGGACTCCAGTGGTCTCAGGAAAGTAAATATAACTTCAGTATTACTTCATCTGAATTTGTATTGCTACTAACTTACTGACTCAAAACATTTATGTTTTGAATTGACTGATTCACAAAGATCTGCAAGTTACAAATGTTTTGGCATTATAGATGAAAAAGTGGAGATTAGTGACAAAATATCACAGGGTATTTTTATACAATCTGAAGGGATTATAAACTATGTTTATCATTATGGGCTACGTGACAATTCAACATTATTGTTTCAAATTATAGCTAAATTATACTGTGGTAGAATCTTATAACTCGATTGCTCTACCAATTTCTTTTGCCCAAATGAATGATTCTGAGCAAGCTGTAAAATGATCTAAATTTGTTTTAAAATGCTTGTTTTTTGGCACATTTAAAGAATTTGATCTCATATAATCCATAACAGCGGAACACAGCTCATTGCTTTGAACAGACGTTTATTTATTTTTTTGTGTGATTTTGCATAGATTTGCCATGTCATCATATAATGTATATCGGTATAGGAATATATCTGTGTTAATATGAGGATGATATGTGATTCTGATGGCAGCCCTGCTGTCACTCATTGAGGTGTTTGGAGGAAAGAAAAAAAAAAAGAGTGTGCAGCTGTAGTGACAGAGAGTATTTCTAGGCTTGAGAAAGAAGGTAAAATCAATCCTGCTATCTTCTACTCTGGGCCCACCCCCTGCACCCATATCACCCTGACATAATGGAGGAGAAGTGGAAAGAAAGCAGAGGAAAAAAAAAAGACAAACAATGTCATGATGGAAAACAAAATGGATTACTTGCTTGGCCTGCCTTTAACCAGCCTTCAACTTAGCCTCTACCCACTTCAACAATACCTGCCAGAGCTGTCATCTTAAGAGTACACAGTCTGAGAAAGTGAATTCGAAAATCCGCCTTGCGTGTCATCAGCACAAATGAACTGGCCTTCATGGCTATGGAAAATACCCGCCTCCGGCTCTCCTCTGCTTTTTGTTGTCCTATGAATATATTCATATAATCTCATTGTGAGGGGGGTTGTGAGCATTACTCACTGTCCGCCAGTATAACTCTGTGGTGATTTACATAACTCGTTGGATATAATTTGTCCATAGGTCATTCCAAACACTGCAGCTCCACGCTGTAGACACAGAGACACACCCTTGCTTTTCATTCCACACCCATAAATTGATCCAGTCCAAGATAATTGCTTTGGAAATTCGACTGACATGGGTAGCAGAGTTTGTGTGAGTGCAAATTTTTATTATTTTTATTATGTGTGTGTGTGTGTGTGTGTCTTTCTGAAGTAATAGTTTGGTGCAGTTGGGGAGGTGAAGTAAAACCAGAAGCAGGGAGTAATCCTCTCCAGTAGTGCTTTGTTCCATCAGCAGGACAGAGTGGGATCTACTTTACACTGACAGAAAGGGCTGGGGTCGTTCTGCATGGCTGCTCAAGCTTTCGGCAAGGACAAGAAACAAGGCCTCTGCTCGAAAACTTGCTGATGCTAACCTCTTTTAAGATAAATAAACACTGCAGATGAATATATCATTCAGAGGAGGACAGAAAAACAAATAATGCTACCTGTACAATGGAAATGGCTTAGAAAGATAAACAGCCTAAAAGTACAAATCAGAACAACGGTGCAGAAACAATTCTATTTCCATACAATAGTTTCTACAATCTCATGAAAACTTGTTAAGCTTATTAAGTTTCTCCCCTGACCGACTGCAAGTGGATGGTGTGCTTTGAAACCAAAATAAAGAAGAAAAACAAACAACAAACAACTACCAAAAGACTCTGTGGCAGTCATCCCAGAAATAGAGAGATTTGAGACAAATCCTGCTGTGCATTTAGAAGCGGGATGTAGCTTCTCATCTGCTCCAGGGGGATTGGAATAAGGCAGACGACCATGGTGTTTGGAGAAACAGAGAGAGGGAGGGGCTGGAGGTTTAGGATTCACCCTCACTAGAGCTTTAGTGTTCCATCGTTAAACTGGAGCGAACATGTTTTAATGCGATCACCAAAGACTGGAAGGGAAGAGTATGAATCACTGAGGGCAAGTAAACAAGTATTGTATAAACAACAAATAAGTGCCCAAGTGGCTCTGAGGCTGTATGGGCTGGACCTTGAAATGCAGTTACAGCAGCTTGGCTCGTATACGGAGGCAAGAAAAAAAAAAAAAAAAAAAAAGGAACATTCTTTTGAGACTTTGCTGTATGACTGCACCAATGCTTTCAAACTTTATATAATTGGTTTGTAAATGTAAAGGTTCAGCCAAAAGCACTGGACCAAAAGCCGTATAGACTTGGTGCTTTCTCAAGAGTCATTCCCTGTCAAATAATATATAAAGAAAGCTAGTGCAAAGTCAAAAACAATAAGAGGTGGAAGAGCGTTGTTTTGTAAGAAAGAAAATCTCAATCCTAGTCTAATTTATTTGTCAGTTTATGAATGTGCTCGCTCATGCTGACAATAAAATTAATCATGTCTGCACCTGTCTGCCAAATTTCCACGTTTGAAAGCTCATTGTGAAGCAGTTAAGATCAATTCTTAGCCATGGTGCTGCCAGATTGTTGCGTTTGCTGCCAAAATACCTGTTCTCATTACGCTGCGTGTATCTTGGTTGGGGGTCAGCGTCTCCGTCATTAACATCATAGCTGGCCTCAGGGTCCTATAAGGAGATATGAAAAAGGTTAAGACACCGTTATATAACTTCATCTTTTTGTTATACACTCATTAGTCCTAAACTGTCCTCAGCCAGCTTATTCTCTGAAATTATTCAAATCCTGTTTACAAATGGGAAGAATCCTTATTAACGTGACTTTACTCCCTGATTTATTTATTTTTTGACTTACATAATTGATGATGAGGTCAGGATGGTCTTTTTCAATGCCGTCGTCCAGGATAGTCACCACTATGCCTCTTCCTGTGTAGCCCTGAGCCCAGGCTAATTTGGTGTTCAGGTCCTGATGGGTTGGGGTGGACTGGAGGAGACATAAGGCTTTTTATTTAGCTGCCAATCTGCTGCGACTGACACTTCCAACAGAACAGGTCTATCAGTGTGAGAACAGCTGAAACCAAAAACCTTTTAGTCCCAGTAAAATGTTATGTTACAAATGAAAACAGAAATTCCCAACACAAAAATAAACACCAAAGCATGAAAAGGAATGTCATAGGTGGGTTATGAACCCTTAAAATCCAATTTTCATGCATTACCCCGACATGTCAGCTTCCCCAGGCTGTGCTGCCCAGTGCAAGCATCCTACTGTAGTCATGCTGTCAGAAAAAGACAGACAACCTGTTGCAGGTCAAAAATCTTGGTGAGAGCATCTGCCTCTCTTGCAGAAGAAATAATATTCTGTAAGCACTGAGAGGAGCGGGAGGGAGACAAATATGGGATACGGAGTGGTAAAAAGCACGATTTCGATGAAAATGCATACTGTGAGAAGTATGAAGTGGTAGAAGAGATGGTTACAGACACAAACGCATAGATGGAAGATTGGAAAGGCACAAACAACCTTCTCTGCCCCCTGCTTCCATCAGATTTGTCACCACACGGCATAACTCACACATGTACACTCCTGTGTGGTGTCAGAATGCTTAGGTAGCTTTGAACTGGCATAGACACCATTCAATACACATTATAAGTAACTGTTTGCAACAGACTAATGGGGTCCAGGTCTACAACCACATATCTAAATAAAGCAACATAAACAGACTCTGAATACAATAAATTAGTTATACAACGAAGACAAGACATCCACCATGGTGGCATATGCCTTACGTTCAACCATCTTTGTTTGGTTTTCAAGTCAGAGCTGTGTAAAATAATTTAAATAGGAGAAAAGGGGTTTAAGCCCTCAGATGATTAGAGGTCTAATGCTGAATGGCAGAGGTGGTTGCACAACTCCTATTCACTGGTGATTTATGTCGGGGATAGTCAATGTTGTCATTAATCCTTTGCAGTGACAGGTTTTGTGCGTACAAAAAAAGAAAAAAAAATGGGTGAGATTAAGGCAGATTGAAGCATCTCTGAGAAAAGCTGTGAAGAAGGAAGAAGACATAGCGCCAGCACCATTTGCAATGCAATGTTTCACAGGTGATACAGTTTAGTAGTAGATCTGTCCTGACATTTAATTTAAATTTGCTCCAGCATCCTGGGACGCATTGCAATATACATATAAGTCAGGAAACTTTGTGTTGGTGCTGAGGCTGATTTAACCTACAGGGTTAGTCCAAAAGACAGCAATTCAATTTATGCTTATCTGACTGACCATAAGGAAAATTAATTATTAACTCCTGCCACTGTGATAATTAATACATCTTTAAATCAGGCATCCTCACAAGCCTCTGCAGAGCTGTAAGTATTAAGACATGTACTGCTTGGACAGGGCTGAATAAGGAGGCCTTGAAGGATTAATCAGAAATAATTGCAGAGCAGAAACTGAAAAGTGTCCAGGACATCAATTTGCTATTGACAAATCTGAATGTAGAGAAGGTCATTATTCATAGCTTCAAAATCTAAAGTGGCCTACTGAATGGAATACAAACAGATTTAAAAAAAATCATTATATCTCCTACTGATTTTGCACCTGCTGTATTTGTTTGGTGGTAGTGCTAAAAAGATGTGGCTTTCATACAGCAACTAACATGTTGCTGCAAATTGGACAATCAATCCCAGTTTAGAATTAATACATATATACTGTATATTTGAATGAGTTGGTCATTTGAGATATTTAAGGAATCCAACAAACAAAACCCCAGTGTTATATTTTTTAGCATTAAGCCCTTATGACAGACTAATGAGACCTAGGATAGAAAGATAAGAGACCATTACGCACCAGGT
Organism: Scomberomorus guttatus; assembly: GCA_038419695.1. NCBI lineage: Eukaryota > Metazoa > Chordata > Actinopteri > Scombriformes > Scombridae > Scomberomorus > Scomberomorus guttatus. The sequence goes on along the minus strand of CM076453.1, from coordinate 14,184,483 downwards.
ACCACTGCTTAGGGAAATCTGGGTCTGTTGGGTCTTCATAGACATCCCTCTTCTTCCTTTTTTTCACCACTTGCTGCTCCGCCCATAGAACCTGGGTTTCCCAGCACACACACAACAGAGAAAATTCAGAGTTATCCTCACATGCAATTGTGACATTATTAATGTTCTAATTTCTCAAATTGTTGCAATGTCCCACAGATTGCAGATGTGGAAAAACACGGCCCCAGCTGTGTTCAAAAAGTAATAACTAGAAAGAGAGGCAGAGTTGAGAAGCAAATCTAATTAATTTCATTCCTGAGTTGCAGTGTGAAAGTAGCGAATGTAGGGGCCTTTGAAGTCCTGGAGGCTGCTGGGATATGTGCAGGCCTGGTAGGGCTCGGTGACAGTAAATGTAAATATCACACTTAGTAAATGTCATTTTACACATATATACACACACACACACACACACACACACACACACACACACACACACACACACATATATATATGTATTGTATAGCAAATAATTGAATGTCTATCCATTGCCAGTTAAAATGACTCATCCACTAAGCATTTATATGTTCAGCTTTCATGCTTTTATATACATAGATAGTCTTTATCCTGTGAGCATGACTGATATGATGATAATGACACACACACCTTTTTTATTAATGTTTAAATATTTTAAAAACACTTACAACATCAATACTAGATGATTGCAGTATCTTTCAAACTCCTGTTTGAAATTCTGTTCTGTCATTTAAAGGCGCAGGCAGCAGTGCCTCCTCCAGATATAGTGATTGCCAATGAGTGCAGGGACAAAACATTAACTAAGTACTTAAGCACTTTTCTTGGACCAAACTATAGACACTGTCCAGACAGCCAAATATAAACACAAGCCGTCTTCATTCACACACAATTTTATGAAACAAAATCAGCTGAAGCCTGGTACTTTGTAACCCTAGTGAGGAACGCCTCCTCAAAACTGTGGTTGAAAATACTTCTACAACAAAGTCCTGTCTGCTGCTCATTAACAAAGACAACTTCTGGTTTGTTAGCTAAGAGGTTTGAAAGCACATCAAAATACCTAATGCTCAATCTGAACCGTTTAGCAATAGAGAAACACATTCAAAATTACATTTAAAGGTTAACTTGGATTGACCTAATACTATAGAAACATAGAGGGAGTGAAACTGCAGTAGACACATTAGTTCTAGCAGTTTAAGCAAATGCTGTTGTCAGTAATAAATGAATTCTTTGATTTTTTTGTTGAAGGTGATGAAGCTTAAACTGGTTTCATTTTCTATCAGGAACACTCAAGTGAAGTGTGTCTAAATGTGTGAATTTCCTAGACAATGCCTTGCACATTCTGAAAGTACAACTTTTCTGTTACTATTTAAGTACTTCAGTATGTCTTTTCAAAATGTTTTTCTTTTCTGGCAATTTCCTTGCTGCTGTCAGAGTTGTTTTTAGTAGTGAGACTTCTCTACTTGCTTGATTTTATGATTATGTGGTCTTACAAAGTGCGTGGTCTGAATGAAAATGTGTTCAGTACAGCTACTGAGGGTTGTGTAACTGCTAACCTCGTTGACAACTTTGCCTTAGAGAATGAAGCCATTAACCTTATTCAAGTGACCCTAGACTAATTAACATTTATCTCATCTCATTACATTTATAACTGACCTCATTGCACTGCTGCCCGCTGCACACCATAATATTATCAAGGCAACAACTGAGACATGAATCAGACGTTCTGGATACAGCCATCTATCTTTGGATATACTGTAAAACTCATTAGCTCTTGAGTGTTTCATTTTATATTTGACTTTATAATGTTTTATAAAGTCAATTAATGCAAATTAAACACTGGCACATTCAGCTCACAACTTATTTATATAACATCACTTTAAGAAAACTGACATTAAATCATAATGAATGTAATGTAATATAATCTTTTTAATTATGGCAAATTATGGAATATTTTATGCAATGGTTCAGCTAGATCACCCACTCTGAAGGACTGAGAAAAACTAAGTATAATCCATATCTTCCTGGAGACCAAGTGATTGATGGAGGACTAATTACAACACAGAGAAATAAGCATCACCCTGAGGCCTGAGACAAGGACAGTATAGTGGCCATACACAACCACACAAAGAAACAATCATGAGACAAGGAGGAGGTCTCCACATGAGCTAAGCCACTAATCCTCTTGAGCAATAAACTATTTGTTCCATCTCTTGCACCGTGTCCTGAGGGCTTTCACATATGATGACTAAGGAGAAACAGTGCTGGTCTTGTTGTGTAATGCAGAGAAACTGGTAGAAAAACAGCCTCTGCTTTGATCTAGACCTCTGCGTTTCCACAGTTGGAGAAAGAAGACGTGTTAAAGGATAAGTCCGGTCCTATAGATCCTATAGACCTCTTTTATTGTCCAGACTATTAAAAGCGCCACACCTTTGCACTGGCTGACATGTTCCTTTATTACAATAAACATGGGCACTGTAGTTTATTTTGAGTCTATCCCACATACACCGTTCTAGTATTGTAAATACTTGCTAGCGCACCAAATCCGCCACTGAAAATAGTCCCCAACAAATGCACTATTTCCTCCTGCCCTGTTCACTGACCATTAACGTCTTCAGTAGGAGCAATTGGGCTTGAGCCTGACAGGCACAGACAGGCTTGATAAGTCGAAAGGTTTAGGTCTTTCTATGGGATTTGTTGACAATAACAAAAATATAATATATCAACAGCCTGGTCCTTTAACATTAAGGCCTCAGCACCTAAAGATACAGTGAACTCTTACAATCAGAGACTAAAGGCTGATTTATATTAGTCTCTCGACACTTTTGATAAGTGTTGCTTGACAGAAATGACATATTTTCGACAGAAAAAAAACGTTGCTCTACACTTTCCTTTCATGTTGCGCACCTAGAGAATTTTGTTATGTTGCGGACACCATCATAATTTGTCACGCAATGTGATTGGGTAGTGTCACTGAACTTCCTTATTGATATTTTGGTCTGTAATTTTAGATAATTTGAAACGTCCTTGTTTAATTAGTCCTGGTCAGGATGATATAATGTAACTAAACAAGCTGGCTGGAGGATAGTGTGTGGTTACCATGGAGACAACTGAAACCTTTCGCTGAAGCATAAATTGAAAACCTTGCGCAACTCTTTAATCTCTGTTGAGCGACACTTATCAAAAGTGTCGAGCGCCTGACCATAAATCAGCCTTTACTCTGTAGCGACACTGCGAGAGAAAGGGAGAGGAAGAGAGGTGTAGTGTAAAGTCCCTCCAAAGCATGCAGCAAGCTGCCTTACACTGCGGTTTGTTCAAAACCAACAGCAACCACCCCAAAACAAATCGATTCTTCTCCCTCATAGAGAAGGTGTGGGGTGTGGAGAGGAGATGACAAACAACCTTTGCAAGCATAATGGTAAAAGCTTATGCAGCTGCCAATGTCATCTAGCCACTGTGTGATTATTCAAAGGGGTTGGTGATAAGCAGCATGTTAGCACCAGAGCGCTGAAGAAAAGAGACAATGGAGGTAATGTGAGAGACAGCGGCCAGATTACAAATAAGGAAAAACTGTAACGAGCTCAAAGCTTTGCACTGACTAATCCAAATCCAACCATTATGTTTTCATTGCCTTTTAAATCTGTTTTCTTTGACCCAGGTGAAACAGAACCTTTTCTTTCTCATTTTTTTCAGGGATCATGATGGTCTCACACACACATATGAATATACAAATGCACATAAATAAATACATGTAAACACAAACCCACTCACTTATGCTGTGGTGTCTTTTTTGGCAGTGGCCATGCTTTGCCTGAGGGTTGATCTGTTTCTTGGTGTGTGGGTAGGTAGATAACCTAGGGACAAGCTGTTGTTCCTTAGCCAGAAACCCATTGCCCTGAATAGCTGGAGGTTCAAGTGTGGTGTTAACTTGAACTACTGACTTTCTGACTGAGATAAAGCGATATGGGCAATGGAATGAAATGGAATCTATTCTGTCAAAAATGTCTTCATATTAGCTAAGGCTTTATCGCTCTGGTCCTGTTGTTGGGGCTCCAGTTTTCTCATTTGGCATTGTCAAATGACATATACAGAATAAAGGAAATAGATAACCTAGGAATACAGTAAACCCCAGGTTCCATCTTCCAGATTAACTCTAGTCCTTGCCAGTCACTTATTAGAAGAACATCAAGTTTCAATTGACTGTTCAATGGTTTTTGCTAGAGTTCCTTCTGCACTGTGTCCCTCACCATTGCATATAACTCTAAAATCCAGTATTGCCCATCATTAAATCTTCCTCAGTAACAATGACAAAATCCCAGCCTCTGTCACTGCCTATACTGAATCTCAGTTGTCGTTGATTTTGGAGATCTCAAAGCAAATCTTATAGCCATTTGAGTGCTATAGTACACTCTCAGCTCCTAGGTAGACACCTCTGAACCCATATGCTCTCAGAGCCTTGTTAACGTCTGTTTAGCCTGACCCCTGACACTACTGGCCTCAGTGAATGTCACCATATCTCACTAATGATGTCTTGGGGACTCTGCGCTTGTCAGACCACATCAGTCCTCTCCTCAGCCATTTGGACTCGGGCTCAGGAAAAGCTAGAGAGTAGTCCTTGAGCTGTACTTAGCAGGCTCACCTTGCTACAGATGGTCCAAGTCTGTTCTCACTTCATAACTGCCCCCTTTTTAGCACCACTCAGTTACCTCTTAAGATGCTTTTAAATAGCAACAATTACCACTGCTGCCTCCAGTGTTTCCAATGCAAACACAGCAGCAGCCCGTTGCTGAGTCAGGAGGCAGAAGAATTGAAAGAGTGGGTGGCTACATTCCTCATGTACACACATAGCCTTATGCTGCTGCTGCCTGAGAGTAATTCAACTTTTCTAACTCGCTGATCATTTTGACTTTGACAACAATGGGGAAAAGATTAAGGTGAAGAAGAGGCTTGATTGTGTGATGATTTTAACTGAAAAAAAAAACCATACAAACAAAAAAAACCAAAACAAGACCAATCTAGTGATGTTGCATGATGGTCATTGTGGTTAAACACAGTACCAAAATCATATATGGCAGATTTAAAGAGCAACTTGCAAGTTGAATTTTATTTTACTGGATTTAGAGTTTATATATCATGAAAATTATCTTGTGAAAGGTTAATGTATGATTTTATTAGTTTGAAATCAGAAATTAAGCACCCTTTTTTTTTTCAACAACGCATCATATTACGTCACATAAGGGAGTCGCTCTCCCCTTCCCAGCTGCAGTACACTGTGCAGTGAATTTGAATTTTTTTTGCTAGTTTTGTTTTGCTTTTTATCATTTTTCATCATCGTGAATAATTGTGTTCATGCAGGCTGTACACATTCCAGCCTGTCAGGACCTGAAGTCCATTTTCCCAGCAGGAAAAGCAGCAGCTAGTTTTCATGCAGGTGAAGAGACGGACTTCACTGCTGCCTCTGTGATGGAGGAACGTGGTTGTGTGCAGGCTCATTTTAGACAGTAGGGTTATGTTATTTGCGATATGATGAAGTTTAGGGTGGGATGTTGAAACCGGGACTGTGTGAGGTTGATAGCTGGTGGGGTTCCTCCGGAAGCTGCCTCATCAGCTCTGCCTTCAGCAGCAGCTCCGTGAAGACATGAAGTGTTCTGGTAAGTCCTTGTTTCTAATGTTTTTAACTTCCAAATCAGTCAGCATGCTGGCTTGAATTAAGAAGTAACATCTGATGAGTGTTTATTGTTGCTAGGCAGCGTAACTAACCTGTAAAACCACCAGCTGATGAGGGATAATGCTAACATTAGTTAGCTAAAATTCTTAGCATCCTATTTTGTGAATGCGGTTACCATTTGACAGGGCATGATGTTAGTCATTTTAGTAACTTATCTAACACAGGATCCTGGTGTCTACTTACTTTCTCTTTGCTCAGCTAAAACATTTGTAATTTTTATTCTTAGGTGATGTTATGTTGCTGTGATATAAGGTTTTGAGAGATGCTGCAGTAATGAAGGTGTCTCTGAGGTCCTCATATCTAACGTTAGCTGCATTTTTTCTATATCAGTTATTAATGATCGACCTTCACCATATTCTCTTGTGTAATAGTGTATATATGACATTTATGTAACATAAGTTATGTAACATAAGAGTTACTCTCAAGAAGGACAGATGCATATCTGCAGTTTCAAGCTTTCTGTGTTACTTTGAAACCATCCTCAGGAGCAGGTAGAGGTGTCAGGAAACCGCTAATAAACACCAGGTGTGCCAGCTGATTGCTCTGCAGCATCTGATGATGTCTCAACATCATGTAAACACCTTCAGTTCCTTTGATGTCCCATTTCTTTTTTTAAATAGTGTTGTGTCCAGAAGGAAAAAAACAATCCTTTAATACCTGGCATGTTGGTAAAAAATGTATCTTGATGTTTGTAGTTTAGTTTAAATTGGCTGGTTTTTTTTATGTCTAACATTTTTATTATCAACATATTGTTTCTGTTCTGAAACTGGTCCAGGGAGGCTTTGGATGCAGATATGAAGGAGAGGGAGTGGAGGACCTGAAGCTGTGGAGGCCAGCCATCTTTAACCAGTTTAACCAATGTCAGTCAGTCATTTAATATAATTTATTTGGGTCAGTGCATGTATTAAATATATCACTGACTGTGATCTAAATATTTTTTTATCTCCCCCACCATATGCATCAGCACTCTTGGAATCTCTGAGGGAGGACTACTCCACCTCATCAAAGACTCTATGAGAGAGCAGCGCTGCCCTGTCCTCCACTGGTCTGGGGTCCCTCTCCAGATCCTGCCAGCAGATCACCAGACACGAGGCAGTCACAGCCTGTAACCTGCAGAGCCTTCACTGTTTAACACAGGACTTTAGTGTAAACCCCGCTCAGATGTCGTGGTTCTCAGTTTGCAGTTTGACATTATTACAAGTCAGATTAATTCTACAATTCATACTCATATTTACCAAGAGGTTACATTTTCAGTTTCAGACTGACTGATTTGCTTTGTTTTTTATTTATATTTGAAACCTGGGAAGAGATTTATATGAAATTTGGGGAAATTTAGATCATGAATGACTGAGTGAACAGTTTTTAACATTTTCACTATTTAGTCATTGTTTTTATTTCGATGTAGAGCCAGACACGGATTGAAACATTTTGAAATAACTAATTAAGCATTATGCACCTCTGGGGGTATCCACTGTGGTTTCTAGTTGTTTTAAAAGGTACATTGGTATTTTTTCATTTGACCATATATGTTTAAGATACACCCAGATACATAATTTAAAAACTTACATTCAGTATGTATGTATGTATGTATGTCTTGGGACAGAATCATTCCTATACAAATACTGTTTAAATAATTCACTTATATTAATCAAGTAGTCTGCTTACAGTGTTCATTTTGGCTCTTTTCATACATGACAACATATGGAAAAACATTTTAAAACAATGTTAATTCTATTTTTTTTTTTATCTTACTCCCATGATACAGGCATGATATTTACTTAGTGGCTGCAGCACTGTTATCAGGTGTTGTGGCGGGGTGTGGGCATGTTTATTTGTAACCACCGTGAAACAATCCGAAAATAATGTTTTCGCTTATAAAACGATTTCTCGCCACCACTGCTTGCTCTCCTCATCCACTCTCTAGCTCGCTCAACCACTCTCTCTCTCTCTCGTCTTTTTTAAAATGAGTCGGGAAGCCGACAGCAAAGCCTAACTTTACTTTTAACATTATCAAACAAAGAGAAATGTCATCCCCTTGTAATGTTTTTGTCCTCCCTCATGGCAGGGTTGTACAGCTCTAATCAGTCTGATTGCCGGCTGTAATATACAAATGTCAATTAGATAGCAGTCTGCATGAGAAATAAAGAAAAAGAAAAAAATTGGTTATAATAATCATCCGCCTATAGTGATCAATTTGACCTGGACTGATGTGATCACTATAAGTGGTTTCCACTGTAGCATATTTCATACCAGTGTTTTATAGGTTAGTGGGTGTCTGCTGTTACTCTGTGTTAAAACACTTATCGATCAGTTAGATAGTGATAGTAACTTCCAAGTTGTTTTGAATTTTGGTGGTGGGATTAGACCTTTTATATTTGTATTACATAATGTGCTTTATTTTACTCAATGCAGTTGGAGAACATTAGAATGCACTAATAGTTTTTATTTATATAGGTTTGTTATTAGTATCAGCTGCTGATGCCTGCAGGCCTAGCCATTGATGCAGTATCTGATAATTATGAAGCTGCTCTTAACACCATAAAAAGTGTTAATACATCCAAACACTTGCTTGTTATTGTGATAACTTTTATTAATTCTCACCTAAATGAGGCCACTGAAACCCTGTGTAATGTCCTCTGTCGTCCTATTAGAAACCTAGATTAGAAACGTATCTCTCTCTCTCTCTCTCTCTCCTGATGTAATGGTAGCATACTGTAAAACATAATTGTGAAAAAACGCAGAGATATTATGTGGTATGAGATACAACTGATATAAGCTGTTAGATATTGTTAGCTAACGCCCATACATATATATGTGTATATACCTATAAGCTATCACTGCTCACTCACCCAGTCCTCCAGTGGTTCTCCTCACAATACAACTCTATTTCTCTCCTCTGACCGTTATTCCTTTTATTCCTTCTAACCCTGTGTCTGTCCCTGGTCTCTTGGATGCCTAGCAGGCTCATAATTATAAGGCTGTGGTCCGTCATATGCGTATGAATAAACATTTACAACCTCCTCAGTGTCAAGACTAGCCTTGAGATCCATTCATTTCTTATCATTCAACTTGGCAGCTCTCCCTTTTGTTCACTTCCGGTATGGCTTAATTAGATGCGGAAATAAAATTCTCTCACAAAAATGACTCCAGAAGTCACTGTAGTGTATATATATAAGTATGTTTTTATGAAAATCTAGTTCCTACATCACTTTCCTACACATTGATTCACTGGGTTCTCCAACATGCAAGTTGCTCTTTAAAGCGTCAGTTCATCCAAATCACAAACAAAATTATTTCCTTTACAAGTAGTGCTGTATTATAGTCATGTGAATAGATTTTATATTTTAAACAGTTTTGAGATCTTTGCCACAGACAACTCTGTCAACACCCCCTTACTATATAATTGAGGTGCAGTGCATTCTGTTTGTGTCACTCGAAGCACCAAAACATTACACTTGAAAAACAACAGCCACGCGTCTTTTCAGAAACTGTGTCCTCCTGGTACTCAAGGTGAACCACTGTTGTCGTTGTTTTTATTGAGAACCATTTTCTACACACATTTTTAGTAAACAAAGAAAAGCATTCACAGTGAGGTCTGTGTAGAATCCTGTGTTTTGTTACTCAGAGTGGCATTGTGCCCACTCAGCTCAGGCATGAATAAAAACAGCCATGAACAAGACCATGAACACAACTTGCAAAACATTATGACATTCTAAGACTTCAATTTTTTTCATATTAAGCTTTACATTTGTCTCAATTCTTGCCTCCCACACTTAAACCCAAGCAGTATAAATATCATTTGAAAAGTATAATTTCTTAGTTTCCTACAAGGTCTCTTCTGTGTATTGCTGATTAGATAATACAACCTAAATAAAGGGAGCTCCTGATAGTGGGTAAAATTAAATTTTTCATACAGGCCTGTTGTATTAGCATATCTTTTGCTGCCTTTATAAGACAGCAGTGTAATAATCTATAAATTTCACATCTAATTACCATTTTTATGCACAAGGAAACACTTTTTTAAAGATCCTATCTAGTGTTTCCTCAAGGATGATTTTTCCTCTAGTGTGAGGAGGCTCAGGTTAATGTACCTTGATCTGGAGTGCTGCTGAATTGTGGATGTTAAGCTGTAATAAAGATTCAAAGAGTAAGTTGTATAATGTAGTGGATTCAGTCATCTTTGTAAAAACGTTAAACAAGACTAACAGGCAAATTTCAACTTAGCCAGTGCAGGAACCAAGAACGTTTCTACACAGGTAAAGCTTGTTGTTATTCATTAAAACTGAGATCTCCCATTGGCCGACTAAAGCATTCTGCCGTCGTCCTTTCTTCCTTCAGGCTTTCACTGCCATTTCAAAGTCGCTGTCTATGAGAAAACAACTTGATACCTGGAAAAGCAAGTTTTAACAAATCAGAAAAGAGTTTAATTTAGTTTGGTTTTTGTTGTTTTTTCACCCACAACAGAATGGTGGTAGGTACTGCCAGAATATTCTCCTGTGTAAGAACAGCATTGTATGGATATAGATCTGGCAATGTGAGACTGCTTATCTCTTAATCACTAGTAGGAAGAAAGATTATTCCGCTATGTTGGAATTTCCATGCTGACTCAACTACATCTGGTATACACAGTAGCTGAGATTTTGCAGAGTTACATTATGCCAGATATAAATTAGTGGTTGGGCTGTGTGTGTCAGAACCAGATGTCCAAATGAAGATGACATTCGGGGGTGGAAAATGTTCTTGTTTTTGGATGTAAGACAGACAAATGCCAATTATCTTATCTGATTAAAATGTAGGTGCAAATAATGATTTTACAAAGCAAGAGAAAAAGCGAGACCAAACCGAGAGCCTCCCAGCTGTGCTGTTGTTTGAGAGGGTTTATTTAGCATATGTAGGCCTACAGCTATGTAGTACCTCTGAACGGGTCAGGGGGACAGATGAAAAGATCAGTGTGGACTGCAAAGAATAGAGAGTTTGACAAGCTGTCATTGATGCTGGCATCCTTTTCTCTTGTGATATACACACTCTTCTGTGTGTAATCCAATCTGTCTTTTGGCCTTTTGTTGCCAACATGGAGTGCCGCAATGAGCTGTGTGAGAGCTGACAACAGTCTTACCTGTGGTTCTTTTTGCAGTCTGATGTGTATCCCCCTGTGGCCAGACAAAGCCCTCTTCTCCACGGCATGATGCCTGAAGTGATAATAATCTCCAAAAACCTGCACAAACACAAAGGGAGAGGCAATGGGTTCACCTGCAGTAGAAGGATGGCCAGATAACACCCCATGCTCACCAAGGCATTCATGTGCACATGAGCAAAATGTGCAGATAGTGTTGATTTTGTAAAGAGCTGAAAAGAGACACATCCCTTTGCACAGAGCCTGGCATTTTCTGCCCATATTCAAAGCTTAATCAGTATCAATTACTGTACGGGCTAGTACTAATGTAAGCAACTCTTCACTTAATGAGGGATAAAACAACCATAATTTCATTAGCAGCCATAACATATCCCACGAGTCCTCGCCACAGAAGTGCTGTAAAAGCCTCATGAGAGTGGTAGCTGTTGAATAACAAACAAAATTGGTCTTTCATCATTGTTAAAATGATAATAAGTGTTGAAAAGATAAGTGAAGATAAGTGTTGAAATTTCACAAGCCAGTACAGTGTTAAATATCTACTTGTATATGAACAGAACCCGAGAAACATGTCTCAGCTTTTCATAAAGAATGATGAAAGAAGCTGTCTGTTCCACAGAGCAACAAAAAGCTTGTGGAACAGCAGCTAACCTGGAAGTGGGGTTGAGAGACTTTGGCTCTCTACAGATTGAAGAAAATGTCAGACACACACACACACACACACACACACACACACACACACACACGCGCTGTGTATCATTTCAAAGCTATACTGAGGCATTTCTTGTAGCACTCATTATTCCTTCACATGTCCTGCTGAAAAAAGAGCTTTTAAAGGAAAGCAATTGGGTGACAGCTGTCACCAAACTGGCCTAAAACCTCAGGGAGTGCTTTCTTTTTGTCAGCCTTGCTCTTAACTGACACATGAAGCAGCCTGCACCTCCTTTAGTCATGGTCAAGGACATCTGACCTGAGGGCAGGATAGAGACTAAATAATAAATACATCCAGAGATAAGTTTGCTGTAATAGACAAAAATAACCAAACAAAAGGTATAGGAAAAGGAAGAGAAGGAGCAGCCCAAACACTCTTTACATGGTTATTCACAAGAGAGCAGCCTCCATTTGAAGAGGAAGCATTGCAATCTGTACAGTAGTGCCACTGGGGACTGGCTCACCTTCACAAGCCCAGTGGAGCGGAGGAAGAGAGGGGGATAGAGGAGGGGTGGGGGAATGACGGAGGAAAGGAAGGGGGGGGGGGAGGGGGGGAGACGCGGGGTTTGACAGGCCGACCAGGCAGGATGGATGTGTGTGAGGAGGGAGAAGAGCAGACGCAGCAGGATGGAAGGCTCTCCTGGGGCTGCGGGCTGATTCTGCAGGCTGGCTGTCTGCAAGCCGACCAGACTGGAGGCTGGAAGCTCAGAGGGCCGCGTCTGGCAGCTTGGATATGAAGCTGCCAGCCTTGCGCTGTCCAATTTGACTTAATTTGTCAAATATTTGTAATTAAGCCTCGATTTTAAATCACTTGCTGTGATAATTTCCACATAAACTGAATGTACATCACTCTTACAGTGCTCAGTAATTTTCCTTTTCTCCTTTGGAGTTCAGGTTGCACACAATTATGGGTGGAAAAGATAAATAGGGCTGCTTTTGTGAGGAGACAGATTTGCAAAAGGACAATCAAATGATGACAAATGTGGCAAGCGCAATATGAAATTTCAACATAAAATATGATTTCTGGGTGACAGGGGTGATAACTTACAAGTCAAGCAATGTCTGATAATTATCATTAAACTCTCAGATATGAAGCAGATATAAATATGCAAAATAGGTAATATACAGTACTATTAGTAAGATAATTGATACTGGACAGAAAGGTGACTTTATATTACTATCACAGCTCACTCTCCATGGAGACACTGTTGTGCTTGGTGCTAGTTGATGCTGACTCTGTGACATCTTCAATAAATTAGACAAGCAGTGACTGACCTTACAGGCACCCTGAATAAGGTAAAAGCCATGGAAAAGGAAATAGCCTATGAATGATGCAAGATTGAGGTGTGATGAAGGATGTGACCCAAGAAATTAATGAGACCCACTTTCACACTGAATGCAGCAGGGCAGAAAGCTAATTTGTGCTGCACTGGGGTGGCTTTTCTGTGGGACAAACCTATTTCTTAGAGTACTGATGTCCTCATTTAGACCAAGAGTCCATGGGTCTTGGGAAATTGAGATGGAGATGGAAATGTTGGTGTAGCTGCCTGTGAGTGCGGCTGAGTCATGCCTCTCCACAGTCGGAACCTGAATGAATCATATGGCGTGTGTGTATGTGTGCCAGTGATAATAATTGAGAGCAGTGTGGGTCATTAGTCACCCTGCCACTATGCTCTGATAATGCTCTGCATTAGAGGCATACTGCCCTTTACACTCCCCACTGGGCAGTGGCAGAAGTTGCTATCTCATGTGTTTCTTTCTTTAGTTGTTTTGCTCCCATCTCCATCTCATCTATGCCTTTGTGTAGCCTTAAGGTGGATTTTTAAGAGACATGTGTATTGTATCTAATTAAAAAAAACTGCTAATTAAGACGAGGGCATTTATATGGATTTACTTGTACATGTTTACATTTATATATATGACATGTATATGGATAAAGACAGATAGTCTTACATAGTCAAGTCCAAATTATTTTAAAGCTAAGATAAGAAAATTAATAAAAGATTATCCCACTTGCATGAATGTATAACATAGTTCTTGCAGTATCCACACAGAAAAATGTTACATTTGAGAAAATGAAACCATGTAAACTCTCTGAAAGAACAGACAGGTGAGGAGAGAAGAGGAGCACTTCTCCAAATTTCTGTTTTTAAGATGTGCCCTGAGGTTTCCCCCTGGCCAAATCCAAATCTGCACAGCGTGTACTTGACGAATCACTGCAATTCTTCATAAATGAATTTCCAGGGGCATGTACGTTACAGCAAGCATAAAAGAAAGAAAAAAAAGACAGCACTCTTGACATCAGCAAGAATATTCCACTCAACCAAACATGTTTAATAACATATGTGTGAACCAAGGACAGGCCAAAAAGAGCTGATAACAGATCTAAATAGAATCTTGGTGGGCTTTAACGAGTGGGATGCATTCATACTCAGAAAGCATATTGTTGAATAAAAGCTTCACATATGAATAGCTTTGGATTCCAGATATACAGGTTTTAATGAAACATATTTTAATATGTTCTCAGATAATGAAAGCAGTAGAAAGTGAAAGACCACAGTAAAAATGTTCTTATAAACTCCAGTGAAAGTACCCCTTGTAATGTAAAAACACTTTTTATCCTACATTCTAAAATCCCCTGAGACTCAACTGTGGCCTCGCTCTGTTGACTGAAAATAAGCATAATTTTCAGTAGTTTGAAAATACTTTTGAAAATAGTTGAATCGGTTTTGACCAGATATTCGCAGCAGAGATGATGAAATGAGATATTATGTTTTGGTGAAAGATATCGCTCTGATTTAAACAAATGTTGATAACACAAGATGTAGAAACTCCTTTCCTTTCTTGTACTTATTGTTAACTTCATTAAATTTTAAATTGCTTTGATATTAAAGAAAACACTGTATGTATCTAGTAGAAACTTCAAAATTACCTAAGTTTTAAAATAAATTTCTGTAGGTACAAGGAGTGTGCTAGTTTTGCCAGAACACTGCATTATGAGGAAACTGTTGCTTAGGCAACAAACTGAACATTTGTATACTGCTTAAATACAATATTTTTGGCCATGATGACTACATTAATTTTTTTTAACCTTGAAAGCTTGGAGGTTTGGTTTATCTTAGTAAATTCTGTAAGAGAGAAAGAGGCTTGTTTGGGCTGGTCATCAGTGAAGCATGTCACTGTGATTTGATTTAATTTTGGGTTAATTCACTCAGACAATGTCCACTGAGATGCAGAGTTGTGACAAACAGACTGCACAAAAGCCCTAATGCAACTGTAGTTTCTACAATGGGACGGCCCTCTGGTGCAGTGGACTTGGCAGAAGTACATCTGTGAGGCCGGGCTGAACCCTCTTGGATCTGTGTGATCATGGTAATTAGCATTTAGCAGGGAAAAATACTCCTCCATGCCTGCGCTTGATTTGAATTCCCTGTGCAGCCGCAAGAAGAATTTGAATTCTGTGACTTAAAAAAAAAAGACATTATTTATGAACTGAGATTTGTCCAAATTGGGCTCATCTGATGTGAATGTCAAGTATTTCAAGCTTGTAATTTGAGCAACTTTGAACTTATAAGAGTATGCACTTGTGTGAGACAGACAGCTGTGGGAGTCTACACGTTGGCTGAGTTTGAGTGCAACTGACGTTAAGATCGCATATCAAAAGCTTTCTATCAGTCCGAGAGCTATGTGAGGCATCAAAGAGCCATCAACCAGTTGTGCTGTTTTTTTCACCATTACTTCAGCTCACCCACCACATCAATGTTTTACTTTTGATTTTTATTTCTCTAATAATCCCACCTCTAACTACTGAAAGCTAAATGATGTTATTACCCCAGCATGCCCCATATCAGCGGTCATACTGCTCCACTCTGCCGAGGAATTCAAGATATCTGCTGATGTTATCAGTCAGAGAGGTTGTTCGACTTCAAGGTGACTGAAAGTAATGTCATGGTATGTCTCCTACATCCCATAGTCTTCTGTGTCCTGTCCTCTTCCCGTCTATGGTGGCTGCCTTGGTCTCTAGCCACCTCTAGCCACAGTTGTTAAGTCAATATTGGCCAGAAGGGATTGGCTTCAGATCAGTGGTGCCGAAAAGAGAAATGGTGCAAGCCTTCACTAGGCTGTAACCTAATGTTATTTCACATTGCAGTGCATACGCGTAGTGTTTAGGCAACTCTCCAATGTTACTAATTTGAAATGAGGGAAAGTTTTCTTTTCACTCTCATTAAACTAGTAAGGATAAAATTATGCGCTGCACTTGTTGAGTGCCTTAAATTTGTTTTGTGCCAGACATGCTGTGGTTTTCTCAAGTGATAGGTGACAGAAAAGGTACACAATAAAATATAATTTTTCTTATCGCCAAACTGAAATTCTGCTGGGGGACTCAAACGAATTCCAATATTCAGGGAAATGGCGGTATAGAGGCTGGAGAGAATGAGAATATGTGTGTGGATTCCAGCCGACTAATGCAATGATATACTGTGTGTGTGTGTGTGTGTGTGTGTGTGTGTGTGTGTAGGTTTGTATGAAATCAGCATTGGGACTGAATACAAATATTCAGTATTCAGCACGGGAGCTTAATGGTCCACTATGCTGATATTGACTGTTACCGAGTGGACTTCCTTAAGCTTAGGAAAACTGCACACAGGCAAATCCACCCTATTGGAATTGATGTCAATCAGACCCATCTTGCACGGAAATCACAGCGAGAACAGTATTTCACTTTAAACACTGAGCACCTCCATTCACAGCTTGTGATATACAGTATTATTCTACCAACCTTGATGGAAGATGCTACAGTAGGGAAATAACTGTGTGAAACACACACAAATGTGCATAATGCTGCTCTGCTTCTCTGTACAGAAAGAAGGCACTCAGAGGCAGCTTTTGTTGCACATGTGAGATAGAAATGTCAGCGGCACAGCAGAGCTCATTAATTGCCCCACAGCCCACCAACCCTTTCTCCCTTCTTGCTTTTTTTTTTGTTTATGTTACTTATTCACACAAAACACACATCAATGCAAAACCCCTACAGAAATGGGTATAATCTTTGTTGCTTACAGTTTATATACACAGCAAATAGTATGGTATGATATTTGCTATTGGGCTAATAAAACAGTTATGTTGTTGGCGTCCACTGAGCCAATGGGCTGCCATCTTTTGGACTAATTACAGCTGAAACTCTGGGGTTCCGCTTATGCAATGGACATGCTACATGACTTCCAAAGTTGTCAGATCGCTGCATTGTTCACACTGCACATCTTTCTGTCTCGTAATCGGGAATCTTGAAGTCATTGTGGTTTGCACACTACATGATTGATCGGCAACAGGGGGGATCACACATTACAAGATCTTTGACCAGAAGGAATCCCGACGAGTCTGTCTGGTCTCCAAACTACGTTTTGTCGCAAAAACACACGCGAGATGTGACGCGGGAAATGACGCAATACCATGCGTGTAAATAAAGGTAAATAAGGTAAATATTTTTGAAATGAAAACGTAGCTGCCTGCTCGTTTTGTGGTTCGGCAAGGAAGACAAGGTTACCAATACTGAAAAGCTTTTGTGTATGCCAATGTATTCTGATAGAAACTATATTATTGTGCTCACCCCCCATACAAATAGATGCATAAGACTGGGTTGAGGGAGCTGCTGCACCCTGTGTCTTGTGTCTTGTGCTCTCATTGGCTGTAACTTGTCGCCAGGCTCATTGCCAGTCACAACACTTTTCACACTACAGGATTTGGACTCCCCAATAGGTCCAGATATTTAGCCTGCTCGATATCTTTTAGGCATCTGGGAGGCATCGGCGAGCTCTTGGATCGCGTCTTTGAACAGTTAATACATAGTGATCTAGTGCCGATTTGCGAAGGCTGAGTGAAGGCCGATTTGCCTCTAATCTGGGGCTTTTGTCGGCGATCTCCAAAAGCTGCTGGCGAGTGGAAAATCAGGACTCAAATCGTGTAGTGTGAACTCGGCATTAGTGGGAGAAGCTCATTATTTTACCCTGAAATAGAGGCTAATTGGATGTTTTCAAATGAAGGTTAATTATTTGTTTGCATCTTCTTTCTGCATGTTGCCCGCCTTGACTGCATTCATCAGCTCAGGGGACTTGTTGTCTTGGGGAAAGCTGAGCCACAGAAAACTGTTCTGGCTAATTATGTGGCTGAATAGCAAAGATTTACAAAATGCCTATGAAGACCGTCCTTCCAGTAATGGTGGTGAGGTAGCAAAACAGAGGCAGCATGAAAGGTGTTTAAACCGATTTGGGCCATTGAATAAGTTTTCTTTAATAAAAGTAAAAGAGGGTTATACAAGCAGTTGTGTCAAAAGAGAGCCCTTGAGAGTATAGAGAATCTAAATCACGACTGGTGCGTCTGGCCAGACCTATTCTAATTCTAGGAGAATAGGACACAGCGGAATATGAAAGGAAGTAGGGAAAATGAAAGCGAGGCAGGAGAAAGAAATATATCCCAGGAGGACAGATGAGTGGAGAAGGTGGCACACTAAGTGGGAAATGGCTACAAAAGGCATGCGTCACAGACGACACTAAGAAAGTAGAGCGCCTACTGATGCCTGACCTTTGGCTAAAATTACCATTAAACAAAAATTTTTACAGTTCTGTCACTGCCAGTGACTACTGCCCTGTAATCCTAATCAATGATGATATCACCCTTTGTGATTCTATGCCTGAATAAAACATGGTGAATCTGCATGATATCTCTTATGCCTTGATGCAATTGTTTTAAAGTTAAAATTAGACCACAAAATTAAGGCTTGAGTACATTACGGCCTGAGTACATGAACCTTATGCATTTGCTGCAGACATAAAAAATGTAGAAAAACTAGGATTCCTGATGTAGCTTATCTGTGAGGTGTGATTTTTCAGAGAACAGATAAGGGACAGAGCAGGGAGAGGGGTGCTTATCAGAAACCACAAACACACACACACACAAACACACACACACACACACACACACACAAATACACACACGCAGAGTAAAACTACATCATCACTCAGCCAAACCTTGCTTGGAGTGGCACTGATACATCTAGCCAGCATCTTGAACTCACAAACATGCTGATGTTCAAAGTTATTCACACAAGCATGCACAAACACACACATACACACACACACACACATGCACGCACACGCACACACACACATACACTCCCGAGACTGAGCTGTGGCTGAAAGGGAGACTGAGACAGATAAAAAGACCTTGCATTTGAGGGTAACTGTGTGTGTGTGAGAGAGAGGAACATTAAATTGTTCGGATCACTCCTTGCCTTTTTAATTTGAGATATATCCCACTGGGCTGATTCCTAAGTCCCGGTCTTGGTTGGAGAAATGTGTTAACCAAATTAGTAAACAGTAAACACTCAACTTTAACTATGCTTCACTGGAGCATTGAATATTCATATAGTCAAAGAAAGGTTGGATAGATTGCTTCTTGCGATGCTTCAGCACAGCACTAGGCCGGATTTCTCCTCGTGTAGGTATTTGGTGATATCAGTAATAACACTGTTAACCTGCTCTGATATGACAGAGGTCTATAAAGCCTAGGGGTGAAGGAAGCTAGACATCTCTCCATGTAATGTTCCTGTTACCATTCATTGAGTGAGTGGTAGAGACCGAGAGCAAGAGAGAGTGACAGACAGGGAGCAGGAGGGGATGAGAGATAGACTAACAAACATTCAAATGCATTGGTAAACAGAATCTTTACCGAAACGGGCCACAAGGGGCCTTTTCCTCTTGCCATGAGGAAAAGCAGGAGAATTGACTTGATGATATGCGAAAACAACTTCAGCGGCAAGCAAAGGATTGAGATCAAACTGGGTTAATTTTCAAGCCGTTGGGAAAGAGCAGAGTAAACAGACATTTTGAGCAGATGAACAGAATCACTGCTCCTTGGATCTAAAGAAGCGATGGAAACAAATGTGCCACCACGGTAAGTGCATCTGACAATGAGCTTAAGCAATGAAGCGTAGCATTATGCAGATGAGGAGAAAGACAAAAAAAAATGCATGAAATGAGTGAGTTAAAAAAAGCCCACAGAACTGAAAGTCATCTGAAATATTGAGTGTGTTACAGTGTTTGGTATTCCAAGGTGTTGTGCTGTACGAGTACAACCTGAATGCTGTTGGCCTTTAGTTTATGTCTGGAGGCAGCAGGTCATCTTGATTGCCATGTCATAAAAATTTAAAAGCAATTTTGAGCTGAAGTGAATAGCACACACAAGCTGCACTTGACTCTATCATGCAAAAAAACTATCTCTCTTTCCTCCTCCTCCTCCTCCTCCTCCTCCACTAATTTATGTTGTAATAGAGCTCTTGTGCTCTTACATGACTTTGTTTCAACCTGTTGTATGGAGTCGTGAAAGAGCACGCTTTCCCGAGGAATGAAAAGCCTTATACTTGTTAGTACAGTAACTACAGTCCATGAAAAATCAATGTGAAGAGCACTCAAAGGGTTGTCCTATTGATTTTTCATAGACTAAGATCAGTCAATCTATCAATGGATGTAAAAGGGGAGGCAGGAGCACTGCAAGAGGCGCTTTGGGTGTACAGCAGCAGTGATGGACTACTGAAAAGGAAATGTGCAAAACGTCCTCTGCCTTGTATGTGACCTTCACTTCAAGGGCTCAGCTCAGGAAAATGGAATCTGTCAGCACTTTCAGACATAAAGCAAGAAGCTGCAACCCCATTGCATGAAAAAACAAAACCCCCATGAGAAAAATTACCTCACACTCTCACTTAAACATCACAGTGAGATGAGGAAAACACCTGCGCGCACATGCACTCTCCAACACATACCGGCACACTCACACCTCCATATCTCTGTCTTCCATTCTCTGTGTGTGATAAGGTCAATAAAAAAAAAAGACAACTCCAGCCTCCAGCTGTCCCCTCTGGCTCCATCCTCAGATGGTGGCCTGTTTTAAGAGCGCTGGGATTCTGTGAGGCTGCTGGATTATTCATTTGCAGAGTGTAACTCAGCCCACTGCTCTTTTCCACATCATCTATGCTGAATTCCCTGGTGCCAGAACAGCCTCTGTCAGGCTCTGTCACCCTAGTTTTCAAGAGCTGAAGTAAATAGGTTCCACTTCCATTTCCATTCAGCACTCGTCAGTTTAATTCCTTTAATCTCTGTGTCTTTCACTCCACCCCCCCACCCCCCCCCCCACCCATCACACGTTCAGTGCTTACATTTTATCGCTTTTCTCAAGTTGAGACCCTTATTAAAATCATTCATGTCTTTCTATCTGCTCAATATAAACAGGATTCAGGCTGTATGTAAACATATTACAAATGATCACATACTGTGCTGTATGTTTCAAAACATGGTGGACTCTCTATTTGTGGCATTTTCCTGAGGTGCAGTGATATTTTTAAGCTCGCCTGCACTGGTTTGGTTCTTTGATGACTCGCAATTTGCTGCAGTGGGAGGAGATGTGCAGTAGGTGGAGTGTCACTCGCTGCAATTTTGGCGTCAAGATTGCGCTGTCCACTGCCTCTGCTCAGATAGGGTCAACAGCACTCTATTCTTTGGCCTTTTTGTCATTTTAATAGGTGAAGGCGCACCCACATAAATCTTTCTAAAATCACAAAAACCTCCTTTATTGTTGGCCTGTTTCACTTTCATGTGATGGCAATGAAAATTTTGCACAGATGTTCAATATGAATGAATCCAAATGACTTGTAGATGCCTCCTTATTGCACCAATAAGTATACTAATACTAGTAACCACATGTATTTAACAGTGGTCTCTAATTGGAGTGATGCACATTGTCAAAGTGCAAATATGCATGCCAGATCCACTGGTCTCTTACTAATCAAACTGGCTGTTTTTTTTTATCTTGGTGTTATGCACAGCCTGTCAGTTTATGCAGCGTTAATCAACAGGAGAGATGGCAACATACTCTGGGAGTGGTAGAGCAGAATAATAACTGCTCATATAGTAACTGTGCAGATTAAATTAAATGATAATCGTCAGACTTTCAATATGTCTAGAAATGTGAATTCATCTTAAAATGAGACATCATCTCCTGTACCCTCTGCGGCACATTTGGGCAGCAGTATATTAACAGCCATGACTTCCCACATCCCATATGACAGTATTAGTTTCCTCTGAGGTCTGCCGGTGCCTCATGGTGGAACAGCACTGCTTTTACTTGTAATAAGAAAAGCCGATGTTGACCCCTGACACACCCACTGAAGATGTAGGATAATGGATTCTTCCTAATCTCACCCCGTTGCCATGTACGTCCCAGGTGTGGCACACTTTGCTTTGCTCTGCTCTGCACCCTGTACCTTGATTCACAAAATTAGTGCCTATTAAACTCGAATATCTGGGTGCCAACTGTGCAGAAAATACAATATGAAGGTGAGCACGTTTTCTCTGGAGGTGAGAAGACCAGACGTGATGTATAGCTGGTTTTACCACTAGATTAGAAGACCCCTTCTAATGACATTTGTTAACAATAACAAAACAATTGATATTTGAATACCTTATTTGATTAGTACAAAAATACAAAAATATCAGTGTCTAATACTATGTTTATGCAAACATAGCATTCAAGAACACGTGACTGAAAATGTCTGATATAAATCAGGTAATACTGTAAGTGATCAAAGAAAGCTACACAAGGCTGCTAATCTCACCGAGCACTCAGTACCAACTTCCAGCATTTCACAGTCTTGATACTAAAGTACTATGAATATAATTTAGTTGGTATTCATAAAGCACAGATATCTGATATCCAGCTCTAGTGAAGAGGGGTAATAATGTGAAATGAAAACTCAATTCTCTCCTTTCAACATATGCATGCGCTACCATAGACTTACACATAATCACACAAATGAGCACACTAGCACACTAGCGTTGTAATAATTAAAAACATGAACAATTTAATTTGGTTCAAGTGGGGTCACATGAAATTTCCTTATAGCAAAATGTGCCTCTAATTCCATTTTCATTTTAGTCTAATGCTTATACTTTTAATGTTTAAAAGTATAAGCAGCTATAAGTTTAATGCAGCTCCACAGATTTCCACAGATCTTGGTCAAAATACATTAAGTACTGTTCCAAGTACTATATGGTTTAAATCAAAAGAATTATATTAAATAAAACAGTATGACAAAACTTACACTGCTTGTGCCCACTAGGAAGTGTTCTTGAAAGCAGTAGATGCTTCACAGTGGCCTTATAGATGAAAAGTAAAAGACTCTGTAAAAGTGAAGAGTCTGTGGCTCCCTCTGTTCATTTTGTGAGGCGGGCCCACGACACAACGTGCAGAACCCATGGAACCAGGAGAGCAAGCTGACTACAAGATTAGAGGGGTGTGTGTGTCTTTGAACCAGGGCTCTTTCAAATTTGTGGAACATCACGCCCCTTTCCTTGAACCTCAAAAGCGCAGGCGGTTGAGGACATCACAACTCAGTGTCTTCAGAGTTACAGAATTGGGATCTCTGTGTGTTGAGAATAAGAACTTGAGCTTTGCATTGCTTCACGACTGCCTGAAATAACCTCGGTAGGAGAGCTGGCTGTGTGCCCAAATCTGATGGAACGGTGAGCAGTTTTAAGCCCTGGACCACATGAGTCATTGCACAAATGCATCGGAAACAAAAAGGAAAGACAAATGCCGAACCATATCCTTGTAACAACATGTACACATACTGTACTATGATTAATTATTAATATCAAAATAAATAAAATCAGTTACTTAACATTCAACAAGTTTGCCTGAAAGAGTGTCACGGGACGTAAATGTCACCATTGCGTGCATATGGAATTTTGAAAAGAAGCAGGTTACATCGAGCTCTGTTGTGCTGTGTGAGGTGTGGCTGAAAACAGACATAAATCGTACATTTTATTTCTATCTATAGCTAGGCTTACCCATGAGTGACACCCTTGCCTTGTTTGATGACTCCATTTAATAATTTCTCTGTGTTTCTATTTGCTGTCAGCAAGGTATAAACATGGAGTGTGACAGAACTGCTGAGAGACAAACGGTCAATGCAACACGCACTGTTAAGTGACCAAGCATAAATTAAGCTTTAAAGGGAGCTTACTCACATGGCATTCAGCCTTGCCAGATATGCTTTGCTATGGTGCTATTTAAGGCAAAACATCTCTTTGCTGCAAAGGGCATGACATTTAAAACCCTTTCATCTCAACACAACACAGTGTGATCAGTAGAAGCAAGGATTTACAGGCTAAATGGCTATAATCATTTTACAACGAAACCCAAACAAGGCCTGAAGGAGAAAAGAACATTGTAATATGATTTTGAAAATATAAATATTTGTGAGATCGGGGGGGGGGGAGTTCAGCCATAGTACATCTTTCTTCAAGATTCAAGAGTTTAAAAATATCATATTGCAGCAGGGTTTATAAATCGAATGCAGCAGAAAGAGAAGGACTCCACTCATATTTGCTGTGTGGGGTGTATGCGTTTGTGTGGCAGCGCTGAAAATATGAGAGAACAGAGCACTTATTATAAAGGACTCATGTGCAAGGTCCCATGATAGCCTTCATAACAATGATAAATGGCTGAAGCATTCTGTAAAGCTACATCATATGACTAGCACCTTTAGGACTTTTTCTATTACGTTTAGTATGGAAGCGTACCAGGAAACCTTTTCTGCAAAACAGAACAGGGGATTAACACCCTGGATCCATTATATTTTTTTTTAATCTTATTTTGTTTTCCAATTTCCTCTCTTACATGCATAACAGAGCCACAGACATTTGTGAAGGCTGGATAAAAGCAGCCTGGTGTGCTGCCTTTAACAGACCTCCTATATCACAAAACAACAATAATGGAGCTACAGTAGCAGAATGTCACTGGGTTTATGATGAAAACCTGAGAAAAAAAAAAAAAAAAAGCTTGTGATTTAGTCGAGTTTTCTATGATGCAAGCTTAAAAGCATCTTCTCAGCTGTGCATCACAACAAAATATACCATGACATGGTCGGCTATGGGCGATAGTCACCATTTGTCTGATAGAGAATCAAAACAGTTTTTCTGCAATATCCAAGCTCAAATATGGGTTCAGCAGCCACATCATTAATTATGCCGGTACAACAGAAATTAAGTATGTACAATGGTCCGGCTAAGTGAAACTACTCCACCACCAAAAGGTGTTTGCAAAATTAAGAGTTATGTTTTACAACATCCCCAATCAGTTTCACTGTACAACATCTGACAGAGAATAGCCTGCAGCCTCCATTGCAGTAGTAATGCAGCACAGATGGAGGACAGATGCATGCTGGGGGGAGCTTTACAATACCTACTAGTGTACACGAATAGTTGACATAAATAATGCCGTCATCCCTCCCATTACAGTATAATATAGACTAAAAATTTACAGGGCTCGCTATTCTATCCAACATTTTAATGAGGAGGCATTTAAGCACTGGGTGCATTACTCCTCAAGATGACCCGGTGGTATACATTAATGAACTTGCTTGTCCAGTCCCTGGGATAAAAGCATAAATCAAAATGTGGGGAAATTATCATTCTTGTATCAGATTCAAGGAAAGCAGTCTGAAATAAAAAGGTATGTTTCAGGTGGTACGGGCTTGTGTGTGTGCAGAAGTGAAAGTAGGTTTATAGTCACAAGGGATGAGCATCATGAACTCAGGACTTCACGTAAATACAGGCAGAAGGAGCCTGTTTCCCACAGTCCTAGCTTCAATTACTGTATATATGAGACAAACTCTTTATCAAGGCCTAAGAGCCAGAAGGTTGTAAGTACCATCTGAACGAAAAGCCCCCGGTATGTTCTGGGTCAACTGCTCCATTCTTTCATGTCAGTTTTATTTTAGAGAATACACTTTTGAAGAACCCCAGCATTGTTTAAATTTTAGAGAGAACTGCTCATGCGGCACGGTGCTCAATCTTTGCCCACAAAGGATTCTGGAGGAGAATGAAAATGGAGCGAACACTGCAAAAATATTCTGCATTCATCCTCTACTGTGAACTGTATTTTTTCCACATGGCAGGCGCTCTTTGTACATTATTCAGGCTGAGAATGATCTGGCTGTATTATAAGCACTACACACGATTCCCATCTCTGGCTGAGGTACTGCATGATAGCACCCACACACCCGTTCACACCCATCCACATGCACTCTCTAATGGCTCCACATGGGTCATTAGTCATTAATTACACAAATGTTCAAACTTTGATCTAAAATCCATAGCTTTAATCCTTCTTCACTTTATGTAACTATACATACATCTAAATGCTATAAATTAAATATAGAGGTCTTTTCTTTGGACAGCCATAAATGGAAGATGTATTTCAGTAATGTATGACGGGACAGTTGGAGCAGCAATTGTCCACTGTAAACAGTTATTGATAGTCATGTCATGAAAAATGAATCCACCAACTTTCTGTGAACTCCGGAAAGAAGCTACCGGATCACCAACAGGGCCTGAGTCAGGGAGGTCCAGTTGCCTTGTTATTTCACCATCACTCTCTGTCTTGTCTCTGCTAAATCGCATCAGTCTGCAATTGACCAAGTGTCACGCTTCAGAGGGGAGCCTGATATCTCCAGCCCCGCAGACCTTTTACTTCTCCATTCTGCTTTCATCAAAAGGTCATATTTTTACTTTTACAGCAGCACAAAGCACACGTTGCACTGCACAACTTTTTTTCCCCTCCCCGTCATATCCCTTTATCAGACTTTTCTTTAGGATAAGGGGAAAAAGAGAGAAGAAAAAGCTCAGTGACCACTGTCTGGGGCCTGGCTGTGTATCATAACGAGTCCTTGAAGATACTTTTGGTGCTATTTGATAGAAGTTTCACTTGATTTGCCTTTTACTTATTAATGGGAAATGAATAAATTATTTTTCCTTCCCACACAATCCCTGAAACACAGCAGAACACAGCGGGGATATCAGGGAACATGGTCATCTGTATGTTCCTTGAGAAAAATAATGCTCCTGAACTGTCAATGATTTTTTTTTGCTTCTCATACATTAAAGACCCCCTGAAGTAAAATAAAAACGTTGGCATGCTGGTCGTTGACTGATGCACAACCCTCCTGTGGAAGATCACAGGCGTTAAAATTTTGAAATAGCACGCAGGGTGGAAATCCATAAATGAAATGCTCTATATGACACGGTAACCCACTTTTCTTCTAAAGTAATTGTGAAGTTAGATAATTCATTTGGTACTTTGATGTATAACAGTGTAACCGACATTTTGTGTCATCTACTGAGCTTGATGGGCATATACCATAAGAGGATGCAATATGTATGCAAATTCTTTATAAGTATATAGGATTAGCCTAGCAGCAATTTCAATTCACAACTTCAGAATTTACGAGCATAATACATTTATTTAGCTACAATTTTTCATCACTCCTGGTGTGGTTTTAATCAATACCTCCTAAAATTACAGAGACCTCTAATCGTTATGAATGCAGTGCAGACATTCAACCACGAACCCCTGCCGAACTTCTATCCATAACTCCCTTTTATCAAAATTAACTCTGTGTACTGAGCTGTGATTTACATTTCACTGGGTCTTAAAATATTCATGCCAAATTGATTGGTTGCACATCAAAAAAAAAAAACCAGGAGACTCTAAATAACAAGAAAAATGAAAAGCATTATACTGGAATCCGAACAGGATATGAAATTTGAAAAATGAAAAATCAAATGCTAAAACATCAAATAAAAGATAATATTGTGAGCTATCCAGATATATGAGACATTTCATGATAGACAACAGAATCTGGGCACACAGCAGAAAAAACTAATAACCTCTTAATAACTTGTCTCATGTTCTCAGTCAGAGTCAAATTACTTATTGTTTGTACACTTACAGGCTTCAGACTGCACTGTCTTTGGTGTTTTGCGTTAGTGGAGTACAGATAAAGAAGGTGTTTCTGGGTTCTACCAGGAGAATGTAATGCTGGCTCAGCACTAATCTGATCTCCCACACGCACCTCTGGGTAACAATTTCCCCCCCGTCACCTACAACTGTTATGCTTTATTTGTAATTCTTATTTTTATTTATACCCTGCTTGATACCCACACGTTACATTTTTTTAATAATATTTTATCAAAGCCAAAGACTGGAATGCTCACATGATGAAAAGCAGAGGAAGAGAAAATGTCGTGTGATTTTACTATGTCAACAGTGAATACAAACTACGGCTGAGCTGTGAATATGTTAATCAGAAAGAACAGCATAGAAAATGACTGTGCTGCAATGGATAAGATAGCCCTATACTCGCAATGCCTGAGCAGTGTTGTTCAGCATGCAAAATGCTCTGAGGTTATTCCACATGCGGAGAGCCCAAGGCTGACTCAAGGTATACTCAAGTATATTATTTTTTTATTAGGGGTCCAAGCAGCAAAGCTGCTGGAATCCTATTGCATCTGTTAGGATTAGTGCTCTTTTTCATCTTGTGCCCTAAAAGTATCTCACTCTCACAAACTGTAACAGCAGTTCCCAAACTTGGCAGATAGGTTGGAAATCTCACCCACTACTCAGACAAAAAAAATATACTGACTGGCCAGATGGTGGCGCTATAACAACAAACTTTACATTTTGGCGTATAACTTTTGAACTGTAAGTCTCACAAACAAAATTATTTTCTTGGATTCTGTGGGTCCAGATGAATCTATCCGTATAAGCCATGCCCATTTCTGCCATTTTAAATTTTGTCCGAATCTGTTTTTTTGCTACTCATCCTACAAATTTTGAGCAACTGGCGTCAAATTTGTCACATAGCATATCTGGATCAAGCTGGAAAAAGGTATTTTTCAGATTGTTGATATTCCATACTGTTTCAAAATTATATATTTTTAAAACTGACTCTTTAAGTTCAATTTTACATAAATGTTCATAAATCAAAATTGGTTTAAACTATTGTAACAAACTGTGCACATGTTCGGATGCTAGGTCAGAGCTTCGCTGCGCAGTCCTGGGATAATCTGCCACAAATGCAAAAAGTTTATATCTCGTAATTGGCTGCATGGATTCATACAAAATTTGCTTATTACAACAAATCTACATTTCTAGACATTTCACATTCCAAACTTCGAAAAATCTAAATAAATCACCCGTATGCCTAAAGAGCTGAAATTTTTCCAACACATCCACTGAATTGTGACAAAAGTTTGCCTCACTGTAACCTATAGTCAATGCACAAGTCCGTCACTGTATATTTTTCAAAATATGCAAAATGAATTAACATCTATATCTCCACCAGTCTTCATTCATGTGCTACCAACAATGACACAGACATTCTCTAGATTGTAGATATCAAGTGTTTCAAATGGCCTTCAGATCAGTCACATAGTGAGTCCGCAGAGATATTCATTATCTTGCTGTAATTTGCACTGTATGCACAATATTTTCTTTTTTGCTCAATGTTGGAACAAAGGTTGGTTTGGCTTCCTGGCTGAGGAGCTGGTGGGCGGGGTTGGTGAGGGGCATCAGGAAACTACCTGCACCTGGTTAATTTAGGGTCTCAGCCTATTTGGGTGGCTTCCTTGTTAACCTCTTTCAACATTTTGACTATTGTAAGCATTTTAAGTTTAAATAGACACATGTGATGTCATTGCCTCAACTTGTAAGAAGCTGTGTGGAAACCATGTCTCCACAGTGGTGCAGTCAGTAAGTCACCTTCTCCGTGCATACAAAGGTCCAGGATTCGAATCCCTAGGTGGCCACGTCCTACTTGCCAACAAGGTAGCAATTCATCCATGTGGTATGTTTTCAAGTGCTTATTGAGGTCATATTAAGTTGAAGGTTGCCTACTGTGACCCTGTGAAAAATTTTCTCTGCTAAAAGTGTTTATGCAGCAAAAACCATAAGACCTAGAAACACCAAAATTGACAATTCCACCTGCTACTCAGGCACATATAATGACACTCATTGACCTCAAGGTGACACTGTAATAATCCAGTTTACATTATCTTGAAAATAGCTTGGGCTAGAGTCGAAATTCGTTCAGCATTTTAATCTCTCAAGTCATCTGCATCTTCTGCTCTAAAAATGACATTTTGTGATTTTTTTTCTCAATTTTCTCAAAATCCTATTTTCGACATCTTGTCAGAAACTGTCAGAAACTGCTGGACCAGTCGTCACAGAACATAGTCAGCATCATCTACAGACTTTACTGATCTCAAGTTGTTAAAGAAATTTTGGTATGGCAAACCATTTCAATTATACAAGCCAATCCATTTTTTATCAAAATAGCAACAAATGTAGTCATGTGAAACACGTCTTCACTGAAGGTCATACGCTGCATCAAAATGTTTCTGAAAGTATTTGTATATATATACCTCAACAGAGCATCAGCATATGGTGATGACCTCAATGAATTATTCTAGAAGAAAATCAAGAGTTTTGCTTCTTGTCAATTAAATAATAAACATGCTCGCAATCTGCTTGGACCAGGATCATTGCAGCTTGCAGCTATATTTTTAATTTTTTTTTTTTGTTTTGTTTTTACCTTTGGGCAAGATCAGGGATGAGCTTCAGAGCTTTACACTAGAGCTGCAAGGAAAGACAGGCTTTTTTTCCCCTACATTTAAAAATGCTTAGCAGGTGTGTGGATTGCTGGCTTAAGATTGATTTCATTTAATTATTCAAGATGGTGATTCGCCTCAAGAAAGGATTATTATTATTTTTCTTTCTCGACATGATTCAATTCAATTTTGGAGAACACAGTTTGATTCAGTAATGATCATCCAAAAGTGCATAACAATGAACGAGACAACTGCATAGACCACCATGTGGTAACTGATCCCTGATTGATCACTTCGTATAGTACATTCCCTTAGTTGTTATTAATCAGAGCAGCATGTTGCAATATTTGAGAAAAAAAAAAAAAAGAAAACCTTGTGGGTTTTAGGGCAAAACGCAAACCAATCAATCAGGCACAAACAGGTGGGGATGTGTGAGGAATAACTCATTGAACACGCAGAAGAGCTCTGCAGGTCTAACACACACATGATAGCTGGACCAGCTGGATATGTGTTTTATCAAGCAGTGTGCGCAGTGAGTTGAAGCTATTTTAAACGTAGATATTTGATCAGGGAGGCAGCTTACCACCTAACCTTCCTCACTAATTTCCTGGGGGAAACCACCATACATTGAAGGCTTCAGCCTAACCCAACAGGGTTGAGTGACATTTCACTCTCAGCAGTAATATTACTTCTGGTTTTGACAGTGACAGCAGTAGTCATAAAGTTTATATTACTGACAGTGGCAGCAATAGTTTCAGTGATGTAATGGCAGTGATAGGGCCAGTTTTAGCTTTTAAATCTGGGCAGAGGAGCATGTAGTTTCATTTCAATTTCATTATTACAATTCCGAGTGTTTAATATTGATTGTTTCTGAAGTCTGAGCAATTTGATTTATTTTAGCAGATCAATGCATTGAATTGGCATAATTTATAATTGATGCATCTACGCAATGAATGAATCGTTACACACCAATTTGAGAGCAATTCAGAGGTAGTGCTTTTATGAGTGTTGCACAGTGATATTTTAAATGTTTACAGACAGCCTGACACGATGAGGTTCACAAGCCTGAGCCACTGCAGCAAAACATATCTGACTGCACGTCGTATGGCTTACTTTTACACTGCTGGTGTTGTCACTGACTATTATACAAATTAATCTGTAATGTACAGCTAAGTGCTGCACATTCGCAACACCCTGACAGTTACATTCGCTCTGAGTACAAATGTGCAACAGATGAGGATTTGTATGAATAATGTCACACACAAGACCCGCACACAAATTTATTACATCTGATCTACACCTCTGATAGTCTGCTCACATACTTATAGTCCTTTTCCACTGCACTGGACTCTTCTGGAACATTCAGAGGAGAAAACCAACAAGGACAAACAAAGGCTACAAATGAGAGAATTGAAACCTGTACTATCTAATGGAATAAATCAGCATTTTTACAAGCTCTACCTTTCTGAGGACTGTGCCAGAAAAGCATTTCAACTGTGTAATGAGTTTTGAGTACTTGTGTTTTAAACCTAACCCTGTCTAACCCTACCTCTTCAAATCAACGGCACAAACAAAAACCTCCAGAATTATCATACAGGTGAATCACCTGCTCTGATACAGGCTCAACAAACCCCTGGACTACAAGCAGTATAAGTGCTATTCATCAGGCAGTTTTATTGAATTGCAACACATTTGTATTATTTTCACTGATGTGAATAAGAGTGACGCAAACAGACAAGAAGAGATATTCTTAAATGTGCAATCACTAAAAAACGTGCAATGTAGATTGGTGGCACCTCTTGCTGTTGCTAGTATTGGTGTAGATTTGACTGCATTTTAGATTGGGTCAAATTATCCTCAAGTCTATTTAGATTGGGTCTGACTGTTTTTGGGTCCCTTTTGGATTGGGTCTCTTTTTAAAAAATGAATTCATGCACTTCAGGCTCAGGTCAAGAAGACCTCTATGATGCAGGTCTAGTAAGTAAGTGCACCAATTTGATAAAAAAAAATAGTATGACAAAACAATATGGCATGATTAAAGTCCCCCTCCACTCAGGGATGTGCCTACGAGCAGGATTTGTGACATCACAACTAGTTTAGAAGCCAATCCTGGTCCAATATGCAACTTACACATGTGTGATGTGGAAACTTAAAGCCTCCAGTGAACAAACACTGTGGATAGACTTTTCAGTTAAGTAGGAGTCATCTCGTATCCAGCAGTTAAACTTTTGAAATGAAAAATATTTGCATATTCATAGATTCTGGATTTTTTAATGAGGGAGAAGGAGTAGATGTAGTTTGAAGGATTTTAATGTGGTAATTATACTTTTTTGTGGAAAAACCATATTATTGTTCCGAGTATTTTTATATATCTTAATACATGTCTGGAGGGGATCTTTAACAATTAAGAAAGAAAGAAACACACGATCATAAAAAAAAAAAAAAAAAAAAGAAGAAATCCTACTAGCTCAGGTCCTCATTTCCAAAGCTCATTTTTACTTGGGATGATACCGGCTTATAAACTGGAATTAAATTTAGTTCCTGGACCTGTAGAAGAAGTCTCTTACAGTGTTCAGTTGTCTTTACTCTCTTAATTTCCCCAAGGGCGACAATACAAATATTATTGTGGACACCGGCATAAATGTGTAAATACATTCACTGTACATACATGCACAAGGGAATAAACAGATATACAAACAAACAGCAGGTAATGTATACAAACAAACACACAAAAAATCCCTAACTGGTCTTGCACTTCATGAGCCATGACAGTATGTATGTGAGATGTTTACATTGAACCATGCTACAAATGGAAAAAAAATCAACATGGAAGTTACATAGAAGAGTTATGTGAGCGAAATATTGCAGCTGAAAAAGAACCCAAGCTAGCAAAAACGGTGGGTATTTGCGGCTGAGGCTGTGGCTGAATTATATTGTGGCTACATTCTTCCCTGTGAACAAAAGTCAATGTCTTACAAAAGGAAAGTTCCATCTTCAATTTACTCAAAGCCATCCTACGCCAATAATGGCCAGATTATGAATGTGAGTAGTCCTAAAAGAGCCCTCCCTGAAGAAAAGAGACTTGAATGAAGGCAGACAATGCACATGCGTGGCTGGCTCTATATCTCAGAAGAACAGCCTGATAGACTCTTGATCTATACCGTCTGGTCTTTGAATTATCCAGTAACCCTTTCCACTGAAACAAACAACCCTCTTTCTCACCTTCCTTCTCTTCCTGTCCACCACCTGACTGCAAAGTTGTTGTGTTGTCTTAGTAACAGGTGTAACTAGAGTCAGACTTTTATAGGTCAAACATTCTTCAGTTATAAAACATAGTTTTGAGTAGCTTTTGAGTAATGATTTCTGAGAATCTCTGGCACAGCACCAACCCATTTCTTGGAGACATTTTTGGAAACAGCTAAAAGGTCTGTGGCTTCAGGCTCCATATAATGAAGTGGTGCATTTAAATGAGAGACAGCTCTGGGATGAAGTGGCACACTTCACTCAGACTGGTAAACACTGGAATAAAGTGGAACCTAGAGGGTGAAGAAAGGGAGGAGAGGACAACTGTAAGAGTGTAACAGCAGAAAGAAGGGGTAGAAGAAAGACTGACTGGAGACTAGATCTGCAAAAAAACTGCAAATATTGGAAATTTTAAGAGAGGAAGAGATTAAAAATGATAGAAGGAAAAAAATGGCAGAAATCCACAAAGCCACAAAGAGAAATGAGATACAGTAGACTGCAAAGTAACTATTCCCAATGGATTTTATAGGATATTGTGGTAGTGAGAGGCTGATGCAAGTATAAAATAACTCTTAATACCAGCTACAAAATAAAAGAATAAGATTAAAGCTGGGTCCAGCTGTGTTAGTAGATTTTAAATATTTCAAGTGTGAAAGATGAAAAGTAAATCCAGGAAGCACATAATGAGAAAGCTACAATTACTTAAGTGTGTTATATAAATTTCATAATTAAAAGCAGTAGATAGTGAACTACTTTTTTTAAATGCCAAGTGGCCTTGAGATCTAGGAAAACACAAAGGGCTAAATCCACAAAGAATGGATTGTGCCTGCTAATGGCACTGTGAATTACGCAGCATTTACCTGCAATCTGCCCTATTTTAAGGTCCTGTTCACAAAAGATTTTGCGCTAATGATATGCTGGCGCAGACACACTCATAATGTTTTGCAGTGGAGTGCAATTTGTCCTTGTTTTGCGTCTGTTTGAGTGAGCGGAGCAGTTTCCGGTGTTTCAGGCTTTTCTTCACATTTCAGCACACAGATTGATCCATAATGAAAACTGCAGAGAGCACAAAAGCCTCAAATTGCATGTCTTTAATTAACAGAGGTGCTCACACACAGAGCTCTCCACAAACACAAACCAACTTTCATGTATTTTGCTTCTTTTACTTCTCTGGTGTTTCGCATCTATAACAGAATCTACTGAAATGTCAAATGTCAAAATACATCTAATAATGTGACTCAGGCAGGTCTGAAACGTGTTAGATTAATGTCTGAATCTTACAATAGTGTTGTTCAGGTGTCACTGAAGGTATCTGGGTTGTTGAAGAACAGTACTGATGTTCTGTTTGGTGCCCACAACTGGCTGCAACATCA
This sequence comes from Scomberomorus guttatus, assembly GCA_038419695.1. Classification (NCBI taxonomy): domain Eukaryota; kingdom Metazoa; phylum Chordata; class Actinopteri; order Scombriformes; family Scombridae; genus Scomberomorus; species Scomberomorus guttatus. The sequence goes on along the minus strand of CM076453.1, from coordinate 14,149,788 downwards.
CACAGCAGCTGAAATGATGGGTGCATCTCCAAACTGAGAAAGAGGCTGTGTGCATTTACACATGTGGCACAGCAGCCGTAACTTCATTAACACCGGATTGGCCAGGATCTGACGGTAATTAATGTTCTGTGTTCTGCTGCACATCTACACAGGTCAGCTGTCACACACATTCCAGTTTTATATGGTGGAATTGTTTGTAATAAAGCAGCTTACTGTATGGATGAATCCTGAGCTCCGTCAGCACTGTTATTTTTATTTTTAAATCCGAGATAAGCCCACAACCCCACTTGATCCCCCCCATGGCTGACTGTAGATTTCACCCTTAATATAATGCAATATAATTCAATATCATTCAAAGATGTGAACCGCCTAGGGGGGTCCTGGGGCATGCCCCCCAGGAAGAAAATTTTTTAAATATCAGCTTTAAAATGTGGATTTACAGTCGATTTTAACATGAGGATACAGGGAAAAACTCACCCTAATTCTAGGGTGAGTTCTTCTTCTTCTTCTTACCGCTACAAAAGTAATGTTAGGGGGACATCAGTTCAGGGCACACAGTCAAGAGTCGGGTCCAAAATTGTATTAAAGTGCATTGCATCCACTGTACAATAAAGTTCAAACATAACAAAAACACAATATGCACAACAACTGACAAATCAAAAGGAAAACACAGCTTATGTTAGATTTTGGTAGAGAGAGAGACAGAGATTGATAACACAATTTGTAAAAAGATAAATAAAAAGATTTCAGCACCACTCCACACATAACCATGTTCTCTAATGCAGCCATCAAGGTTAAACACTCGGCCAATAGTGTTTTAAGGGAAGAAGATGCTTTTGAACAGCTTCTCTATTGCCAGTTTTCTTTTTTGTCTATGAAATGAAACTGACACTTTTTCACAGCACATATGTCTTTATTTTTCTTATGAATTCATTATTATACACTTAAGATTAAGGTAAGACAACACAGCAGTTTGCAGCAGCTGGACTAACGTTAGCTACAGTGAACACACACCTCACTCCATCATGTAGATCAGGTCTGCAGATTATTTTATATTAAACCAGACAGACTGAAGTCCGTTGTGGGGAGATTGGGGTAACCTGTTTTACATTTACATTACTTTGAATTGTAAACGTCAACTTGTCAAGTGCATGGCTAACGTTAGCTAGCCAGCTACAATCTATAGCAAACTGTTATTTATCTGTCCATCGTCTATGTTAACTCATTTTTACTGATTGAACATTCAACAACAATAATATGAATCTTACCATTGTTACTCCATCATGTGTAATTCTGATGTTTGATCTGTCACTCAGAACTATGAGCTAAAGTTGAGTGATGCTCTGTGTTTAGATATTCCGCGCTGGTCTGTTTCACGCGCACACACGCTGTAAACAATCCCATAGGCTCGTGAGCGTGACAATCTGCGCAGAATATCTGGTTGATACAGCTCTCATTGTTTTGTTTTTTTTTTACACCATTGAAGTCCACAAATGAAAGAGAGAATGAATGGGATCCCTCTATATTTCTCTCTCAATCACACAAATGACCTATTTTAGATTCAAAAGGTGACAAGTTTGCACCCCTGTGTGAATGTTTCTCCAACAGGGCTAATTTGCATAAAAATGGGTCAATAGAATATGAATATAACCTAATTTACATACATGCAAATTGAACAGGTGCACCATGACGCTATTTGCTTGGCAGCGCAGTTTGCGGTGCATTTCATCCTTGCGGGTGCTTTGTGAATTACAGGCTACATTTTTGTCTCATTTGCACAGGTTTAGCAGCCACAAAATCTGCGCAATCCTTTTGTGGATTTGGCCTTTAGTATTGCACTGCCAACAAAAAATGACCCCCCCCCCCCCCCTCTCTCAACATTGGGCTCAATCTGCTGGAAATAATGTGCTGGCAATTTTCTCCATGGCAACCTAATACCAGTACAGATCGTAGATTGGTGTGCCAACAGGCAGACAATCACAAGGGCTTTACAGCTGTGAGGCATTGAGCAGGAGCAGAAGGTTGCACCAAACCCTAAGATAACTAACCACTGCAAAAACAACTTCACACAAACACACCCACACAAACACACACACACAGAAAAGGCCATGCAGCTACCCAATACAGAAACAGCAAGCAAGGAAGGACACAATGTTAAAGAAATTAACACAGATGTGTGAAGCCAGCAGTCCTTCACAGAAAAGTTTTATTGCCATGTTAAGGTCTGAATGTTAAAAGTGGATACAAAAACATATCTCCAAGGGGTCATATGAGCCATAACAAATAGCAAAGCTTGGCTTTTGACTGGTTAATGTTAGTCTAACATTGTCTAGAAATAAAATACAAGAGATTTTATGAGCTCCAAAACATTGTAAAATGTCTACTGACAGGGAAATTAGAAAGAAAACATTTTAAATATTTCAATAAATGATTTATTTTTAAATTATAAATGTATTTCATTTTAATAAATGATGCTTTATTTACATTCCTTAGTCACAAGACAAATGAGTTTGAGTAATGTGTTATACATCTTGTGCCATAAGGAAACTGAAAGTATTAAATACACTGAAATAATATGGACAAAAAAAAAAGTTTCAATCTTTCAATTGATGTACCAAAACAGCTCTGCAACCAAACAGTTTTTAAATGAACTGAATATTGAAAAACTGAAATTTAAAAACACAACCTCTAATACAAATTATCATTCAAGTTCACTGCCAGTTCTGAGTATCATGTGATTCAAATTCAACTGTCTGGTAGCACGTTATGCTAGTGATGTTATTGTATTGGATCCGCATTTAGTACAGATACTGACCTTATTACACTGATTGGGTATTAGTGAGAAATTACTGAACCACATAAAATACTGTCTCTTATTATTGTATTTCTGAAATTATGTTGTTGCTACTCTACAATTAATAAACTAGAGTAAATTGAGTAAATTGACTCTCAATAACAATTTGCTTAATATGGATGTTGGTGTATGCATGTCTTTACTTCTGTAAGAAGTGTTCTTCACTCTGTGAGGTATACAAATTTTACATGGGAAAAGAAAAGAGCATGTAGGGAGAAAGGATGGAGAAAAAAAGGTCTTTCTTCCTTTTTTAAATTTATGACTGAAAATAGGTCCTTCTGACATTTTTTTGGATTATGGAAGCATTTCATGCAGCTTAATGATGTTAGGAAAGAAACGGTGTTGTGAGAGCAGAAGAAAATTAGGGCAATGTTTGTCAATTATTCTATATTAATATTAATATTTTGAATTAATTATGTTGAACACACTAACATTATATGATGAAATCGTAAACACACTAAGAGCAATGCTGCACACTGTATATTTCTGCGTGCCACTTAAGCTGAGAGCAAACAATATGTTTAAGACAACATTTATAAACACGTAAAGTGAGATGCTATATTTCACAGGTATATGTGCTTTACAGCTGGGTTGCTATCTTGACATTGTAAAACATTTATCCCATATTATACATCAGTTCATTATGGCATCAAACCGAGCTACATGAATTAACACTCATGCTTGTTCTACTGTGTCCAAGACTACTTTCACTTTTTTCACAATGTTGTTGATTTTTGTAAATTGATGTCAAGATGACAGCCACCGGATACAAATAAGTAAAAGGAAGCCAAAGATTTATTTTAACTGGCTTCTTACTGAGCCAGTAAATTAAAATTAGGCTATGAACGCTTGTTTACATCAGGGGTTGGACAATTTGAAATTTGTAATTTTCACTACTCCACAATAGACAGTTATTGCAGTGTTTACCTAAAATTACCTGATAAAAAGAAATAAAGGGAAAAAATGACAAACAAACCATTCCTAAAATGACTTGGAACAATAGTGTGACAGAACAAAAACTGGTTTCTGCTGAGAGAGAATCTCTTTCGTATAATCATCTCTTGGTACCATTATAATATATTAGCACCTCCACAGACTATTTCTACTGAGATTCGTTAGTGCCAATGGCAAGACTTCACAGCTTTTATTCAGAGACAGTCCTTATTTTCCCTTTAAGGTCCTGTGGGAAATAGAAGACAGCAAATACTGCAGGTGCAGGCATTGGCTGTCTGTATGCCGCAGAACAGTGTAGTACGGGGTTTATGAGTGAAACTACAGTGGTGAAGTGTGAGGATATGAACATCTCAGAAAAAGTAAACACTGGAGAGAAAACAACAGCTAGAGACAGACATGCAGAACCAGAGAGACAGAGAGAGATCATTTTGATGTTCCTTTTAATAAACTATTACCTTAAAATAAGGACAAAAACAGCACCTAGCCAAACAAATGAACTAACCGCACACACACATGCACCAGAACACACATGCTCCGAATCGCACTCAAGGCAAATGAAAGCAAGATAAAAGCAATGACACTGTCTGATACAATCAGCCTATCTGACACAGCTTGCTTAACAAACCACGTTCAAATATAAAATAATCAAACCCCCTCCTGCCCTACATAGCCTTGTAGTTTCTTAAAAGCTTCAGTGTTTTCTCTTAAGCAATAATATATGAACTCAACCCTGACACGCTGTGACTGTCTCAGTAGACCAGAGAGAGAAAGAGAGCGAGTTGTATCGTATTTGTTTTGTTACATTTCAGGCCAATGCAGCTCATTTGAATTGAATTGAATCGAGAAAGAGAGAGACGGAGAGATCGTGGAGAGAGAGAGAGAGAGATCGGACACTGGGCTTGTGCATCACACAGTTGGCAGAGTATCATGGACAACGGCCTTGGAGCGCATTACATTCCACCTGGCACAAAGCGGGTATATGCTTGTGTGTTTGGGGCTGTGATGGTATGAAATTGGAAAACAGTGGTCTGTAAAACCGAGAAATTGAGGCTGGAATATTGGATTTTTGGAGGGAATATTACAGCACAATCAGCTGACACAAGGTGACTGCAATCAAACATTTGCTCACTACCTGGAAATAACCTGTTCCCTCTGCAACACAAGAGCCAGTGGACTGGTCTCCTGCAGTTTCTGAATAGGGTCACGACTTAAAACAAGTTGGACAAGAACACCTGTGTGTTGTTTATTTCAGATTACACTATAGCCACATGTTTTGAGTAAGTTAGCTATAAATAGAAAGAGACCAAGAGACCCAGTTGGAGAGATATAAAGAGAAATAGAAAGACACGAGAGACACAGAAAGAGGCTCTGGTATTAGATGTCTACTCTACAGAGCGGGGTGATTCAGTCTGGCAACGCCCACAGAGCCTGCCCATCCTCATAAAAACAATGATTCTGACTCGGCTCAACAAGAACACAACATGACATTTAGCTCTAAACCCTGGTCTGGAACTCCTACGCAGACACAAAAGCATTATTGAAAAAAAAAAAAGCAAAAAAAAAAAAAAAGCTTTTGAACATATTACAGAGCAACAGATACAACAATGCTCCGTGTCAACTAAAATGCAGATGCACACTAGGAAGCCTAAATGACATTTACAATTGAACCCTGGTGTTGAACACATGCGCGCACGCACACACACACACACACACACACACACACACACACACACACACACACACACACACACACACACACACTCTCTCTCTCTCACTCAAACACACTCAAAGAAAATTAAGCGGAAACATAATGATGTGAATCTGCAAATACATAAAGACGTGCCACACAGACAATAAGACATTTTCTGAGCACTGCAGTGAACAAATATTCAGTTCTGTGATGATCCCATAATCACATTAGTGATAAAAATCCCATTAACTCCTGATTATACATCAGCTTCTTTGCTGTCTTCAAGTGCCCTGTACAACAACCACCAAGTATGATGGAAAAATGACTAAGCTGTTTCCCCTCCAAGCCCCCAGCCCTACATAGCCTTGCCTAACCCATACCCTCACATAACCCCCCTCAATGTACTGTCAGAGCACAGACACTGCATATAGCGTGTAGATCATCCTTCTCTCATAGCACCCACTCAGGGACCAGAGACTAAAATAAAACTTATTTGGGTGCCTCTGTGAAACAATGATTGAAGATGTACTCCCACCAAATCTAATTCCAGTCAGTGGATAATACTAAATTTCACCCTTCCAGCCATCCAACACTCATACTTTTCCGTTCGTAATACCATACTCCATTAGCCATCTTCCTTTTTTCTTTTTTTTTGCCAGTGTCTCCCACACGTCCTCACAGCCATCGAGGTATCACCACATGTCTCAGTTGTACTCTTTTCTTATTTTTCCCAATGGGAAATTGTCAATTATCTCAATTCTTTCTGCACGCTTTCCAACTCCCCTTTTATTATCTACCTCACCCTCTCGAAACGCGCAGATATCTGTATCCACTGTTGGAATATCAGCCTCTCACATCAAAACTGCAAATAGTTTCTTTTCTAGTTTCTTTAGGTTGCGGAGACATTCTGTTGTGTCATGCAACCCAAAGCGAGAGACAGATAGTCCTGGTTGGCTGGGCCGGGGTGAGGTGAGGTGAGCGAGTTGTTTTTGGGCCCCACTTTGGGAAAAGGGGCTACGCTCTCTTTCACGCTCTGGGACCCAGGCGGCTTAATGTCACATTCACTACAAATGACTAGCTGCCATATGGCATCAGACATTCAGTAACAGACAGCTGTCTGAGCGGACTCGTTCCTGTGCCTACTTCCAGCTCTACTCCTCTGATGCAATCACTAATCAACAGGAGGGAAGAACCAAGCTATACATCTCCCAATTTATCTAGCAGTTTATTGGACAGAATATAGGCTGGAGATGTCTTTGTGTCTGGGTAGAATGAGGGAAGGAGGGGTAAACAGGACAAAGAAAGCGCTAAAACTTTTCACGGAAAGTGATCACATAAGGGAATATGTGAGAACGAAGAATAGCCTAGTTCAGAGGCAGAGGGAGGTTTTTTTTTCTGCTTCATTGTGTCCCTGGGTGATTGTCTAGAATATGTATGTGTGTTCTGTGAGCAGAATATTGAATATTTCATTTTACCCAATTCACTAAGACTAGAAATTGATTCTCTATCTTGAATTCACAGAAGCAATTAAGAGTAAAAGTCCATTAGAGGCAATTATACCTAATGTAAGCTTTCTTTCACTCAGCAGTACAATAGTTTCAGACTGCTGGAACAAGTGCAGCTATCCAGATCAATACTAACTGAACTCCAGATTCAAGCAGAATGCAAGTCCCTCAGACAAGCTCAATGTTAAGTCACATGGATACAATTTAATATGAAGGGGTGAACAATAAAGATCATTTAATAATGACACACACCTAATCTCTTTCAGATGGCCATAAAACCCATGCGACGACTGTTCACTATCATAACAGGGAGACTAAAAACATCTGGCCTTGCACTCCAGACAAAGCTCTATCTTTGGCAAAATAAAGAAGGCAAAGATAAGCCTGAATTAATTTTGCAAGCCTCTCTTTCAGAAAATCCTCTTTATTGATGGGGAGAAGTGGGGCGGGAATATGCAGAACCTCCTACGCATGATATTCCTAAGAAGTAATCCAGAAGGCTGTTCACTGGCGTGTGTAGCACTCAGGCAGCTCCACAAAGATGCATGCAAATGGAGTTAAGTCTCAAGTGGAGCAACAGGGGAAGAGGGGACCAAATACTGACTCACTGTCAACTGCAGAGCACAAATATGGAAAAGCTTAGCCTTGGAAGCATTTTGATATTCAAGGGACCTAACACGCCACTGAAAGAACAATAAGTCACTTCTACTTCTCTCTCTCCTGTTCTTCTGACATTTGTTTTCCTTTCTCCTATCTACAAACCATGTGACACAATAGCTCAATTAATTAAAATGACCTTGCAATCCTAAATATAGAAGCAAAAGTGGTGGTAGTAAAATTAAACTACCTATATTATAATTAAATATAACAACCTTCCTTTAAATCCTAAAATAACAGCCTTATTATTCCTGTCTATTTCTAACACTACTCTGTAAACACAAACAGGGTTCCCGCCGATTTGCAAGCCTGGCGGCCCGCCGGGCCTAAGCATCTGGGAAAATTTTTTTAATGTATTTTTAGGATGTGTTTTTAAAGTAAAATGTGTTATACAAGTAGTGTAGCTCTTTTAAGGAAAGGCTCAGTGTGTAAGTTGTGTGCGGAGTGAGTGTGCGGTCAAGAGAGAGAAAGACTGAGAGAGAGGGAGAGGGAGAGAGAGAGAGAGAGGGAGAGGGAGAGAGAGAGAGAGAGAGAGAGAGAGAGAGAGAGAGAGCCAGCATGTGTGTGTGATGGTGAGGCTGGTGACCGGAGCAGAGAGTATGAAGTTAACAGTATAGCTGTGAATGTAGCAGTGCAGTGTGTGTACAGTTTAGCCTATTTGTTGGTGAATAAATGCTACATCTCAAGGCCCAAGCCAACTTCCCGTGTCTCGCTTGCCACCCAGCAGAAGTGAAGAGGATTAGCACTGAAGTTAGCGACAACGTTAAAGCAGGGTTAGGCAGTTATCTGGAAAATACATAGAAAACAAAAAAACCCAGCCAGAATCTGAAAATACAGCCCGCCTCCTGCAGCTCTCCACCCTTCCCTCTCTGTCCTAAGCCTCTCCCACCAAACGAGCACAAGCATATATGCACGCGCTTCATACGCGCACACAATACAACAGTTACTGCACTCACTCACACACACAAACTCCCTCTCAAGGCACAACAACCTTAACTAAACCGTAAATGGTAAACAGGACCGCCTCTCACCTGTTTGTGGTCCGCCACAAAAGTAATGAGTGTCCAATCTCCCTGCTTGAAATCGAGTGATACCGTGTTTCACTTCTGGGAGCCGAGTTCAATTCCATTGAAAGTCTCCCGCTCCGGCGTTGATAAGATTATGCATAACAGTTTTTTCTGGGGGGAAACCCTGACAACTGTCTGCCAGTGTGTTAGGAAGTCATGCATGCCCCACTTAAGCTACAAGAACAGGAGGAGGCCACATGTTTGCAATCCGCTGCACAAACAAAAGGGCCTGGAGGTGTCATATCAGGCTCTCTGATGTTCAGCTTTGATGTACAACACTGATGTTCACCTTTTAACCACTGCTGTATGTGGATACAGGGACTACTCACGCACTCACACATGTACTGTAAGCAGAACTTACATTGCCGTGGTTGATGAAACCATGTTCCCTGGCGATGCGGTCAGCCTCCTCGGGCCCCCCATTGATCTGGACAGGCCCAAGCGTTGGTGTAGACCTCTGCAGCGTCAATCCACTTCAGCTCTGCTGTCAGGAGGACAACGACTGTCCATAAGTGCAGTAGGGCCACCCTGGCATCCATGAAAAGGAGAACACTTCACAGGGCAGTCTATCCGTCCGTCTGTCACTGCTTCCCAGGAAGAGTGGAGCTGCTCTACCTTACTGCAGCAAAGTAGAACAGTGGCCTAGAATGAGAGGACAGAGCCAGCTATAAAGACAAACATGGCCTTCTTAAGTGGGTCACTTTAGGGCCTAAATGACCTACTCCAGATACCATTCAGAAAGCAAAACCTAAACTGCTACAAAAATGAACAGCACACCAACAGACTTTATCATGCATCATACTTAACTCACTGTCCACACTGTGAAACTCAGAGAGAAGAAAACATCTTAATAACTGTGTAGTGCATAAATATTAGGTCAAAACAGACAACGGCTCTGCCAAAAACAATTATTTTTCAATCCTTCCACATCTTTTTCAGACCTGAAATGGTAATGTATGATAATGATATACAGTAGGCATGTTGCTGCAAATACAGGAGGAGCTCCAAGCAAACCAGTACACAGCTAGTTGTGGCAACTAGAGAGACAGAGAAGATTCTTCTTAACTGCTCTTAATATTAGGATATTCAAATTCAAGTACGTACTAGGTATGAAAAGGTACAATGTATTTTAAATTGAATAGTAAAATAACAAGCGTGATAAAAAGAAACCATTATTTGAGCAGATGTTCAAGCAAAAAAGATTTTCAGACTGTGATATTCTGCGGGCCTTTGATTTGCAGCTCTTTGAGTCGCAGGAAAGGAGCCCATGAGTCACACATTAAAAAGAAAGCTTTGTGGTAAGTTAACCGGCACTGAGCGAGAAGAAAAATGATAAGGTGTAGGATTCCGCTAAGTATATCAGTTCATCCTAAGAAAGATGAAGAGGAGGGAGGTGATGCAGGTTTAAATGCCTGTCCGGTCCTATTGCTGATCCCACCAACACGGCATCACTGCATTCAGTGAGTCAATCCCTGCTACACCAAGAACTGATGGGAAAAGAAATAGAAGCAAAGGTCCAATCTAAGTCGTTTAGAATTGGACAAACTTAAGTATTTTGTGTTCAGTTGTGACTGCTGGTTTCTCTGGGAGGTATAAAAGTTCAAAGATAAATCATTTCCTCTGTGGCCACCCTCAGGACAAATTAAGATTAAGATTTTTATCCCCATTACCTTAAGGCTTTAAGAATGACAAAATCCTCAGTGTGTTCATTCTGTCAAGCACTTTCAAACTGTGGAGTGTAATGAACACTGGAGGCTTTAGGGGCTGCTATGGGGCTTTTGACTTTCACTCTTGTTAATGAATTTTGTAAAAAAAAACAACGGGAGCCTTCTGCAAGGTAAAGCAAACGTGCAGTAGAGCAGGCTGTTCTGTGTGAATGTTTAGACTCTTCGTAGGCAACAGAGGTGAAAAAAAAAAAGAATACAATTTCACAGTACATTCCAATTAAGTAGTGGTTATATTTGGTTTTGACAGGTTCAAATTTTAGTGACCCGTCAATATTGATTTTCCATGGTATGAGGATATAGATCCTGTCAAATAACTGGCCGTTTCTCAAGGACCCAGAAAATAAAACTAATTGGAAGAATGCCTGTTGGCAGTGGGTAATTTGAAATGTAACATCGTAATTAGTTTGCAGGTAAGCGGTTGTTTTTTGCCTCAAGTTCTCCCAAAAATCCATTGTCCCAAAACAGGCGAAACATTTCACAACTTTCTACCGACACGGAGGATGCCCTCGCCCCTCATTCACCCTAAATATTATCCCCTGCTCCAGGGGAGTTCTGCGTACTCAAACTATTCAAAGAAAAGAAGCTCGCTGAATACATCTGTGGCTTCACAGATACATTTAGGAGTGGGTGTGATTTGAGCACAGCAGGAGAGGTGGTGGAAACATGACCATGGGCTGTCACTCTTCCTGTAGAGCAATTCTGAGCTCATTAGATGCTATGCTGGAGTCACAAAAATAGGAGCAGGGGGTCTGCTGTCACTGAGAGGGCTGAGAGAGGGAGGAATAGATGGAGAGAGTGAAAGAGACATGGGGGTGGGGGGGGTGGGGGGAATACTCCTGCATACAGCATTGCGGATAATGAGTACATAATAACACAAAGCCCAAAACACCTTCTCTCAAAACACAGCCTGGAGAGGAGTTAACAAGAGACTGCTTACTCTTACAATATACATCAAAGGCCTAAAACTGAGATGAAACTTCAACCCTTCAAAGCACGGGAGAACTTAAGACTTTAGAATATAAACTAGAATGAAAAGAGAAAATCTGTTGTATAACCTCTTTGGAGATTATTACCACACTGGAGTGAGCGAGCCAGTGGAAATGCAGGGGTGGATAGGTGACCCGTGGTATACTAAAATAACATGACAGCTGTGAATTATTAATTCGGCACCTCTTGTTTCAAGCTATTGACAGACCTCCAAATGTGTTTCAGTATGTCACAGTGATGATTGCAAGATTTTTGGAGCAAAGATTCAGGATTTTCAAAGACCACTTTCTCGTGGAACAGAACATCAGCAGTGACAACAGGTTGTTCCTATGATAACACTTTTCTTAAGACGCGTCATCCAGAAAATTTATAATGAGCAATTCTCTCCTCTCCCTTTAGCAACAACAGCTGAGGTGCCCTTGAGAAGTGCACTTCACCACCACCCCCCCCCCCCAACCGCTCCAGTGGAGCTGTTCGGCGGCCAACAGAACAAGACTGTGTGTTGCACAAACTAAACACAGTGATTCCTGTCCCTGCGACACCCCCTCGCTCTTCACCGCCACTTATTCCAGGAGGAGCTGGATCAGCAATGCATCAACACTGTGCATTCATTATAGTTCTGATATCATCATTAAGCCCTTGGGCAACAGCTACTGCACTGCTGGATATTCTCCGGAGTTGCAGCTTTAGGGAACACTAGCTTTTAAGATCTATTATAAGCCAGACAGCTGAAAAAAGGATCCTTACGCAGAGAAGGTCTGGCAATATCTCAGGGGAAATTTGATATACAGTAATATCAATATATTGATACCAATACTTGATCAATATGTAGTCAATATAATGTTGTCTTTTCCTAATCTTACTGTGAATCTGATTAAGATGCTATAGCAAAAGCCCAACATGCAGTACATACATTTTTATAGGCTGCGAATATATGTGACCCATATTTTTTTAAATCCATTTTTATTTTATGACGGCTGTATTTGTGTTTCCATTTATAGCTACGTATGACAATTTAATCATTGAAATTAAGATTACTTTTCATTACCTTGTTATCTCATATTTACTGCGACTGTCATCGTCAGAGGTCCCCACCAGAAGGTCACCTGACCACACCTCAGGCAGAAGAGGAACAACACAAGCTCCCCTTAGGTGTAATCACTACCTTAACAAGAGGCTATATATGCTGCCTTCCTCCCTTTGTTCTTTCTTTGACCTCAGCTATGTTGTGTGTGTGTCCTGTAAATAAGATTTATACATTATTTGATTTAAGTTTCTGATAAGAGATTTGATTTGCATGTTAATAACTTTGTTCTCCCTTTGCAGAGCTTAAACCACACATACAAATACCAAAACATCAACCAAAAAAAATCTAAGAAAACAAACCTCTGTCGTCTGTCTATCCCTCACACACACTTCAGCCTGCCCACTAGGTTTAGGACAGTCATCTTTGATAATAAAGCTCATTGTTTAACTATAAAATATCTGGCCTCACTATACATTTTTGTCACAACTCTTTAATACCTAAATATGGGGGATTCTTGCCACAGAGTTTACATAAATATCAGCCAATATATCATTATTTATTTTAAAACTCTCAGATATCCATATTGTTATTGGCCTCAGAAATCCAGCATTGGTCAGTTGTAGCTCAGTGAAATGAATAATAAATGACTCTAATAACATCAACACATACGCTCATAATGCCACCGCATTATTAAAATCAAGGCATTAAGTCAAACACATTATCATACTTCATTATCAGTATAGCCCACTTGTAGATCTACCTCTTATAAAGCAATGGTAGTGAAGACGTGGAGTTAGAGAACTAGGCTTGAGACCAGAAAGATATCAATCTGACTCTCCCACCCATCTGGAAAATGCATATGACCTGAAAAACACTTGATCCTCAGCTGCTCCACTGCAACTGCTTGAACGTGCGTCTGCTGTCTGAAAGCCGTATTAGTGAACAGCAGCAGAAGCCTACGTTTATATGAACGTGTCCAATCGTGCAAATGTGATGTATCTGACAAACAACATGCGCATTCCGTTAACTTTCTCACTCTGGAGAGACCCAACAAACATAATGTGACAGAATAACAGATCTGCTCTTGATGGGGATAAACAGGCTATTTCCATTGGTAATGACAAGCACAGGAAGCTGTGACAGACCATATGCGGCACTCAGCTCTATTTCAGGCTGCCCAACAGCCAAATCAACACCCACCATGTGCTCTAGTCTGGGCTGCCATCTCATAGAGAACCAAGGCACAGGAGAGAACTGAAGCATTTGTGAAGTACCACTGACAGCCAAGCATCCTCTCCTGAGAGGGAAAATTGCTCAGAGTGAAGGTGTGATTGCAAAACCAAAGGCATTGCACAGGCATGTTGTGCTCAGTCAGGACAGAGGTACACAGCTGGAAGTGAGCTGTGTGGCGATCATCTGAGACACACTGTGAAGCGAGCGAGAACGCTGTGACTGAGTACCACTAAAGCCTGATCCATCTTAGCTCCCAGTTTCTACGAGAGATGGAAAAGCCTGATAAAATGTTGTCTGGGGCAGCAGTAATGTGTCCTGGAGAAAGGATCAATGTTGTAAGTAATGTCCCACAGTGAGATTCAACCCGGTTTTTTAACAGCCATCTGAATCTTGGCATTGTTCCCTGTGTCAAACTTCCCCTCACTCACAACACACTCTGCCCTAGTTTATAGATGAGTTATATTGTTGACAAGTTTGTCTTCCGACTTCTTTCTCCTCCACTGCCTTTCTGTTTTATGCTTCTTATAAAACGTGTGCTCCTAAGAGCATACAGCTGAAGAATTATCAGTATTGTTAAACCATAGTAGTGGTGACAAATCAACATAGCTGGGAAGGTGGTGTCTAGGGCAGAGTGTGCATGTAAAGATCTCAGCCCACCTTCCTCCGGCAATGATACAGAACCAACCCTTATAATAGCTTTGATCTCTCAACTGGCCCGGGCAAGATTTAGGCCAAACAAAAAGAGGCACAAAAGGTTAGTTTTATATAGTAATCTTTGATGTGGCAAAGTAGTGTAATCCAATTGAGAAGGAAGCGAGCCCTGCTGTTTGCCTCAGTAGATGGTGACCTTGACTTCCTCCCTTGATGAAATCCCTGTGGGTGTTACAAAAGAGGTATAAAATAACAATAACAACCAGAGGACAAGACAGGATAAGTTCGATCACTTAAAGTTCAGCTTCTCAGCAGAATCTGGTCGGTTGTTTTAACCAGAGCTCACTTTGTTCATCTTAAAATAGGCACTGTATGTATTTAGCTGATACCAGTATGAAGAGGAATTACACGTAGCTTGGTTTAAGCAATTTCTGCCTTCCCTGTGAAGCAGAACTAACTTAAATTTATTATAGCAATTCCCACGTTACACAGATAAAAGTACTTGATGAGGGCTTTAGCCTATTATGGCTTCAGGGTGAATAAGTGAGAATGAAAAGAAAATGTAAAGAGTGTGTGCGCAACAGAGACAGAAAGAGGGAGGAAAGCGCAATATGAATCTGAATTAACGGTCACATGAGACATGCTGCAGGAAACAACACTGTAAATACAACAATAACAACAAACGTGCAGGTATCTTACCAACAATAAACTTCAGAGAGAAATCACTGCAGATCAAAGATGGTCAATTATCGGGCTAAGTCATGTCTCCTTCAAAGAAAAAGGTCCACCTATACTGGGTTAAGAAAGCCTGTTATCCAGAGTAGAGTAGGATTCACCTGACTGGAAAGACTGGTGAGGGTTGTCGGCAGCGCTGGCAGAGACTTTATGCTAAAATAGCCGTCATGCTTTCCGCAAATACTCCCGTTGTTCCCACCCACTCTGCCACAGCTCCCCTCCCTGTTTTAAACACGTCTAACTCGTGGCTTTAACTAAAACTAAAAGAATCAACCAGTTGTCACTCGTACCGTTTCCACTCAGATGCCAACAAGGACCGAGGTGACAAGCCTCCTCATCCTCTTCTCCCTCCGGGCGGAGACTCCCCTTTCTCCTGCGGCTTGCCTTTCAACTTTACATCTAGCTTTAGTGGTTAACCTGACACTGTGCGTCCCCTACTCAGTGCAGGAGATAAATAATAGTGTTATCCGCACACACCCATCCTCCTTAAAAAAGTGCTGAATTCAATTCTCCCCGTGTAACGTTAGCTTATCATCCAACCAACAACTTGCCAGTTAACTTCAACCGTCGTACCCAGTGATTTCTTTCACGGCTTCTTCTAACGGTTTTAGTTGTTTCACATGGCTTGTTTGCTGACTAGAGTGTGCTGGCGTTAATTCACACGCACACAGTAAATACACGGACACAAAAAAATGGGGAGAAAGAGGGGGGCTACATGCCAGTGCAGAATGTAACGGTTCAGAACTGGATGGAAATGACAACAAACTGCCACAAACGCTTTTCTCCAGGAAATACGTCACGTTTGGAGCCGACTGGACTATCATGTGTGCTTCATTTGTTTCCCGCAGTTGTTGAGAGGGGCGGGGCACTGCTTCCAGATAGTCTGAAACAGGGACAAACTCCCCAAAGGTCACGTTTACCTTCTTTTAATTCGACGTCAACATTTTTACGCTCTTTAACAGAAGAGATTAATTTATTCGTGACATAATAGAAAATTATAAATTCATGATGTGTAGTGGCAAAAAGTACACATTTGTACAAGGATTTGATCTTCAATGACAAAATATATATTATTGTCATTCCGAAGATGAGACAACTTATTTTTGGTTATACTTGAAACTGTTAGTGTTGTTTTCAACCGCTTTCTTAGTTATTTTATCGTTACACACAGGTGCCGGGTCACGCCTGTGTTAAAAACACGCATCCTTGTTGTCTGGTTAACTGATTTCCACCGCTGTGTGTGACCGCCATCTTCCGGGCCTCTGTTGAACCTACACACGTGGATAAAACCACACCGTGCCGGTAGAGGGGGGCATAACACAAAGCTCTCAGTCTGACTCTGACTCGCATGGTTGTGTCTACCCCGTTTACAGCCTGGCATAAGTGAAATCCAGCCCGCTTTCAGCAGTTTCCCCGTTAACACGGACCAAAGTTATCCCGGAATAAGGACAGCACGCATGTGCCGTCAACCCGGATGTAGATATTTTCACGCGTCTATTCCCCAGTCCACCAACTTGTGACAGATTTGCTGTTACGAATGAAAATTACATTTTAGCACCGGCTGGACAAAGCTTTGCCATTCCAAACCGGTCCAAAACGGGTTAACCAAGCCGTGAAATGTGTCGACCTATGTGGATGTCACATCTGAGTGACAGATCCGCAACAATCTGTTTCCGAAGAGCTGCTCTTTAGATTCACGGTGAGAGGAGAACACGAGTGGGTAAAACAGCATACATACATTTTCTGTTGTCATGAACTATGGACATTAAGAATACATGTGACCACTTTTAACCCGAAATCAGTGTTTCTTGTTGTGTCTGAAGTTGGGATGACAAAGGTAGGCTGCGCATGTTTCAATGATCCCCTCATCCTGTGTTGCAGAATACATCCTGTAAGTTAGAGGATGGACTTTCGCGGCAGGAGGCATGAGCGAGGCAGCAACTGGACCGACCCGGAGATAGTGGAGCTGCTCCAGCTGTGGTCCGATGAGTCGGTCCAGATCGAACTAGAGAGCTCATTGCGCAACCAGCGTGTGTTTGACCGCATAGCCCAGATCCTGCGCGAAAAGGGCATCTACCGCACAGGTGACCAGTGCAGGGAGAAGATCAAGAAGATGAAGCTGGAGTACCGCCGCATAAAGGACAACCACAAAATGAGGTCTTGGAAGTTTTATGATGTGATGGACAGGGTGTTGGCGAACCGACCTGCTATCACCTACTCTTCTCTGGGCGGTGCTGTCATAGCTCAACAGGTTTTTCAGAGCCCGGGTGGGACTGATGCGTATCTGCAAGGGGTTTCAGCAGGTTCCTTTGGTCCAGCTTCTACAGGGGGGTTTCTGTTTGGTCAGCCTCCTAAAACTGGAGATCCGCTGGATATAAAATGTGAAGATGTTGAGGAGAGCATGCTGAACTCAGGTGTTGCACCTCCGGAGATGTACTATGGATCTGGGGATGACCAGGAAACTGATGGGCAGTCTCTACTGGGACCAGAGGACACACTGGGTCAAGGAGAGAGCTCAACAAACGCAAGGATCTCCCCTTCAGGTTGTTTATCCAAATTATAAGTGCATTTATTATTATTATTATGAGTAGATTAGTTGGTGTAAGGTCTTGTCTCATATCTTTCTCATGTCCCTAGGTTTTACTGACCTGAACATTGCCAGCTCTGCCACCCAGTCTGGTGGTGGTCCTGTGCCACATGACACATCCGAGCTGCCCACTAAGGAAGGTTCTCACCCCCCAGCCGCTGTAAGACAGAGGAAACGCCGCCGGGCTGGCAAAACAGCATGGGGCCATGTAGGTGCCAGGTGTGGCAGTCAGGGGCGCCTGGATAAAGCTCTGACCAGCTTCCTCACCTGGCAGCAGTCAGCCGAAGAGCGCCTCCTCTCCCTGGAGGAGGCGCGGCTGGACCGGGAGCTGCAGGCCGAGGAGCGGAGGGAGCAGCGGGAGGAGAGGAGGGCGGAACAGGAGCGCCAGCACGAGCTGCGCCTCTTCAGCATGCTCACGGGGGCATTGGTCAGACAGGGTACACCGACCACCGCAACAACACCGACTGACCCCACCCTCTCACCCCTAGCCCATCTGTCAGCTTCACTGATGGCCACAGCCGCCCCCTCTGTCTCGTCATCTTTATCTCAGCCTCCTCCAGAGGCGCCCACTGCACAGGCTGTTTCCACCGAGGAGACAGGAAAGTCAACACTGCTCACATCCGTCAAGGCCTGCAAAATGTCTGAGAGCGCTTTGACAACTCTGAGAGGTGCAGAAGCTCCTGGCCGTAGCATGTACCTGTCCAACCGTGGTAACACTATCCGACAGCATCAAGGCATTCTCCAGGAGGGCTATGCCCAATATGGAGCGGACAGATACCACGACACAAACAACCCTAATGTGAGTGTGTCATTTAAATACCAGCCACAACTGTTTGGCAGCTCTAATGTGTTAAAAAATGACATTTGTCTCTAAGATCCTCTCTTTCTCACTCCCAGGGTGTGATAAACATGGGCACCAGTGAGAACAAATTATGCTATGATCTTCTTCATAAACGGGTATGATTTAACAGTGCAGTCACATTTGGATAATAATGACGTAATGTATATAATTTTACCCGCATTCACAAAATGAATCCCTTTTCTGTTGCAGCTGACCCAGCCTGACATGCTGCATATCGACCCGTCTCTGTTGCAGTATTCCGACTGGAGGGGACACGCATTGTAAGAGACAAAAGTCTTCATTTGTAACGAGAAGGGCATTTGTCATCGTGGCTCTTATTAAAAATTTAACAAAGTAAACATTAACCCTCTTACAACCTTTCTGTCTCGCTCCCTTTCAGCCTGAGAGAGGAGGTTGCAAAGTTCCTGACTCACTACTGTTGTTCTCCAAAGCCTCTCAAAGCTGACAACGTGAGTGAAGATTGTTGCTTTTAATGTCTGAGTGAGACGTCAGTAGTATGATCACCTCGTGTGAGAAGAAACAGTCACTTGAATATGTTAAAACGTAAGAGAGTTTGCGGGAAGCATACACATAGATATGGAAAATGTAACACTATACAATTACTCTTATGCTGTTTATATAGTTAACACTATTCGGCCGTACCTGCTCTTTAATGGAGTTTAATGAATTTACATTTTGTGAGACAGTCTTTACTTTTCCTCAGTACAATATGTCAGAGGGATTAGATTTTTTTTTTGATTAATATTTTATTTGCACAGCACACAAAGGTAAAAAGATGAATTTTTAAGTGAATAAAGTGATGAATAGTATTGCATCAGTATTACCCACAACATCACAATGAGGGCATTAATAATTTAGTTCTTCAGAATAACAACTTCTACTTTTTACACCAAATTAGTCGTCACTTCTAATTGTTTGCTTTTAAGTAAACTTGACTGACGGACTTTAATTAATTAGTTAGGTTTTGTTACACTGTGGCCTTGCTACTTTTTAGGGAAACAAATTAAACACCTTTTGCACCACAGACGAGTGTTTTTTTTTTGTGTAATTAGTCGACCTGGATCTCTGAGATTTGTGTGAAGAAGCTCCTCATGTTGTGATTGATACAGATGTCCAGGAAATTGTGTAATTACTGACTGTATCATACTCATTCATTCTCTAAAATGAAGGCAGTGGATTCAGTTAATTTACTTGATTAACTCAATTATGATTATAGAGATGCCAAAATCTACAATTTAACTATCATCGCGTTTTTAATGTTTTTAACCGACTTAATTTGCAAATGTAATGAATGGCTGTTTTAGCAGGTGGATGAATTCGTGCATACAGTATTTATCAGGCCTCCCTCTGCGCCTTAATTGAGTCTTTCATAACTCAGTGGATGTGTGTGTTTGTTTAGGTTGTGGTGATGAATGGCTGTGGTTCCCTCTTCTCATGTATTGCTGCAGTCATTTGTGACCCTAAAGGTAGGTTCACAAATGCATTGATTTACACAATCAATACATCCATATAGTTACTGTATGAATACAAATGTGTACAATACCAATAAGAAATGTGCCTACGTTTTTTTTGTTTTTCCTGTTTTGTATTAAAAAAAATCATCATTACATAAAGTACAACAGAGAATGGAGACGATGTAGCATAATAATTTAAACAAAACACTCCATATGTTGCTTAATCTTTAGTGCCGCTTCTAGCAAGGCCTAATTTTAAGCAGTGTAGTCTATTTGTTTTGCTCAATACCTGCCTTGATATAAAACTCCTAAACCTGAAAAGAAGGCCACGTTCATCTGTTTGTTAAGATGCCTCGCAAGATTAGATTCGCAGGTTTTACTCAGGGGTGAATTTGCTTCAAAATTAGCAATGAAAATGACCACTAATACTCTTAAATGGTAGGATTATATGCATTTATATACAAGAAATCATTGCAAGAGGATTATATTCACACTTACATTGTGTATTTAAATGTTTTGTGTTTCATGTGTGTTTTTTTTTTCGTTTTGTAGATGCCATTCTCATTCCTACTCCTTTCTATGGTGTTATCACTGAGGACCTGCATTTGTATAGTGATGTCAAATTGTTTCATGTTCCTCTTGACTGTGAGGTAGGAATACAGAGCCTGATTTACTTGTGCTTGTGTATGTGTCTGTTCAATACGTACATACTATTGCGCCTTACTGATTGTATGCATTCAATATAACTCACATTTTGAGGGTAATCATTTAATCGTAGGCAGTAGGTTGTATGTTTCAGCTGTTCGGCGTTGAAGTAGTTTCCCTCTTCCTCTTGTTACTTTTTTATTTACAGGCCAGTGGCAAAGACAGCCGACCCTTCCATCTCACCGTGGCCAAACTAGAGGAAGGTCTGAAAAGAGCTAAGCAAGAGGTAATTCATGAAGGCATTTTTAACACTTGCCCTCAGTGAATCCTCAAAGAAATACTGAACCCCTCTAAAAATGCTTGGACTAAGTCCTACGCTTAGATAAATGCCTCGGATGCAGTTTTTCTGAGATTTGTTTTGCAGCTTCCTCTTTAAAGTGAATATACAGTATATCAGCCCCTATTTATTTAGAAACTGTCTGTCTCTTTTAGGGGTCGATCATTCGAGCTGTTATCCTGATGAACCCCCACAACCCTCTCGCTGAGATCTACACCCCAAAGGAGATGATTGCCTTCTTGGAGTTTGCCAAAAGGTATGTTTGCACCACTATTATCTCATGCTGTGGCCTAACATTGTAATCCACCCAGTCTGCAGTCCTGTGGCTCCTTAAAGCACATCGCCAAGCCGTTGCATACAGCTCCTGGTGTGAACTCTCTTATTTTACGGCCGAGAGCTCTGTTCTGTGCGTGGAATATCAAGCGCTCTTGAAGGAGTTTTATCACCTCTCTTATAACCATCAGCATATTGTCAAGTGCAGCCATGTCCCGAGAAGTCTCCTGCATCATCTATTGTTTTCTAAATGATCTTGCCAGTGTAATTCCCTCCACAGACCCTCGCAGGCACTGAGCTGCCGTAACCATAAACCACAGTGCTTTTACACTGACATAGGACGCTGAAGGAACCATTTTACATTTATGGTGCATTTTCTTTGTCATAAGCAATCATTAACAGTATAAAACATTAATGCCGCGCTGTAAATGTTTATATTGTTTCCTGCTTTAGAAATGAGCTCCACGCCATCGTAGATGAAGTCTACATGCTGACGGTATTTGATGAAGCTGTCACGTTTCACAGTGTCCTCAGTATAGACAGGTACTGCCTGACCCTCACCTCTGCATGATTACTCTATCCGACCCTTAATCATAACAATTGCGGCTGAAGACAGCCTCTTAACCGCTAATGATGTGCCCTTATTTCAGTTTGCCCGACCCGCAGAGGACACATGTAATGTGGGGGATGAGCAAGGTACGTTCTGTGCCGCGCTGTGTGAGAGTGTGAGAGTGTGAGACTTTTTATATCACTGCTGACAGTACAGTAAAATCTCAGCTTTTCTTCAGTGGGTGTTTGCTTCCACCGTTTTCTCTCTCCTTTTTTTAGGACTTTGCAATGGCAGGAATCAGAATAGGCACGCTGTATACTGAGAACAGAGAGCTTGTGGAGGCTTTGGCCCAGCTGGGCTCATTCCACGGTATCTCTGGAACCACGCAGCACCAGGTAGCGCAACTTCTTCAGGACAGAGGTACGGATCCACATTTCTTATGTGCTTTAGCAAACACACTGTTGTATTTGTGTCAGATTTACCTGAAACACAACTTGCCAAATGGGGAAATAATCCTTACATCAGCCATCTTTTGGTACAGACAAGCCAACATTCACACGATGTTAGCGGCCATTCTTGCCACCTTTCGAACAACTACAACTATCCTCAGACGATCGGTAGATGCGGGGAGATCTCTGATTGTCGGGTATCGCGAGACTACACAAAGACTTGTAAAATTTCATTTACACTTACCTTTTGTCACTTCACACGCTCGTGTTCTAGAGTGGATCAGCGAGGAATTTTTGCCTGAGAACAGACGCAGACTGAAAGCTGCTCACCAATACATGACGGGAGAGCTGCAGAGTATGGGAATCCACTACCTGGACAGGCCTGCTGCGCTGTATGTCTGGGCTGACCTCAGGAAGGTAACAAGACCAAAATCAGACGTTGGGGCTGTTTAAAAAGCCGATTAACAGTAAATTCTTTTAAACTTCCACACGGTCATTTCTTGAAAACAACGCGGGTGCTTTCACGTAGCCGTGATGTGTAACTTCTGTCTTTCTGTTTTGGTAGTACCTCAGAGAGTCGTCATTTGAGGAGGAGTTGTCTATGTGGAGGTGCTTCCTCAGACACAAGGTGGTGTTGAGCTGTGGTCAGGCCTTCTCCTGCTCCACACCCGGCTGGTTTCGCATCGTCTTCGCAGACCAACAGAACCACCTTCAGCTTGGTGAGTCTTCAAGTATAATATACAGTACATGCTGTTTCTTTCAGTGTATGAACTTTCCGTGTCCACTTGATAGTTTGGCTAGCTTAAAAGCTGATATCAGTTTCTACATTTTGAATGTTATTCTCACCCACTTTCATTTTCTACCTTAAACTGGACATTGATTAGATTGTATCTGTTATTTTGTTGATCATTCAGTGTTTTGTGTTATTCTAGCTTATTTCCTGCTTTGTATTTCAATCTAGGTATTGATTGGATAATAGTTGCTGACTTGTTGTGTTAATGTTTTGTGTTATTTCAGGCCTGAAGCGAATTAGAGAGGCTTTGAAAGAAACCGAAGAAAAAAGCGCCAGCCGTGATTCACTCTCTATCAAAGAAACCAGTGAGGAGAGCAAAAAGTCAGTGAAAGAGGACAGTGCAGATTCAGACAATGCTGCGATTGTAAATTCAACATCATCACCCCAGAGCAAGTCATCAGACCAGCTGAAGGAGAAGGATAGCCCTGTTCCTGACACAGGCTCGCTGGCCGCTGATGAGTTTGTATTGCTGGACTGCCAAGCATCTAAGCCTGCAGAGAGCCTGGACTCTCTGATTGGTACTCTTAGACATCAAATCCGCTCCTCTGATTGGCTGGAGAAAAACACTCCAGAGCTGTCTGCCGGGGACGACCCAGAGATTCTTGATGTATTCAAGGCCCTGCTGCAAAGAGCCAGAAAGTAAGCTTAGGATAAACAGGCACAAAATGTAGCTGCCAAATTTCGGAAAGGCAGTGCTTAAGAATCCTTCTCGCTCCCTTTGTTCACGGTGAAAAGCTGACACCTGACACAAGGTCGAATCTGACGCCTATTTTTGAAAGAGTGGAGAGAGAAACATTAGCTGAAAGCAGGCTAATGAGGAGAGAAAAGTAACGTAGGCAAGACCAGGATGGAAGAACAGGACCGCTGTGAGAGTACTTTCTATCTGCTTCTCGAGGCCTTACTTTTAAGCTGCTAAGAGAGATGGCCTTGATTTTTTTTTTTTTTTTTTTTTATAATCCAGAGTCAAAAGATGTTTATTTACTGAAGTAAATGCCAAATGTAAATCAACCAAAATCAGTCACATTCTGTTCTCAAACATTTGAAGTCTGTTGATCTTCATCGTACGTCTTTATTATTTTGGTCATATGCACTTTATTTTAATCAGAATGTATGTTACTTTCTGTGAAATTAATGATCTGTGAATAAAAGAATGAAATGTTATCTCTATATTTGACCATAATCCGTCATTTAAAATAAACCTTAATGGGTCTGTGATAAATATGTTGATCTTTCTTTTCCGTCATTTACATGTAGGTTCATTTTACACATTTCTGTTTGATTTAAAGATATCTACCGTATCTAATTTTGTACAAAATATGTCGTCTTGTAGGGTTCTGAGGACATTACAATAGGATGTTTTTTTTAAAATGTCCTATTGGGTGGGCTGTGGGTGCATTTCCGTTGCAACAAAGGAAAGTGAAGGAGGTGGTAGCTATGTGACGAAGAGGAGAGATCATCAGCCACATCACACACTGTGTACCACTGTGACAAAGCGAGAGTGGGATTTCCTTAGCTGCTTTGTCACGCATAATGACCCCGCTGACACCCACCACAAAGTTTCTGCATTTGATATAAACTAATGTGGTATACTGACGATACAGAGAATCTCTCAATTCTCAAGAAATGCAAAACTTTTTAACTTCCCTTAAATATATATGTTTATTCCTTATACCTTGTTACTCCATGTCAGCCACACAAACTTCTGCTTCCTCAAATATTGCGCGACCTTTGTTGGCGCTTTCACTTTCTCTACAGTGTGAGCTGGTGGGCCACAAGTGGAGAATTCACGGGGAAATCTAACGGCTTGCTGTGGGAGTTTCCGCTGCAGCGGAGGTGGAGTAACACTGATGGGCTTGGTCTGTGAGGGACTCATGAGCAGAGCTAGTCATAATGTGTCAGGCTGTTGTACGGTGAAGTACAGTAGTATTTGTACAGTAGTAAACACTTGTAGTTCCCGTAACCTAAACTCTGCTTTAACTCTACACAGACTTTAATCACAGTGTAACTTAACAGCTTTGTTCCTGACAGCTTTTTTCTTTCATCGACAACAAAGGTAAGACAGTACTTTCATCACGATTTTACATAATTACAGCTGATTTATATAAAACAAACAACAAGGTTAGTTTTGAGACACATTTACCTGCTCTTACCCAGCTTCACTGCACTCTAATTACACACCTTTTGCCTCCTCTCCTCTGTTTTTTTTTCTTTTCTTTTCTTCTGCATCTCTCAGTGCTGTACAAACATGAAGTTGCTGGAGTTAGGGGACTCCATCAGTCGCTTCAGATTTGCTCAGTCCTGTGTGGGGCTGGCCGGTTGCCTCTGTGTGTGCTACGCAGTCTGGACACCATTCTGGCTGAAGGACAAGGGACTCTGGACAGAGTGGAATAACACTAAAAGTGACCAGACAAATCGTAAAGATGACAATGTCTTCAGTGGTGAGCAGCGAGTCGCATTCACCTCTTCACACATCTTTCTGCAGTCAGCACATCAAAAGACACAACATGACTTTTTTTTTAAGACGTTTGAATGTCTAGAGGGAAATTTTGAAAAAACACTGGCTTGCTGAAGAGCCTTTTAGAAGTAGTAAACAAGTATGAGCTTGCTCCTGTACCAGAGAGGTGCATTCTTTGTATCTGCTGAAGCACTCACACGTGGCTGAAGGCAGATGTGCTGAAATCTTGATCAGCTGAACCCTGATCTTGTTTATTTTTAAGTCACTTAAGTCTCGTTTCTTGTCACTGATAAGAAAAAAAAGTCACGTATGTTGTTACTGTGTGTTGTATTCTAACACATTATTTTTCTTTTCTGAAAACACTCACACTTTCAAAATGAATTAAGTGTAGTGTGGGATTATCTACCGTAATTAGGAACTACTGAAAAGTACATGAACTCTTGATTTGAACCTTTCTGGTTTCGGTTGTAGGCAGACTGATGCTGGAAGGGTTTCATTGACATTAGAGTGCGATATTCCTTCAACCTGTTTCACTTCATCATGTTGACGTCTTCAAATACTTACTTAAAGAGGCCCTCCAGACATGTTTCCAAACATCTAAAAATAATAATAGCTTGAAATAATAAAGTTTTATGTATATTTTCCCCCAAAACAAGTTGAATTTAAAGTAAAATAAGAGTTTGAAATTTAAATATTATATAAAAAAATACATCTACATGTACATCTACATGTTCTTCTCATTGAAAAGTCAAAAAACCTGTGATTTTGTAAATATTTTTTAGTTTCAAAGTTCAATTTCTAGACACAAAACTACTTCTGGAAAGTCCATTCTCAGTGTATATGCCCTGGAGACTTCAAGTTTCACTGTTGCCTTTGTGTGAGTTGCATACTAGACCATGATTGGCTCCAAACTAGTTGTTATGTCATAAAATCATACTCGTACCAACACGTCTTAAACTGAGATTTTCAGCAGACAAATGTGAAAACAGCTTTCTAGTGTCAAACTCTAACATCCAGTAGATAACTAACAATAAGCAAAACACATTTTTTCAGTGGCAGTTTACAGAAGCTCTAATAAATGTATCTTGTTTTATGTGTCTTTGTCGTCCAGCCCTGGAAGCAGAGAGAGTATTTGGGGTTCTGTCCTTCCTGATGGCTGTGAGCACTGGTGCTCTCGGCCTGGTGTTTGCCCTCTGCTGGACATCTGAGACGGTGCGCTCCTACTCCAACACTCGCTCTCTGCTCATGGCAGGACAGGCACTTTACCCCACCACCCTGCTGTTCCTCACCATGGCCTGTACAGGTAACAGCCCCACACTTCTCAAAATATGCGAAACACTTGTTTGCCTGGGCCACACACCCCTCCTTGTGTCTCACTTTGTTAATAATTAGACTGTTGTTGTTTTGAGAGTTTTGCATAAATTTCAAGTAAGGTAGTAAAAATAGCCTCATTTCCCATTAACCTCCAAATAGCCTTTTTGTTGGTGTAGTTCATGTCAAATCCACACCTACAGAAATTCTTTTATGTATTACTCATTTACATACCCTGCAGGGCAGCAGTTTTTAAAGAGTCTTTTTAGTTTCCTTGGAATAACAGTTCATTATCATACAAACTCTTTTCTAAAGCTCCAGGCATGTAATAATTGACCTTTTTTTTCTTTTCCTGGCAATGGCACTTGATTTGACTTGTTTTTTTCCTCTTCTATCTACAGGTTTCTTCTTTCTCCTCAGCTGGTCTCTTTTCACCTATCAGCACCAGGAAGAAATCCGCCAGGACTTCTCCAGCCTCGGCTCCTCGTATTGGCTGGGGGCTTTAGGCTGGTTCCTGCTGTTGGTCGTGGAGATGATAGTCTTTGTGGCAGAACAACTTGTCGTGCCTGACATCCTACCAGACTTGGAGAAGTCTGTGGAGACGTGGCGGGTTGCCTCTCTAGTAAAGTCCGCTAACCGCTCCTTCAGCGACAGTTATTATCCTGGTTACAGGACAAGCAGCATAACTCCAAAGAGATATATGTCATCACCTTGAACGGAGTGCAGAAATGAGGATGTGTAAGTTACACTTGAACAAACTCAATGAGAAACCAGCAATTCCTAACTTAACTTTCTTTGGAGTTAAGTTTTGCCTGGAGGAATTAAGATTCTGTGAATCCTGAAAATCTGTGAGACTGAGGGGTGGTCATCCTCCAGTTTGTTTTCAGTGTGGACTGAAATAAAATAAAATAAAAAAACACTAAGGACCAAGAATACTGGCTGGGAAACTGGGCAACAAATGTAAGTTGTATGCTGGTATATTTGTGTTTGTAAAGTTTAGAAATGCTGTGAAAAGTTGTGTCCAGGAGGAGTCCAGCTTTGCTTCTGGGCCAGAAACACATCCAGGTGTGGAGGGCTTCCAGTTGAATTTCACAAAAACAAAAGTCAACTAGAACCTATAGTTAAATGTTTCAGTAGGTGCTGCGATGTGCTTTATGAATGTTAAAATAGTGCCATGTGAGATTTTAAACAGTAATTCTCAAGTAGAAAGTTCTTATTGGTGAATGTTTTGTTCTAAATGTGTGGAAAAGTAAGCTAAAATGGCTTTAATATGTGATATACTGTGTAGTGACATCATAAATCATGTGAAATACACATCAGTGTTCAGTGTTACTCTGTTAAAGGTTAGGTATTGGAGCATTTCTGTATGTGCTGATGATGAGTAAAATATAACATATTGCACAAATATCTGTGGCTATTCTCCTTATTTACATTTCAAGAATCCCTTATTTGATTATCAATCAGCATTCACGTGGTTATCAGAATGTTTTGCATGTTCAACAAACCATAGTCAGGCTGTGGCGTGTCAGCTGTCCAGACTCTATATATATATATATATCTAAGATCCAGACTGAAACAAGCTTCCGTGGCTAAATAAATAAAAGTTTAAAAAGTTGTCACCCTTGACAGTGTGTCTGTCTGAAAGGCAAAAGAGTGTTATCTGAAAAGAGAAGAACAAGAGCTGGTGTATTGAGGGCTGAGCATGACGGTTCACTGCTTGGACAGTTGTCCTACATCAGCCCTCCAGGAGTTGAATGTGTATTGAAGCAGAGTTTTTGCCAGCCAGTCCTACATCTGTCTCTTTTATGAAAAACACTTACCTCATGCATTTCCAGCGGACACTTCCCAGCTCTGCAGAACATTTGGACCACCAGGCAACAGACTGCCTCCAAAGTTGTTATTTACTATTCTCACACACATTCCCAGGAGGAGAGGAAGCACTCTGATACTGGACTGCTTATGGTTATGTTCTCAACCTGCCAAAGTGGGGGAGAATTAAGTGGCTCTGGCTCTGTTAATTGGGCGTTAATCAGGTGTTGCTCTAATTAAAAGGCAGTTCCGCCCTGTTGGGCCCTGGTAATGAGTTTGTTATTAAATCCACAGAGGATTTTTGTCTCTTTTTCAATTTACCAACAGGGTAGTGCTTAATTGCTGTGTAAATGAGGGGAACGTCCTTGAAGGTCGTCTTGCATCAGCACGCAATCCATGGACAGAATTGTTCCAAAGAGCTTCCCCGCCGAAAAACTCAAATCCATTCAATTCATTGTTTGTTGACCTCTTGTGTCCAGCTGTGCCTCTCAGCAGTTAGTGTTATTTGAGCTCTGCGCTGCTCATTTCCCTTGAAGAGGTCTCTAAAAGAGACCTCTTCAAACCTCATCTACTAAATTGAGAGAGCAGGTAACCCACTTTCCCTGGTAGATAAAGGTACTTTTAAAATGGATTCCTTTTCATCTAAAGTTGCTTTTATTTCCCCTGGTAGGTGCTGTCCGGGCACTTGAACGCACGCAGTCTTTTATGGCTGCCAGTGTCTCATAAACAAACCCTCACAAGCTGCTCTTTCACCTTCCCGAGAGAAACAGTCCAGAGGCTGAGAATGCCTTCAGAGAAAGACAGGTCGAATCAATGTGGAGATGGAGAAAAAGAGATAGTGAGACGTTTAGCCACAAAGGGAGAAATGACAGATGAATGGTGGAAGATGTTACACAGAGATAGAGAGGTGGCCTGATAGACACGGAGAGATTGCGGGTGCTGATTGTTGAAGGGCATTTGCTACAGAGACATCAATCAGAAGATGGCAGCGAGATTGAGCAGGCCGCCGGCACTTCCTGCCCGCAGCCGGCAGCATGTGTAGAACACAACCTGGGCTAAACCGCTGCTCTTCATATCAATTAGAGACTAATTACACAGCCATGTCCTACTAATGCTGCACCACCACTAAGCCAACCCCGAGTATAAAGTCTGAGTGTGAGTATGTTTTTCCCTGCTCCTGTGTGTCTGCGGTTGTGTTCATTGAGATAAATAAATAAACTTGCCAGCTGCCAAGGCGAAGCATCCTTAATCTGATTTTCAGAGCTGTAAGTTTGTATTTTGGAGGGGAAGAAAAAGAGAGCAAGTGCAAAGGAGAAAGGAGAGAGAAAAAAAAACGGTTGTTTTCTGCTTTACCTTTTGGTGGTGCTAGTGTAACGTCTATTGGTTTGTCTTTTGCAATCAAATCTGGTGAAATGTGGGAGACACTGCTCTCATTTGATGAGTGATAAAATCACACACACACACACAAAAAAATGTATGCATGTGTCTGTGTGTTAGATTTGTATTTGTGAGGTAGACACTGTGTGATTAATATTCTCAAGCCTATTTCAGGCGATTTTGAGCCAGAAACTGCCGGACTACTTAATAAGTCAAGTTTTATTTGGCTCGACGTGGGAGCATGATGAATTATGAAATAAAGTGAGAACTCCATGCTTTTTGCAGTTTTATTTCTCCTCGGTTTACATAATTCAGGCTGAACACTTGTAACTTCCCTGACAGGTTAATGCCGTTGCGTTCAAAGTGAAGACACTGAGGAAATGCGCAGAAAGACAAGACAGCAGGGGAGTAACAGATATAAAGATGAGAGGAGGAGAGAACAGAGAACAAAGGGGGAGAGAGGATTTGAGATGTCACAAAATAGCTTCATGCTGTCCCTGAATTCTGTACTGCATTGTGTGGTGTCATATTTTGATGAACTTTGTACCTCTCTCTCTCTCTTCCTTTCCACCTCTCACCACTGGCTCGCTATAGCCCTGAAAGTTCTGATGTAGTCAAAATCTCAGAGCTTGACCACCGGGGTTTTGTGCTCTCCGCTGCATTGTCATCAGTATAAGTGGACACTCTTTGAAAATGGAAAAGTCAGGAAATTTGATGTCTGCAGTCCTAGAATATTAGAAAAGGCAGACAGAGGGAGGGAGAGAGAGAGAGAGAGAGAGTGCATGATGATGTGGGAAGAGTACACCTTGTGTCCTTCAGTTGTTTTTTTTTTTTGCAGGGACCCAGTTCATCTCGCCTGTAGAATCTTCAATGAGCCATTGCTCTTTGTGACTGACATCCCACCCAGACCACCCTGCTGATTACATTTGTTCAGCAGAGCTGAGTGCGAAGGAGGCAGACAGAAAGGGGAGAGACAGAGCTTGCATCAGGGAAAAGACTTTCTTGATTATCCTGCACTTACATTTATCCGTTCATTTTGAGAGTGCAGGTGTCTTTGGGGTTGTGGAGCTCTCTCTGCTGTCTCGGGTACTAATATTGTTTTTGTGTCTTTGAGTTTAGACTTGTGACTCCCTCTGTGTATACCGTATCTGCCCGCTGGTACCCTTGCTCGTAAGTGGTGTCGTCTCGGACATCTCAGTCCAGACAATGAAGCTGTAGTTCCATTCTCGTCACTCTATTCATTCCTGGCCAACTGTAGCCGCTCCCTTCTCTTATCTCTGTGTGACCAAGGAAATTAAATTACAAATATAATCACTTGGCGCCAGTTTCTTTAACAGTGTGCCTCTGCTTTGCATATAGAGTGTGCTTGCTTTGGAGACAGGTTGTGTGAAGTTACTTATTGGCCTATTTATGATAATGGGCTCTGCTCCACTAGTGGAGTCACACACACCTTTTCACAATGACAGTGAATGGCATGAGGAAGTGAAGCGAGAGGAGGCTCAGCAAAGAGGGTGAAAGACAGACATGGAGACATAGTTGCAGCCATCTTGGGAGAAGTATTATGGAACTCTTTATCTTATGGGTCCATAAATTCCAAATAAATTTCAAATAATGTCTCCCGGAAAGAACCGTGTACTGATTATAGGTAAAACAAAGGCAGTGTTCAAATTGTACACTTCCAATTTAAAAAAATCCAATTGCTAAGGTAGCTTAACCTAACGTCTCTAAGTCAATGCAACTTAGGTCAGCAGCTGAACATGAAAAAATGTGCAATTTGTCTAAAGGCAGCCGTACAATTCAACATTTATGAAAAATAAAGTTTCCAATGATAAATGGAGGATAAATAAATGATTTGGCTTTGAGTGAAACCATCCGTTCAATGAAATTCCTCTGAAAATCAAAAACAGCTTTTAAACTCAACACAACTAAACTGTTTTGGATTGTTGCTATTTTCCCTATAATTGGTACCAAATTACATAGCACTTTACAGGAAATATTTAAGGAATTGATAGGAAATTGTTATTTTATAATAACAGACCCATAAATGAAAGCATTACCAAAGTTTGCATGGGTCAATAATTGAGAAAGCTATGAGGAGATCTGTAAATATGCGCAGACAAGTAAGCAAAGACACTGTTACCTAGAGTACTATAGTATAAAACGTATGCACTATAAAGTGTCCTCACATGGAGCAAAGAATTCTGTTTTTATAGCATGTACACTCCTTTTTGATAAATGCAGTATATCTCTATGCACCTTAATAGATGTGGAGATGACCATTCTTTAACAGTAAACATGTCACTGATGGTGCAAATTTATGATAATTCATAAGTGACTGACATCTCAATTTACGACTGTCACTTTATTTATCGCTGTTTATCGCTATGGAAATGGTGAATGAGTGAACGAGGGAGTGATCTTGGACACGGCATCACTCACTCACTCTCTGATGCCAACTGCCATTGTGTGGACGGCTTCCTCTTCAGCTCAAATATATTCCACACACGTTAGACCATCTGACTGAATAAACTGTCCTCATCTCTCCCCCTCTCTCTCTTCTCCAAACCTCTGTCTCTCCTGCAGGTCTTTCACAAAAAGGGACAGGATGAAAACCTGTGTATATTAGAATGATGCGCTTCCCGCGGGAGGCAAAAAGGGAAAAATGGTAAAGCTAAAGTGAGGAGAGTATGAATTGAAGAATAGCATTTTTATCATCATTATTATGAGATGGCCATCACAGGCCTCCCTTACCCCTTTCCCTTATTCCCTATTCAGTTAGGACTTTATTTACTTATGCAGAGCTTGTTATGCTTGCCTGTGCAGACAGGCCAGCAAATGCAAAACTGTATCAATACCTTCCCGGTCCCAAAACAGAGCAGGTGGATGGTGTGTTTATTTGTGATCTTTATGTATTCAGTGCTAGTTACTTCCCCCTCCAACTACAGGGACCACATGTTTGTCCCTTCCTGAAGCATCTCTGTGTTCTGCTGCAGTTAACAAATGCCATATGCCCCTGAGTTGGGCTCAACTGCTCGCTTCTTCCTCAGTGCAGTCCAATCCACAGACTACATATAACTCGGTGACAAGAGATGAGGATTTCCAAACTATTGTTCTCAAACAATTACTGTACATGTCTGTTCCCGTGCTCATAAAGCCCGTAGCTATCATCATCCTCGCCACCAGCAGGTTGCCATAAGAGGCCAGCGCGGTAAAATAATGGCTCCCCACTGGATCATGTGAATCATTGCGATGACTGGTTGATAAATGCTCCACCACCTAGGCTCTGGCTCCAATAGTCATTTCTCTCTCCAACTGGACTGGCTGCCAAATGACAACAACTTCCCTCCCCCAGCCCCCCCCCACCTATCCACAGCATCCTTCACAGCACCTCCCTTCACCTCCTATAATTACTGTACTCTATAAGTCGGGTTTAAGACCAGTCACTCTAAATCAGCCCTGAATCGGCGTGTGTTACTGTGTCCATTGTTCCCTTGTCTGCGCTCTGGCAGAGCTAGTGCAGAAAAGGGCACAGCTGTCCTGGCATTTCCTATAATGGACTTTTTAGTTAAGCAGATCTACGTGTGGGAAAAGAGCTCTTTGTGTTTGGTGGAAAGTTAAGACCAGGGACAATCGGGGGTTAGAGTTGACAGACAACAGCGCTGCTCTTTTCACACTCCTTGACACATAATGGGACCAATTTTTCTTTCTACATCTCTCCCTAGTGGCCATGATTTGCTCATTACATTGATGGAGGGGGGCTGAGGGAGGGAAAGAGAGAGAGTGACCAGTCAAGGGACAAATACTCTTTCAGTATTACTCTGATTTCATTTAAGAACTGTATGGATGTAACCCACTTATTGAGGTGTTAAACAACTCGCCAAGAAATCCTCCCTTAAAGGATGCTGAACGTTTGAAATCTCGAGGAGTTGTTTGCAAGCTACTATCCCTCAGCTGACAGACCTTCTGTGTAAACCAGCACCAGACAGTTTGGGAAAAGAGGACTAATACACGGTTAAACACCAGACAAATCCAGTGAGTGGATGTTTACGTGACTGGAGGTCCCCTGGCATCAAAGGGACTGCTCCTCAATCAGGGAAATCTACATTTAATTAACACAGAATTAAAGAGCATTGTTATTTTGATTAAAGACACTGGTCTTGATTCCCCACTCTACTCTAGTGCTCCTGAATCCAGCTTAGGGTTTAATTTCATTTGGTTTGCTGCGAGTGGATCAACATCCATCTGGATTGTCTGCTCAGATGCAGGTTTTGCTTTTCAGAGGGTTATACTGTAAACCCCAGCACAATCCCACCATGTATATGGCAATCACTGCATGTTATTGACCTCTATTTGGCCTATCTCGCTATGGTAATAGGATTTGTTTTTCTTTTCAAAAAAAGGTCTTTTAAAATGGACATTCACAGTTGCTGTAGCTTAAGTTGTTCTCCATATATTGTCTAACTCACCAGAACAGAAGAGATGAATGGAGCCAGTCCAAAACCAAAATAACTCTGCAGAGCCTCAGGGAAAGTTATAATGCAAGACTTGGAACAAATTAATGCAGTCCCAAGACTAGACTATCCAATAAAATGAATATTTGGATAGCTGGACATGGATGATATTGTGGTGTCAGGCTGTCAGCAGCTTGTGGGGGATGTTATTTGTAGAAGCTGTGATGTTGTGCTGTGTCTCCACTCTCTGTTAAAGCTCCATCAGTCAGGATGAGCTGACAACAAACGCAGCCGAGTCATACAGGGTCACGCAAGGCCTCAAGACGGCATCACTCAACTCAGCTGTCCCCTGGATGTCACTGTAAGCACGCTAACCTGTGGTACAGAGGGAGGGAGAGCCCGTAATTAATCACCTCATTGGAATAATCACATAATTGATTATTAACCAAACCTAAGGTGAGGCTGAGAAGAGAGGGGAGGGAGATGAGGGAAACAAGACTTTGAGAGGGAGAGACAGGGGGAGATGAATGAAGTTGATTTGAGTAGTGGGGCAAAGGGTTTGTTCTGGCAGGTAGCTTTGACGAATAGCTCTGCATTGAAGTCTAACTCTTTGGGTATTAATCTACCAAATCATGTCTCAGGATGAGAGATGGAAGAGGTGGACATTGGGAGGCAACTCACCAAGAACTGGCTGGGCCAGACTGAAGTTGTCGAACGTGCTATGAAAATGCAATTAAAAATTAGCATACCGAATGCTCAATATATTGCATAACACTCGGTGGGAATATGGGAGCGAAATGCCCTCTTTACCCTGAATATAATCACAAAGATGCCTACATTTTTCATGACATTTAGAAAGATCATACTGTAATTTTGGTTGGTCTATTCAAATGTAGACAATGCTGACATTTTATTCCCTGTGAGGAAGATACTGATGCATCTGTGGTATTCAGCCATTGGCCATTTCTGCTATTGACACTTTTCCTTAAGTTGTTATGTGACTTGAGCTGTCGGGGGTCTTTTTTGGACCTCTGGCTTACATAGTGCTGCCTGGAAGGCTTGATCTCTTCCCCCCTTTCCTTGTCACAGCCTGCAATCAACCTTAAGCCCTTTTGTGTTCTCCACTCTGAGCTAAGCCTGTTATCCTGTGCAACTCCTTTACACAAGATCACTACTATATCCCCCTTCTCTGTCTTTCACCTCCTGCACCTTCCCTCTCTTTCCTCCTCCTCCTCTGTCTGTCTGTCTCTTTGTTTTATGCACAGAGGCCCAAAAGTAATGATTCTAAAGTGTCTCAAGGATGGATTACTGGGACTACTTTATATTTATTTGGTCTTGTTCCTGGACATCACCTACATACCAACACAGACTCACAAATACACGCACAGCCTTGCTATTCTCCCCCCCTTCCCCTCCCCAAACACACACACACACACACACACACACACTGCCCTTGCCATATTCCCACTCATCCCTCCCACTATACGCACACCTGCTACATGCTCATACACACACACACACACACACATTGCTCACTGACGTTGTTTGGATTCATCATATTAGAAAAAACACCCCCATCCTACTGCAAGGTGTCAGTTCAGTGGTGCATTGCAAACTCCTGTATGTCCTCCTAAACTGCAGCCTCTAGTCCCCCAGGGTCTGCTCCTCACATTCGTAACACTCCGCTCCATGCCAGGTGGCTGTCTCCACAAGTCCTCCTCCCCATAAATCAGACTGTCTTTGAGTTGATCAATAACAAGTCAATTAGCAGGCGCAGAGAGACGAGGGTCTCGGAGGGTCACCGCTTGTTTGTCAGGTTGGCATCTGCAGCTTCGTCCCTGTCTGCCATGGAGCTAGGTGTGTCGTTTACCTTGGAAACGTGTGGCTACCTGGCTATCATAAATCTAAATATCAACTATAAATAGGCTTGGAACATCTTGCTACAATCCATCATTTGCTCGTTCTTGGATGTGTAATATATCAAGCATTGGGTACTTCAAATCTCCCAGCTGTTTGAATGCACTTGAATAGGCCTAGAAAACATCACTTTTTGCCACTAACTTTTTGGTGTATTTGCTCTTCAGCATTTCTCGTGAATACGTATCCTTGTCACACAAACACACACAAAAAAGGCAAAAAAACCCCAAAACAAAACAAAAACCCCCAAACTAATCTTGCTGTCTAAGGTCACATATGACCATATGCACCAAATATAAGCTGCAAAGCCTGCCAGTATTCATCCTTCTCCCCTGTTAAGCTGACAAGAGTGGGAGAGACCCAACTGTTGTTTGGTGCCCACTGACTGTGTATCTAATGACTTGGCTGGCAAATCCAACGCAACAGCAACAGGCTCCTGTGGCGAATACACCAGATTAATCCCCTGGATAATTACAAACAAGAAAGATCTTGGGCAAATACTCCCCATACCTACTGAGACATTACATCAAATGATGCTGTCTAATTATACTCATTCTGAATGGTGAGAGAGAGAGGAAATGAATGAAACGTGCTGCTTACGTGCTGACATCATGTAAACTGCTGATAAAAAGTGCGAAACGACAGCATCACAATACATACAATACAATGCAATTGAGTCTAAAAAAACTATTTAAAACATTTGGAATATATATTTGGAAAAGTCTCAGCAATGCATTGCTTTTATTTTTAATTTTGTTCATTTGTTTACAGTGTGACATAGCCCTTTCACACCCTTATACTATATGTACAAATACTGACGCATCATACACACACCTTTTATTTTATCAACATAATTATCACGTTTTCATGGGAAAACAGCGTTGTTTTCCTGAGATAATGACATAATTAGCTTACTATCATGAGAAAATTGTTGTTGCAGCAATGGTCTTTTGACACATCACACCATTGTAAGAAAGTTTTAACAGGATATTTGTGTAACACCACCACTGAGATCATCATGAGTTTAAACAATTTGCTTTTGCACTGACTTGTTAAGTGTTGCAGTTATTTTGTCTATCCAATCCTGTTCTCATCAGTGGTTTAATCGCACAAAAGTTTGGTCTTAAGGCAAATTCTAAATTTGTAATATCACTATTAGAAAAAATATTTCTAGTACAATATTTTGCTGATTTTTTATTTGTGTGAGGGACATGACAGTGTATTTATCCTGTGATCTGTCGTGTCTTTGCTTAAGTAGCCTTTACATATACGTTTAACTGTATATCTCTTTCTGTTAGAGTGCGGCCACCTGGATGAGGTAAACCTGCAGATGGATAAGAGAAAGAGGAGATAAAGGTGACACAGAAGTGTCTCCAGCTGAGGATCCCTGTGGTGTGGTAGAAAGTTGTTTGTTTGGGGTATGCTGTTGGATTCTGTACATGCACATGCTTGCAACTGTGCTTTGGGTTTGACCTTGTTTTTTTCCAAATCAGCTGCCTGCATCAGGTGGCGAGGGTTGACTGTTGGGATCCCATCAAAGCAAGGGTATAAATACAAGACACAAGGAGAGAGACAGGAGCAATCCCTCTATATGGAGCCTCAGCTCCTGGTAACAGATGCTCCAAGTTGTGACAGACTCAAACATATACAGTGTATGTATGTAACGTGTATAGGCCTGGCTCCAGGGCTTCCCTTGTGCTCCCATGCGGAGAGGACCCCCAGGGGAGCTGACGCCAGCTGAGACTGAAAAACAAGGTAAGAGCCCAGCTGACACACATGCACACAGACTCAGCTGTTTGTCTCAAAGGAGAGTTCAGCATGTGAAGTACACACAGAGCCAGGAAATGAAGGAGACTGCCAGTTTCAAGCCTCCCAGGGAGAAAACCTAGTAAAAACACTGAAAGATGGATAGATGGAAGATGCTGCGGTGTGTGCCTGATAGGTGTGCAATGGTAAGACTCAATAATGGATGTAATGGTTTTTAAGAGTGTTTGACTGCTTTATTGTCTCACCTGGTAATGGAACAATTTTGATGTTGACCCAGACCAACATTTTTTTTTCATCATTATTTTTTCATCAGATACCTCTAACCTCAGTAGTTTTTATAATGAAACCCAGTTTAATGACTTATGTGTTTCTATGCCTCCTAATAATGTTAATATAACAAGTATTTCCAGCAACTATGGCAAATTCATTCATTATTTATCTTCACTCAAACATGATTTTTCTGTTATTGCTTTATCAGAAACATGGCTTACAGAGAACTCTAATTACCTAAATACAATTTAGTTCCCTACATAAGAGAGAACAGATCTGGAGGTGGAGTGTCTCTGTTCATTCATGATGACTATGAATTTAAAATGAGTGAAGTCAGAAAGGGCTGAGGTGGAATGTGTTTTTTTGAGAGCTCTCTGGTGTCTCTAGTGGAAAGAATGTTATTGTTGGTGTTATTTATTGCCCACTTGACTCTGTCATCAAAGATTTTAATGAAAGTTTGTCCAGTTCTCTTGACCTGATAGACAACAAGGATAAACTCTGTTACATTTGATTTCACTATAAACCTCTTTTAAAATAAATGAGATACCCTCACTGGGGATTTTCTCAATATTCTTTATTCTAGTTACCCTTTTCTCTCTTATTCATAAATCTACATGAGTTAGAGAAAATTCTGCAACCTTGATTGATAATATCTTAACTAACTCTTTGAGTGAATGAATGAAGTCTGGGGTCTTGTATTCAGACTTGTCAGATAATTTTCCCATATTCCAATACGCTTTAATCAAGGTTAATAGAGCTAAACATACCAAGAAAATAATGCACAAAAGAATTATGAGCAAGTCTAATATTTCTAAAATATTTGACTTGCTTGCCAGTATTTCATGGGATGATCTATATGAGGAAAATAGTGCTGATTTTGCATATCAAAATTTTAGCTTCACTTTTAATGAATGTTTTCCAATTGGCAGTCCTACCAAGAAATGCAGTCAAGACTTCAATAATCCTTCAGTTGATTTACTGAAGCTGTTGAGGAAAAAAAAACTGTACAGAAAATATATCTCACATCCTACTGCTCTTATCCCTGCTGTTTAAAAATCCTATAGAAATAAGTATGTTCATCCCATTAGATCTGAAAAAAAAATCAGTGAAAACTGTAAGAGGTGTTCAAAAGATATTAAAACCAAGTGGAAAGTAATAAATCAGTTGTTACAATGAGAAAAAACTACCCCAGAGCTACCTGAAGTCTTTTTGGATGGTGAAAATTTTCTCTTATTGAATTTAATTACAAGAAATTATCTCTTTTAAGCCCCCTGATATCCAAGAAATGAGTGACATAACTGTTACACTAAAAACATCTTCAGCTGGTCATGACAATATTTCTGCATTCCTTGTCAAACGGGTGAAACAGTCAATATTGCAGCCACTTGCTCACATCTTTTCTTTGTCTTTGAAAACAGGCGTTCTGCCAGAGGATTTAAAAGTTGCCAAAGTTATTCGTCTGTTTGAATCAGATGATCCATGTTTTTCAAAAATATTAGAAGAAAAATTATATACAAAAGGATTCTTTTTCATTTAGATTCTAATTCAATTCTTTACAAACACCAGTATGGTTTCTGGAAAAATTACTCCACCTACTCCACCTTGATAATAATGAATTTACTTGTAGTATTTTTACAGACCTTTTTGATACAGATAACCATCATATTTTATTTGAAAAGTTGAATAAATATGGTTTACATGACACTATATACAAATGGTTAAAAGATTATGTCTCCAGCAGAAGACAGCTTGTTTGTGTTAAGGGTTGCTATTCCAATAAAGCCAGACTACTCTGTGGGGTTCCACAGGGGTCTATTCTTGGACCATTATTATTCCTTAACTACATGAATGATTTGTTTAATGTCTCAAATATCCTTTCTCTAATAATGTTTACAGGAGAAAGGATGCTAATATTAGGTTAACAGCCTACGCTACATGGTTCAGATTAAATATAAATCTTTGAATCTTTCATCTTTGTATATTAAAAAATCTAACTTCATCAATTTGTTGAGAGTTAGAGTTAAAGAGATCAAACTGACTGGGTTAGCAGAGAAATAAATAAATCTATTGGTATAATAAGGAGGGTTAGTCATCTTGTCACCACAAACTGTCTCCTTATTATTTATTACAGTCTATTTTATCCCTATCTTTCATATTGTAATATAGTTTGGGCGAGTACTTTTCCTACTACTCTCCACAAAATGTTGGTCCTCCAGAAATGTTTTGTTAGGATTGCAACCCGATCAGTCACACATCTCATCTGTTCCTCTATTTCAGAAACTCCAGATTCTTACTATTTATGACATCAATATTTCTCAAATATGTGTTTTTATTTATAAGACACATTCAAGTGAAGAGAATATTCATTAGCAGTTCAAGACTTCAAATTCACAGGTCCATTCTTACTCAACTCATCAATCTTCAGATCTTTGTCCTCCTAAATTACTCACTTGCAGAGGCCAATTTTTGATAAGATTTAGGAGTACCAAATTATGGAATGGCTTTTCCCACATGGTAAAAAACTATTCCTCTATAAAATGTTACAAAAGATGCTTAAAAGACCATTAAACTGCTGTTTTGTAACTGCTTTTCCCCATGTATTGTTGTCTATGTATCCATTTGTTATAGTGGCATGTATCATACACAGGTGTATAACCTGATATTCCCCTCACACACACACACACACACACATGCTGGCACGCACATGAACACACACACACACACACACACACACACACACACACACACACACACAAATTTTCTGCTTTTATTATTGTTATTATTATATATATTTTGTTACTATTAGTTTGCCATCACTTTTATGTAGTCATATTATTTCCTGTATGTTAATTTTGTGTTCTCTATAACACTGTGAAATTTAACATTATTTAGGTGGAGGCTTCAAATAAGCCCACTGGATTTTCTGCCT
The DNA here is from genome assembly GCA_038419695.1 of Scomberomorus guttatus. NCBI lineage: Eukaryota > Metazoa > Chordata > Actinopteri > Scombriformes > Scombridae > Scomberomorus > Scomberomorus guttatus. Next base: position 14,108,465 of record CM076453.1, on the reverse strand, counting down.
CTCCCTGCACTGTATATTATTATATTATTGCACTTTATATTATATTTGTTATCTTTGTCATTTCTGTGTATTTTTTTAATTGTGCAAAAGTAAAACTAAAAGAACAACTTAAAAACCCAGACAGTATGGGAGGAGATGAAATAAGGTCTGTCAGTGCAGCAGTATCATTGATCTTACCTGTGCCACATCATAAGAGCACTTGGCTGTTGAAATATGACTCCTAAATTGAACAATGTTGTGTTTGGAATAATTCTTTATGATCTTTACTCAATACGATGGTTTCTTGTTTTCTTTTCCCTCCTGTTTGGTCAATATCTATGTATTATGAAATAAGTTTCCTGTGTCTCCAATTTTTTCCCCGCATTTAAAATGCCAGTCGGAGGCTCCCGGGGCTCCAACTCTCTCTTCAGCCAAGAAAATGACTAATATAAATGATTGACAGCCTTACAGGGATAAGGTTGCCCATTTAGCAAACTCGCTGTGTCAAAGGAAAAAAGTCACAATGGCTCCCTGAGCGATGGGATTGGAGATGAGAGAAATGAAGATTTTTCGTGCTGTATCGATCCCCCAATGCTTGTCTCATGCATTTTACACAAGATCTAAATGCCACTTACGGTATAATACAGCACTGGGTCAGGGCTCACTACTCTCTGTTCGGTGGGATTTCAGGGTACTCTGGTGTATAAATTCAACAGGAATCAAGTAAAGCTGTTTGATCGTGTCATGGGCTCAATGCTGAGAAGACACTGGGGATATCTGAGGATTTGAACCGTTGAATCTTTCCTCTGTATCCATTAATGGGCCTCTCATAGACAGCTGAAATTATTTTAATACTTTTTCAATGCATCAAACTAAGCTCCACTCCTCTCCACTCCTCTCCTCTCCAGGGTCTAAGATCTGAGTTGCATCATGGCAGAAGAGAGCCCGGAGACAGATGGCCCCAGATCTTCAATGCCGGCTGAGCTCCAGCATCCTCACTCTGAGTACTCTCAGTGGAAGTTTAAACTGTTTAGGGTGAGGTCCATGGAGAAGGCCCCGTTGCCCGGTGAGACACAGCTTGAGAAAGCCTCGTCAGGGTTCTCGCCTCCTGCAGCTCCAAATATAGAGTTGGATAATGGTGTGGGTCCAGGTAGTGTTATGAAATTATGCCTAGGGGGAAAAAGCAAGGAAAATGTGGAGGGCCCGGGCCGGAGGGTAGATATGAAGCTACAGGAAATGGACACCCACATGAACCACCTCAGGTGATTAAATGTTACTATCTTATACTATATACTGATACTCTACTATATATTATATTCGTTTCTGTCAAAGAATTTGACAACATTGTTTTTCCTCTATGAAGGTGCCAGTGCCGCCTCTGTGGAAATGTCCTAAGGAAAGTCAAAGGCCCAGTGCATGATGTTCATGCAGATCTGGATGAGGCAAGCAAGGGTGCCCTGCGTAAAATGGGCTGCAAGTTTACAAGCTGGCCGGAGGTCATCCTCAAAGTCTTCAAAGTGGACGTGACAGAGGATACAGAAGCTGTCCACCCTCTTTCCTTCTGCCATCGCTGCTGGATGGCTGCCATACGAGGAGGGGGCGTCTGTAGCTTCTCCAGAACAAGAGTCCCCGAGTGGAAACCTCACTCTTCCCCCTGCCATCTTTGCTCCCCCAAGAAACCATCATTCCAGCGGACTGGGAGAAAGAGGAGGATCATTCCCAGAGCCCAGAGCCTTGCAAAAAGGACCAGGTGGGACCACGGCAACAGCATTGCTATCGGTGAGAGGAGAGCTCTGAGACCATTTGGAGACCGTCATCATGGTCCTGTGCTCAGGGCCTGGAGGAAACCCAGCATCCAGAGAGAGCACTGGATAAGGAACATCACCCACTGCCAGAAAGACCACCTGAGTACCAAGCTGATCTCCGAGAAGCTCCCTGTGGACTTCCTTTTTTCTTTCACCTGCTTGGTGTGTGACCACCTGCTCTTTGACCCAGTTCAATCTCCCTGTGGGCACCTCTTCTGCCGCAGCTGTATTATAAAATATAACCATGTCTTGGGACCTCACTGCCCAGCCTGCAACTTGCCCTGTGGCCCTGATGACCTCACCCCCCCTGCCAAAGCCTTTTTATCAGCCCTGCACTCTCTGCCTTTGCTCTGTCCCAGAGGTGGCTGTGGCCAGCAGGTAAGGCTAGACTCATTTAAAGCTCACTGTGTGCGCCATGATCAGGAGGAACAGGATTCCAACCTGCAGTCATCAGAACTTGACATCTACCTGCTAGCCAATAAAGGGGGAAGACCCCGTCAGCACTTGCTATCGCTAACTCGCCGTGCCCAGAAGCATCGACTGAGGGATCTGAAGAACCAGGTGAAGATGTTTGCAGACAAAGAGGAAGGTGGCGACTTGAAGTCTGTGTGTCTGACGCTTTTTCTGCTTGCACTGAGATCTGGGAATGAACACCGGCAGGCAGACGAGCTAGAGGCCATGATGCAAGGTAAGAAGTGATTATGAGGCTTTTGTTCAATCAACATAACCCTCCATAGCCAAGAAAGATGGACACAAACAAATGAAAATTATGATAATGTTTGCTCATTATTATCTCTGCCTACCTCTGAGGAATGCACTCATCTGATAAATAACAATGAGTTGAAAGGTTCACACTTGAGGAGAGAGGAGAAAGTTTCCTGTGATTTTGATTGAAAAGCTTTTCATTATTGTCCATCTCTGTCTATTGAACCACTACTGTTACACGCCCAGCCCCTCCCTGATGCTGTCCAACTCTCACTCTCTATCCGCTTGTCCGCCACTCTCTCATTCTCACACTCCCTTTAATGCACAATAACAACTCTTGTGAAGGGGCTGTTAGAATCAAAACAACATCAGCAGCTCTTGTATCTGCAAATTACACAGACAGCACCATCCTCCTCTCTGGGGAATAGAAGCCAGCTGGTGTCTGTTTTCATCTGCAGCCAATACATCACTTTTGCCAGCTTCACTGATTCACCCTCTGTCCCCTTATAACATTTGGAAATTAGGAAATATTGGATTTTTTAATCATGGGCTTGTGGGCTTTTGACAATGATACATTCACATTTGGGTGTTAAATTTGTGATTCTCTATGTCTCATAGTATAAATTACTCCAAATGCGGGATATCAAATGAGGAAATATTAGATACTGCAGTTCTTTTCAAAGCGCTAGAAATGGGCTTCCACTGTTTGGTGTTGAATAATTCTCTTCATGTCTCAATCCTTTCCTCTTGCTTTCCTTTTTTATTTCTGTTTTCATTTTGCCTCTTTCTGTTTCTCTCTAAATCTTTCTCCTCTTTTGATTTTCTTTCTCTCTGCAGGCAGAGGGTTTGGGTTGCATCCTGCTGTGTGTTTGGCCATTCGGGTCAACACTTTCCTGAGCTGCAGCCAGTATCACAAGATGTACCGGACTGTCAAAGCCACCAGTGGCCGCCAGATCTTTCAGCCTCTGCACACCCTGCGAGCTGCAGAGAAGGAGCTTCTTCCTGGTTTTCATCAGTTTGAATGGCAGCCAGCTCTCAAGAATGTGTCTGCATCTTGCAATGTTGGCATTATTAATGGGCTCTCTGGATGGACTTCCTCGGTGGATGACTCCCCACCTGACACCATCTCTCGGCGGTTTCGCTATGATGTGGCACTGGTGTCAGCATTAAAGGATCTGGAGGAGGACATCATGGAGGGGCTGAGAGATAGTGGGATGGAAGACAGTGCTTGCACCTCAGGCTTCAGTGTTACAATCAAGGAATCCTGTGATGGCATGGGCGATGTCAGTGAAAAGCATGGTGGAGGACCAGTTATTCCTGAGAAGGCTGTACGTTTCTCTGTTACTATTATGTCTGTCTCTGTCCTGGCAGATGATGAGGACGAGGAGGTTACTATCTTCACCGAGCCAAAGCCAAACTCAGAACTGTCCTGTAAGCCCCTTTGCCTGATGTTTGCGGATGAATCAGACCATGAGACACTCACAGCTCTCTTGGGGCCTATAGTTGCAGAGCGTAATGCAATGAAAGAGAGCAGGCTCATCCTTTCCATTGGTGGCCTCCCTCGCTCCTTCCGCTTCCACTTCAGAGGCACGGGATACGATGAGAAGATGGTGCGAGAGATGGAGGGCCTGGAGGCCTCAGGGTCCAGCTATGTTTGCACTCTGTGTGATTCCAGTCGGGCAGAGGCATCTCAAAACATGGTGCTACACTCCATCACTCGCTGCCATGACGAGAACCTTGAACGTTACGAAATATGGAGAACCAACCCCTTTTCTGAATCTGGAGAGGAGCTGCGGGACAGAGTCAAAGGGGTCTCTGCCAAGCCCTTCATGGAGACCCAGCCCACGCTGGATGCATTACATTGTGACATTGGCAATGCCGCTGAGTTCTACAAAATCTTCCAGGACGAAATTGGGGAGGTGTACAGAAAGGTCAATCCCAGCCGGGAGGAACGGCGCAGCTGGAGGGCAGCCCTAGATAAACAGCTGAGGAAGAAGTTGAAGCTTAAACCAGTAATGAGGATGAATGGGAACTATGCCCGCAGGCTAATGACCCAGGAGGCTGTGGAGGTGGTGTGTGACCTGGTGCCCTCAGAGGAGAGGAGGGAGGCCCTGAGGGAGCTTATGAGGCTATACCTACAGATGAAGCCTGTGTGGCGCGCCACCTGCCCAGCCAAGGAATGCCCTGACCAGCTGTGCCGCTATAGCTTTAACTCCCAGAGCTTTGCCGACCTCCTCTCCTCTACCTTCAAATATAGGTACAATGGAAAGATACCCAATTACCTGCACAAGACCCTGGCCCATGTCCCTGAAATCATAGAGAGAGATGGATCCATTGGAGCCTGGGCCAGTGAGGGGAATGAGTCAGCAAACAAACTGTTCAGGCGTTTCCGGAAGATGAATGCACGTCAGTCTAAGGCCTTTGAGCTTGAGGATGTGTTGAAACACCACTGGCTCTACACCTCCAAATACTTGCAGAAGTTTATGGAGGCTCACAAGGACTCTGCTAAAGCTCTGCAAGCTACCATTGACCCAGAAGAGATCCTGGAGGATGAAGATATGTCTCTGGAAGTTACTGATTTTTGATTCTTTTTCACATGAAATTGAAGTGAGAGAATTTGATTGATTTTACACTCAAGATTATTGTTTAATCTGTTTATTGTCTGTGTCATAGATTGTCGAGTTAATAATTTCTTTTGCAGAATGGAGCCAATCTCTTTCTGCATTTGTTGGGAGGACTTAAGGCAGAGATTACTTTTTTCTAAAAGGTTTTATATTTTGTTGTGATATAATACACAGATACATATATACAGCAAATTCAAACACGCATAATCATTTATTGTTAGACTTTACAATATACTGTTTAATTAAATAACTACATTCTTGGACTTGCAATTTCCAGTGTGCTACAGTGTGTTTTGTTAAATGTGTGTTTTACTTGTGGGGATTAGTACAGTGTGAAGATGAGACAACAGAGGAATATAGAAGTAATGCACAGATGTTCTCTGGCTCTTAGCAGGAAAGTTCTTTTTTTATCTTCACCCGCTGTGAAATATGGTTCAGTTTATTGTATTGCAAGGATATGACACATTTATGAATTTATATAGTGAGGATATTTATGGAAACAGATGAAAGCGCTGTAAGTCATGGAGGGAAATTGTGTTAAAAAGACCACATTTGTGGCCACTGTATTAATATATCATTTGAGCTGGAGCAAAATGCAATCACAGAGACCCAAATGTTCTTTGTTTCATGAGTGCCCTCTGAAAAAGATTACTTTAGTGCTTTATCGTGGGATCCCTTAGGGGCAGAATAGATGCCAGGTCACTTTGAACCAATTTTTATCTCTTTTAGTTTTTGCACAGTGGAGGATAAATGATACTTATTCGAATTCTTCACATAAAATAAAGCATATACTGACCTTTTTGTTGATATCATAAAAATACAGTATGGTCCATTACGAAGCCTAATACCCCATGGACTCTCTAGCAGGCAGGGATTTTTCTTAAGCTCTGTATATTACCTGGCCCCATCTCTCTGCTGATATTTCTTCATTGCCATGGTTGACAGACGAGAGGGATAGGAGGGAGCTAGAAAGACCTGATGTAAACTGATTTGTTGGCAACTTTATTTGTTTGATTGATTGATTATTTTGTCTTTTTCTGCCCTCAACATTTTGAATTGTGACAGGCAATTTTGTTTTCTTATTTGATTGAATGTTTGATCCTATTTTGCTGTCCTAAGTTTAAACATATGACAGCTGTGAAATATTCGCATTTCATTGGATGGTTGTCACAGTCCTACAATAACATCATGTTTTAGAGCATTATATTGCAACTTGTCTCATATTTGTTTTCTTGCCATAATGAATTGCATTTCTAATGTAATGGATGATGGATGTTTCACAAATTTCCACTTGTTCACTTTTCACCACATATTTCCTCATTTTGTGTTTCCACATTACACTAAATATCAAGTAAACTGTTTACTGGGGTTGCAGAATGCTTTCAGTGGTGATTTATTCTGCATACTAGTACAGTATTTCACAGAATTACCTCTACTTTTTAAATTTTTTTTATTACATTTTGATTTAAATGCAGTTGTATAATGTTTATGGATGTTTTTGTTGTATTTTAACTGAAAAAGACAACTGAAGAGAGTTTTTTTTGTACTTTTTTGTTCTTGTTTCCACCAAAGACTAAATAAATCTGACATGATATACTGGTTTGTTTATTATTAAAAGCAAATTACAATGTTGAAAACTCGTATAATAGTACAAAACTGTGATTCATTTGGTCCTGGAAGATAACACTAGTAAGGGCTCATTTTCACAGTGATTCTTGATGGAATACAAAATAATAATAAACTGATAAACAGCTGATAAAAATACAAATTCAAAACACTGTACACATATATGCTAAAAAGTCCATTAGAAGGGTACTATATATAGTACTGTTATATAGATAATGTAGTGTCAAATATGACAACATTACATTTTCATTTCAGGATACATTTTTATTACATATCTGCACGTTAGGTATTTCAGAATACAATACAAAATACCTGGAATACAAAATTACTATAACTGACATTACACTGACATTTTCATTATATTGTCTATAATCATATTTATTCATATATGTATTAGGTATTCTTTTTTATTTTTCGTAGATGTCATTTAAATACAATTTACAACTGTAAAAAACAATTATGGTGCATTTTGCTCTCTAGGAGGCCAGTGATGGAGTACAAAATGATTAAGATTATTTGTCGCATATAAATATTGTGATATTTATATGTGAAAAAAATACAGATATGAAGACAGAAAAGTTTCATTTCAGGTTGTATTTTTTATTTATTTTATCTCATTGCAAATTGAATTAAGTACACAACTGCTTATTTTTATATTTAGAATTTAAAATAAAGATAGATACATTTGTCCCTGGAAGACAGTGTTACAAAGTGTTATTTAAACCAGTTATTTTCACTCTTGTACATGATGGAATACAAAATATCAATAAACCATTATACAGCTAATAAATAACAAACTAGCAACAGATAGACTTGCTTGAAAATATATTTTTTGTCACACTTTAATGAAAATATACACCACGAGAAAAATGAGAAATGAGAAATAAGATTTCAGATTGTGTTTTTATTTGAGCTTGACTTCATTCTTGACCTTGGTGTATCTCAACAACAATCTCAACTTAAGGCTGACTTACTTGCATTTTTATTGAAAATCCTCATTACAAATTTCATTACAGGATAATATTAAGGTATTTTTCATCAATTATTTATTCCCTGAATATAAACAAGAAAACCTATCATATATACTGTATACTGAGCATCCTTAACAGTGACGATCTACATGCATCATAATTAAAACTGGAGTCAGTCAAAAAGCCTTTTGAAAAAGCTTTTTTTGGCAGGGGACATCTTGATTGTTGTAGGAGTTTGCCTGTCCTTTACTTTCATGGGGGTGCGCTTTAGGGGCATGACCTGTCGAGGTGGGGTCATCTCCTGGTAAGGCAGGCCTCCATGGTCCAGGCAGAAGTACTTTCTGCTGCCCTGAGAGAGCTTGACCAGTAAGGTTTCAGACAGCTCCATGCACTGCGCATGGACCCAGTGTCCTCCCTCCCCCCTGGAGCAGAAGATCATGGCTGGCCGGTGGAGCTCAGTGGAGTAATAAGGCTCCCATGTGTTGGGGTCCACCTGACAACCAAGGCAGCATTTGATCCAGTAGCCTGTTTGCGATTCATCCTCCTCATCTTCCTCATTGTAAGTGTCCTCTTCACTACTGTCCTCAAGCTCATGAGGCTCACGACCAAAGTAGAGCTCCTCAGAATCCTCAAGAGGAGTAGAGTCGTCATAATCTGTCGACTCTTGGCTGCAGCCCTGGGTTCCTTCTTCCTCTTTGGCTTCTCCCTCTGTTTCAAAGTTCACTTGATAGAAGTAGTGCATATCTGGTTGGGATGGCCTTCCCTCAGTCGGTACAGCTAGTAGGATGCTTACCTCCCCGGTGCTGCCGCCAAACCAAGTTCGACTATGAATGATATCTGGGGTCCACTTAGGTGGTTCCAGGGGTTCAATGTGGATCCCTTTCTCATCCAGAGTCACGGAGCTGCATTCTAACCTCTTCTGAGAGTTTGACTGATAGCCCCCTAAGATAATATATTTGTGAGTGGGACCTGTACGCGTGATGATGGCGCTGGAGATGGATATACCAGTTTCTAAGACCTCACAGGAAAGCAAAGGACTGCCCTGCAAAAGCTTAACGCGCAGACGGAACAGTCGAGGTGGGCGGGAGTCGGAGGTGAGTGAGTGACCCCCAAGGATGTAGACACAGTCTTCTCTGGCAATGGCCAAATGGAAAGACTGTCCATCGCTGAGCTCAGGTAAAGTGTGAACAGAGGAGCAACCGAACTCCAGGTCAAACAGGTACACCTGAGGAGGACAGTCGACAACGCTGTTCCAGCTCTCCGTGGTCCGCTCTCCTGCCGGCATGTAGGACCTACCGCCAAATAATACACATGCTGTCTTCCCAAGGCTCTGAACCATACTGATTGTGTGGCCATATCGGGCCACTGGCACTTCCCCTACCAGTTCTTTCTCTTTGCAGCGTAGGGTCAGTTTGCGATTGCAGCCGCGACTATCCATGGTAAGCATATACAGGCTTGATGAGATCTCATTATTTGGGGTGCGGCCACCGTGGATAAGATAACTCTCTGGAAGCCCATCATAGGGGTCGAGGCGGCAAACAGCAGGGCAACGTAATGGAGGGAGGTAGCAGGAGTCATTGGAGAAGGAGATGGCCCTCAACTTAAGCTCGCCACGTTTAAACCGCACCCCAAATACCCCAGTTGGACAAGAACGCTTGGGCCAGCCTTTCTGGCCAAACAGGAGAACTTCACCATCCAGCTGCAGCAGAGAGCAGCCAGGCTGTAGAAGGCTTGCACAGTTCACTGGAGTTAATGGTTGCAGGGTCATTTTCTGGCAGGTGCCTGTGTCAAAACAGCACACAAACACACAAACACAGTCAGCTGTTGCTTGTTTTCATGCAAGGACTTTAAATTTTTACTTCCTGTTTATTACAGTAACACGTGGAAGACTGTGATCTATCCTATATGCACTGTAGACTCCAAAAATGCATTAGTAGACACTCAGTTAGCCTCTCCACAAGTCCTTTCCTTCCTTTCCTTTTTAAATTTGTAAAAGGGACATTCATACCAGAAAAACATACTGTATATTAATATTGTTATTATTAGTTATTAGTATATGTGGGACAGTTTAGTTAAGTTGCTAACAGACAAAATCTAAGTCACAATGTAAATGATTATTTAATAATTAAAATTAAAAAAAGGTAAAACAAGCTTTTTATAAAACATTTAGAATGCAAACTGGACTTTTCTAAGATTCATTTTACCAAGATGTGACATATTGGTGTTGGAAATGCTTTTGTCAGTGAAGCTACATCACGGTCACACCTACCAACAGTAACATTTTTATAGGTTAACCACAACTATACTTTTTATTATAGGTTTTGTACCTGAAATGATGCACTTTAAGGAAGCGTATTACAGCAACAAACAACACTTCCAGGAGCTGCTTCTGAGGCAGTAACTTTCTGGGAATTTTTAAACAATGACAGTGCTCAGCATGATTTTCCGAGAAAATGGTTATATTTTTTGGTACAGCAGTGTCCGGAACATTATGAAATTACTGGACAACCGCACAGTGTGAGCACTGTGTATTAGGGATGGGTCAACCTTTGAAAGGAAGTTGTGAATCTAAACAGTCACTAAATGAATTTCCCAAGCTCATAAATGACATAAAATCTCTTTTAGAATTATCCTTAAATTTTAATGCCATCATTACAGTGCCACAACTAAGTTGTAAGGTGTCATTTTATTAGCTGAGTCTGAGTATGAGTCAGTACATCGCAGACAGTATTTGAATACACTTTCCAGTTATGGTGACACAGACCTTAAAAGGCAACTTAGAGTAAGCACAACACTGATTAAAAAAACCCTGAGAAATGTTAATTCTTCTTAAAACTTGATGATAATTTTTTCTTTTGCTTACCTTCAGGGCCAGGATGCAGTGCAAGATAAACCTAAAGGACTCTTTATGTAGCGTAACTTTGACAAAGGCAGGGAGTGACAGTGAGTTTGTGAAGCTTCGTTGACTCACAAACACTTCCAGATCTTGAGGTTAACTGTCTGTGACTGCTGCTCACTCGCAGGTGTACTGCCTGGATTCATTTAGTGAGTCACTTCAATGATATCACTAGATATCAGTTATACCTAACAAACTACTGTATAATACCTTGAGATATTAAAAACTGTCTAGATATGTTGTGCTTTTTTCTGCAGTTACAAAGAATTAATGTCACAAGAAAAATGCTTTAATTAATAGCTGAATAATTAATTAAAACTGATGATAATAACAGAAGTCCAAATAACAATGAGCTTGAAAACATAAAACACCATGACCTACATTGTGAAGGGAATGCATGATGACAGAGTTATTTCAATTAGTCCACTCTCCACAAACAGCACAACAGACATATTCAGGACTGCTTGTTCTTAATGTCATAACAAGACACACCTCTGATGTGAGTTTCTTGTCAGGCAGGCTAGAAGAAGATAACACAAATAGAAAGCCAGTGTTGCATGCTCTTTGTGCCATGAGACAAACTTGATTGTAATAATTTTACAATTACATTTTACCCCTGAATCCAGCACATTCACCAACTTTACTAGACACAGCTAAAAATAGCAACAATTTGAAAAATACCACTATACAACCGTTATATCTTAATTATAATATTGGCACTAAACAGCCATTTAATTGCATTCAGTCAATTAAAGTCTGTTAATATGCTTCCAACATGAACATTCCTCAAAACCTTATAATGAGTGAATAAGTGTGGTTTCTATATAATTTCTTCCTCACGCCAAACTATTTTCTAGTAGCTAAAATTCTGAGATAATTAACTTCATGTAGATGACTGAAAGTATTTAGTTTATTCACCAAGGCTAGGGCTTCTAATTCAACTCTTCTCTTTAGAGGACCTAATCACACTTTTTTTTGTTAATTACAAGGCATTATATACCAGACACACTGATTCTCCATTAGTATGGAGGGCAACCACTTTTAATGTGAACAGAAATATTTATTCAAGCGCTGCTTCACGAGAAAGAATGGATCTTTTCAAACATTGAGCCGTAAGCGTTGTATGGGTATACAGTATTTACTGTTCCACAGCCCAGACTCACATTTTCAGCTTTTCTATGGTTAGCTTTAATTAAACACTTTGTTTTTGTATCTCCCTTCCCCTTATTTTAATTGTGCTCTGCCTTCACATTAACCCTTTTCCTTCTCCTTCTCCCTCATGCTTGTTCTTATTTTTGGCATCAGAAATGATCAGATGCTTTGAACAATGTCAGACTTGTCTTGGAGCTTGCTGAAAAATCCCCCATACACATCTTAACAAATGTGGCTATTAGTTGGACCCTGCCTCACACACACACACACACACACACACACACACACACACACACACACACACACACACACACACACACACACACACACACACACACACACATAGCTCAAGAGCCTCACTGGACATGTCACAGTAATACCTCCTAAACTGTGAGCTTAGTCAACACTATCCATTTCAGTGAACCCACTGACACTCTCCTTCAAAGCTGAATGACATGCTATACCAGGAGTGCGAGTCATTAATTTACACAGAACCTAATTCATGATCATACTATGATGCTGTTTCATGAGATGAGGGTAAAAGAAAGGAGAAACAAACATTATTCTTCAACAATGATGAATACATTCTAGCAGCTGTTAAGTGTGCCTTGGTTTTAAAAATGTGACCTACTGCAGGTAAAAGCAGATACCCTATATAAACGGCACGCACAATATGCCTTAACGCCTAGAGAAAAAAAAAAAAGAGCTAGAAGCAGATGTCTACTCACTCATTAGCATAATGTGTTTGTGCACTGAGCGGCTGAGAGAAAACTTGAGGAGTGTGCAAAACAAAGGCAGAAACCACAAGTGCCTGGAAGACCGTTACAGCGTGAAAACACAAAACAGCAGAGCACCTGTGTGTCTAAACTGATGCTTACAGGGCTGAGTGGAAGAGAGAAGAATTTACTCCTGTTACTAGAGAGGATATAATGCATGAATTCAGATGTCAGTGGGATATGCAGAGTGTGTTTTTTTAATCTCTTTTTATTTTCTGAGAACTGTTCTATCTGTATGAATTCAGCCTTGGAAAAATAAACCTTTCTAGTCACCTCAGGACATCCACACAAAGCACTGTTGAAAAGTATTGCTGGCTATATAGCTGCAGCTGGGATGGTGCAGAGAGTGAGTAGGAGGCACAGCAGTGTGTGGCAGACCCCAGGCAATGCATGGATTTGTACATAATTGATAGAACAAAGTAATTAGAATCTATGCTAGCACCTGTTTCTGTCCCTTGTAATGTATCACTACCTGACTGTTGCTACCCTGAAGCGTGGTTTTGACGGATGACATGGTGACAGCTCTGATGTTCTGATGTTCACTGCGCAGAGCTGTTTATCATTACTTGATGTTACGGTAATTGCTCCCTTTGTGGTGATTGGTACTGAGTGCCAGTGGGATACGTCCACCTCACTCTGGTTAATTTGCTGCAATACTGTGGTTATCATCTTGTGACAAGTGACCTGTAATGCCCCATTCCGCTTTTACATTCAGAATCATTGCTTTCACGCCGCTCACTCCCTTAATTTGAATCCCATTCCAGTCTCTTAAAAAGTATGCTCACATACTACTAATTTGCATTTGCACATACGTTTTGCAGGGAACTCAAGGCCTCCGCGTTTCCTTGTTCCATCTGTTAATGAGGAAATTGTTTTATTGAACGTACAGTATCTACAAACTGCTCAATGTCAACTGAACTTACATTACAGCGAGACATTCACTGAACTTGGTTAAGGTTAGGGAAAGTTGTGGTCTTGGTTAAAGCTGCACTTATTACTATGAACAATGGAGAAAAGTACTGTGTGTCCTGTGAAAGGTGTAGTGACAAACCAATAGATAATTATCATTGTATAATCTGCAGTTCCCCTCAGCTTTACTGGCCATTTTAGCATCTTTCAGCTGTTCTTTGTTTTAGTTTTACTCTCCACCACTTTATATCAACCTCTTTTCCAGTTGCAGCAGAACAAAAAAAGTACTGATGAACCCACACTACATTACCTGCCCAGCTCTAAATACCAGACAGACAAAGTTAGCATGTAGCTGGTGAACACACTGGAGTGAATATTGTTCTTACATTCATCAGGTGGATACAAACATGACTCCAAATGAATGCTAATGTTGCTCTGTGTCTGCTGTGTCAATAGGCAACTGTTCACTAACATGTAAAAGTATATCAACTTCACACAGTGATAACATATACGTGTTGTGTTTTCAGCTTGTGCTGCTGCACAAAGTGGCTAAAATTTGAATACTGAAAAGCTCACTTGAAGCATGAGAAGGGCTGCATCTGCTCTCCCAATTTCTAAGCCTGACCCGTCTCTGACTTCTGTCTGACTTCCTGGATGTGAAAAATCGCTGCGGTTTAAAGTAATTCAGGAAGCAAGCGTTTCCTCAGAAATATATTTGGCAAAGGAAAATTCTATAACATAAAGGAATTTCTGTAAGAGATAGGGTTGTTGAATCTCTTGAAAAGTCTCTTCTGTGTGCAAATACTCCTTAGCTCCAAATCCCTCTTCTTCTTTCATCCTGCTCCTATTGTTGTTACACTCCCTGCTCCTATAAATGTGTTTCTCCTCTACTGTCCTTTCTCTCTGTGTAGGTTAGCAGGAAGGCTTGGTTGCCTTGGTACGTGGCAGGATGCCAGGAGTGCAGACAGCCTCAGATACTCTGGCACCAGACCAGATGCTGGTGGAAACCCCAGAGTCTTTCTGCAGCTCCTCTGAGCTCTTCTAGGCCTGCCTCATTCAGTTATCTTCAGGACAATGTCACAGTTCATGGGTTGCGACTGTTATATGTTGAACAGGCAACCCAAAGCAAGGTTTTAAGCTGATAAGCTCAGATCTGCCCTCACCCTGCCTCTCCCTTCTCCCAACAGGGAGTACTATGAGTAGACACATGACTGCGGCCCTGCAACTCAACCTATTCCTGGGGGAGATGGAGGGATCAAGAGACAGAGGAGGAGTAGAGCAGTCAGAGCGGAGAGGGGGTGAGATGTAACAACAGCTTGGTGGCTGGATCTCACCTGTGGATCAGGTTGAGGTCAGTGGCTTGTTGATCCTTCACTGCGCCCTGGAAACTTGATGGATTGAAGCTTTGAGTAAGAAAACCTGCATAACACTTTTCAATCACATTGAGGCCCCTTCCCCTTCTTCACCTGTCTCAGTGCTTTCCTCCGCTCTCTCTCCGTCTGTCTTCTCCAGTATATCTCGGCAGCGAGTCTCGATTTTCTTTAAGCAAATGGCTGGACTGTTTCAGCGCAGAGGAGTTTACTTCAGATGTGTACACTGAAGCATGAACAGGACCTCAGGCAATGCCAGCTATTGATTTTACCATGATTCTGATTAGAGGGCTCCCAGTTGCAATCGATACCATACATCAGTGAACTGCACAGTGAAACTGATGGTCCCAGATAGGATCCCATATTTGGTTTCCAATTAATCACGCTGTTCTGAAGATTATATAGTAGGACAGGTAATTTGGGGCCCAGCCACTTGGGGCGCTGCTGTGGACACGGCCGAGTGGAGTCTTACCAGTTTATGGGAGCGAAGCGGGCACATTTTTGTTTGTCTGTTCAAGTTTAAGTCGCTACTCCATTTCACAGTTGATCCACCACTTGCATTCCTGTATCCAGAAAAATATGTAAGTTGTGCTGTTTACTTCTCGGATACATTGTCATTGCTTTATGATTCTGTAATGAAACGTGTTATTTATCGCCGCAAATGGCAACAAAGGGTCCCTTTATGTTTATGCTTATACTTCTGAGTTTTTTACCATTTGTAATTTATGTATATAATGTTGCCAATGATGCATGCAGTTTATCTAAATGATTATTTACATTTCTAGCAAACTCCTAGGTTATATTAGCCCACTGTGACTAGGATAATGTTAGTTCGTTAGCTTGTATGTTGTATGTCTCAGGAGTCATTATTTATATCAAGTCCCTGGGGAACATTGGGAGTGCACACTTTGTGATATAACTGAGAGAAGCCAGCCTGCAATTATTGAGCCTCAACAACACACACTCTTTATTTAATTTTTTATTATTTTTAAGACTATTTTTAAGACTAAAAGGCACAAGATCCCTTAGCATAGAAAACAGTTCAGCATGAGAGGCTCTCGACTGTCCAAACACATCGGACACTGGATGTAACAACTGCAGTCAATAACACTGCTTGATCATCATGATTAAATTTTATGGGCTGCTAGACACTGTACACTGTACAACAAGAGTATGATGAAAGATATTCCTCTAATACAGCTCTCTTTTACTGAGTGTCTTATCTTATTGTAATGAATGATAGCGCTGCTGGTTTGACAGGTAGCAGCTGTGGGAATGAATGCTCAGCACTGGAGGCAGGACTGGAGGTCCTGATTTTGCACCAGGTATTATTTATAAGGTATACTGGAGCTGCTATTTATTGAGCAAATTATTTCAATGTAATTAAGATAATATTCTGCATTTGTTTTAGATCTGAAAACATACAAGTTTTACTTCAGGGACAGGAATATATACAGCATGTGCTGTACATATTTAATTTTGTTATGTCTTCCTTGTATGTGTACTTCTGGAGTGCATGGACCAACGGTATGAGAGTTATTTAAAAAAAAAAAAACCTGTATAATACTTTTGAGGATTTTACTGTTTCCACTCTAAACTTTTTCCTCCGTCTTGTCAGAATCCAGATTGGCATACTAAGGGTGGTGTTCTTTGAGAAAAGCATGATAATGACACTCTTGTTATTTGAAAATAAGGTTGTTTAATTGTGCGTATGGATCTTCATTAATATCAATTTATCCTCATTTTTTCTGATTATGCTGGAATTAGAGAGGTAGAAGTTTGCCGTGCTGTATTGATATGAGGCTTTGAGACGGCCACAATGCTATTTCACGGAGAATGGTTCCTTTAATCGAGGCTCTGACAGTAAATTACATTCACTGACTTTTAACAATTTGTACAAAAAAGAACGGGAAACTCAATAAAAGTCAAATGTTTCTTAATCCGAGTAAATATACGCAACAGTCCCTCTGTAAGCCTGTGAAAGGCATTTATTTTCTCCAGCTTTAATTTAGTGGGATATAGATAATATTAAATGCATTTTATGTGTGTGATTAAGGAAGTAATTTCCTTTTAAATAGTCTGTATTACCATTTTTATGCATAATCAACATGCAGATTGCGTAGCTGTCCTGCTGTTAGTGTTGAAGGGTTAGCTCCACTCCTTTTTCATTCTCAGTAGATCTTCTTTAACAAGGTCCAACCTTGATCACTGACTTAAAAGCCTAAGCAATATTTATTGATTGTGTAGGTGAGAGTGTTTGGCTCATATATGTTCTGCGTAATGCAGAGCCGCTCAATCAACAGTACGTGAGTGATTTGATGTTGGCTATTAGACACTATGGAGTAGTAGGAAAGGAAAGGATTGTGAAGTGGTGGGGGTCGCCTCTGTAATCTCTGCCAAATGGTACAGGAGTGACTTGGCTGTTGACTCTCTGTTGCCACTCAGAGATGCTGACATAACGGAATGGCTTACTCTGAACTCCCACCTTGATTAGCATGTGTAATTATGAATTTGCTGCTGTAAGCGCAAAATCAGAGTGAAAGGAGGCGTTCTGGAAAGTGGCTGTGTCTCTTTGACACTGAGCGGCCCTTAATTGCCTCTACCACACAATCAATGACTGCTCAGCATTTGGCATCTGCATGAATCAGCCCGTCTGGATTATTTTTGGAGATTAAGGCCAAGTTTGAAAAGTTCTGTTTTATTTTAGCTATTTACACACAGTAATTTGGCTGGACAATTCCTAAACCACTACAGACATTTTTAAAGCAAAAACTTTTTTTTTTGGACAATGGAACAACAACGAATGACAACAAATAAATGATTTGTTACAGTAGATTTCTGAGCCTGCCATCCCAAAAATGGCCCTTGCTGACGGTTGTTGGTGTGTGAGTATGTGGTGATGTGTTGAGACTAAAAAATAGTTGCAGTAACTCTGATGTTCCATTTAGTGTGACATGGTGGATGACAACCAGTGCTGCATGAGGGACGGCCCATGATGACTCATAGACAAGCACTTTGGAGTTTTTCTTTTTTTCTGCTGTTCACTTAGTATGACACTTCCCTTCACCCTGATATAGTTAATTCCTCCCAATTCGTCCCCACTGTCAATTTCCGTCCTCCCACTGTTGTGGGTGTCAAACATGCAGTGTGTTCTACCTGTGGACTTAAACATCAAGCTGAATGTCTAGACTGGCTCATGATGATCCTGTTTAAAAGGGGAATTAGTATCATCTATTTGATGAAGATGTTCTGAAAAAAAGCAGCAGAGACTGATTTGTCGTTCAGGACTTTTTGGAGTGTTTTGCTGTGGGTGTGATGAGCACTGAGCGTTATTAAATAGCTGCAGAGAAGTCATAGAAATAGTGTGAAGCTGTAACAAATTTAAGAACAGCAGTTAAATAACCATCAGGATGTAAAAAAGTAATGGACGTAGCCACTGTGACATCGCCATGGATGCATTATAAGTGCTGGATAGGGCTCTGCAGCCAATTTTTCCCAGTGGTCATTTGCGGTATTGCAGCGAAAAATACCCCTGCGGCTCAAAAAGCATTTTCCCCATAGACCACCATTGTAAAAGAGATGTCTATAAAACTATTGACAGGACACCTCGGACTGCAAACAAGGTCAATTATGACTTTTTCTATTGTGAATTTTCGATCCATGGAGGTTTTACATTTGTAAAACTTTCCTCAAGCCGAGAAAAGCAATTCAAAATTCTGTGACATCATCACAATGTAAAGTCTATGGGCCGAGCGGGAGCTTGCGGGTGGGGCCAACAGGAGAAACACTACTGCGCATAATCAGTGGGCCACACAACGTGGAAGCAAACCCGGAAGCTAGAAACTTCTTTTCTTTTCGAGAGGGTGGAGCTAATGCTAGCATTAGCTGCTAGCTTGGTTAGCATGGTGCATTTACAGTCTATGGTTAACTGTGATATTGCTAATGCTAATACTAATTTCGGCTAGTGAAAAACAGGCTTAAAACAAAATGTACTTACTGGAAAAAATGAACAGCTGACTCCTTAGCGTGTTTTAGTACAACCAAACGCTGAACAACCAAAATGTTACAATTAACTTTCATGAACTGAAAACACACTAAAATAGTGATGGCTACGCCCATACTCCCATTTCTAATCTGGGGTTACGTAACGTATGTAACCAATGTTGTTGCTGTGGTAGCGACATCAGGCTGCATTGAAGAAGACTTTAAACTAACAATTGAGACCATAAACTCATTAGGAAAGTGTTTATTGAGGTAATAAATCAGGTGAGAATTAGGGTCATTTTCTCATAGACTTCTAAACAACCAGTTTAAATCACTTCCACCACATCCATCCATGCACAGTAGCCCAAATGTCTGATGGTCTTTTGTTATGCATTTTTATCCCGAACCTTTGTGGTGCAGCATTACTGCAGCTGCTACATCTAACTGGCGGTCAATCTATTGATCCCTCTTTGCCCAAGACTTGTCAAAAAACTCACAGGAAAAGGCCAACGCTGGTGAAGTGTTTCAGGAAAAGATCCCTTAAGGCTACATCTCCTTGAAGAGCACAACAATAAACATTATATGAACATATTTTAAAATGATTAAAAATGAATGAGCATTTTTCAAAACTGTTACCGCCCTACTCTCTATGAGCAGAAAATGTCCAGAAATGTTGCAGCCCTGCCCGCGTCTCACTCAAGAATGTCAAAGTTGGTGTTTTGCACATGTTGTCAAATGTTTATGATCTCTGTACAATCCGTGTTTTACTGTATACTTGCTAATTAGATTAGTTAATGACCTCATTAGTATAACTGATTATGTTTAATATGTCATGCTGATTATGGTGAAACATTACGCAGCTCAAGTGTCCCATAAAAAAGGGACCACACTGCCGATAAAAAGGAAATGTTCTCACAAGGGGGGCCCTTTTTATTCTATAGGTGCCCTTTTTTTTAAACAGGGTATCACTAACAATGGTTTTACTAATTAAACTTTTGAATCATTTCCAACTACTAGTAATGTTATAGTCATTTAGAGCTGTAGTGTTACCTTGTGAGCAAGTGGACGTCTTCCATTAGCAGCAGCATTTAGCTTGTGGAGAGAAAAATCTTAGCAACCTGACACAAACGAGTCAAAAAAGAAAGAGGGGCTGGCTGTTTAATTATGATCACCATCATGTCTGTGATTACCAAACCAAGTGGAGGAACGATTAGCAGGCAAGCAGTAGGAGGAGAGTGTCGATATTTAATAGTGTTGGCTCCTTCAAAGTGATTGAAATTCCCTTTTATGAGCACAGGGGAGTACATAATCGTATACCCTAGCTCTGTCTTTGACAGTTGCCTTCTGCACTCCTTTCAGCCTGCTCTGCCTGGGCCTTCGCAATTGCTGTGATGTTTTTGTCTGCCGGCTATTATCGGGAGTTTTTTTTTTTGTGTGTCTGTGCGTGTGTGTGTGTGTGTCTTTTTTTTGCTTTTTTTGTGTCTGTTACACTGTTTTTGATCCTCCTTGCTCTCTTGTGTTTGTTATCTGCCTTTGGATTCCATTAGCACAGTGACAGAGAGGTGATTACAGCCAGGCCAGGTCTTTTAATACAGATTAGACATCATCTGTGATGCCTTTCATATGCCTGCCATCACACCATCCCTCAAGTTATTGTCTGGGGCCCTTTTCCTAAAGTTGCTGATATGGTTTCTGCATGCTCCTGTAATGCTATCTGTATTCTGTGCACTTTGCCATGGTGAATATCAGTATTTGACACAACTAATAAGGCCTTTCATTTTGATGGAATTCGCTTTCAGTTCAGCCACGCTGGCTGAAGCCTGTGTTTTCTCTTAGGGAGACAGAGCTGTTTGCTTGGGCTGTGGGTGGAGCTGAGAGACAGATTGCGTCAAACAAAAGTGCTGTGTTTGGCAGGCCGGGCTAGCACTCTCTGTCACTTTCCACTCCTAAAGGTTATAAAACACACTGCTTGCAGTGTCCACTGGTTGAGAATCTGAGAAGGTAAAAATAATTACTTTGGTAATTACTGGAGATACGATTCAATTACATTGACAAGCAACCCTTTCAGAAACAACTGGAGCCTGATTTTAATTGAACAGTGAGTCAGCAGTCATTTCCACTAATTTGATTGTCACACTCCTGAATTGCATTTGATGATCACATAAAACAAAGGCAATGAGATAATCATTCACAGTAAAATGCTGTACTTATTTTAATCTTAAAAAATACAACAGATTTGCCGTGCAGGTAAGAGAAGCTGTCATTCCAAATCAGGCCGAGCCAGTGGAGCATCCAACGCCAGACGGGAAAAGCTGGAAAAAGACTTAATGGTTTTGTCTTTCCACATCTCAGCATGTGCTTGTCTGAATGCAATTAAGTGTTCTCTGGTGGCAGCATTCATTACCATGCCAATGTACCAAGACTGACTTGAGGTGAAAGCATTTACATTTCTGTGCACCCATTATGAATCTTTAATGCTTTCATGTGTCCTTTCAGGTAAGAGTTAAAGCAAGAGAACAGGATGACTTGCCCTCTGTTTGTCATTCTATTATGTGCTAGTTGGTGGTGTCTTGCTGGGAAGGTGGAGGATGATGCACTGACTCACCTGCTTCTGATACCTGACACAGCTGTAACTGACCCTCTCTGCCAGAGGCGTGAGGACAGAGACGAAATGTCACAGTGCAATTGATTGCAATTATGAAACCTGGCAGCTTAAACGCTTATGATGAAACTATGAAATTGTGACGTTGCAAACTACATTTGATCTGTTTTTATTGCTTAATTTTATTGTCTATATGCTGCATTGTTGTTACGAAAAAGCATATTTTTAAAAATAACTAACTTTTTTCAAACCCTGTATTGTTAATCCTGACTTTTTATGTGCATGCACCAAAACTAAGAAAATATATATTTTAAATTTCAAGGAAGTCAATGACTGAATCAGAACAATATCGCACTTCATATTTTGAAAGAAGATCTGTCTATATTTTTATTTTAATGTGCAAATTAATGGAACACAACTTTCACAAGCAAAATTTTGAAAACGTTTTATCTGAAAAATGCATAATAATAGAAAATAATAAGAAAAAGCCATACAATAAAAGTGAGTCTTAAGAAGAGATTTAAAAGATGACACTGAGTTTGCCTGCCTGAGATCTCCAGACAGGGAGTTCCACAGCTGAGGGACCCGAACAGCAAAGGCCCGTTCACCTCTATTGACAAGTTGAGATTTTGGAGCCATTAGTAGTGCCCTGCTGGAGGATCTCAAGCAGCGATCAGGCTCATAGGGAGTTAGCAGATCACAGATATAGGCAGGAGCCTGACCATTCACAGCTTTAAAACAAGCAGTAAAATCTTAAAATCAATCCTTAAACTCACAGGTAACCAGTGAAGGACAACAAGGACTAGTGTAATGTGGTCGCTTCTCTTAGTACGTGTTAAAAGCCTGGCAGCAGCATTTTTTTAACAACTGCAGTCTTTGGATGTTATGCATTGCAGTAATCAAGTCTGGAGGAGATAAAAGCATGGATGACCTTTTCTAAGTCTGCAGATGAAAAGAATGACCTGAGTTTGGTTAGCTGTCTCAACTGGGCAAAGCAGGACTGCAGCACTTTGGTCACCTGAACATCAAAAGTCAAATCAGAGTCAAAAATAACCCCTAGGTTGCGGGCCTCTTTTTCCAACATTATTAAATAAGACAGCCAGACTAGAGGAGAGGTTGTTAATGCTGCTAGTGCTGGGGCCAGAGGGGGTAATTATAATGAATTCTGTTTTGGAGTCATTCAACTGCAGGAAGTTTTTGGACATCCTTTTTTTAATTTCAGTGAGGCAGGACATAAGTAAGTAAGATAAAGAAAAATAGCAAATATGTACATAAAAGTTAAGTAAAAGTAAGTAATCAGAGTGTGGCTATGCTACAGTGCAGCCTGACGCACAAACTAACACAAACCCAAACGAACAACTAGCTTTACAATATAATGTTAGAGCAGAGATATGGCGCCACTATTTATGAGGCCGAATGTAGTGCTGTGGAATCAGACAAAACAGAGTGTGGAAGAGAGGGTGAGCACAGGAGCTGTAACCGTGTCACCCAGGAGAGATGTGCCTGCAGCTGGGGGAGGCTGATGCAGCATGACCGCCCGGGTGTCCGGGATCGTCAGGGAGACAGACAGAAAACTCCACGCTGCAATAAACTTCACGGTGCTTTGGTGGGCCTGACTTTGTTTTCTGACAGAATATTATATCAGACTTTGGCAACTCTGAATACAGAACAACAACAAACAGCGACTGTGTTACCTGTAACTTGTGGCCTGCATCCAGCAGCACCTGGGCAGCACTCGGTACGTTAATCCGCATAATGCAAATGACTCCAGCGTGCTGGTTTGTTTTATGATCCTTTGAAAATGGGTTCGATTTATCCAGACTTGATGAGGAAAAACATTTTGTACATAAAAAAACAAGCCTCAGTAAAGAGAATTACTACTGCTTACTAACTTGGTCACTGCTAACTTTGTCTTAAATGGATGTGAACACACCGTTAGTAGAGTGAGTCAGTCTGATTGGACGGGACGCACGCAATGCATTCTGGTTGTTGTAGGGTTACCCCTTAAGAGCTGGTATGGGGAATCTACAAACGTTTCCTTAGTTTTCTATAGTCATAGGGCACAAAATTAAAAAATAATTGCACATTTCTCCTACATAGGTGACCTAGTTTAAAGAAATCATCACATTCACAGCGGTGGATTCTTCCTTCATCATGTACACTTTACCTGGTTTTTACGAGCACCGCTATGGATGACAGACACAAATACATGACTGTCTTGAATAAAAAATGTCAGTACCCTTCCATTAGAGATATGCAGACGTTTTATGAGCCACCTTCTCCTCACTAAATTTTGCAGATATTTGATGGATTAGTAGATTAGACATTAGGTATGTGGGTAAAACAGCCCTTCAGGAAAAAAGTGTGCACAAGGGAAAGGGAGTGTGTGTGTGTTTGTTGTGTGTGTGTGTGTGTGTGTGGTTTAGAGGGGAAGGTGTTAGCTGGGTACAATTGTCAGCTTTTCAGTGTTTGTAGCCCACTGGGTGAACATGCAGCACTGTAATTAATTTCATGTCACTACAGTCTGTGTCTCTGCGCCTTTCTGTAGAAATAAATGGCTTACAAAGGCTGGAAACCTGGGAGGTGAAGGCAAATAGTTTGTGTAAGCTAATTTAATGCAGGTTAGATTTGTGTGTTAGTGCCTCTTAATGATATGACTTTTTCGTTTTAGCAGTGTTTATTTATTACTATTATTTAGAGCGCTGCTGTGTTGTTCCTTTAGCTTCCCATTTGTTCTGAAGGTTCTTTGCTATGTGCCATGAGTTTAACATGTCACTCTTTAATGATGTTTTCTTATGTACCGGGAAGTGTTTTTGCCTGTAGAGTATGTATTTGTATTGTTCAGCAGTGAAGAATGGAAAATGAATGGGATGTTTGTGCTAGAAAGAGAAACAAAGTGTGCGTGACAGGATTTGGCAGGAGTTCATACTGCAGAAAATCGGAACACATTTTCCAGCACGCATCATGGTTTACTTTACTTTAAAACATTAAGAAGAATGTGTTCACATTTGCGTACTCAGTCTGAAGCAATGCATATTTAATGTCTGCTCCTGTCACCTCACATTTAATTGGTGGATGGCAAAAGGACGAGACCTTTTCAGGGTTATATTAAACTTTCAGAGGAGATACTCACAGTAGAGAAACCTCACTACAATGGCACACAGAATTTTGGATTATGATTGAGTATATTGTCCATTTATGACTCATATCTGAATTAGACACTCAAGATCAAATGAACTCTCGATGTGAACAAGAAAGATGCAATTGATTTTCTATTTAATTTACAAAATATTCTGAGTTGATTAAGCCCCGTGTCACTCTGACATGCATTTGGTGCGCTCTTGTTTTTGTTTGTATGGGCGAGAAAGTGATTCTACACAGTTAATAGGCTTTAGTGCTGCAGGGGTCTTGCAGCACTAAAGCACAGACTCATTCTCCCCCCAGGTGGTGCCACTGCCTGTGGTGGCAGAGAAGTAAGGGCCATGACCACAGCCTTTCAGTTGGTGCAACCACAACATGAGAGATGGGGATTGAGATAAAAAGGGCACCCCTAGCCCCAGCCTACCTCCACTGCTGTTTGCAGGTGCACTGTTAGTGGGGCACCAACAGTAACACCCAGGTGATAAGGCTGAGAGAGAGCAAATCAAACAGAAGAAAGATATAGGGCCTCCATCTGGCCCAGCTGTTCATAGTTTAGCACTCTTTGTTGCTTCGTTGAGAATCAGATTCAGTCAATTCCTTGTGGGTCACTGTCAGATAAAGTCGGACTCACACAAACATTTTTAAAAGACGACTTAAGGCCCAATGATAAAACAACAATGATATAATCAAAATTGTAAATTCTAAAATAAATTTGATATGGTAAAGCATAGCTGTGTAAGGCAATAGCCAAAAAAGGCACTATACACATGAAAAATATTGTCTCTTTCAATATAGCAGGGTTTGGATATAATTAGCATTTCCATGATGGGCTCAAACTGCTGGAATATTTTTTTCTAAAAAGCACAGCATCTAAATTTCCTACCGCTGAGACACACTGGGCCTTGGCTTTTCGTAATACTATATTTACCACCCTGACCCATCAAGCAACATGGCCGATTAGCCAGTGAAGCTCGATGTAGTGCCAAGCGGACAGCAGCTGGACTGCACACAGTCGAAATTGTACAGGCAACATTTGGCATTAACAGGACATTCACAACAAAATAACTTTTAGCTCAGCCAGATGGGTAATTGATGATGATCATGGTAATGGGTAAGAAAGTGATGTTTTTCACAACAAACAGAACCTAAATGTGTACGCTGAGGACAGAAAAGGTGACTTTAAGTTACCTGACTGGTGTTATTTCAGGCCTGGATGGAACTCAGAGTAATTTGTCCATTTCATGGGCAGATGATTCGCTTTACTTCGTCCTCTCTTTGCTGTTATGTGTCTAATCCTATCCCAGATCTTTGATTTCTAACACAAACAAACGTACAAAGGCTGTATGTTGCCACTGTGCAATCATGATGATGAAAGATAGTATTCAGATCCTTTACTTTAGTTAAAGTATTGATGCCACAACAATGTAATGTCTTGCACTCAAAATTATTTGCAGAAGAACATAACAGAAGAATCTGTCAGCGTTACATTATTATACGATTGGATTAGTTATGTATTAACATATAAGAAGCATTTTAATGTTGTAGCTGGTTGAGATGGAGATAATTTTAACTATGTTATATGGTCAGTTTCAAAATTTTAATCTTCAAAGTAACTAGAAAGTAGATTTGTCAAAAGAATATCAAATAAATGTAAAGGACTACAAAGCACAGTGTAAAGTGGCAGTAATGCCTCAGAATTGTATTTAAGTATTTGAATAAATGTATGTACCTTTGCAGATAAATTTACATGTATATAAGTTATCTAGCTCAAGAACCGATCTTCACTCTTGGAGTAAAGGAGTAAAGTAACACCAGAAACACCTAAACCTTGGTAAAAAGGCAAATCATAAAGAAATTGTATCATGTGATCATCTTTTTGCTATATAAATAATAATAATAATAATTATTATGTGTGTTTTGACATCTTAGTTAATCAGGTCAGATGTGTACAATAAAATAATCAAATGACAATCAATCAATTTCTGCTGAGTATAGCACACATAGCAACCACAATTTTAGAGCAATAGTTCTTTTCATCTTTGGACCAATCAGAGAGCCTCCTGCTTTTCAGGATCTGGCTTACCATGTTTACAGCCTTGAGCTCCAGCTTACATCGGTAAACACTCTTCTCGTATACTGCAGTCTGACTTGTCCCCCGTGAGCCAAAAATATTTTATAGCTGATGATCACTTTAATAACTCCCACGATAATGTGTCAGATGTAAAACGATGACAGAGATCACAAGCGTTGTCCTCTGGGAGCATTCTCTTCAAGAAATACCCTGATGCCAAATGAAAGAACAGCTTTGCTTTTGTGCAGAGGGAGACAGACTAATGTGAGGTACAAACAGTACTGTGCAGTACGCAGCCACCGGCCAAAGCATATCATGTCATTTGTAATTCTCTTGCTGGGAAAGTTTTTTCCTGGCCTATTTAAGATATGGGTAAAAACATGGTGCAGTTAATATTTTATTATTTTGCCCTTGCCCAATATGTCTCCATGAACTGCTTGCACCCAGGGTATAGTCAGTGAAGGTGGTGGGAATTTGTTTCCCTCTGGCAGGAAGGTCTGTATATTTCTCTTCCTGTGGGTGTCACTGTTACCACGTCTGAGGCACTGAGCCTCATCCAGCGGTCCCACTGCACTAATGACTTATGGTGGTGGATGCATGCAGACCACCACATTTCTGCAACACTGAACATATGCACACATCCAGACACATGGCCTGGACACACACACACACACACACACACACACACACACACACACACATGCTCTATATATGTGTGAGCATACACGCACTCCCAGCATCCCAGCAGTGAGGACTGAGGCAGAGAGGAGGGAGCTCTGCACTCGTTGCGTGAGAGACTGTTAAGGCGGAACTTCGGCTTTGCTTTCACTTGTTAGACAAACAGAGGAAGACAACCAAGCAATTGGTCTAAAATAGCTGCAATAGTAAGTGCATTTCATAGCTTTGAAGATAGAGGAGAAGCCCTGCTGGTGTAAGTGAGCTTTGCATTATTGTCATAATAGACCATTCTGGCCTGTCATGTTAGTCAGAGCTTTAGATAAATGGACTGTGGTGGCTGTGATTCACCGATACGTCCTTTTACTCTTGCTGATATGTATGCGAACATGGACATATGTGTAATTTGATTTCCTCTCCACTAGCTCTTCTTCAAAACACATTTACATCTTCAGAGTAGGCAGCTCTGATACATGTAATGATGAGGTAATAACAAAACAAACGATAACAAGGCATCATGTCATGCATCGTGAGAGAAGGAGAAATACAGCGTAAGAAACACGGTTCAGTGTGCGGGCAGCGGATCTCTAGAGCAATATTTTTAGGAGTTACCCATGTCCCTGAGTGCAGACAGTCACCTTGCCAATACTCAGGACGGCACCACCTGTCAGGGCTTGCCTTGGGCCCCAGACAGAGCCCTCTGTGGTCGAGACTGGATTTTGTGGCGGATCAGTGGGATTTACAGGGACAAACAGACTGCCACTGTTTACTTCCATGTACACTGCAGAAAACTCAATTTGGTTGTGCTGCTCCTCATCTCTACTTTACCTGCTTGAATCCTGACGAGGACAAGACAGGAGGGAGACAGTGGAGAAGCAACAGTGGGAGGATATTTCTAGTTCAAGTCAAGTCTGAGGTGACTTTATTCAGCCCTTTTCTAAAAAATAACCAGTCCTTGCACTGCCAGATGATTTATAATAGGATTTTAATGACATATGAACTTGGTGATTTTTTTATTGCAGCTTGTATTATGTCTAATGAACTTGACCTTTACATACAGAGCATAAGGTTTGGTCATTATCGTGGATCAAAGGAGATTTGACAACAGTTGTTGCAATGACATATGACACAACCTTTTCTTGACCTTGTGCAACCATGCATGGCTGTATTTTTCAGAATCAGTATGCTGGGGTGTGAGGAAAAGCTACCATAAGTAGGTATCTGCATGTGTTAACAATGTCCGGGGGGTACATAAGTCTGAAGCAGATGGATTTTTCTTCATTTTCTATATTTTTTCCACAACAGTAACCAATGAATTCTCAACTGGTTAAAACAACATTAAGAAGCCATGCTAGCAGCTGTGTGAGACTGTAGGCTGCCTAGGCACAGTGGTGCTTAGAGTTAAATGCTAATGTCAGCATGCTAACATGCTAATAATGACAAAGCTAACATGCCAATGTTTAGCAGATTGTCCTGTTCACCGTCTTAGTTTAGCATGCTGATTTGCTGATTAGTTTTGCAGGTATTTGGTTATAATCTAAAGTGGTGGACTAATTTGCCTGATGATGGTGCAAGATGAAAAGTCCGGGGATCACCAAAATTATTATAATTAATCCCAAAGGGAACATGAATGTCTGTGCAGCAGTCCATTAACTAGTTGTCTAGACATTTCACCTTCTGATGAGTCGCAGAACAGGATTCAGTAAGAAATGATTCATTATTATTATTATTATTATTATTATTAATTGTGCTTGACACTGATTTGTTTAGCTAACTGACAGCACAGAGCAGCAGTGACACTGGAGCCCTCATAATCCAAAGACTCTAACACATACACACTGTACTTACTCATTGTTAAGGTAAGGCAGTGGGTGCGGGGGGGGGTGGTGGGGGGGTGGGCAAGGCTAAATTGGACCTTTTGTCTGCTTGCAATCGACAGAAAACGTTGTCCACACAGTGAAACAAACCAACAAAAAACAATATTGCTTCTTTAATTTGGATGCCGTTCGCATCTGCTTTGAGTACATAATCTGTTCATATTGTTACTTTCAGACAGTATCCAGTAACTATCCCCTGCGCTATTGTGCCACTGTGAGATAACACCTATAGAAACCTAGATTGAATGTTAGAGGAAAAAGGTGAGAGCAGGTAATTCAGTGAGGTAATAAAGTAGACAGCTCCTATCACAGAATTGAATTAGGCTCACAACACAACTTTTGGCTCGCCGTAACCACCTCCCTACTCACTTTAAAGCGGAAACAGAGTCGTCTGTGATACCCTGTACATGTACCAGCACAGACTTAGAGCTAATTCACATTAGCCAAACATTTCTAACAGTAATACTGATCTAAACAACAATAGGCTAATGGGATGGGTGCCTCTGCTGGCTGATCACATTATTCGAGAAAATAGCTTTACATGACAACTGAATCAGTGTCTTTTTGTAAAGAAAAACATTTTAGGTCTATGTGCTTCTATGCAGTTTCGTAGGTATTTTAAATCCCCCACATTTATGCCATGTGCCCATGGTGGTCTAATTTTATTTGTCCCAATTGATTTTCAATTATTTTCCAGGAATCTCAGTCATTTATACGCCT
Organism: Scomberomorus guttatus; assembly: GCA_038419695.1. Classification (NCBI taxonomy): domain Eukaryota; kingdom Metazoa; phylum Chordata; class Actinopteri; order Scombriformes; family Scombridae; genus Scomberomorus; species Scomberomorus guttatus. The sequence goes on along the minus strand of CM076453.1, from coordinate 14,078,582 downwards.
GTTGTTCCGAGGAAAATTGAATGAATGACTGCAGGTGCAACATAATACATCCAACCTGAGACGCATTAAAAAACAGCATAGCTGCCTTAAAATGAATCAATTCAGCATTGTCTCCGTCCACCTGGGGAGGTGGTCTAATGTGACACTGTTGTATGTTTGTAACATGTTTTGTTCTCACAAGTGGGGGCTGACTTGTTAGCCTTTATCTCTAGCCTTTCTCCCTAGTGGCCCTCTGCAGGCTCAGGACAATCAACACTTGTTGAGGGGCAAGATGAGGAGCGAGGGATCTTTGACATGATGCTGAGGCTCCTCTAGGTTCACTCATCCTTCTCTTCCCTGGGAGACCCCATGCAGACACAGAGCAAGGCACAACAGGAGAAAATGTATGCTGTGTTTGGAGGTCAACCATTCCTTTAATTTTTAATAACCGTCTGGCGTCTGGGTATCTCGGACTTACAGTATTTATGAAGCCTGTATCTGTTGCAGACGGGATATAAAATGCTACTATATTTGCTCTGGACTAATTAGGCCTAGAGTCATGGCTATCAGTGTGACCCCTGTGAACGAGGCTTCCAGGCCTGGCCAGTGTGCTGAGGACAAAAGGAAATTATGAACTGCATGGCTCCTTGGATAATGGGCCCCTCATAAGCCCTCCTCAGCACAGGCCTTCAATGGTGGTCTACAGAGAAAGTGAAAAAAGTAATTTTGTGTTTGGTTTACGGTCGGAGTCTAAGGGCTGAGCGATATGTATCACCAGAGGAACATTTTGTGCTTTGAAACCTCATAGCGGCTGTAGCAGACAGGAAATGAGACTGGGTTTTTCATTTCCCTGTTGCTATCTTCACTCACAAACTAAATAAGGACCCCTTTGCCACAGGGCCTCGATTACATCTACCTACCATTCACATTGCAAAAGGAAGACGGCAGTTCTGTAATCAGGAATGTAATCTACATCATGAATTTCATATTCGTGGTAAATGCTAAAAAGCAACAGGGTCAAGAGCTCGGGGGATAAAAAAAAGTAATGGTGAAATAATTGATTTCACTTTCTGGACAGTCTTGGTACTGGTGGGATGTGAGAAGGATGGAGTGATTGACACATCAGTAAGCTGTGAAGATGCATGCTGAATGATGGATAGATGTCATCGCTAAAGTCACAAGCAAACCTGCCTGATTTTATCACCTTATTATGTTGTTGCAGCTGGTGGAGGGGCAAATTGCACATCTCTCGTCTTCAAGTAATTTCCCGCTTTCTCTGTTTGCACCTTCTCTGTTTTCTACTTTGTTTTTTTTTTTTTCGAATCAATGCAATGCGTGTATTTTCTCAGTTCCCTCTATCCATCACTCTGGCTTTTTCTCAGCATACAAACAATGCAGGCAGCTTTTTATGTAGGGAAGGTAGGGGCAGGGGGGGGGATTGTCCTTTACATTAAAACCTAAGCCTGTCATGTGCTGTGCAGTTATTTAATATTTACTCCTCTTCTTTGTTCCTTATTTTTCCGTGGCTTTTCCTTCCACTCGCTCTTTATAACTATAGAATTTCTCTCCCAAGACGGCTCCCACATGCCCTCTCCCATTTGTCTCTCTGATTAATATAAAAGCTGCTCCCACTTGGCCCACTATTTCACTGCAAAACCAAAACAATTGGTGGCTATTTGATTGGCCTTGGCCTTCATGGATGCAGGGGGAATTGAGGGGAAAAAGCAAAAGCATTTGATCTATTCATCCATCCGCATGGAAATCAATGGGCTCTGTCTCTCAGACACACCCCCACTGTCCACGCTCACTTTTTTTTCCGCAGGAATTCTGCCCACCATCTGAGTCAGCTGCATAAGTGTAAAGTGGATCCTGGCAGGGGCGTAGAGTCCCACTGTTGCAATAAACACTATCATCTGCATAAATTCAAATGATATGATAACACATTTAAAGATAAAAGGCTATCACTCCTATGAAAATTCCCACTCTCGGAAATACTGCTGTGAAACAAGACTAGCACAATTTGTATGTGAAGAGGAGGGACTGAGAGGTAGATTGGCAACTGTTAAGTTTTACAGAGCTTATTCTGGTCTACACTATAGCCGTTGTGTGTAGCTACAACCATCAGCGCCGTGTGAGTGTAGCCCCCATTATAATTCGAAATGTAAGCCTATGTGAAGCTCAACAAAAAACATAATGTGTGTGACGCAGTTTAGCCACCTCTCAAATTCAGAAATAGCGTAACTAATGGAGACTGTCCATCACTTTACAGCCGTTACCTCAGACTGGCTCCCTAACGCAGTTTCTAGGAGCGCTCATTTTAAACTCTGTTTGAACATTGTATCCTTGTAAGAGGCACGGAGATGACTGGTACTGTTAACACGAACCAACAAACCACTGCCCACTCGTGCTACGCGGGTTTGAAAACAAACAAACCGTCCGTGCAGAAGCCAATTGGCAGACTGGAGCAGCTTTCATGAGACAGTCGAATGAAACAGAGGATATGACTGACATGTGTGCCATTAAATAATAATCTGTTGGACAAAATACAACGAAGCAAGCAGCTTGCAAAAACTGCAAAAAGTGCATCTAAAGTTTTTTTAAATTGACATTATTGTTTAACCGTTTGCTGCTGCTTTACATTACAGTAATGTAGCTTGATAGTTTGGATAACTTGACTGCTGATGTATTCCTGCTGTGTGTCGTTTGTCCACAATTAAAGTAATTAACGCCATGCAAGTTAAAGTTCTGCTTCTCGCTCTGTCAGACTTTTAAAAGGAAAACTTTTTATGTTTCCAGAGTGAAAAACAAGGAGAAAGTAAAGAAGATGCAGCTAAAATTGAAAGAAAAAGTTTAAGGAGGAAAGAGAAACACATAGAGGCACCCGAGGCGTCAGGTGATGGAGAGACATGAACTAATTCAAAGCAGGAGGCAGAAAAAACCGTTAAGGTCTGATTTACACCTGTATCTAGATGAATTACTATTATTCATTTAGTTATCCAAATGTAAACTAAACGACATCCTAACAAACAGAACAAAGCACAAGATTAAAACCTGCTATAAAAGGACTTACAGATCTTTTAATACAGGCATAACACTGCTCAACAGCTCTATTAACATGATATTTTCTTAAGCTGTTAAAAGGTTGTTGACCTCAGTAACTGTTGTAAACACAGCACTAAAACTGACAGATAGTTTCAGTTATTAGGAAACAAAATGCTGATTCATCTATCAAACTGTTGTCTTAATTTGGCTTTAAGTTTGAGCAAATTAATTCCCCATAAGTCAGTTTTGTTATTTTCTTATTTTACAAACATTGATCTATATTATGGACCATATAGACAGTGTGAGAATTGAGATTTGTTTTTAAGATAGAGACTGATTGGTCCATCTATCATCTTTAAGGCCTACGTTTATTTATGTGTTGTAAATAAATATCGTTAATATTTATTTACCTAATCTATGTGCACTCGTTTCATTTCAGCTCAGTGTAGAGAAATACACCGACACGGACAACCGCCTCACTGCACGCGTCTCTGACAACAACATGTATCCATATCTGTGACACGCCCGCCCCGCGACAAAACTAGTAGTTTCAGGGGGCCTACCACCCTGCTGAAAAAAATCCTAGGGGGAAACACTGGAGAGAAAGACAGATAGCAGCAGATGATGGAGAGGTGAACAGTGCAGCACTACACTGCGTGAACTGTATCTGAAAATGGTGTGTGTGTGTGTGTATATATGTATGTAAAAGACATTTTATTATATTCCAATAAACTAATGTTAACATATTATACATTTAACTGTTTTTCTCTAGTCTGGTACTGTAGCATGTCAATAAATGTTTAATGATAGCAGTTGTGAAGTATTCTGCTTCTACTCAATACTAATTACTGGCAACAACTAGTATTTTTTAACATCACAATTCATAATTAATCTGTATATCTGTATTTAAAGTAAGCAACAGTTTTTGAGGTACATATTTAAATTTTTCAATGATTAAGACATGTACTTTGTTAAATAAGAGGCCAGAATGCATAAAAAAGCATCAAAATAGAGCCCTCAGACCCCTCTACACATGTCCTCAAATCCTAGAAACGCCCCCTGGCTACAACACACCTCCTCTCCTAATGAGAGTAGAAGGTTTTCACCAGACTTTATTGGCTACTTGTTAACCCTTTAGATGACGATAAAAAGGTTACACTGCTCATTGTTTCTTTCCCCTTTGATTTAGAAGTTTACACTCCTGTTTGTGGAGGCGAAGCTGCTGGTGCTAAAAGCTATCAAAAGCTACCCCTGCCTCTCCCTGCAATTCCCCTCCTGACCACTAGATGGATCTAATTTTCATTTCAGCTCTTTTCTTGGATGATAGTGACCTTGCCAATCTTTCAATAGCATCGAAATCATTTTACTGGTGAGAAGAAATCAAACAAAGTGGTTTGAGGTAAGTCAATGTAATATTTTCACAGTACAAAATAAGCCTCTGTGTTTTTTTTAAGGATGTACATATACAAACTTTTTACTGTCAATATGAGAACCATATGGAGGGAGATCCATTAGTTTGATCAAAAAATAAGAAATACTTTTTTTGCAGTATGTGAAAGTGTAAGAGTAGGATTTTTTAAGGGAGGATAACTAACATAATAGCTAACCAACAGTAAGAAATGTATTATTATCAGTCTAAAAGGCTAACTAGCTGACTTTATGTTATGATAATAACATCATAGCTAGCGATATTAGCTTGATGTAGTGCTAGCTAGCTAGCTTGAAATCCTTCGCTAGTGTAGGCTAAGCATCTGTGGTGATGTGACAAATTGTAGCCTGTGTGAGTCAAAATAAAAAAACTGAATAGTTGTTTTATTGATTTGAAAATATTGAAAATAATCCACATCATTTTAATGATTTGTTCACACTTGCATACTGTTTATGTAACAGTATTATTTATGTCCGTAATTTAAATATCAATGATAATAAAGTTATACATTTTTTTAAACAAATCTCTCCAATTGTGATTTGTCCTCGGCCCATCAATTTGAAATTAATTGGCAATAATCAAACCATTCTAAAAACAATTAAAACTAATTCCTATGTGTTATGTAACATTTATGTTGAAGTTAAAGTAAGAGCAATGTCAAAATTTGAAAATAAAGTTATTCTTATGCATAAATACCAAGCTTGTATAGATCAAAATGACTCATGAGGCAAGATGCTGTAACCTGTCTATGCAGTTTCCCTCAGTTCTACATTTTAGAGCATTTGCATCCTTCAACACATCTTTTTGGTTTTATGGTTTTATGGCTGCGACTTTTTATTCATTCTCACCACTCTCATCAACATCAGTTCCAGATGCAGCGGGCATCTGTTTTCAGCAAACAGGAGTTGGTGAAGACTGAGAGTGTATATTGGACTTACATTCATCAGGTGTCCAGAGACGTGACTCCAAATGAATACTAATGTTGCTGAGAGTCTTCTGGATGTGTAATTAGTCAACAGTTTGCTAATGTTCACTTTAACAACTTTATAAGGTGACAATGTTGTGTTTACAGCTGGTTGTGCAACCAACCAAGTACCCCCCGCCCCCCGCCCCCCGCCCAAAAACACCCCATATGTTATATTATGTGGCACTAATAATGCTGACACTTTAAATAAGTGTAAACATAGAAGAACAGATAAATATATTTTAGATAGACTTGTGTTGGAAAGGCAAAGACACAGTCATACAAATGAGTTCTGCTCGACCATAAACCGACCCTTAGGAACTACTTATTAGCAATTCATTAGCTCAGTCATTCATTTTATTCATTATTGTAAAGTGCTTACCCCGGTGTTTTATTAGTGTACGTGCTATATCATATGGTTGAAGACTACTAAGTCATTTAACTTATCTCCAAGTATATTTGTCACAAAATGTTCCTGCTGGTGTGTTGCTGCAGTATTGTTTGAATGTTCCTGTACAGAGTATTTCCCAGCTGCATGTAAGAAATATACATTTAAATGTTATTGCACCCCCCCCCCCCCAGCATTTTTAATTTGTAACCTAATTTCTGCTGCCATTTCAGAGCTACAGACGTGACAGTCACCCTTTGGTCCTGGTGTGTAGCATAAAGGATGTAAAAAAAGCAGAATGTTGGCATCAGGGCACATTCTGAAGGAAGAGAGGGACGCAAAGTGAAATGCTGATTGAAAAGAGGAGAAAATCAATCAAGCAAGCCTCTCTGATTGACAGCTTGCCAAGGTGTTTTCTGTGGAGGTGTCAAGAACAGCACAATTGCTCTCCCCCGTCCTCCCTCTCTCTTTCTGTTTCCCTCTCTCTCTCTCTCTGTCTCATCCATCACTTGCCTCTTCACCCATCATCACACTGTCGTCTTCTCCTAAATGTCTCACCAAACTCCCCCAGTATCTCTCTCACTTTTCACTCCATTGTTCCTCCTCTTACACTATCCCTCGCGTACCCTCTCATTTTCTCTCCTGGTCGCTCCCTCATTTTCTTAGCAGAGATGCATTCATTGCCAGCCATTTAAGTCTGCAGACTGACACTCCTTTAATCTTGTTGTTCTGTAACCTTCAGAGGGAAAGAAAGAGCTGCTCCACTTGTTACCTTTATACAACTACATGAATCCATCCTTTATATCCAAGCTTTTGCATTACTCAACTCCAGTGAAGTGGCTGTTTTGTGTTATTTGTTTTCATTATACTCTGATATATTACAGTGGCAGGAAAATGAGTGGAGGGGAAAGGCAGTGGGCCACCACAATAGCTACATGTGGAGTCCTTACAGGACCAAGAGCGCGTTAGCGTGCAGGGTAGCAGGAATATGCAGGGTGTGGCCACATTAATGACATATATTTTACTGCATGGCCATTTACAGTACTGTACAGGCAGTAGCTGTATTGACAATAGAAAAAAACATTACAATGATATACAAAAGGTGATGTCCTCCACATATACTGCATGTGATTGCTATACTTTCTTAACCACCTGGTCTCCTGAAAATCATAGAAGCATTTAACCCTATCTGCAAAATGTAACAAGACAAAACAAGACGAGAGCCATGCTAGCAGCTCTTTGAGGCGGTACAAAGTGGTGCTTTGAGCTAAATGCTAGTGTCAGCATCATACAAACATTAGCATGTAACACTGTTAGCCATGCTCACAAAGACAATGTGAAATACAAACATTTGCTAATTCACAGTAGATGAATAGTTAGGGGACCACCAGAGTCGTAAGGATTCTGGTGCCCACGAATGTACACATTCCATGTTCACATATGAAACTAGTAATAATAAACTAGCCAGTTGGACAGAGAGCCTGGGGACAGAGAAATATAAATATAAATAAATTGGGATAAGCTGTAGATATCAGTTCTTTTGTGTGAACAGTTCATGCAGGATTGTTTTTTCTTTTTCTTTTTTTCCGGAAGATACATGTTTTGTAAAATAGCCGTGTCCTGTAATCCCATGTGGGATGGGCCAGATGATGTTTGGCATGACACAGAAATAGCACTAAAACTAAACTAAACTATACTTGCTTGCAAAACATGGTGAGACTGTCATTTCAACCCCATTGGTCATTTCTGACCTGTCAGAGCTGCACAAAGACATTATTTTTACTGGAGGAAATATTTGTCTAAAATTGCCATCCATAATTCTAATTCTAAACCATTTTACCTGTCTGTAAAGTCTGCACTTCTGTATTAAAAGTGCAGAAAAGACATATTGACTCAACCATCCCTGAGTGCCCTTGCTGGCTGGCTTCTTGACAGAAGGAGCCGTGATGCTAATTATAATGGGAAGACAAAGTCTCCCCAGCAGGCAAGTAAAGAGAAATATAGTAAGATCACCAAAATGATGAATCATGTCTTTTAGTTCCGCAGCTATAAGGAGTTCATTATTTTATCACTCACTGCTCTCAGCATGCAGTCATTTGGCACTAAAATGATGAATTGTATTTGTTTAACAATACCAACTGGAGAAAACTTTTCTTTAGGGCACGGGACAAAGTGTGTTTTGCTTAATGATGACACTGGACCTTGTGGAGCACTACAGCAGAAACACTTGAACATATTTGTAATGGAAACATGTTGAATCACAGTCAAGACAGTGAATTAGACAGTGAAATCTGAATTGCCTACATGTCATGTATGTCATGTACATGACATTTCAGAGTTATACTGCTTTCTCTCCCTCTTTCCTGTCTATCTGCAGCTTCCACTATCAAATAAAAGCAAAAAAGCAAAGCTTTGAGCTAAATGCTAACATCATTATGCTAACATGCTCAAAATGAGAATGCTAACACATGATGTTAACCATGTTCACCATCATAGATTAAGGTACTAATATGCAAACATTTGCTTATTAGCAGGAAACACAAAGTACAGCTGAAGTTAATGGGAATTTCATTAGTTTTGCAGGTATTTTGTCATCAACCAAACTAACATAGCATAAAACGTAATACCATACCTACTTTTACACGTGCCTATTAATAAAATACACTAAAACTGTTGTTCGTCAGCTATAACGTAACTTCCCCTAAAATTACTAATTGTCTCTCTGGGTGGATCAAACAAACGAGATACAATGTGTTAATTAGCTGGTAATCTTAGTGTTGGACAGAGCCATGCTAGCTGTTTCCCTGAGCTTCTAGTCTTTATGCTATGCTAAGCTAATTGACTACTGGCTTCAGCTCCACACTTATCGCACAGACATGAGAGTCTGTGCGATCTTCTCATCAAAATCTCGGCAAGAAAGCGTGTATTTCCTCAAATGTCAAACATCATATTTATGATATGAACTTTTTGAAATTAGTATAGCATTAGTCCATCTTGATGACTTTATCAGAAACATTAAGTGTAAAGTATATCCTTAGAGATCTCCTGAGAGGTCTTTTGCAAATCGTGGAGAAATAGAAACAAATGTCAGAAGCGTCTGGAGGTAATTCTGGGCACGGTAGCTCTCGTCATGCCAGGGATACTTTAATAAATCAGTTCCTAGGATCTGCATATATTTCCAAAAAAATATGACTGGCGATCATTTTATCTTATTTGGTGGAGAGGAGAATGTGAGCAAGATGCCTGATTTGTAAGCTGCCAAACTGTGCATTACCGTGCTCTATATTTGCTATTAGGAAAAAATCTCACATCAGTGCAAAATCTTTCTCACTGACATATGAAACCTTAAATGCAAGTGATGAGTGTCTTGAAATTCCACATCTCATACTATTGGCTCTTTAACACAAGGCAAATGTACCACTAATTATCTATTTCTAGATTTTGACATTTATTTATTATATCCTAATAATGACTGAAGAATCATAAATTAGTCATTCACTCAATTCACAAAGAGCTCATGCTATAAAATCCAAGATTAAATGAAAACTAGTCAGAAAATTGCAGCACAGGAATGAAGAGCAGAAGAAATGGGGAAAACCTTGAGGATGGTTTGGTTGTCGGATTGGATAAGAAGTAAGTGGAATGAAAGAAGAAAAGAATAATCAATGAAAAAGCAAGGGAAGAGAAGAGGCAGAGACTTGTGATGTGAAAGTAGGGAGAAGGAAATCAATAAGACTGGTCTTCTGATTAGAGACTCCCAACTCAAATGTGATAGTATAGTTCTCTTGTGGGTTGTAGTGTTTTAGTGATAGTCTGTCTCTTTGACAGATGAATTGAATCATCAGATCTTCTTCAATCTGTTCATATTGGACTTTGAAGAGTCCAATATGGACAGACGTTTCCTGGCCAAAACCTGGCTGGAGCCAAATAAAGTAAGTAATTTTTTTGGTGAAAGTGTCATTCAGTGAAGTATAATACAGTAGTGAGTTGTGGGGGGAAAAAAAAGTATGATTATTGAGACAGAAGATTAGAAGGAAAGTGTTGATGGTGAGTAGAGGTGAAGGAGCCAGGGGCAGAGATCGGAGCACAGACAAAGCAGAATAAGGGTGCAGTAAGAAGAAAGGAAGAAAGATGTAATAGGAATGAAAGGGCTCTCCTGCTGTTGATAATTGGAGCAGTGATGTGCCAACACAGTCTGAGAGGTTTTCCACCTGAGGGTACTATACCATGGGAGCCCAAACACTGAAACCACATTACAGCCCTCCTGTGTGCACTAGCCTCATCTGGCTGGAGCTCAAAAGGAGGAGAATCCTGTGATCCAGTGTGGAATAGTGCGGCAAGATTTTCTGGTGAGTTTGAGATAACATCAGTGTGGCCAATTCCAGAAAGTGCTTTACAAAAATAAAACAATACATCCTGTCAGTTTGCTATGCTCTATTTGTCTTTTTTTAAAGCTTAATGCCTCTTTATTTGATCATTCCTTTTCTTCCCTCTTCTACAAATGAATGACAGCATGTAGTGTTGGTACAATGCAAATGGCTTCCAGATACTTAGCTTAGTTGATTTTGGCTTTAACATGAACCCTTCCTGTATATTCAGAATATTAAAATCAGCTTAATCAGAAGAAGAAATGTTTGTATTTTTCCATTTATTAATCTATTAGTTTTCCGTGGCCCACATGAATCCAAACAACATCGCGTCAAAACAAGTCTGTCACACAATACAGAAGTGTGATAAAGTCGCTCATGGATCCATCAGTTCTGTGTTACACTCAGCAGGTTCTGGTCAGACCTCCTTGCGATTTTGCAGATGTGACCCTGTCTCATCACGGTTATGACTGTCAATTCTGGTCCATTAATTTTCTGAGCTTGTTGTCAGCAATTATGTTATATGTGATGACAGCTAATGTTCAAAACATAGCATGTACGTGGGTAAGAAGTGACATCTATATAATTAACTTATTGTTGCACATCTGTGGGAGACACAATGGTGTCAGCATTACATAACTCAACAATGCTCTGTGGAAGTCCCAAATTAATTGATGATTTGGTCTTTTCAGACACACTTACAGAAAAAAAATGTGATGTTACGTAATATAATTATCTGGCATATGCTGATTCTTTCTGCCCCTGATCCTGATCTGACTCATGCAGACACCAGTCCCGGTCCAATAGTTTTATATTTTGATAGCGCTGCATACTTGGTACCCTAAAACAGGCCTTCATTAAAAGTTGTAAAACTAATCAAATTTAAAAGAAATATATTTGACAGATGAGTTAGTGTGCGTTTAAAGTACATGGTACAACATTGTACATTTAGTACAAAGTCAAGAGGTTGTGATATGTAGCACAACAAGCTAGTGAAGCTAGCATGCGCAGACGTGTTTTTAATAGTTTTTGGACAACAACGGAGGCACAAAGGCACAGAGGAATACGATATATCAGGCTTTGGATACACACACAATAGTTGTAAGTAGGATGAGTTCAGTGTGGGTTTGGCTCTGCACATGAGATTTGCTGACAATAAGTAAAATATTGAAAATCACCAGCCACATCCTTCCATATCCTTTAAAGAAAAGTATGATTAATCATAATGTGAGCTTTAATTTTCATAGCCTAGGCCATTGGTTATATCAGTAATGATAAAATTGCACTCACCAAACTAATTGCTGAGATCACAGAACACCAAAGAGGAAATGAAGGCAAATAGTAAGATTACAACCCAAATTGTCCTTTGTAAACAACCATCATGTCTCACAGCCCATCTTCCTGGTTTATCTTTAGATCACTTGACAAATTGGTGTGCACTCAGGGTTTTCCTGTACAATGTGGGATTACTGGTGACATTTTTCACTCCATTGTTTTCACTACTAGTGACATTTAAAATAATCTGCCCAAACTGTCTGCTTGTATACAACCCCTACCATTGTCTGACTGCTCGTGTTCATTGCCCCATTGGACTTATTATTAGCTATGTTGCTGATTTTGGAAGTCTGTGCAATTAATTTAGCATGTGTGCTGCTAGAATCGATGGACCAAGCTGTGAAAATACATCACAGTAGTTTTCTACATAGTTTTCTTATAAGAACATACCCTGCTTCACAGCTTCCTTTCATTTTATTGTGCTCTAGTGTTTTGCACTGGTTTAGAAAATATTTAGACAGCCTCTCTTCATTTTAGTCATGACAAAATGCAAAATGTGTTTTTTCAACCAACAGCAGCATTTTACAGGTTTGGTCCACCTAAGAAATTTCACTGTAATTTAGATAATATTTTTAAAACCCAAACCAGCTTGCAGTGTGCAAAATTGGTTGCTTCTATCTGTTTATTCCTGTCACAGCAGTTCACCTGCTGGTAACACTGCAAGAGAAATATGTTCCACAGCTGGTGTGCAGTATGCAGAGCAATGGGTTACAATAAACAAAGGATCAGAAATACATCAGGGTTTATACAGAATGTAGTGATGTACTGAAAAAATGATCGACAGATCGACTTGGATCACCCCTTGTGCACCACTAAGCAAGGCTACTCTACACGTTCACAGCTATACTCTACATCTCTTTCAGTATGAGAGTATTTTACCATCATTCCATAACAAAAAGCTGGCATCAGTATTGACGTTGTGTCTGTACACATTAGTCTCCCGTTGACTTGTGTTCTCACGCAGATCGGAAACTGTTTCATGGAGAACTCGTGACATCTTAATGTCTACTTTCATTTCTGGTGTGTATTTCCTTCATAGGGCTGTTTACACCAGTTCTCCCAGTAAATCACACCACTTTATGCTCTCTTTCCAGTGTTCAAATGTTGTTAAAGGACCCAAGGCTACATGTCCTATTTTCTCTTGGAATTACCTTTTTTCCCAAAGAGCTGTTTTCACTGGTTTGGTCCCAGTTGATACATTTTTGCTCAGAAAACCTGTGGCTGAAAGCTTTGGGACCAATCAAAATCCCTTGCAGGTCTCAGTGAAGCTCTTACAGCTAATAGTTTCACATAGTTCTACAATATTTGACTTGTTTTTAAGGGTAGATAAGATTTCTGAACTTGCTCAGTAGAAAGAAATCATTCCCCAACACGAGCAGGGTAGGCAAGGTTTAAGGCTGGTTCAAGCTTTCTTTGTTGACTTTTATGTTTCTCGTGCTTCTAATAAGACTTTGCTTTTGAAAAAGAAGATCTTAGGTCTCAATTAAGTGCTGAGACAATTTTTTTAGTAGTGGCCTAGTTTTTCCTGTCTCATCCCCGTATCTTTTTTTTTGACGGTAACAGAAACCAACAAGATGTAAATCAAACAGAACAGCAGAAGATGCCAAACACATTATGGTTCCCAAGAAGGACACAAAACTTTAATGCAATATTAATGTTTGTGACAATCACACAGTAACATTACTGCTTTCTGGGCAAAAGCCAGGAGAGAAGAAGAGAGCAGACTTTGAGCTACTGAACACCTGTGATGGAAAGTAACTAAACTACAATTTGTAAGAACTTGTACTGTAGTTTACTTGAGTATTTATGCTTCTTTGTACTTTTTACTCCACTACATTTAGTTGACAGCAGCAGTTACTTTTTACGAGTTAAATACTTAAGAGTTTAGCAAACTGTAATGTACCGTGAAGTGTGACAATTTAAATGTAGACCATTTCTTTAAATTCTATGTATGTATGTGATGGAGCGTGGTTTAAAAGTCTCTGTGGAACATTAAAAGTCCTGTACTTTGAGTCCAGTCAAAGTTTTATTTCAGAAATGTCTTGGTTAAGACGTGGTGTGCTGAGCTGGTTCTATTTTGATAGATAAAAAAGGATGTGGCATTTCAATCTTATTAAATAAGCACCACACAGTAGAGAATCTATAGTCTCTAGCATTAACACCCAAAACCAAACTAAGCAAAGCAGAGACAACTGTCTTTTTAAGACAGACTTTGGAATCTGTGTGGTATGGAAACACCTCAGCACAAGACAGGAAACGTCTGGACAAAATAATACACAAGGCATCAAAAATCATAGACCAGGAGCTTCCATCCCTTACTGAGATCTACCATCTCACCGTTAGACTAAAGAAAAAGAGACTCCTCTCACCCTGCCAACCATCTTCTTAACTCCCTCCCTTCTTTTAAAAGACTGAGAAGTATCAAAACCAGGACAACCAGGTCCTGCAACAGCACCTACCCCGAGGCTGTTCGTGCCCTTAACTCTTAAATCATTAATGTGCTGCCTGCTGATTCCTGTCTGTGACAACACTGTAAGAGTATGTATACAATGGTATACACCATAGCTGGTTGTGGTATTGATAGCCTCCCCATGGGAGTGTTATTTTAATTATTTATTATTGTTATTATTACTTAAATTGCTTTTATGTCCTAAGGTGATCATTGTATGTGAGTGGGGTTATTGTTCTGTGTGAGCTCACTAAACCAAATTCCTATCAACTATGTTGAAACAGCAATAAAGTATTGAAACATTGATTTTTTTGGAAGCACAGACATCTTTGCGATATTTAAATTATTATTCTGCCTGCTAATTGAGAAAAGATTATACTGCTCATTATTTACTTCCTTTCACACATTTATCACATGATTGCACTCCACTCTGTTCAGTCTTATACTCAGAACAAATACTTGAGTCTGGAACCAGGTTCATTTCTTCTTACTATGAGTTTGTATAAAAAGAAACAGTCATGTCTGGGTTTATTGCATGTTGATGTACGTTTTACAGTGTTAGTTCTACCTACTGAATACAATGTGTAGTATTCTGCTTATCCTGTACACTGTGTAGGTAGCATATCGGTACTGTATGCAATACATCTTTGCAAACACTGTATAGTATATTGGCAAACACAGAAGTAAAGGTTACAATTAACCAATCTACACACACATGCACACGTATTATACAACACAGTTAAACTACAGACAAACACACACGCTGACTCACACACTCTTGTATCATTTTTAAATGTCTGCATAAATGCTCAACCCCAAATTACCCCGAACACTCGGCGCTGACAGATGGAGCAGCGATCAGTGTCTTGATAAATGTCAGGCTGAATAATAGCTGCTGCTGTTACTCTGCTTGCTAAAAATTAGCAGATACTTTCCCCCCCACTTGTTGAGAAGGCTTTCTCCAGAACCTCTGGAATCATGTCACAATCAATTTCAAAACCTTCATACAATCTCACATACGAAAAAACGCAGCTGACAGTACATTTCCAGACTGCAGACTGCGGCTGGAGACATGACCTTTGTGGTGTATGGATGTATTCCTGAAGCAATGCTGAACACACTTCTCATACAAAGAGTCCAAAAAGTAAAATCATATTAGTTCCATTTGAGAAGTATGCAAAAGAGCAAACCTTAATCCATTTTCACTGAGCAGCAGCGGGAGGACACAGTAAGGTTTCATACAGGCCGCAGATTGATGAAACTGCTGAATCTTTTTCATTCTATTCCAGAAAGACTTCTCCTCCTTTTGTGCCACTCATTCAGACCTGTGCTTTCCCGAGTAATTGACTGACTGTCATTTCTTTCTTTGCCCTTGTACCAACTCATCAATAGTCCTGTTTGGCTCCAAATGAAGTCGGAATTGAAAAGGAATTGCTGAGGGACTCTTTGAGGGTCTTTAAATCTAGGATCTTGAGGATAAGCAGCCTAACTCCTGTCTCTTTACTGTGTGTTATTGCAGAAAGAGAGACAGAGTGGTGAAACGGCATACGCTAACAAGTCTGAGACTGTCCACAATGCTGATCCATCCCAGGATCACTGACATTAAGATCACATTGGGGGACATAATGTAATTTACTTGCCTCATCAGCTAATGCAGCACAAATCCATTTTCCCCCAAACAGGAAGGGCCACATACATTACCTTGATGACCATGCAGAGTCAAGGGGGAGCGACTAATGAGACTAAATGTAATTACCGTCCACCTCCGATTTGAAAACAAAATAAACCCTCCTGCACTCCCATATGGGGCTCTGAACACTGGGACGAGAATAAACCTTCTTCACGTCACCACTCGACGCCACAATGGGCTTTCCTGTCACTATTTAGATCGGTCTTCACGCTCTTCATTAGGATTCCCATTAGCTGATGGCTCAGCTACCACGGTCTTCCTGACTTCCATGAACTGATTAAAAAAACAGGAGGTGTTGAGTTATTGACATTCTAACAGTATCTCACAGAAAATTTCCACTCAGTTTGCTGAACTGCTTAGTCAGAAGAGATCTGAACCAAATAAGATAAATCCCCCCCCAGCCTCCTTCAACCCCCGTCGGCCAGATTTAATGTTTTTTGTTTTCTGGAGTTTCTGAGGTGCATTGAAAACAGGAAAAAAAATACCCTTGTTGTCTCTATCGCTTCTCTCACACACTCATTCTGCCTGTCTCTCTTTTACATTCACCTCATACAAGGTGACTTCCACACTTCTCTAGGATTATAATACGCCATGGAGGTTAAAGTAGTGAGGTGTAAGATGAGTGCGCTCTACTTTTTCCCTCCCCTTCCCCCTCTCTGCCACTCTTATTCTCTCTTCATAGCCTCTAAACCTTTGGTCAGATGGGTACCCAAAGCAAACGCGTTGTCAGGTGAGCAGCTTTGGGTCAGACTATACTGCTGCAGTATGCCTCATGAAATGTGCGCAAGAGGAGACTGAAAATGCCAACCCGCCGATATGAAGGTTGTTACATATAGGAGTTTAAGATCCTGAAGGAACTGACATGCAAAACCTTCTCTCGCGCATTCTCAGACCCACAAGACAAGAGTCTAATTTCCAGGGAGGGAAGTTCACCCTCTAGGTTTGCAGTGAGAATGTTTATCCCGAGTATAATTTATTTATTTTATTATTTTTATTTATTTATGTTATCCCCCATTTAATGTATTGAGGAGGAGAACGTGGAGTGGATGATTGTGTGGGGGTATGAATAATTAACAGGAAATAAACACATAAAATAAAAAAAAATGGTAAATAATCTTATCGTATCCAACAGCTGCGTTGATACCCTGACACCCCCACACCCTCGTCTGGTAAAGAAAAACCCCTGTCCATGGAGTTAAGCTGCTTATAAATATTTGTAATTAAAATCGGAGGGGGAAAGCAGGGAGAGTGGCATCTTTATCACTGGAGACACTGCTGCTGCAGGTGTCTTTGATGCCCAGAAAGGCGTTTTGATCTGACAGTGCAGGAGCGCAAAGACTCCAATCGGCTTGTACCACTCAGCAGCTCCCTCCCCGCTCTCCCCTCCCCTCCCTGCGCACTCTCACATGTTCAAGAGTTCATTACCCATTTGTTTTGCATTTTCATCTATTTCTACCAGACCTTTGAAATCTCGTCAGCCCAAACCCTTAAATTATTCATCAGCACTTAAAAAAAGCACTCCTCTATTTTAGGCCTCAACAAAACTTCAATTTTGCAGAGATGTGCACAATACTGTGTCCAGCTTTATGTAATTTCACTCATTTTTTAAAAATAAACATAATTGAACTTTTAAAGCTGCACTAATCAATATTTTATATTAGCAATGGATTAAATGATTACATGCAATGTGAAAGTAGTTGCTCTCTATGACAAACCCATTAATTAGAATTATTAGAATTTAAAATCATGGTCAGGCACCATCATATCTTAAAGAGCTCATAGTACCCTATTACCCCACTACAACACTGTGCTCCCAGAATGCAGCTTACTTGTGGTCTTCCAGTTTGGGTCCAGGGGGCAGTCACCCTCTCTACGTTTAAGAGTAGGCTTAAAACTTTCATTTTTGATAAAGTTTATAGTTAGGGCTGGCCCAGGTTTGCCTTGGACCAGCCCCTAGTTATGCTGCTATGGGCCTACGCTGCCGGGAGACTTCCCATGATGCACTGAGCTCCTCTCTCCTCCTCCCCCTCTCCATCTGTACACATTCATCGTCCTATTAATACATGTTACTAACTTGGCATCTTCCCCGTAGTTTTGTGCTTTCTCGTCTCGCGGGTGCCCTTCGGCTGCGGACTGATGGATGTCTAGCGTGACGCCCACCCCTGCTGCTATTATTATTAGTTATTTTTGCCCACTGCTACCGCTATTATTATTAGTCATATATCTATTATTATTATGGTTGTTATTGCTATTATTGTTGCTGTGCTTCTCCGTCTCTCTCCCCTCTCCCCCTCCCTCTTTCTCTCTCAACCCAACCAGTCAAGGCAGATGGCTGCCCACTTAGAGCCCATTTCTGCTGAGGTTTCTTCCTGTTACAGGGGAGTTTTTCCTTGCTGCTGTCACCAAGTGCTGCTCATGAGGGAATGTTGGGTCTCTGTAAATTAAAGAGTATGGTCTAGACCGGCTCTATATGAAAAGTGCCCTGAGATGACTTATGTTGTGATTTGGCGCTATGTAAATAAAATTGACTTGACTTAACTTGACATTAAGAATTATCACTCGACTTTGCACTTCCCCTTTAGTTCTATGCTCATTGTTTTGGTTTTACAGCATGCGACTCTACTGTTTTGGTTCACTGTCACCACTCTCAACAGGGTCATTTCCAGATGCAGCACGCAAAAAAGCTCTTAAAACCAACTGTATGCTATCTGCCAGGCGCAGACAAAGTTAGTGACTAGCTGGTGAACATAGTGAGGCAATTTATAGTGAAACAGTGAGGTATTTCCCTCAGGAATTGGTGGAAACCAAAACAAGGGCTAAATAAGAGTATTGGACTTAAATTCATCAGGTGGGCAGAAACACAGCCACAAATGAGGGCTAATGTAACTGCGTCTGCTGAATGTGTAAATAGGCAATTGTCAACCAACGTTCACCCTAACAACTTTATAAAGCAATAAAAAGTCAATGTTTTGTTCACAGCTTGTTCTCCAGTGGCCAAAAAAGGTCAATTGTTGCTGCTTAAATCTTAATATTTTAAATTTGATGCACCAAGAAGATGGGCTGTCAAATTAAAAGAGCTGCTGTACCACAAATGCTTCAGTGTCGTGGATTATTTCAGGGTGCATTTCTTTTAGAACAAAATGTTCATAAATGTATGATCTACACATCAGTAATGCTGACAGAATCCTAATAAATGATTGTTGGTGATCACAAAATACTTTCTTCTTTAGTCGATCATTGCTAGGATACAGGGCTGTCGCAATAACCGCAATATTGCAATACTGCAATACTGCACTATAGACAAGCTAACCATGGTGGATGGCATACAACCGCCACAACCCGTGCTATATTCATGTTTTTTGCCAGCCATGCGCAACATCTTGCGCACTGAATTCTCACTCGTGGGGCTCCACGGACCCTAGCGCAAGCCTCCCGCAGCTAGCATCCAGGCTAACAAGCTAACCTGGTGCCCAGCCCTCATAACGGGTTGGTGCTGATGCTCGGCAATTAAAAACACACCTGTATGAATATTTTGGCTCAGTTATATGTTTAAACTCACCATGTGCCCGAGCAGGCTGCCATATAACCTGCGAGGTAAAGTAGTTTTCCACCAATCATACAATCTAAAAGTGCGTCCAGCCAGACTCCATTCATAATTTCCCGGGTTTAAGGCCAACATTGTTTCCTGCCACAACATCATTTAAAGTGTTTTCCATGTTTGTCAGGTACTGCAGCTCCATTCGGCCGACACATAATCAGACTAACATACCTTGATTTTCACACACACACACACACACACACACACACACACACAAAAAAAAGGTGCTAATACTGCTTATGACTGTATACCACACTGTTGAGCCACCCTAAATCACTGCAGGGGAAATTCCTTCATCGTGACAGCCCTACTAAGACATAACTATCAAGAAAACTGATATTCTTAAACAAGTATAATTGAATATAAACATCTTTTGCATTTTAGGCAAAATGACTCAGAAAGGAGGAATGAAAGGCACAGAGCTCTCCAAACCCTGATATTAAAAAGAGTAATTATGATGAATAATTTCAAGACACTGCAATGACAGCCAAAGGCGCAGCTGGGGATTTCAGCAAAAGAGCAAAGTTATAGTGTTACAGGTTTGTGTGTGTTATGCTCTGCAACCAAAACAGAAAGAAAGAGAGGGAGCGAGAGAGGGAGAGCGAAAGAAAAGGCATAAATATCACTGCCCCAGAGGCTGGTCCCTGGCTCTGCTCCAGTGTTTCACCTGCTACAAGCAGTTTTTGAAATCAGCGAATCATGCCTCAGCCAGGCCAACCATTCCCATGTTTGGACATAATAGCAGAGTCAAGCTCCTGTTTATGTCTTTCGCTTGGCTGGATATTTCCTCCTCGACACTGCAGAATAAGCCCAATTTATTCAGGTTTGAATGTATGCCCCGGTTCGGACTGTGAGCTACATCACAAAATGTTGTTTTTTCCCTTCAGATGGATATCAAGCAAATACTACAAAGACATGTTGTGCATTTGAGCATATGTACAATATACAATACATTATGCCTGCAGGCACACTGTACATTTGAAACACTGCTGTCAACAGAAAAGCCTTGATGCTTGTCAACCGTGGTTAATGTGAAGTCCCTCAAAAATACATCAGAGAAACTTTCAAGAGAAAACACAATTGCACTCAATGAGGACATTCCTGAATTTCATACAGTGTTTCCCATCTGTCCCCAATCATCCCAGATGCTTTGTCTCACAAGAATTATGAGACCTTTCTATCATGAGGAAATTGCTTTTACAGCAACCTCATCCCACTCTTCAGGCTCCTTAGCAGCCATCCAATGTGTGTGTGTGTGTGCGCGCGCTATACTGTAGGAGTGCTGACACAACTGAATACAGTGCCACTCTTCCCGGACCTAACACAAGGTGATAGCACATCCTGTCACACGTTCCTTCTCTTCTAATTTATTTGTGTCAAAACCGCGCACCTGTTCATGTCATTTCATGCTGGAGATTGAAGTGTAAGAGGAAGTTGGCTCGTTTTTTTTTTTTTTTTTTGTCTTATCTGATAAGGTTGTTATTAACACTGGTGTTGCCTGCGTTGTTTGCTTGTGACACTGGTGTGATTGATATTGTGTCAAGGCGAGGGAAACTTTCTCAGTGCCAAATGAATGGGTGACTTCCAAAATAAAGGAAATGGAAGATGAAAATCAGGACCTATTATGATGGGGAACATTAGCAGAGCAGCACAGGGCTGCCCATCTGTCTGTGAAGTGACCTTTCAGGAAAAATGTGGTTAGTACGTATCGTTAACCCCCATCTTTTTCTCTCTCCCCCTCTCCCCTTCCTGCCGCCTTATTTCTTCTTTTTTTCTTGATTAGACTTTCTTTTTCTTTTTTTTTTTTTTTTACTGAAGAGTAAATTTAGTGGTGCAGTGTTCTTTACGTGAACAACTCAGGGGTATGACCCTAAGGGGAATGATTGAAAGACACTTGTCTGAGAGAGACATAAAATCAAATAAAGACCTGAGCTGACTACGAGCCTGGGGACTGAGCCAGAGAGTTTGTGAGACCTGTATGAACTGAAGAGCAGCAGCGCAATGAGCCGAGGGTTGCAACAGGAAATATCTCTGCATGGCAGGAGAGAGAGGATGCAGTCAGATGGTAGTTGCTGTCTCATTTTATGTATGTTTTTCTTGATTTCATCATGAGCTGATATTAAACCCCATATTTGATATTATATATTGCCATTTAACGTGTTTGCATTTTGTATATTGTGGTTTTCATTGTTTCAAATTGCGTACTCATGCACAAAGAATTCAGAGCAAGTGATACATTCATATATTTGGCATGGTGGAAGACAAAAAGGCCTTCTTCATAAAAAACCATGATGTATTGAATCATTTCAGCCCTTGGTTTATTTGGCTGCACTGTAAGCAGATATAACTGCATCATCTGCTGCTCTTCTTTTGATGCATTGCATTTGTGTCAAAGTGTTGTGTTTACTGCCCCAATGGTCAATTCATGTCTCATTTTAAACAGAACTCTGCAACCTCTATTATAAAAGAGCCCTTTATATTACCACCAGTAACTGAAATAGACTGAAATCTTAAGGGTTATAACGCTAACACTAAAGCTGCACTAATCAATATTTTTTTTATATTGACAATAAAAATAAAAATAATAATTAAAAAATGACTATGTGTCGATTGTAGTGATGAACCAACTGAGAATCATCATCCTCTGCAGTTCTCATTAGCTCAGAGCATTTTAATGTCTTTCAGTTAGTAGTGGTCACAATTGAACTTGGTGCCAAGTGTCTTTCAGGTAAAGCTCTGATGTTCACTGTACGCTACCTGCCCAGCACCAGAGCCAGATATAACTGCTAAGTTGGTTGGTGGAGACCAAAACAGAAGAAAAAGGAGAGCGAATACATTTGTGGCCAGAAACACGACCTCAAATGAACACTTACTGTATGTTCCTCCGTGTCTGCTGGATGTGATAAGGTGATAATATGTTTACACAATGTTTACAGCTTGTTGTGCTGCCCCCAAGTGGCCAAAAATCAGTTAATGCAGCTTTAAAGGAAACGAGTATGTCTTCATGCAGTCTTTTCTATTGTTAAACCTTTACAAAATTAAAGAAAGTTCTATACTTTTGATTGCATGAACTCCCTCCATTGGTTGTCATTGTTTGTGTGAATGTGTGTGTACACATGGCCACTTGTGAGGGAACACCGGGCTCTGCTGCAGTGAGTGAGAGAGAGAGCGAGCACACAGAGTGGGCCACAGGCAGAGCCATCGATCGGTCTCGTCAACGTTCGGGGATATAGATGAGTTACAAAACCACCATTAATTACAAATCACTTCTGCCATGAAAGTCGATTAGAGCAAAAAGCAGAAAAAGTCTGTATCAAACAAAGAAAAGTGACAGGGCGTGCACATTTCTCATCCAAAGATGTTTTTTGCGTGGCAGGCCTGCTCACTTTGCCCTTCATCTGCTGAGTTGTTAGGTTTTTGCGAGTCCGGTTTAAATAAAGTTGTTAGTTCTGTGTTTATTTCTTGCTTTGTTCATCAGTAATTACAAGTGTGGACAAATTAATGCAGATGCATGTTTTATCCATATTCAATAAGCATGTTCCACTGCCTTATCACTGAGCACATAGTCAATTCCCCAAGACACATGATAAATGATGGTCTATAAGGGTGCATATATTCAGCATGTGTTGAGCCGTATGCTAATGTGCATATAAAGCAGTGGGACATCGTGATACAGTCATGAGCAGGTGCAGGGTTTACACTGATCCACAGGCAGGTTCACAGACGGTCCCTGTCAGCGCCACTTGAGAGAGTCCCTGCTGTCTCAGACAGGTTGCAGTGTAGCCGTGCTTTGCATTAAAATTGCAAGCAACACTCTCTTCAACCGCACACAGCCTCTCCGCTGTACTCTTTCTTTCCACAAGGCAAAATAAAGTGTGCTTACACCTTAAACTATGCATTAGATATGGGAGGTTTGGCTCTTTTTACAGACTCGACTTTGTATGATTCACTCACTAAAGAGAGTTGGGTTTTTCAAGTCCCTCAAGTCACCAGGTCAGTCACCTAGAGCCTGTGGAGTGCCCCCCGGCCCCAGCGCCCATAGAGCATGCACACCAGAGACTTCTGCCGGCTGAGCTGGCTAACTTTTGGTTTAGCTCTGCTAACTTGAATGGGATAAAATAATTTAATCGTGTGGATCTTCTAGACTTTCCAAATGTTATCGGACTGAATGGATCAAATTCTGATAGTGAAACGAGTCACTAAAAAGGGACAAATTAAAATTGATGGATGGTTACCGACAGAGGCATGGAACTTGCTTGAGTGAGTGATTCGTGCAACCCGAGTCAGACCTTCAGCTCTGGGCTGGGAGAGTCAGTACTGAGTTGGAACAAATGCCAAAGTGGTTGCTTTTCTCACAGAGCTGGGTTAATACAGTAATTAACTTGACACATTTCCACAAATACAGTTAATATAAGAGTTTCACAACAGTGACACGTTGTCTTGCCTCATCTTCGCAGTTCGCACTAGCTAGCTAGTAGCACGTAGGAGGGGTGAGTCAGTGAACGAGTTAGCGGAGACGAGGACTTGTTACTTCTGAGTCAGTAAAAAGAGTCGTTCCTTTCAAACGATTCGTTCATGACTCGCACATCACTACTATGCATATCTTTGTGTCCTCCAGGTCCCACTCTTGCTTCTGTTCTCACTTTATCCTGCCCTCTGTCAGTACAGTTCTGCATCTGTCTCTGAACCTCTGCTTTTTTTTTTGTATTTTTGGAAAGAGACCACTGTCTGTGATTAATGTTTGATGTGTAGCTGTGTATGTAAGCAATCACAATTCATCTGTGAAGTCTACTCTTCCTGGGTCTGACAGGCATGCCTGGGCACACAGAGCTCCGCAGTGTCTTCTACTCTATAAAGCTGATTTCAAGTACAGCCATTTCAGAAAAGATGCACCGCAGTGGCATGAAGCAAACAGGCTAAACAGATCAACAGCCCTCTCTCTCTCTCTCTCTCTCTCTCTTTGCCTCGCATTCTCTGAGCCTCTGCTTGCATTCTGTTTTTTTGGGACAAGACACAGCAAGTCATGGCTTGAATACCAACGCGATAATTTCTTGACTGTCTCCCTTTATTTGTCTGTTATCGCCCTGATAAGATGATTTTCACTCCCTGGGTTTGTTTTGTCTTGGCAGAGGTGGCCTGGATGAGTAAGCTCATCCTCTCTCCCTCATTTTGTCTTTCCATCAGTTGTGGTTCTCCTATCTTCCAGACCACTCTGCACACACATCGCTATAAGCAGAAACGTTGGAAGTAGGGGTGCCCCCCTATCGATAGTTTCCCTTTACTGCACCAAACGTTTTTTTTTGTTTAAATAAAGAATTGGTGTTTAAACGTGTCTGGCTTTCATTTCTGTCTTTCATATTTCCTTACAACATTAAGAATATATGCTTTCATAGCCTTGTGATGTGATTGTCAGAAGCCTGTCTCCTGCTCAAAGCACTTCATGCATCTTTAACTATGTAAACAAACAGCCAGGCCAGTGCGGTTCACATCATCTTGAGCCAAGAAGGGCTCCTTAGCAACCTAGCACGAAAAACTGTTGACCCATGTTAATAAAGTTAAATATAACATATGCTGTAGCTTATATGTGCGTTCATAAAATAAGAAATAATGAACGAAAATATCTGCAGTCAGTAAATGGCACATACTAATATGACGTGCATATATGCAGTCTGACGTGTACACGCGGAGCAATTTCTGCGTCTTACAAATTTGGATGCGTGTGCACGTTGTGCAATTTATTTTTGAGATATATGACTATATGGAATAGCCAGCCTTCACTGAGAAATGGTCTCTCATTCAAGCAGGCCTTTGTATCTTTGTTCCTTCAAGGGCCTGTGACTATGCCTATGCCCTTTTGATTTTGCTCTTTTTATTAAAGGTTTTATGATTTTATGGTTTGATGATTGATATGAGCATGTGTGACCGGCTATGCCTCTTTGATATGAACCATTTTTTATTGTCATAATAATAAAGATACTTTGTGAACATCTAAATCTTACTTTCTAGTTTTCTTAATAGCTGTATACTGTATACTCTTCTTAAAGCCGTGGGTCAGGCTCAGTCTAATCAGCACAGCTGTCCAGGGTGGCGCACCACGAAAGAAGTGACAACGGTGATGGGGCTGAAGTAGTCTATGTACGATGCCCCATGCCCCCATCCCCAATCCCCTCCCCCCGTATTTACAGCACCGCCTCCCAGAAAATAGTTCCAACGTCCCTGTGTACAAGAGAGAATCTGAGAGCATAAGATGATTATGGGAAGATGCCACGCAGAGGAGAAATGTGTCCAGCCAAGCTCACACAGAAGAGATTAGGAAATAATGGTGTGTGAATGCTTGGATACATTTGCGGAGATGTGATACTTCATCACATAATAAAAGAGAGTAACAGTCTGATGTCCGTTATTCTGTAATTTTCCTTTGTTTTCTTTCCTATTAACACACCCCCGAGGGACATCTGGAGCCTTATTTTGTTGCTGTCTAGCGTCATCACTTGTGTATAATATGAAATAATAATTAGTGTACCACAGACAATTGGCTGTGGTCCGAATGTGCATGCAAAATTAACATGCTAGAGAGCATTTGGGTAGAAACACAAAGATGACTCATAGGGAGATTAAACTGGGTCAGTATCTCTTTATAAGCTTATATCAAAATTATGGCCATGTTATGTTGCCAAAGCCCTCTCTGGTCTTTGCAATGTGTGGTGAGCTGAATAAAACACTACAGCAGGTTAGTAGTAGCCTGAAAACGGGATAAATTTGACTCGATAAGCCTCCACAATAGTCCATTAAATTATTGTGGGTCACAAAACAAAAGGGCTCCCAGAGAAGTTTGAAAGCTACTCTAGAGGGGTGGATAGAAATCTGGAGCCCACTTGATAACAGTGCCAGACACACTACACACAGGGCTGCAGAATAGAACTGAGACGGGATATTTTGGCACACAAACCAGCACTCAGAACAAAGCTTATCTGTCCACAGAACTAGCTTTCCCCTCATGTCTCCTTCCAGGGCTGGAACAGGAGT
Organism: Scomberomorus guttatus; assembly: GCA_038419695.1. NCBI lineage: Eukaryota > Metazoa > Chordata > Actinopteri > Scombriformes > Scombridae > Scomberomorus > Scomberomorus guttatus. The sequence continues at coordinate 14,052,315 of CM076453.1, read as the reverse complement.
TAATTGTTCTCATGATGGTGTCAGGTGGCAGAATTGATCAACGTTAAAGGATCGTTCCCTGTGACATTACCTCTTGAGAAGGAAAGGCAAACTGTATGAAAAAAAGGTACTCTGTTTTCGTGACATCTGACAAGGTAAAAGGACAACCTTCGATTGCTTGTGCTCTGTTGGAATCACAAAATCAATAGTCCAGCATTGCGCATATACTCATCAGCCTTCCTATTGAAGCATACAGACTAAAGCGATCAACCACTGCCACTTCAGGACACACTTGACTCCCCTTGGTTTTATTTCATGAGATTATATTCTAACAAGGCTCCCAGTCTGAATGTTAATGTTTATCTTCAGCGCAGAGGGTTGTTTTGCATGTTTGACATGTAGTGCAGCGTCGGAATCGGCACAGCTGACACTGACAGTCTAAAAGGTTGGGGTCATTAAAAAAGAATCAGCCTGTGTCTGTATGTTATTAATATCATGAACATGTATGACAGGTAATTTGAATTTCCAGTTCACGTTCGCCTTGATGATTATATGTGAATCACTTGTCCGATAAAATCAATTTAATAAAAAGGTTAGCATGAATTTGATGACATGAATAAGGTGTGTGTGTTACAGGGCTCCATTGTGATAAATATGAGAAATATTTTTAATAGTGAGATTTTCAAATAATATATAAATACGTGTTTCTATTTAGAAAATACTGCTTTAAATTTTAAGAGCTGAGAGCTTAGGAGATTTTAACAGGATGACTATGATATTTTAAAAATATTCATTTCATAATTCCTCATGTTTGTTACTTATTATTGAAATAATAACTACTGATTTTAGTGAGTGGCAACAGCTGCTCCGTTTTCCTCTCCTCCCTCTTCTGATCTAATTATTCATTGTGTTGCGCTAACTATCCTCCAGACTTGTCATTCTGCACCTGTCCACAAGCTGTCACTATTGAGTTTTGTGCCTAATTTCATCACCTGAACAAGTCATCTGCCTACCGAACCACTTTTTGTAACATCCTACCAGTGAAGTGAAAGCAAAATCGATCACCTTGCCTCTCACCTCCAAAATATTTTAGATATTTTTTTTTACGTGTACTTGTTTGCTAGTGTTTGTGGTAAAGCTGTGCTTGGTGATTTTGCTGCAGTCTACAGTGAAGATTATAAAAAAGGGGAATAAACATTAAATTGTTCAGGTTATTAAAAAAAGGAGGATTTTTTTTTTTACCTTTTCCTTTAAAAGTGCTGGCACAACCTGCAGCCCAGTGAAGCTGTAACAATGACAAAGAGATAAATACTGTGTTTATGTAGAGTGTTAAAAGAAATGCATGGAGCCCATATAATGAGATCCTCCAGCGGCGTGAGAACTGAGGCAAAGTTTACAGATGTTACCATCTGCTGTGGTTTACCCTGTTGTTTAGAAAGTGCGAGCACTGTGATGTAAAATGGTACATTAAGTATTAAATTTAGACATGTTGCTAGAAAACAAACCTCATACTCTGTTTGACCTGTTTTGATATGAACACTGTGAATTTCTCAGAACAGGTGGCGAGAATAATTCAGTGATATAAAGCAATTATGTATGTGATGTCCTGGATGCACTGCACCATATATGTTATCCGCAGGTAAAGAGAACTTACTGTATCTATGGGATTCGTTTTGAGAAGTAGGGCTAAAAAAAGCACGTTCGAAGTTCTGTTTCAAATCTGAATCTGTATCATTTTGAAATGTTGTCATCACTCTTTAAACGGATGGGTTATCGTGCCTCCCAGGGTTTGCAGCTTTGGAATAAAGCGACTGTGATCACAATGCACATGCCTGCCTGTCCCTTTCACTGCATTTATGGTCAATAAAAAATTAATGGAAAGAAACACTGAAATGCAAGATAACTACCCACATTCAGTTATGTGTGATGAAAATGTTTTAAGTCACTAGGATTAAATTCCTCATTCTGTTTTTTACAGGCTAAATCCGGTGGTAGACACAACATATATGCAAATACCTCCATGTAAATGCTGTTTTGACCTGTGTAATAACAACATGGCCTCACTTAATGACTAAAAGCATATCGACTACGAAACCCTGATCCTCTCCCAAAACACAATGGAATGAACAATACTGCAGAGCGAGACCTGGCATTGAAGAAGGAACGCCTGGCGTTCCTCGTTCATCATGTTGATTGGAGAGATCAATTCACATTTGTGCTTTCCTTGGCTTCCTCTCAGGCATATTTCAGGGCTGTGTTGTGCGGCAAACCTTTCAAGTTCGCCATTTCACAACATATATGCAGACAGAGAAATCTACTGGTTACACTCTTATACAACGTGCTTTCGTTGCGCCAGAATTTTTATAATACATAAAAAGGGGATATAATCAGAGCCTGTGTGTAACCAAACCCATGCTGTAGTACCCCTCAGACCTTTTAGAGGGCAGTGTAGCTCTATGAAAGAACCTGGTGCCACCAATGGGGAAAAAAAGATTGGTTTCTCTGAATTCTATCCCTCATTAGGTTCCATGCAGTGCCTGAATTACTTGCTGCATCTATCCATTAATGTCCCTCTTTCTGTATACTGCCCACATTAAACACAGGTATGGTGCCTTGCTGGATGAATGCAGGGTGAAATCTGACCTTATTCCCAGTCCCATTTTTGCTGTAGAGGTATTCATCGACTGTTTTTGTGTGATTGAAATGTTCATATAGACGCAAAAGTTCTTGTAGAGAAAGACAGACTTTCAGACTGGACACTGCATTTTTGTTTGTTTTCACAAACTCCATTTGTGTTCACATCACATTGTTGGGAACCGCTGGCACATTCAGCACAACACTGGCAAATCGGGGCGATGCATTTTGAATCCAAATCTCCCGATATTCACTTGCTAATGTTATGACAGCTTGTTAGCTTATTCATTCTGCAGGAGGCTATGGAAGTTGACAGAGTGAGCTGAAGTTCATGTCTCCAGACTCTACCCTTGTCCACTTGGCTCCCTGCTTTGTCAAGGAGACTTAATTCATTGTGATGAGCAATCATCTGTGGGGTTAAAGTGCAACAAGTGCACTGACCTTTTTGTTGGCCTTTGCCACTGAGCCGTCTTTAACCTACAACCCTGAACTTAACCTCTGCATGATGGTTCTACTTTGTGAGATGAGCAATTCCTCCGTTGACGTTGAATGACCACTTCTATCCCTGAACATAATTATTATTTTGTAAACAAACACAAGTCTAATCTTAAATTCCCTATATAGTGTTGAGTGGAGACAAACCATTGTGCACACAAACAATAAATAACAAAAAATCAGCAGGTAGCCATATTTGGCATTATAAGCAAATCAATGCATTTGGATCTCTTCTGTCTCCTTTTCATTGAGTTTTTTTTATAACAGCTGGGCTCCACCATAAAGTAAACTCCAACTGATGCATTGAGATTTTAATTGTGGCGAGTTATTTTGCTGGCAGTCCTCCTTCAGGAGAAGGAACAAAAGGCCTGCCTGTCGTCCCTCTTTGCCTCCCTTGCAGTTGATAATCAATGGAGGGACAGAGCTGCCAGCTATTGACTGAGGAGAGAAGAATGACACTGCTCCCAAAGGGTCCATTTGAATTTTGACAGGCAGGATTCAGAAGTCCAAGCCCTCCTTTGATGGTGCCAGGAAGAAGCCTTTTCACTGACACACTGAAGGTAATACCTAGTGCTGATATAGTGCTATAAGCTGCAGACTGTTAGAGATCATTTGTAAGCAGTTGAAATCACTGCATACTATATTCACTGAATACAACTTTTGCGGTTGTATTATATCCATTCTTTAAGGGAGCTGGATCGATGGAATCGAACTAGCAGCACACTTCATGGAACAAATGTCAACACAGAGAAAAAGGACTCTCATCTGGCCACTAGTGGGATGCCAGAAAAACTCCATACAGCTCTCATTCTTTCTTTTCCTTGCACATCTGGTCTCTGCTCCAAACACCCTCCCCTGTGTCTTCAACACACAGACATAAATATTTCCCCCCCTTTTTTTAATGCAGTTTGACTGTTGCAAAATCAAGACAAAAGCTTTGAAAACCTCTGTTTTTACATGTCGTACATCATTGCCTTAGCAATGACATGGCCAGAATTATCTGGATGTACTTCATATCAGCTTTAATCGACAGCCCACACTCCCTTGTGTCTGATGTTCTATGTTTGGCTCCCAAATGAGGATCTTGTTAATGCTGTAGCAAGCTGTAGACTGGCAGATACACCTGGTTGTCATGGATGATCACCCTATTCTGGGCAAACAAACTAAGCTGCCTGTAGACCCAGTAATCCAGCAATATTACATATTAATAAGACTCTACAGCATGGCACCCCAGTTAGGATTAAAATGATTTTTCCTTTACTGCATATTTTCTTACTAAGTACATAGCGAGCAGAATGGCTGTCAACTTCATACCACAGACTTAAAAAACTGGAAAAATCACTGGAACCTGGTGGCTTTCTCTTTCAACATATTGCATATTAAACAGCAATTTGAGCTCTAATTGCGTTCGGCAGTCACATATAATTCTTGACACCAGCATCTGACAACATTTTTACAATTCTCAGTTTCTACAGTATATGTACATGCAACTATGGTATGATTAAACTCTTGGGGGTAATGGAAACAATGTATGTATGTAGGAGACATCTAGCAGACATGGAGCAACATTAACATTCATTTGGAATCGTGTTTCTGTCCCCCTGATGAATGTATGTATGAATGAAAGTCCACTCTACTGACTAAAACAGTAAATGTAAGTGCCATAAAACCAAAACAATGAGCTAAAATGTGCTGAAAAGCTCCATTGGCCTGAGGGGACCTGCACTGTCAAGTTCACATTACTTATAATCATTTGATCTGTTGAGGGAATGATTGTGGTTATAAACTGGTTAAGGTATGGTTAGGGTTAGGCAACTAAAACAACTGGTTAACGTTAGGGGAAGATCATGTTTTTTAATAAAAAGGTAAATGTTAATGGAAGGTGTGTGGTGGGACCATAGACTGTATATAAAGATAGATGTAGCGATGTGACATCACCCATTGGTTTGCATTGGAGCTGGTTTGAAGCCCAGAGTTGCTGCTTATAGTCGGCGCCATCTTTTCCGTTTGGAACCAGGACCTTCCACATAAGCAGTGTGGGGTGTTGCCTTTCATGCTCAAATTTTAAATAATTGCGCATGTAGACATGGAAAAGTGGAAATATTAAAAAAGTGAGATAAAGGTTTGCGGTCAGAGATATCTGCGTTACCTTTCTAGAGATGTCAAGGTGTCAAGCTGAAAGCAACACAGTCTTCCATTGGTGATCCTGCTGTTCCTACTGGGATGTCTGCACCCAAGAGATGATCCACAGTTAAAAGAAAAATACAGCAGAGTTTAATTACTGAGGGAGTTGATAAGCAAATTTAATTAAGCATGAACAACAAGCAGCCACACTGTTTTGGTCCCTTCTTGCTCCACAACTAATGTGGACTTGGCCAAAGAAATGCTTGATGTTTAATGTTTGTTTAAATCACTCACTATTTGCCAGATAGTTGCTACCATCTGAAAGAAGTAATTAGTTTAAAGTCTCCCCCTTCTGGCAGTGAGAGTAATTACAAAAACTCCCGACACGTTCTTACGTCATAGACTCCACAGTAGCCTATCCCGTCGCAACTGTTGCGGCTGTAAAACGATGGATAAATTGTTTTGAGCATCACACAACCCCCGCGAAACGACTTGTTTGATGATCAGAATTTGATCCATTCAGTCTGATAACATTTGGAAAGTCTATTTTATCCACATTCAGGTCAGCAGAGAGCTAACTGGAAGTTAGCTGCTCGGCCGGCAGAAGTCTCTGGTACATATTCTCTGCCCACACAGCATGCGCAGTATGCATTCATCCAGCCAGTGTGGGAAGGTCGCCACTGACACCAGATTTTAAAATTCTGTATACTGTATCCCAGAGAGATTTACCTGGCGGTGATAGGCTTAATCAGCAATGTGTGAACTCGTTTGGCAAGGGCTTGAATGTAACAGACGTTCATTTATATGTAAAAGTTCCACACTGCTGATTTAAATACTCCTCTTAGTTACAGTGGATTGCTTAGTTTTAGTAGGCTCCCTACCTGTTTTCAAGCTTCCTTGAGAGAAAAAACGCTAATGCCCTGAGTTTATACTGAGGAAATCCAATCCTGCATTGAATCCACATCTTGCGGCAACGGCTAAGAGTTTCACTCGAATGCTGTGTGTGTGTGTGTTACTCTGTATGGTGTGGAAATAAATCCAACTCATGACAATACATAAGTGACATCAAAGACATTTTCTAAGGAGAAACATCACCTAGACAACTGAACTTGAACTGGTGTTTGATTTAGGTACAGGGACAAATGTTTTCACAATCAAGAGGTGATTACATTCAGCTATGGCATGCCACACCTCTGTGCCTTGTTGAAAATGAATTAGAGATAGAGCATTTATATTCAGCTTCCCAGCTTCACCATGGGAATCACAAACACACACAACACTTGGGGTAATAATGCTTATCACGTATATGTAATTGCAAGCCTAAACCAAATTTCCTTAGGTGATCCTAATTGGTTTTGTCACTTGTGTGCGATAGCTGACTAATGTTCTTCTGTCAGTACTGACAGTGTCACTCTAACCTACTCATGACATGTTGTTGTGCTTAGCATTGCAAAAACACTTGGAAGGCAAGATACCAAAGCAAAAGGTCTCCGATGTATTTTCAAAGGAAACAATATCTTAGTATGCATATTTTTCCCCGAAGCAATGTGTGTCCTCTGCTTGTTGTTTTTGTGACAGTTTGTGAAAATGTGAGAGGCGTAATCATGCTGCAGTGTGCTATATTTTCAAGCTTGGGTGAGTAAGAATTCAGAGCTGTTGCCAGAAACTTAGTTCCAAATCCCAAAAAACTCGCTAAAACAAAACCATTTTGGATAGATGGGGTCTCCACTCCTTTTACAACAAATGCACTGTCCTCTCTTTTATCTCTAATACAAGAGGCAATAGCCATTAATCATAGTTCACACTGTCTCCCTGCATTGCATTATACTGAATGGTCTGGAGAGAGCGTGCATGCATGAAATATCTTTTAATCTTACAGTATATCATGTGTAAGGGTCTACGGGTGAACACACGTTTCGAATATGGCAGACTTAGACATACAAAGAGAAACACAGTTTGTACCATATATAGAAAAACAAAAATGACAAATAGAAATCAAAATATAAGAGTTTTTGGAGCTCAGGAATGTTTACTGGAGTCCATCACTGCACACAGCCCAAGACGCTAATTTTTGTCATGATCCATTTCAAGGGAAATAATTATGCAGCTAATGCAATTTAATCCCTGCCCTTGCATCCTCCTCTGAGAAAGAGGCACATGCCAGCCAACATGAAGTTGGGGCTTTTGCCTCATTACATGCAAAGTGCATTGCATTAATTGGGTTAGAGAAACAGAGAGCTATACCTAGAAGCAAAGACGGAACAGAATTTGGGGCATATTTGATCCAAAGCAACTGGGATTACTGGTAGAAAACACTTAAAAATACAGATTCATTCTGAGTGTTCATGCACTGAAGCTCTGTGTCTTCTGTAGATCTGTATAATAATTTTCCTTAAATTATGTCTGAATGGCTCAGTGGTAGTTCTTCACTTGTGCAGAAACTCCATATAATCATTTTCTGTCGCAGGTATTTTGTGGATCCTGTTGTGACTACTTTCACCTCAAAGCAAGAAGCTGCTTTTTTTCTCAGCCAGGGTCTTTTTTTGGCAGGCTGCATGTTTGTTTTTCCACTGGTGGTGGTTTTGAGGTGCCTTGAGGTTCCTCCTTATGTTACAAAAAAGTGAGGTAAATTGTAGACTCTAACTTGCCCACTTGGTATGAATGTGAATGTGAGTAATTTATTTGTTGGGTATGTAATGGACTAGTGGAGTTGTCCAAGATGTTTCCCTTGTCCAAGATGTTTTTGCTTAATGTTTGCAACACTGAGAATCAAATTAGATTGGTATAAATATGTGAATGAATGAATATTTGTTTTTTGCATTTTTAGCCAAGCTGGCGACGTGTCTCTTAGGATAGCAATGTTGGTCTGTCAGTCGGTCCAGCATAGACTGAAATATATAAACAACTAGGATGAATTACCATGAAATTTGTACAGATGTTCATAGTCCTCAGAGGTTGAATCCTCCTGACTTTGGTGATTCCTGACTTTTCCTGTAGTACCTTCATGAGGTTGACATTTGTGGTTTTGAATTAAATGTCTTGACAACTATGGATGGATTGCTATGAAATTTGGTACAGACATCCATAGTACTGAGAAGATGAATCCTAATAACTGTGGTGAACCCCTAAGTTTTCATCTAGTGCCACTAGCAGTTAGTTAGTTAGTTTTCACTTATCAACTCAAATATCTCAAAAAATCTGGAGAAATCTAAAGATTTTGAGACATTTATCAACCATGAGGTTGACATTTGTGGTTTTGAATGAAATGTCTTGACTATTGAATGGATTGCCAAGAAATTTGCTACAAACCTTCATATCCCCCTTAGAATGAATTGTAGTAACTTTGGTACCACCTGACTTTGCATCATCCAGTCAAAATTTTAATTTGTCCAATCTCCCAAATACTTTCAAAACTACTGACACTTCCATCAGCCTCAGCTGTACTTTGTGTTCAATGCTGATAAGCAAATGTTAGCATGCTAACACACTAAATGAAGGTGAACTTGGTAAACATTACACCCGCTAAACATCAGCATATTAGCACTGCCACTGTGCACGTTAGCATGCTGACAGCCTCACATAGCGGCTGTAGTCTTGATTACCTCGATTTTACTTGACTTTACATTTTGATACATACTATGTTAGCCCTTTTAAACAGTGTTCCTACTGATGAAAAATGTCACCTTTCAAGATTGAAACTCCCATAACTTAAGCACTATATGCTGATCTTCACTTCCTGACTCTAATGTATGGCATGATATTATGATTCACTCGTCTCTTTGAAACATATTTACTTCAAGGCTTGGGCTGTTTATCCGTCCCTTCATACTCACTCCAATTTATCCATTTCAGCCTGTGATCAAAATTGCTCCTTTTTAGGGCTCTAATATGACCCTCTAACCCCCCATGAAAAATGAATACCATTATGCAACTTTGGAATATCATGGGTAATTGCTTTTTTGAAAGCCCCCCTCTATTTCCTTTCTGTTGTTGATAAACATGTAATGGGCTTATTTTTTTAAAACCATGTGACCTAAGCCGTGCGACCTTCAGCTTTAGCTTTGCGTAGCTGACTACAGAGGGCAGAGAGATCCCTGTGGACTCCCTTTGGGTCTCAAGAGTGCCAGCTGCGCACTGGCAAAGAGCTACCTGAATCAGGCCTACCAGGAAACTGAGCTGTGCTGATAGAGCAGATGTATTAGTTTGTGGTAGTGTTTGCTCTGCATGTGTGTGTGCGTTTGTTTGTGTGGGTCCTTGCATGCGTGTGCCCAGAGATAGTGGTAAGGTTAGAAGGAGCAGTGAGCGTTGCTGGGTTGCTAATGTTATTCCCATCCCAATTTGCTGCTTTTGCACGTTCATTACCACTGCAATTATACTGTTGGTGTGTATAGGAAGCATGGGTAAATGAATTAGGCAGGAGCATGTTTTCGAGTGGGAGTGGATACAGGAAAGTGGCGCAGTCTCTAAACCTTTTAATGAGGGAGGAATTTTGCTGAAGACAGGGCTCTGTTAATGGAATTTGAACTTGATTATAGGATAGCAGACACACATTCAAGAGAGTCCTTGTCCTCTGAATCCAGTTCTATTTACAGTAGTTATCATCAAGGCATTGGCAGCGGCTAGTACCATCTGTATAAGCTCGGGTTTCATTATCTGACATACCTAATGATACTAATCCTTTAAACTATATTACAGTCAATTTGTTTGGCGGAGGACACAATATAAAAGAATATTCAGGACGACTTGCTTCACCTATTGAGAATCTGAGAGTAAAGGTCCTTGCTTGGAATTATTCACGCAATTTCAGAAAAGTTTGGTGAGGACTTTTAGAAATGTTAAAAAGTGAGAGAGTTGGGGGGGTGGGGGAAGGGGAGAGAGGCTTTTTGATTGAAATGATTCCAACTGGGAGAGGAGGCTCTTATGTGAAATTTAATCAGCCACATGGGTGGGAGGAAAAGCAATTAATAACCTTTTTTGTTTTTGACGTTAAAAGTTGGAGTGAGGTTAAAAGTTAGCGCGTTATCTAAGTTAATTAATGTGTAGATGGACAGACTTTGAACTTGAGTGGTTTTAGTATTGCACAAGCATTAATGCCATTCCCAATATTGTTTGAACCCAACAGTCTCACCAGCCAAAGATGCATCCCAACCATGTGTATAATTTCAAATAAAGCTTTGGTTTGCTTCATTACTTGAGCACATACAGTATGTGCTGATGACAGGTATAAAAAACTTCATCTAATACCTAAATGCAATATCACTACACACATATGTATATATGTATGTATGTATGTGAAGAACATGACTGGTTGCTGCAATCATTCCTCCTTTCCATACTAGCAGTGAAGTGATCCCTTCCTAATGCGACTATAATGTATTAAAATCCACAGCCCTCCTTCCCCCTCCTTCCATGCATGAATGCAGTTCAGCTGAAGTTAATATAAGCTTTCAGCTGTTTGAGTTAGCCAAATCAAGTGGGTATCTTTTAAAGTTATGGCCTTTGTGTTTTTCCACGGTTCGTGTTTTCTTGCTGAGCTGTGGCTGACAGATACGTCCCAGTTGTTGCATGTAGGTTTGTTGCCGGGACAAAACACTCAGTAACATTGTTGTTGGATATATTGTTTGTTGTCTCCCATAAAATGAGAACATTATCGGCATTTTGAGCAAAAATAATAACTGTGAGAGGTAGTATAGTGTACAACACCTGCCATAGTGAAGCAGACAACAATTGTCTAGGCATTAGATTTGTTTTAAAACGGCAAGACCTATTAAGACTGCCCTCCCAAGAAAACAGCATTGGTCTTTCCAGCAATTGTTTACACTGTAGTAAAAATTATGACTCCTGTCCATTGGGAACAAGGAAACAGTGTGACACCGTTATAAGGCCACAGAGTCCGCAGAGGGATAAGGGGGTGGTTGGATGCATCAACACACGTCAAACTTTGACATGGTAGGCAGCTGTTTGCCTCCTGTTTCCTGCGACATTTATGACCATGATCGTTCCCTTACCTTTACCCGTTTTGTGCTTAACATGACCAAACCTTAACCATAGTGGTGTCAGTTCTGTGATTTATTATGTTTTTGGAAGGCACTGACAAGTGATGTTGTCCTGCTGATCAGAACATACTTTTACATTTACAGACAATTGATCTTGTCATTTAATTTGGATGACATGTCGAACCTAACATAAATTCACAAGCCGGAGGAAAACAAATCAACAAGTTTCTCCAGCCACTATCTATGTAAATGGAAAATGCTCATGTGCACTTTAATGCAACTGCATTGGTTCAAAATCTTACAGACAGGACGTCATATTAGAATGATACATTTTCATGAAAACATGTGACAGCAGAAGACTTATGAAAATGACCGTCATGGTTATCAAAAATGTTACATGATTTGAAAGATGTTGAATGAGTTACTGTAATGAATGGAATGGAAGCAGGTTCACATTACAGGCTATTGTGGGCTAACATACAAGAGAAAATCAATTTGCTTGTTGTGGTTCAAAGGTCCAGAATCAACTGAACTGTCAATACCACTAAAATCCTATGAAGAAAGTTGATGTTGTCACATCTTTCTATTCATAACTGAAATCCCAGTATATCTACATCCTAATGGAAACAAGATTGACCGCTGAGATTGACTTTTTAATCAATCTTAAACATGTATGTTTGTTTGTATGTATCTACTGATAGTAGTTAAAGTAAATCAATACTAAATAGACAGATATTGTATATTTTAATTTCCCTTTGGGGTTAATAAAGTATCTATCTATCTATCTATTTTGTGACTGGGATTGTATGTTTATTTCGAACATGTAACAAAATAAAAAAAACAAAAACAAAACAAGAATAACAAATATAATGAACAGTAAACATACAGCAAACTCTCAATAAACAGACTTTAAAAACAGCATATATCCTACATTGTTAACTATCCTTATGGGTCTTTTTTGTAGTATGCATAATGAGCATAAGTTGCTTTTGTACATGTTACCCCACACCTCCACACATTCAGATATGGTAATACAAGTGAAAAATACAGAGTATACAATGCTTTATGATCCAGAATGTGTCTTGTTTTTCCCAGAACTGCAACTCTCCTTGCCAGCTTTGCTCACACATATCTTATATGAGGTTTCCAGCAGATTTTGTGGTCTACTGTCACTCCCAGAAATATATTTTCATATACTCTTTCTATGTTAACATTGTCCATCATCACTTGTATGTGAGTGTTTATTTTACAATTTCCAAGCAACATAATCTTTGTTTTGTTCAGACTTAATGATAATTTGCTCATGTCAAACCACCATTTTAATTTACTAATTTCTGTTGTGATCAAACGGCTGCTGTAAATTCTCCCCTGAACAAATATATTAGTGTCGTCCGCAAATAAAACAAATTTCAGTATTATATCATTTATGTACAAAATGAACAATTTTGGGCCTAATACCGACCCCTGAGGGACTCCATAAATAATATTCATGCGTGTTGTTGTCTGTTTCTTAAATAGCTTCTCAACCAATTCAGCACAATCCCTCTGATACCATACCTTTCCAATTTATTGAGTAATACTGTATATCATGATTAATGGTATCAAAAGCTTTTTTCAGATCTAGAAATACTCCCACTGCATACTTTTTTCTATACAATTAATAATTTCTTCAATTAATTCAATTAGCAGCAAAGATGTTGATCTTTCTGTTCTGAATCCATACTGACTGTGAGTCAGCAAATTGTGTTTCCCAATGAAATTGAATAACCTTTCCATTAAGAGTTTTTCCAGTATCTTAAAGAATTGGGAAAGTAAAGAAACAGGCCTGTAATTTGTAACAGCTTTATATAATGGGATAACTTTTGTAATTTTCATTTTGCTCGGAAATTTACCAGTTTAGAAGGACAAACAAATGTGAGTTGTGGTGGTTTGCAATACCATCAATGATGTTCTTGAGTACTGTCATATCATTTTCATTCCAGTCAGTCTATTGACAGACTAGAAAGGTAGGCAAATATTGTAATCAGTTAGGTTAAATTAAAGTTAAATAGACTGACAAAGTTACTCAGTCACAATGGAAGTAAAATAAATTTGGTCTATAAACCAACGTCATGGTTGTGAGTTATGTCTGGAACAAGACTCAGTGTCTCGTGTCTCAGTGTAGATAAGTTTGCAGGTTTATATATATATATATACTATAGATACAAAACCTAAGATTCAGGAATTCCATTGAATATATTTAAATAGCTGCTTCATCCTCTTATCCAAATTAATTAGGTTTTGCTTATATGAATTCTCTAAAAGCCCTGTGGCTGCATTTGGGGAAAGACACCAAATACTCTTGACTATTTAATATTATCTCCATCATGTGTTTGTATGATTTGTAACTTTTAATTTATCAGAAGGTTATCTTTTCCTGTGACCAGCGCAGCAAGATACATCTAGGGAGGAAAAAGGAAGCAAAAGCCTATTAACAGATTTAATTGTGTAATTCTGGAGGAGGACATCTGAGTGCTTGACACAAACTGTGTGTGTGTGTGTGTGTGTGTGTGTGTGTGTGTGTGTGTGTGTGTGTGTGTGTGAGAGAGAGACAGAGAGAGAGGGAAATGGTGTGAATGCTGACTGTCATTGTATCTTAAGTGCCAATTTCCATGTTTTCTCTCAGTTGGTTCCCTTCCAGCAGAGTTATAGTGTCTCTGTCAGGATGAAATGGACTGTCACGAGCTGTTCAGTGATACTGCACAGGTTAATTTAGGTCCAGGACAATGTCTTGGGCCATCATACATAAGGATGCACACGTACATAAGGATGTACAAATGGCGGGGTTGGTGTATTTTACCTTGCTGTCACTTTACATCATTGCATTGCGCGCCACTCATTCATCATTTCCACATGTAGAGGTGGGTGAACAAATCAATTTCCTCATGCTTACAAAAATATTGTATGTACATAAACATTAAAATGTACAGGTGCATCTCACCTAGATATCACTGGATGTGCTGCAAGTTATTGTACAAGCGTAGTGTTCATTTGTGTATTGATTTATTTTCAGAATGTATATCCTATCTACATTAATTTTCTACCGCTGTAAATGAAGAGGAACATTTGCTTTAGCATGCACTGAAACAGCCTCAGGGACATCGTGATTAATGTATCCCACTTAACTCTGGCGCATCTATACTCTCTAGACATGTTTTTTTGAGAGGCGCAATCATATCATTCAAATTCATGTCTTCGTTTACTAATATATCATATGAACGTGCTCCATTATAGGTGCTTTGGGACTGCAGCTATCCATTTGAGCCAGGGTTAAAAGATTTGATAATAAATACAGTCCTGTGAAAGTTGGCAGTCTAACAAACAGGGTGTGGTGGTTATGTGGTGGTGCAGACAATGGGTGGGTGGGATGAAGCACTTTTCCTATGAGTTTGATGGCATGCATCATTGAAGATGACAAAATGTAAAAATTGTTTAGAGGACCTTATTAAATATGTATGAAACTGGGTTTTCAAGGAGGGCGTAGACAGGGAAATCCATCATCGCATTGTAAAATGCAGAAATACTATTAAAGTGTGAATATTTAGTATCGTTTTCCCCGCTGCTGTGCAGAGAAGAACAGACAAGAGAACACAAAAAAACATGATTTTAATATTACATGTGACTTCCAAGCAAAGTTATTTTTCTTCCTTTGATTTGAATACATTAATTATAAGCAAGGTTCCCCCGATCTGAAGCATTTCACTGGGAGTCTTGTGGTGCCAAATAGCTTCTAGATAAATAGATTGTCATAATACCTACACGCTCGTGGTGCGAACACTTGAAAGTACTGCGTGAGAACTCGTCAACAAACATGAGCAAATTGACATTGGAACAGAGTGGGAACAACAGTGTTTACAACTACTCAATTAGAGAGATTAGTCAACCTCTCCAAGGTCACCAAAACAAAGGCGCATTCATGTAGTATAATCCTTCACGTCAACTATTAATTACTTCATGAATGTCTGAGGACTAAAGGGCATTGTCATGGGCCATGGCTCATGGAAATGTCATTAGAGTTGTAGTAAAAATTGACCAAACCTTTCTTTCAAATCCTTAGTCTGAAACCACATCTTGTGTCACCCGTCCTGTTTACTTGTTTCACTTTTTAATTAGATAAATGGTCTTTTTTTAATAAATATCATTCTTATGGATTTATACATCTTGATGGAGCTTTCTATGGTAAAAAAAAAACTGCAGACTTATGTTCCTTACCTTTATGATTACAACCACCAACATCAAGCCTTGCAGTCACAGCTTCACAGCAACACATATACATCACCTGGCACAATGATAGTGTTGTGAAGCACAGCTATAGTACTTCTCTGTTGCGAGCTTGCCAGCATGCTGTGTTGTTGTGAGTGGGGAGCCCACACTGCTGCGCATCCTGGCTGTCTTTGGGTTATGTGAGTAGGTATGGGGGCGTATTTGCAGAGAAGAGAGAGAAAATGAGAGATAGGAGCCACCGCCAGAGAGCTGTCCCTGAGTGATGCTGCTCTGCTCCCAGCAGCACCCTGTCAACTCCAAATGAGAAATTTCAGACATCCAGTGAGGTAGCTCTTGAAAGTGGAAATGTTTTTCCACCACTGCTGTGTCCTTTTTTGGACAATAACTTTAAAAGTTAGTTGGCTGACCTTCAAAGCGGAGGAAAGATAATGGATTCCATTCATCTCAAGGCATGTATTAAGTTGATTGGTAGATGAAACAGTGTGAAAATACGTGCTGTTTCAAACTGAAATAGGCTATGTTGGCAACCTGTTGTCTGACTTATTATATGCTTTGGCTCTGAACTGTGGCCTGTATGTCTTTTAAGGATTATTATCTAACATTTGTTAATGTGGTAAAATACATGTGGATACATCAGGGATCATGGCGAAGGAATGCCTGAATTAATGATATGATCAGTGAACATCAAAGCCTCTCTGTTGATGACGGCTCCTTGTCACAGAAGACCTCAAACCCTGAACACTTTTGTGTGTGCATCTGTGTTTGTGTATGTGAATATCCTTTAATCATAGTTCATTATCAAAGAGCTCCACAAAACACGCATTATAAAAAAAAAGAAAGAAATGAAAATGATAAAAGGGAAAATTGACCCCAATCCTTAGATCCTCACTGAGAACAATAATAACCTCCCATGATTGACAGTATTAGAAAAAACAGTGAGAAGCCTTTGGAAAGACTGAAAAAGAGGTGCTAAGAGTGAGCAGACATAAATTTAGGACACACAGTATTAATTGTCATCTTCAAGGTCATCATATAGTAATGATAATGCAGGGACACTAGCACTGTCCTGGTCACCACAGACAACTTCTTTCACCTGAAGCAAGCAGGGAGGAGAACAGGCTGCCCTGCTGCGGCCACAACCTTAAATCAAAATGAGTAAGCGAAGGAGCCCTACAGTACAAACAAAAGACTCCCTTATTCCCACAGTTAAGCAGACAGGCACCACCATGAATGAACAGGCAGTGAAAGAACATGAACCAGTGAAAAATAATTAGTTCAGCGTTGCTCCATGCTGAGTCACTCCTAGAAATTGCACAAAAGTTAGGTAGAATAAATGGTAGTTAAACTAAATCAGCCTGGATTTTAAAACACTTTTTTGCCTCGGCTACAAGCAACACGGTTTCAAAGAGAAAGTGCAGGAAGAAATTCTTCTTCTATCTGCAGTTTGTCTTTTTCACTGCTGGGAAGGATAAATGGGCAGTTACTTGTGTTTGGAGTCAGTGTGAACCCTGAAATAATAGTTTATATGTTAGCAAATACTAGCTTAGAGAAACAGTAGGGGACAAACCAATCATTTTAAAAACCCAAGCTCTAAAAGACCTCTGTCCTCTTATACATGTATAAGTTAGTCTAATTGGGTAGACATTACCAGCAGCTCCTAGCTTATATTTTAGTCTGTGGTGGTGTGCACAGTGATGGTGTGCATGTTCCCGAACTGCTGAGCAGACCGTTTCAAGCCGAAAGGGTCAGCTGTCCCATTAATCTGTGACCATTAAAACAACACAGGTTCTGAACTGCTGAGTTGGCGGTTTCAGGTCAGATGGTCTTTCATGCTACTGGCTTACTGTTGAGACAGGTGTTGGGTATGGAAATGATTTGGTCAAGTGCTGTATTGTGGGTGCTTTGAAAACCCGCTTGTAGGCAGGGTCAGTGTAGTGTCCAGTGGATCAGATCTGTGCTGAGCAGGTCCAGTTTGTAATATGAGCCGGCAGATATCTGCTGTCACCTTTTACTCTGCCATTCGTTCTATAAGCTATGTGCAGTTTCACACAGATTTAGTGTATTGTACTATATATGACCTTTGACTCTTTCGTTATTCTTTTTTTGTGTTTTTTTTTGTCATTGAAATGGTAAATATGACACAATGGCCAGAGCTCAGGCGAACACACCATGCATGATGTGCTTGTCAAGGTATGAACATATGTTTTGAATGAAAAATGAGATTTTCCTCAATTATGCTTCAGTATGTTTACTCATTGTTTGGCAAAGACATCATGTTGCAATCACTACTAAAACTGTATGTGTGGGGCTCATTATGCAGACACTGAAAATTAACATCTTGTCTTCCAATTACAGTGAGAAATTTGATAAAAGGACTTCTTCTGGCAATGAGTTAATTAGTTGATCTTACTCAGGAGACCCTGTACCCCAGGGTGGAATTACCATTTGCCATTAATTTACATTATGACTGAGATTAAACACATATTTTATAAAATCACAATACGATGGATGCGCTTGCAAAAACTAATATATGAACATACATAACGGAGGAATTTTTTCTTTTTAGGAGGAATGAGCAAACACAGACACAAAGCTTCTGTGTGTTTGCCTTTGTTTTGTGTAATGCCTGCATTCATCTACCTGGTATGGTGTGTGCAAACAATGGAAAGGCTGGAAAGGATTTTATATGTTATTGAAAAGGTACCTGAGAGGCATGCTTTTGTAGGACTTTAGTAACTCTAGCTGGGCAATTCTCCACCTCTGTGTGCTCTACAATTGGATCAATAGCATTTAAACTCTGACTGCTGGGATTGGAGGACTCTCTGAGTGAAATGTCATGCAATCCATACTCTCTTTTATTAAATTCTGTATTAATGGAGAGTATTTAAACAGTATTTTTCACATGGGTATTTTCCAGGAGATCTAATATCACGACACACATCTCCACCTTCACATGATAAAACAAACTACGCCACGTTTTGCAGGAAAAAGAAACAATCTAATCCCATGTCGTAGTATTCAGTGCAGAACAAAAACAAGCATAAAAAATAACATAACTATACCAATCACCATGGCAACACTTTATTGCTATGAAAAGGGGATTCAGAGAAGATGAAAAAATCTTTTCTTGCAGGTTGATCTTCTATATGGACCCACATAAGAGAACATAAAAGGGCTGTAAGAAAAGAAGTGAATTAACCTGTTGCCCTACAGTTATGTAACTACACAGTACAAAAGTGCATCTGGTGGTGTGCATCATATGCACAGTTTTTGCCCAGTACAGCAGACCTATTGCTGAGAAAAGTACATGAGTCTGGGTTGCTCAGACTCTTTGTCTCAAGTATTTTCATGAAGTTGAAGACCTTTGTTGAAGAGGATGCTTTTTAAAACCCATAATGTTTAGAGCAGAAATTCTTATAATTTGTTTGTCTGCAGCGTATGAATCAATTTCTAATGAATTGCAGGACTTCTGTCTTATATATTTGCATTTAGGCCGACTGTTGACCTCCAGACTGAATCCAGTTTGTCCACAATTCACTGAACTCCTCATTATTCCTAAACGTAACGACTTGGTCTAAAAGATGTTATTAGTTTGTTTTAGGATTTATGCTTTTAAACATCATCATTATAACTTAAATGTGACAGATACTTACAGTATGTGTATTTGTGAAAATGAACATTTAAAAATGCATGAAGCTCCTGCAGATCCTTTTGCTGTTACTTTTGAATTCCTTATTATCTATTTTATGTGTGCTGTTCCTACAGTGATCTCTGCAGCACTTCGTAGCAATTCTGCTGAATTTCTTCTATTTGTTCCATTTATCTGCCTGACTGTTAACTAATGCTACATTTTAGACATACTTTCCAGCCCTTTTAAGTTATATGGGCTTCAGCGAAGCCTGTGAGGGCCTGATACATCTGCTCAGCACGGGCATCACTTTTCTGTCAAAAAAGGAAGACTCTTTGTAACAAATCAATTTTTGACAGGGCAGGTCACTTCAAATCATATTTGAAAACTTTTACATGGACTGATACCTGACACAAAATACAACCTTTTCACAAAAGTCACAATTCCAGCCTGGAAGACTAGAAATCCCTCTTCTATCAAAACATTGAATATACAATTTTTTGTTGTGTGTTTATTATCCATTATCATGATTTATGTTCATGCCTACTTTCAGTGCAAATAAAGGATATATTGTTCCCTATAGGGAGGCGAGAAGTGAAGGAGGCCTGGGTGTTGGATTAGCATGTAGGGAGTCCTACTTTCATGTCAGAGATTAACTGTGTGTTTTTGTTGCATAACCCTAACCCTACCTTAACCATACTTTATCTGCTATTACCATGATCTTTCCCTGGCTCTAACCACCCACAGATACAGTAGAAAGTAAGAATTCTTCAAACATTTGCATTGGACCTTAAAAAAGTCATCCTACAAAATCTGCAGTTTTCGCAGAATCGTCCAATTCTTGTCTGACAATCTTACAACTGTAAGACACCAGTCACATAGACACCCGACTTAAAAAGAAGATGATGTCGTTTGGTCCTAGAGAGCTTTGTAAGGGATAAGGAGGGAAAATAAATGAGAGCAGGAGTCCTTTCAAAAAAGGTGTATAACCAAGAATCAAACCATGGGAAAGTTCAAAAGTTAACGATGAAATAAACTCCTCCACAGAGCCCAGTCGCTTCTAACAAGATACAGCGATGCATCCAAACATTGCACCACAGTAATTTTGACCTTTTAAGAGAGAACTATACAACAGAAACAAGCTTGTGTTGGGGTAAAACTGGGGTTAAATGAAATATTTAACACTTAAGAAAACCTGCCTAGTGAAAAGGCAACCAAACAACCTTTTCACAACCAAATGAGGAGGTAAGAAGCTGAATGTAGATAATTAACACATTCCTTTGCTTCATCTTGAAATGCCAGATTTCACAATCTGTCCCCCCTGTAAGAAACATGAAACATTCAGAGTGTATCCTTCAGCTGGTTTATACTTTCAGGTGGTCTTGGTGCAGTTATTTGGTACATATGCTCAAGGAAGCCGAACTAAATGAGTAAACATTTCAGAGTTCAAATAATCTGCTCTGAACATACTTGGTGTTTGTACATCCTGAAGACACCAGAGAGAGATAAAGATTCAATGGGCAATTCCTTCCTGTGGAGAGTTGCAGCAGAAGCCTTTTCAACGGTGAGAAAACAGCAAACTTTTGAATGATCTCTTACTCCTTTTTTCCCAGTCCCCCGCTTACCTTCCACCTTTTTGAACATCAACAAGTTACATACATTACTTACATTAAACACAAGTGAATGCCCTGAAAATACTTAATGCATGGCTCACATTCAAGACTTTTTAAAAGCATTTGGTGGATATATGCTACAAATTAGCAAAAGCCAATCCCAAAAAAAAGTGATACTTACATATTTTTATGAATTCCCGATTCAGTAGCCGGACACATACCTGCAGCATTCCTCGTTAACTTTATGCTTCTCATGTGATACATTTGTGCACACACAAATGTCCACACCTCTTGTAAATTTGTGCGATAGTAAAAAGGGAATGAGAGCGAAGAGCAAGAGAGAGAGAGTAAAAGAAGACTGAGTAGGCTATTATAGAGGAAAGAGTGTATCCCCTGGAGGAGGCGCGGGCTGAGATGGCGTAAATGAGGGAAGCGTGGCGGCCATTCCTGTAGCCTCATTACAGTAATGGAGACCCATCCGTTCTGTCAAGGCCTCCAGAAAATCTTCTGTGACACGACTGCCTTCATTTTCATGCTATTCGACGTCAACAGTACAAGGGAAGGACCGAAGAGCGGGAGAAAGATAAAGCCGAGGCGCTTGCTGCTCGGTTTCATGTTGCACGAGAAGATTTGTGCGTCTCGTAGCGTATTAAGGTCTAGATTGGGGCTTCGTATTCCCTGTCAGAGACTATAATGTTCTGTGGTGGTTGACTGTGGCCTCGGTGAGAAAATTACGCTCCTACTGTATGCTTCTGGTAAAGACTGGTCTCACTGGTGTGGAGACTGGGGCAGAGACTGCACTAACCATGTTGTTTGCATTGGGAGCTGTGAAGAGTGAGGAGGAGCGCTCTGTTAGTAGGCCGATTTTTCCCTGTTCTGTCTTTTCAAATTAGTGTCTTCACATGATGGCGTGCACTGGGAGATGTCAGGACTGTAAGACAGGCTACGCACATGAACTTCTGATGCAGCTTATTCATTCAAAGGGAATTTTCCTACAGTATTAAAGGATAGGTTCACAATTTTTCAAGTCTATCTTTAAACAAAGATAGGGGCCCAAATGATCATTGAAACAGGTTGTGTTTGCTGTTAATACTGGCTATTAGAAAATCCTCTTCACATGTGCTTACAATGTAAGTGATTGGAGACAAAACCCAGTCGTTGTTTTGAGAAAAATATATTTAAAAGTTTATCTGAATCCGAATAATTTTCATCGTAGTTTTCGTCAATGATATTTTTTCACTGACGAAAATGAGACGATAACTAAATAAAAACTAATTCATGATGACAAAATCTACAGACACTTTCGCCAATGAACAAAAATGAGATGACATGACACTAAAGATACTAAGTGTAAAGTTTCACTGTCCTCAAATTGAAACAAACGTGTAACAAACAGAAGAATGCACGTCTGAAGAAATGTTTACATTGAGCTTTCAGTACCACACTGATGTCAAAAAAACGGAATGTTAAACCTCATATTCATGTTAACTTAATGTTACTGTGACTTAGACATATGACGGGAGAAAGGAGCAGAAACGTATTATAGAGACAACTTGGAGCTGTGTGTGCATGTCTATAAGTGAGAGAGGGGAGAACTTTATTTTTATTATTTATTTATTATTTTATTCAACCTCACAGATACAGAAGACCTCCGATGACAAGGACGGGCCACTGAGTGCAAATGGTGCATCCCAGCAGAATATTTCAACGGCTCTTCTTAGTGCTTCTAAGTACAAAAGTGACTAAAGAACAACATACTAAGGAGGAGGGCAAAGCAAAATGGATTGGGCACACAGGACTACTGGTTACAACAACTGAAGATGAGGACTTCGTTCTAATCTTGGAGACAGTAGATCTAATTATTCAGGGAGAGTAGGCTTAATGCTCATTGGTGTTATTTTGTTATGTCTGAGATGGTCTTTTACGAAAAAGCAAGGCCATAGTCTTGTTTCTTTTATATGAGACACGGTTTTATTTGTATTTTAAGATAAATAAAGACATGTTTCATATCACAACGGTTAAAACTGTGTCTATTGCATGTTCAAACATTAATACGATTCCATTATAATAATATAGTTGATAGGTGTTTCCTCCAGGAGTCTATTATTAGTTTGTAGAGCAATCTGTCTGTATACAGAAAGTCAATTGGAAATTCTAGAGAAATGTTTAAATAATGCATTACGCTTAAACTAAAGCTGTTAGATTTTAGCTGACTAAATCTACCTAAAATCTTATATTTAGTCAACTAAAACTAGACTAACTAAAATAATTCAGATAACGAAAATATGACTAAAACTGAAGTTTTTAGTCAAAAGACTGACTAAAACTACTAAAATTTGCTGTCAAAATCAACACTGAACCACAACTTAAAATGTATTTAAAAAGGTTTATTACCATAAAAAACATGTAAAAGGCAACTACAAAATGTCTAAGAGTTCTAAAATGTCTCCTAAATAAAGAGCAAGCTAAAAGTCCCTCTACAAGTCCATTATGGTCAGTGTCTCTCAGTCGGTGGAACCACCAGTCCAACACAAATGCCAGCAGCTGCGATGTGCTCAGCGGTCTGTTCCCCTTTCCACAAAGACAGCTCTTGGCTCCTCTTGTCCTGTGGCTGTGGCCCTCTCTCTCCAGTGCTCTGCCCGTTCTGGAGAAACAGACAACAATCAACAGTATCCTGCAGATACACCAGCTCAGATTTGCCACCCCTTGCCCAGGCCCCGCAGCCATCCCTCTCAGTGTCCGCTGCAAAACAATGGTGATAAATACTCATGGTTTTCCTGGGCGGAAACGACACGCTACCAACTCAGGCTGGAGTATTCATGCTGAACGGACATGCATTGCTGCGCTTCAGGCTCCTGTGTTGGCTCATCTTCTGGTCTGTGGGTTCAGTGGAGGACGCCTTCTGTCTGGCTCTTTGTGGTTCCCTGCTGTGCCTTCCTTGGCTGTGCCCATGGGCATGATTTATAGTAGGGACATAGTGGGGATATGTTCCTACCACTCTTCTGATGACCTAAAATTGTCCCCACCACTAATTTGACATTAATTGCATATGCATTTAAATCAAATATAATTTCCATCAGCTCTACAAAGGGTTAACTTCATCATGTTCCCACTGGCTGAGAAATAGAGTTTCTCTTGGTGTTTGCATTGTCCCTGCCTCCTGTACATGCAGCAATGTGATTGCTCGAGTGCATTTTGGATGAATCAGAAACAGTGCAGTGCGCTCAGTCAGAGGAGAAAGCTCGAGGCAAGAGTACACAATCCAGGCTGTCTTGTCGCAGGTGCTTTGCCTGCTGTGAACATAATGTTATGGTACTGGTATCAAATTAAACACGCTGACTGAGCTGACTGAGTGATATAAAAGACACAGCTGTCCTGGGCTGGTTTACTCACTACAGAGCAGGAATTGTAATAGTCTTGCTAAGGTTAGCACTGTACAAACAAAAACAGTTCGGCATATTAATGTTATACTAGTAGCTAGTATACTTAGCTAACATTAACAGATAACGTAGTTATGCAGCTAGCCAACTAAATGTTGTGACAGGGTGTGCTGTTGTGCTATTCCTTTTGACTTGGCTAACATTAACTGTTCTTGTTCCTCTTATGTTAGCATTATACTTGTTGGCCAAACAAGAGGAGCATCAGTCATTTTTCCAGGATTGCTAGTTTGCTGTTCTATCTTCCCCAGTTTCAAATCCTATCCGTGTGGCTACAGGGTTACTGTAGTTAACGTTACAACAATTCATTTTTTTCTGATGACTGATTGAACCTCCTGCAATAATTCCTCTTAATTCAGCAGTCTGGATTAGCATCATGGATGTCAGGAAAAAGAGAGACATAAGGTCTTATTTCTCTGTAAATGTAAGTAGCTATGTATGTAGTAAAAGGCTGAGTTAGCTCACTTGCTTTACATCTATCAGCAAATAACATTTGCCAGTAAGCACATGCTTGGTGAGTTAACTTATCTCGTATTGTATTGCAAAGCAGAAGTTCCCTTCATTTTCATAACTTGTACAGCAAATTAGGAGTTCTGTTCATTTTAATTTAGCTTTGATGTTAATACAGACATCAGAGAGAGACAGAAAAAGAAAGAAAGCCCAGGCCAGGCAGGGAAAGAAAACCGGTAAGAATTTGCACTATGCTATATGTATGAGGACAGGTATATCACTTAGAGGCTGTCAATACAGGTATCAGAGAGAGACAGGCGTCTGCGCTGTAATGTTATCTCACTGAGCACATGCTTCTGATGTAATTGTTAAAAAGCAATTTATCCCATGTGCAAGACCAAGACTAGACAAATGTGGTTGTCAGTGACAGTGTATTATTGGTTGTCCATACAGGCATCAGAGAGAGATAGAAGCAGACAGAGTGACAGAGCCCAGTCCAGACAGAGAGAGAGAGAGAGTGGGGAAGCATTTCAACTGTGATCTGGTAGAAAAAGTGATAAAATGGTCATGACACAAAATTGATCCAAACTAAGCGATGTGCTTGTTTGTATCAACACCAGTTATATTATGAATTTAACTGTTTAAGAGATAAAATGCTGTGATTGTACTGATAATTTCTCACCTTTTATTGTGTTCAAGAAATTATATACTATACAGTTATAGTGTATTGTGTAGGATTGCAGGAAATGAAAAATTCTCCACTACTTTCCCAATCAAACATACATCCTTAGTCATGCCTTCCTCTGTCTTGCTTGTCTTCTTGTGTGTCTGTGTCCCCCCTAAACCCTAATCCCTGAGCCCTCATGGATTTAATTGACATCACCTGGTAAGTGGTTGAGTGCGAGAGGCTGCAAGGGCTCAAAATGGTTTAAATAGGAATGGGACAGGACTTTGTGACATACGTTACCTGACACCAAAACATGTTATGTATGATTGTGGGTTTGGGACTTTTTATTCAATACTTCATCACCATGAAATCAACATGACTGATTGGAATTTGTCTTAGTGAGCTCACTTAAACAAAAATATAAGAAGACAAAAATAGTAAAACCACTCACTCATAAAGCAAATAATACATAAAACAAAGTATAAAACAGATAACCAATACCCAGCCCATAAAATAATCATTTGCACAACAGTCAAGTAAGGGGCCAAATGCCTGATTTGAACATCTTCCAGGTTCTTGTCTTACATGGTGGACGAAAGATAATTATCAAATAAACAATTTACTTGTTTTTGTCAAAACAGCATCATTAAGCAAAAATTAAAAGAAATTGTTGATGAATAAACTGGGTGTGTAATATAAGCTATGCTTAGATTCCTCACATGTGTTTTTATGCATCTTAAATCCTTAATGTAGTACTTCTTTGTACATTTAGGTATTCCAGCGCATCCACTATGCCAGGCTGAACACCCATGTGCCAGTTTGTTTACCTTTATTTCTTGTTAAGGCTTCCGGGCATCCCCTTGGTTATCCTGTATTTAACGCTGATTTAACGTCACAACGCTATGAACCGTGGGTAATTCCCACAGTGTGTGCATAAAGGGCTCAAAATGAGCCCTCATGCACTTGATGATTTGACAGTGGGACAGCCCTAAGCCCTCACAGACTTAGCGGGAACGAGCCTCAAAGTCTGTGAGTCCATGAGTGTGGACATTGGGATTGGGCCTAAGTCTCTGCTGTTTTTCAGTCTTTCACCTGTGCTCTACACCTGTTGCCCGTTCGCTGATTACCGCCTGGGGTTTGTCAGTACCTGTGTCCTTCAGGGGCAGTTGGAAAAAACACCACCACATGCAATAGCACACAAAACCACATCAAACAAGGAACTGATTAAAAGTATCATAAGAAACACAGCCAATGCAATAAAACACACCCAATAAATAATCTAAAACATACAACAAAATAGTAATTAAAACATGCATAAAACCCCATAGCATTGACCCATCACACACACTCATCACATACATGTAATATACTGTACATAGTCCTGTTGTATGAATCTCACTCATTCCTCTCAATGATTTCCACTCTCACTGCCAGCCACAGATGCAGATGTAGACACACCCGCAATAAACTACTTGCATATGAACCTCTGTCTGCTCCACCAGACTCTCATTGACAAAGCAGCAAAGAAGAAGCACATATTTACCGAGTTGCAATGGTGAGGTCCTCCAACAGCGGGCAGAGCAGCGGTCCTTATGCAGAGCCATTACACACAGCTATTTATAGCACCCATTGCGTCATTTATTCATTAATTAATTACACATGCACCTGCAAACTATCAACAGCAGTTATATTATATCTCAATCATTGTCATTGCACTGTGGAAAGGTAATCAGTAATAATTTAGATTTAAGCACTTATGTCAAAACAGAGTGTACCAAATGAGTCTAATAAAGGATAAAATGAAAAGTGTACAAACACAGGAAAATAATAAAATGAAAAAAACAGAAAATAATTTAATTGAGTATACAACAGCCCCAAGATAATAGTGTGTAGTGTGCCTTTGACTGGTGTGTACATACTTGGTGAAATGGATTAAATGCCTATAAAAATCTAGATATATTAGATTAAGTCTTTCAGATTATTTTGCACTTTGAGCATATTTTCACTGCACGTTCTTCTTTCACGTGTGGCAAATTGCATATGTATGTTTTTTCTGCGTATGCATCATTTATACATCGGGCCCCAGCTGATTCCATTTAAATGAAAAGGAGGGACTAATCAGTGAACTCACCTGGTGCAGCGTTTGGCTGAACTCCACTGCTGCACTACATGGTGGCTTTGAATTCTCTGGATGGATGATATGTTGTATGGCAGCATCTCTTTTTCAAGGCTTGTGGAATGATAATTCTGGGTAACTTTTCATAGTTCCTTACAACCAAGGACAAGTTGTATGGGCCTTTGGGGAGTGAATATCACCAGTCCACCTGCAAAAGTTGTTTCCAGCAGCAGAGAGAGAAAAAAGGAGCATGATATTCAGAAGACCATGGATTGCACTTATCCACTGTCTTTGATAATAAATGTAAGTCTGTCCACTCAACAGTGCCGTTTTCAAGCACACAGGAAGGTCAAAGCTCTGAATAATACAAGATAAAAGACCCAGAATTTGTGTTCTAACATTTCTTACAGAATCAGCCATGAATATCAGATCAAATTATAAATGGATCTGAAATGTGCATGCACATTTGTGCAGGACTGCAATTATTTATGCCTTTATTACACCATACTTTCATGCTGATATATAAGTTAAGCATCATATTTGCCTTTTTATTTTTCTGCTGCTCAATAAATGAATTTTTTCATCCCACAGAACACTAAAGTCGGCCTCTGGGGATGTTCTATTTCATTTATGGACAAGGCAAGGACACAAATTCTCTTCCTCGCAGTGAAGTTCTTTCCTTCTTCCTGTTTTTTAGTGCAGTTTAATGAGTTTTAAACCTATAATTTCACATGTATGTTGTAGTCCTATTTATCTATTTTTAGGTAACACATTATATCCCCCTTGGATAAATTCTACATTCAAGCTCTAGGCTGATTGCATGCCCTCCCAGCCTCAATGTACCACTTCACAGTAGCCCCTCCTCACACCTCTTCTCTCTAGTCCTCCAGGCTTGCCTTACCATTTCCATACTGTGTTCACATTCCTTACAGTGTGGCATCATCATCAATAGTCATTTAGGAGAGGGCCGCTTTCCACACCACCGGATGCAATGAAGATTCATAGCCACCATTTCAAACGGGTTGGGGGAGATGTACAGAATGAGGGAGGGATGGAAATTGTGCACACTGGTTATTGGGTTACCACTGTTTGGCCTTGCATGTCCAGCGAGGTGGATGGGAAAGGCAATGGATGACAAATGCTCAGAACTGTAAATGAGCAGTAATCCTTGCAAGACAGGGAAGAAGGAGGGGATATCAAGGCATTGCTGTGCATTACAATATATTCTGTGAACAGCTACAGGATGAAAGCTTTGCGGTGTGTATCTGTGAGATTCGACAGATGCAGAAAACATTGAAAGGTTTTGTTATTTAAAGCTCGTTTTGACCGGCAGCATACTGAGGAGGCAGATCAAGGCTGAAAGTGCAGCATGTGCTTAGAAATGTTTGTGCTTGTGTGTTTGCACGTACAGCACATGTTCAGGTGCTCTGCAGAGAAACACAATTTTCTAAATATAAAGATTTCTTGCCTGTACAATAAAAATTTGGTTTGACATAGATCATAATATTTCCACTTGCTAGTTTATACATTAATTTTTGATACCTTAAAATGGAAGATTTCATCACTGACCCTAACCCTTAATTTTACGCCCGTCACAATAATTGATAACATTCATAAACCATGGTGACAACTGAATGTCAGAGGTGAGAATGCCTTTTTATCTTACAATAAAGTTTAACATTTTTCAACATTTCTGACTGGACCATGCTCTTTGCAAATGTCATATATTGTAAGTTCACGGACAGATTTGTCTTGAGGAGCCTGTGTGAGTGAGTGAGAGAAGGCTAGAGACAGACCGACATCTCTACACAGATAAATGAAGAGAGAATGTGTGATTTTTATTAGCGTACGTGCGTGAGAGTTTGGGGGGATGAATTATGCCCGGCTTTCAACAGATGTTTTACTGTGTGTGCTGCGTAAGTGCACTGGACTGTCAAAGTGCTTTATCATTCAGTATTTTCCGTAAATGCAAATAAGCAGCCTGGAACTTTACCATTTTCACTCCATGTCATCTTTTGAGGACGTTTCATTAAGGCCAGAGGGGACTGGAGGGAAGAGAGGGAGATGTAGAGCTCTCGAGGAACAAAAAAAAAAAAAAACAATTGAAAACTTTTTAAAGTGGAAATGAATTTTGAACAAAGACTATATTGTGTAAATCTGCAGTGTCCTGTAGAGCGCTCCTGGTAAATTCAGTATGTGTCGAGTATAGTACTTGGTGGTTTCCATAGGTGAATGTGGAGAAGTATATATACTTCAAATTGCTGGCTGCCTGATGCCTCCTGCCTCCAGAGAGCAGAAGAAAGAGGAAAAAAGTGAATAATCAAACGTTAAAGAGGTAATTTACTTGGGTAATGACCTTTCTCTGCTGCTGACGATTAAGGATGGTGATTGGCCCTGATAAAGGTAATGCGACCAGGATCCTATGACTACGCATATAGAGGGAGAGGAATTCCACCTCAACGATCGGCCAGGTTTGAGAGCAGGATTCTCGCTTGATATTCTTTCACATTTTCACCCTACAGCATTAATTTATGGTTCTTTGTCGAGGCTGGCGTAGCATGCAGATGCAAAGATCACTCCCACCGCTTTTTTCCTGAGACCCTCTGTAATAAGCTGGCTCCAGCCCTCTAATAAATCTATTAGCAAGCTGAACACTGTATAATGGCTTCAATTGGTGCTTTGGCTCCATGAGGTGCCGCATATCAAAAGTGTTAGCTGCTGAAATCGACCGACAGCTGACTTCCACCTGCAAGAGGGTGGATCAGCACAAACTGAGGGCCTGTATGATGTCATCTTCTCACTGCAGACGATGAAGATGAGGAGCAATACAATGATGTCTTTCATCTGCCTGAAAAAAATGGAGACGTTTTATGGGCAGCTGTGTTAATAGACATTGAACATTATAATTACATCCCTAATAGAATTTAAACAGTAAAACCAGTTAGATGAACTAATGAAGTCTAAATTATTCACTAGGGTGGCCTTTTGAAATGCATGGATGTTATAACAGAGTATAGAAGACACATGAATTTTTTCAGATTGGATATAAGGGATGCGGTGTTGCAACATTTTCATCTGGAGCTATACTGTATTCTGGTCATCTGTGCAATGTTGATACCTTTCACCGCTCCACAGGAAAACTGACAGGCTTCACCTTTGACCGACCTGATTTGATTTTGTCAAATGCGATCCCTCGCCCAGCCGAGACCAGACCAGCTGCTCATCTCTCCTCTGCTCCTGTTCATCATGTTTGAGTCAGTGAATAAGAGAAGAAGAATGAGAGACCAGCATGAGAATAAAGGGAGGTGGGGGGGCAGGAGCTGGTGGTGTGGGGGGGGGTGGGGGGGATGACCAAATCAAGTCTATCACAGTGGCCTGTCTGGGAGCGATGGTTTTATCATCCCTGGCATCTCAGCATGTGACTGCAAATCTGGTGTAACTTTCTCAGTCTCTTCCCTCACCTCCCACTCATTCTCTATCACTTTGTTTTGTCTGTCTCTTTCCTCTGCTGGCCCCTGTTCTGCCAAATCCCTGGGCAGTTTGGGTGGAATATCAATGAATCAGTCTCTATTAAGCTCTCATATACTGCATGGAGCTGTAAGTGAAGTGAAACCACAGCGCTTGATGAGACTGATGTGGGTGAGCAGCAATGCCTCTGGTAAAGCACTAGCCTCTCTGGTGGAGATCAGCATGAGCTACTCTGGAGAGTTAGAGCTCAGACTTCGTTTATTACTACGCAATAATTAAGAGCAGCAAATTCTCAGCATGATTTAGAGTTTTATTCACAGGGAGGATAGCCAAAGGAAAATAGATGTGATAAAGAGAAAATGGAGTTTGTCTCCGGGTGGTGACTGAAAAAGAAAGTGAGAGAGGGAGGGAAAGAAATGCAGAGGGAGAGGAGGTGGTTGGGAGGCGGGTAGGAGTCAGTGAAGTCCAGGCATGCTTTATAACTCAGCCTGTGGGACTGGAACACCTCTGTGCAGCATCACATCCCATTTCACACTGAATTCTTCTCACCAAGTCATTTAAACCTCTTGAGGCTGCCATGTATAAAGCAGGATGCACAGTTTAAACGTGACGATACTCAAGACAGCAGAGTATTCAAGCAATGTTGGGGAACAGAAAGAATCTTTTCAGAACAGCAACATTGCCGAAGTGGCAACATTTTGAGATAATAATAATATAAGAGAATAAAGTTGTACTTTTATGAAAAATATTCATAATAAAATGACAGTAAAGTTAGAATATTTTCAATAATGAATAAAGTAGTAATAATACTAGTAAAATGTTGTAATGTTTCTCTTAAAAGTCTTAATATTTGTGCATATAAGAGTTGTGCGTATATATGAGTGAACAGCTGAGAGCAGTCTGTCAGCAAACATTGAAATGCATCAAAATGATGAATTTTGAGATTCTGCTTTGGTAAACTTGCAGATCTTTATTCTAGGTTAGGACACTGAGATGACTAGGCTTGTTCACCCGCAGTATTTTAGCATCCACCCCCAGTGATTTAATGCAAATTATAACAGATGATGTTGAGTAACCTGATGTCATTTGCCTTACTATCTGTCATAATAAAATAAACCAATTACATAATTTCTGAGTGTGTATTAAACAGAGGCACAGCGGAGACATGTCCTCCTCCAGACAAGCTTATGGCATCAGATGAGTATTTAAGCCCAGTGATGATAAATAATAAAATAGATTAGAAAAATGATACAATGATTTGTCATATCATATTTTAATTGTTGTATTCCTGAATATTTTTGATAATATTATCTATAATATGTTAACCTTTTGTTCATAACATATTATCACTTGATTCTCATTATGAGGCCAAGAGAGGCCACACCTGGTCATAAAAGACGGCCTCAAATTAATTAAACGGGCCAGTTAAGTAAAGGTTAAATAAACAAGTATAGACAGATGTCATTACTTGAAAAACATCTGGCTGTAAGTAGCATTATTTGTCTAATATACAGTATTATGTATTAGAACAGCTGGACAATTCTAGTTGCACTGCTACTGTTTTGTTGTCCATTTGTAGACACCTGTTGGCCTCAAATGTGCCCTTCAAGCCAACATGGTACTTACATACAGTAACAGTGTCACAGAGTTGAATGTATCCAGTGTTCAAGGACCACAACAGTCTTTTTAAAAATGTTTTAACTAATTTACTACATGGAATTTAAAAAGTCAGCCCTTTGTAGTGCATTCATGTGCTGGTGTGAGTGCCTCACACATCCAAGAGTAGACTTTTATGAACATAATCTGACAGTATTCTTTTGTGAGTCTTAGATGTCTGAGTATCCATGAACACGTCATAAGATTGTTGACCACACACACAGAACAACCTGCCTTGTTTAAATTCTCATGTTTTAAAACAAATATAACATCATACTGTATGCTTACCTTCATCTTGAAATGACTAAAATTAAAGTACAACCTCCAAACAAGAAAAAGCTCACAGGATGTCGGTCAGGAGAATTAATACCTGAGGTATTATTAGACAAAGTTAGAGCACATTTAAGGAACACTTTTATTAATCTGCATAAGATTTACTGTATGCGGACTCAAGGCTGCTATATATGGCCTCTAAATCTCATGGTGGGATGGGGATGGGTGGTTGGAGGATCACAGATTTATCGATTGGCTGCTGTAGAGATGCACCTTCCCATATCCATATAAGCTGTAATATTATTGAGAACCATTAATCATCCTGACAGAAACAAATTGCAGCCAGGCATCCTTTACTTACAACTGAGAAAGGAAAAAAAAAAAAAGAACGGGTGGGGGTCTGAGTGGACTATTTCATACGCTAACATCCAAATGTTAATGTGCGGTGAGGGCAGTGCCGCACACACTTTCTTGTAACTGAAGTGACTCGGGATTTATCAGCTCTCTTTCACATCCTAATCTGCCTCCCCTCCCTCCACCGCTGTCAGCTGTTTTGTTGATGATGAGATCAAACAAATTATAATAAATACATTTTCATCATCATTTATTTGCCTGGAATAATCCTGTGTTTATGTTGGGAAAACATCCCGAAAACAACTCCTTTAAGAAATGTATTCTAACAGTAACAAAACTTTTGGGCATATTTATTCATGGGATTGTGCAGTAAAATCTTTGAGGTGTTGTCAGTATTGCTAAGCTGAAAAGCTCTTAACTTTTTCTCCTCTCTGTAGAACACATAACTGATGATTTGTGTTGTTTCGCCGGCAGCACACTCTGCTCCAGATTTGTGTTGCTTGCACAGTCATAGCAACTACAGCATATTACATTGATTGTTATGTTGTACATTATATTGAATTTTTTTCACTTGTTCAATCCAGTCTTCTGATGTTTAACATTTGTTTTGATCTCATGGCAGAGGCGCGCTCTTGTTTATACTGCTGCTCGGTGTGATTTCTCAGAGTAATGTGGATCATGGAATCTGTCTTGTCGGCATGTGTGAGCCTTCTCTGCCTCCTTCTTCGAGCCATTTTACTCCTCATGTTTTGTAAATGTTACATACTGAAAGCCCTGTTTGAAATTCCTGTATTACAGCTCCTGTCTTCAACTGAGCTCTGGAAATACTGTCCAGTATGTGTTAATTTTATGCAGGGTAAACACAGAGATTGGGCTATGTATGTGAGGAAATTGGTGTGAAATCAACATATCTGCGAACATGACTCCCCTGGAGCCTTTCTGTGATCAATTATTTATGTACTGAAGAGAGCCAAGAAACTATATTTAATGATCAACTTCTTTGCATTTTTATTCATTTTTTATTTTATTTTTTATCTTTAAAGGAAATATGTGTATTGAGTATTTATGTTGATGCCTGTGATGAATGTCAAACGAGAGAAGCAATGTGATTCAGGAAAGAGGAGGGAGAGATCAAAAGTAAAAGGAGAAAAAGCCTTCAGAGAGTTGTTGGGATGTGAGGTTAATGTGGTACCATGCTGACGGAGCATGTTGAGTGCGTGTGTTCCCGTCCGCAAACTCATCTTTTGCCTCCTGTCGTCCGCTCGCTGCTGTTGGACCACAGTAATCTGAAGGGAGGGAGAAACCCTCATCCTGCGGTGGCACTGGAAGCCAATCAAGGATCTTTGTAACTCGATTAGAGCAACCTTGCAACCAATAGAAATAAATTAAGGAACGTGCAGATGCAGCACTTCACCGGGTGTAGATAAAACAGATAACCCTTTCTCCCTTTTGTCTAATATTTAGAAACTAATTATGGGCAACTGTGGTGCCATGTTTTTAATTCTATTTCTTGGCTTGTTGCAGTTGGCAAAATAAAAACTGGCATTCTTTCCACTTTCCGTCTTCTGCTTTCTTTATTCTTACGTAAGCCTCCAGTGTGTGTTTTATATGACAGCTTGAAGGACAAGCAAACTGAAAAGACAGTGACAGTGAGACAGGAACAGTGTAAGGGGTGATTGTACTGTGTGTATTGTGTGTGTATGTGTTGTAGGAGTGCAATACACACAATAAAAATAATATGCAAATTCCGCAAGAAAAAAAAGCCTCTTATACTCTTTTCTTACAAAGTGGTATCAGCATAGCTGCCGGTGGAGAACTAACAACAAATTGCAGTACAGTAACTTAGTTTGTATTCAGTGCCAATTAACAAACGTTAGCATGATAACACAGTAAATGAAGATGGTGACCATGGTAAACAACATGTTAGCATTGTCATTGTGAGCATATTAGCATGCTAATGTTAGTATTTAGCTCAAAGCACCACCATGTTAGCGCAGCTTCATAGAGTTGCTAGCATGGCTGTAGACCTTTCGTCTTGCTCAACTGTCTACGCTGGTATTTTCCACTCAGTACATGTCGTGGTCACAATTCTTTAATAACCAAATTCAAGGAATCCTAGATTTGTTTTAAATTTTTTTAATTCTCAAGTATTGATATTATTATTGATGTATGCCTCAAAATCCCAGTATCAGTGGGGCTCTGTTAACATTTAAATATTGACGGATTCAACTGTTATTTTGGAAAACATGACAATATACTTTAATTTGGCTACAAATGATACTGTATATAAAGATGATACATGACCAATTTCTTTTACACTATATTTCAATGTTTTGATAGAGTAAACAGAAATACTTTTTTTTTTTTTTTACAATATATGAAAAAGCATTATAATTGGGCATAACTAAGCACAATACAATTGGTTTATTCTGTATACCACAATACATTCACATACATTAATAAATTCAGTCAGTGTATTATATTTTTTATAACTTTGTGAAAATATATATTACACATTTCATAAATCCCATACCCAGGCATACATTATTGTTAGATCTGGATTTAATAAAAGTACATTTTGCTGCATGTAGGCATTTATAAACACAATTAGACATATGTAAACTTAATTAAGGGCCAGCTGACTCCCTGCAATTCTAGTGGCCTTAAAAAATGGCATGTGTGTCCACAAGGACATTGACATCCATTACAGAAAATTATGAGCCAGTAGGGAGTCTGCTTCTTAGAGGACGCTAGCTCCTGGCTCCTGGTTTCATCCACATAAGACCACACATTTGCATTTCTATCCCATTTGAATAATTGCATTTCCTTACACTCACACTGAAGTTTGTTTTTATTTGATAGCCTTAGATTAGCCTCATTCAAAAGATAATTATTCCCTTTGGTTAGGTATCTCATTTGGGCTCTCTGCTGTGATAAGATTTGTTTAAGGGCCTTTTTCTGTGACCCTGATGTACCTCTCCTTCATCCTTCATTTTCCTCTCTGTCTCTGACTTTGGGCTTTATCCGGAGCGTGGTACCTGCCCGTCTCAGGCAGAAACAGAGACGAGATTGAGAACGACGAAGAAAGTTTAAAAAACAAAAGGCAGAGGTGGTGTCAGCAGAGAGACAGCACTGACACTCTAAGGAAAGAGTGAATAATTGAAACAGCCTCCGAAGAAAAGTGTCTAGTTTTGATGGTTGTGCTGTCAGCATACAGTGAAGTAGGGACATGATGCCAAGCTGTTGAGGGGTCCCTCGTCAATGAGATGGTAATAACCAGTTCTCCAAAGCCCTGCTCGCTATGTGAGGAAGATAGTTTAGAGGAGAATGTCTTTGTTCCTGGGGCTTTATTAAACTACACAAGGCTCTGTCACCATGATGTGCCTGTGATTAAAGGATGTGCAACACCAGCACCTCAACTTTTGACAGTTTCTTACAGCTGAACGGGGAGAGGGTCTAGCTGATATTTGTTTGTGCTTCAGTACAGTATGTGCAGTGTACTGTATACTGACAGTGGTGTGTGCAATAACAGTCCTGAGTAATGAATCAAAAAACAGTGGTAAACAGCATCTAGAGGCTTCAGGGTGTTGGCAACTATAATGGGTATACAGAATATATAATCAAGCGTAGAGGTGATTTTATGACCGTTTATGCACGTTGTTAAAGGGGCAACAGACTTTTAAAATTTGAGTTTTAGTTTATGGGCAAGTTCCATGTGAGTTTTTTTGTGTGTTTACAAAATTCACATATTTTTTATAACATTGTAGAAGACCAGTTTGATCACAAATAATAGCATATACTGTATGGCAGCAAGGGAATTTGCAGTATGAGGTCTTGTAAGAAGCATACATTTAGTATTTTTAGAGTTTAGGATTAAGATGATGTGTGAAGATCATCAAAGGGAGAAGGCACCATTTGAGATGCAGCAGAAAGCTTACAAGATGGTGTTGCCAACATGCTGTAGAAATGGATATTAAACTTCTTAGTTAGGCTGGAAATATTAGTATACAGTATAAAGTAACCAGTACATGATCTACTATGATCATCTGTACTGGTTTTAAAAGTTTATTTAACACCATCAATAATAAATGGTGTTCTTCCTGGGAAAGGAAAACCTGCTTTAAGTAAAATCGTCATGCATATGATTCATAGCATAGTCATTAAAATGCTGTGAGTAGAGTTAGTGGATGAAACAGTAGATGAAGTAACACTTACCGGGTCTAAAACTCAGGCAGTCGTACCCTGTAGCTGATGCTGGTTACGGCTTATCCCGATATGTAAGCAGAGCAGGTAGTGAGAATTGTTAAGAGGGGACCAAGGAACACTATCAATAAGGTGGGACTGACTCACCAAATGTCACTTTGAATCTAGCTTGATGGATAAAGCTGTAAGCTGGCTGTTATTAAAGAGGGGTTTGTTCCATCTCTGTTGGGATGAAGGCTGTTCCTGCCAAATTCTGTGCCAAATATGTCTCTTTGTGCCAAACGCTGTGATGTTTCTCCATATTGCTTTACTTGATCATAATCAAAATTGCTCATAGACACACGAGTTGCTAACATCCCTTTGTGCCAGCCAATGCCACCATCGGGGCATCAGGGCCATCACTGAATGCATACACATACTATAACACACTTTGTTTCTTTTTAACCCCCTTTGAGTTCTGTAGTCTCAGACTAATAAACAGCGTGGCATCCTTAGTCAATAAAAAACACTGCCATTTTAAGTATTGTCAAAAAAAAAGTTCTGTTATGTCTTTATTGTGGCTATTAAAACACTTTTTGCAGTGTATTATATGGCTTACTGTATAATTCCAAGATCACAGTTTTTAAAATTAAGTTGTAGGCAAGCAGGGAATAAATAATTTACAATAACCAAGTTACTCATCAGTGACTAAATTGACAAACAAAACACAAGCAGCAAACACATATATCTTATATATCTTTATTTTTGGGCATACTGCATTTCCTCAACAATCAATAAAAGTACCTAATGTCCTGTTGTACTCATACTGCAGCTTCCATCTGAATGGCCGGGCCTAGTGTATCTACTTATCAATTTTGAATATGACAGCTAACTGGCTTGTCATTGTTTGAAAAGGAAGAATATGCCTGCCAGTGCTAGAAGACCTAAAATATGTCAGATGTTGAGATCAAATGTTGCATCTACCCATAATAAAATATTCTGTACATATACAGAAAAAAAAACTGGATTTCTATATCCAAAAATGTTCCAGACTACCTGCTGGTTATATTTATTGACTTGTATTCGTGTCAAGTCACCTCATGATATGGTGTGCTGTTAGTGGTTGGTGTAGATGAGGTACTGCTGCCACCAGGTTGCCATAATAATGTGTGTGTGTGACAAGCGGCAGGGGACATTTTGAGCTTAGAAATTCAGGAGTGTAGAGTCGGCTGACGGGAAGGAACAAGTTCTCTCAGCACCACCACAGTAACCTTACCATCCCTCAAACATTAACATCTACCTCTAATGTTCTCCCTTCCTTTCTTCAAGACCCTTTAAGCGATTTAGCCTTTAATCATCTGCATCACTGTACAAAATGATGAATTCCCCACAGGCGGATCAAGCTGAGCAGTGACAGAGCATATTCCTCAGCAGTATGGAAACAAGGGATGGAGCTTGTTAAAATCAGTCTATTATTAGTACTAATTTAGGTCATTATAACAGATTGCTGCTGTCCAGAGGTTACAACACTGCATTCAGATTAGTGCATCATAACATCTCGCACTAGCTGACAGTAATTGGCTGAAAGTGTACACAAGCCTTTTCATTTTGGCCCACTTTTTTTGCCTTTCATTGAAAACTAATATTCGTCATTTTTAGTTAAAAATTTGCAGATTTGTGGTGCTGTGTGTTCTGCACCATCCAGACAACAATAGGATTTCTTGAAGAAGCGTCTTTACATTTGATGAACTATTGTTGTTGTGCTTCACTGTGATTGGCAAAGCTGTTTCAGAGCTATGAGACCAGTGATGTGACAGGCTAAGAGTCACCACACCCGCTGATCTATATTCACCTTCAGTGAGCCCTTTTGCAGTTTGTGCTGCCGGGAGACTGTCCTCCCAAGAAAAACAACACAATGGGTCGTAATGTCAGTCGCCTAAAAATGACCTATAGTTACATTTGAATGACAGATGCCATCTAGCGGCTGTAGTACTTATGACCTGGAGCAGTGGCGCAGTTCAGATGATGTATAAACACAGTATGTCGACAGTTTTCCTCATTTGGAGGTGGTGGTGTAGACGGAGGATATAACCCGACAGTGGGCTTTGTCACAGGAGACAGCTGTTTGTTTCCTGTTTCTAACTGCAAGTCGGGATAGTTTTTTAAAAACCGTATCTACGATCGGCCTCTAACCTTAACCCCGTGGTTATTATTGTAGCCATGACAATGAATCACCTAACTTTAAGGAAGTAGTAACTTTAACCCACACCACATGCTTCTTTAACCTTAACAAAGTAATAATTTTAACCCAAACCATGATATTTCACTAAACCTAACCAAGTGGTTTTTGTGCCTAAACCTAAACAGACCTTAACTACAGCGTTGTCACATCATAAAACATCATTATAAATGATGTTGTCCTGCCAGTTACTGGCTGAATAGACTCCTATGTGTCGTTTTGGAGTGCACATGGTCAAACAATGTATTTGGTTGTTTAATTGGAGGACTTTTTGGTCGCTGCACATATATGAACCAAAATAGCAGGTGCTCAGTGAGCCCAACACCTACCACATTGTGCTGGTCATTGCGCTTGCATGAATAAAATAGGCTCCATGTGTTTCACTACTGTGAAGATAGGAGCACTATGAGAGCACTGGATTACTACCTACTGTGAAGCTTATAATGTTCTTTGGTTTGCCATGTGTCAGAGCTACAATATATTATATATCTATAAAAATCATAAAAAGCCCATATCTATAAAAATAAAAATATATTCTTCACAATGGTCAGTATGTATTTAATTTCATCATATTTTACTGGTGTTAATGTTATTGAATCCACTTCTTGTATCGGCTATGGCTCCTCGGTATGGTTAGATGATGTATTACATTGCTTGTCAAGATGAAGCCGGTGCTGAAGTGGATTGTACCCTTTCCTCTCTGTAAGTGGTAGATCACCAACGGTGCATCTACTACTCTGGTGTGCTCAAGCGCTTGTGCGAGTCTGCTCAGGTAATTACAGCATCTGTTAAGAGCTTTGCTGATTGTTTTTCATCTCCACATGGTCACCACTCCAGAAAACCAATTACCCAGGGGAATACTAAATCACCAAGACCGATTTGTTATTCTATTGCAAAAGGCAGAAAAACCTGGATAAGAGTGGGAATGTGTTTCCATTTGTTCACATGCAGGTAAAACACCTTAACAGAGAATAATACAAGGGAAAGGTTCATGTAATAAAATGGAATAGTGTTAAAAAGGAACATTTTAAAAACAAGATTATGTAAAACAATTAGGACAAAGAAGAAAGGGTTTGCAGGAAGAGCTGATAAAACCACAATAGGTCTTACACTATCAGGTGTTTGGCGGTGGAGGAACAATACTGTGCTAAATCTGAGAGCTGTTTTTGCCTTTTTAAAGGATAAAGTTTTTTCCAGTGTACGGAAGAATATTCAACATATGAAAACCTCAAATATTTTCCTATAAAACCACATTTTAGGTAATCAATGAGTAAGAAATGTTGAGTTGTTTTATTCACTGTAATATTAAATCAGGCAACGCAACCGGAAAATCCCCTTAATTAGGTCATACTGCTAGACCTAGATTCTGTTTTCACGATACCTTTTACTGCCAATTCAGCGATCAGGACTTGTGTGTGTGTGTGGTTGACTCAGATGTAGAAAATTACAGTATGCGTCACTTAGAGCCATGCTGTTACTCATGTTTAGCAGATGCCTTTCCAAAGTATTTCAAATGTCAGAGTTGTGAGGATTCATTACTTCAGTAATGTGACTTGGTGAAACCAGATTGTTTAGATGGATAAATGGTGTGATTCACATTAACTGTTGATTAATTGTTCTCATTTATTGTGCCGACAGAATAGTTTTCCTCCTCCCCTGACCTCAATCTTCAACGTCCTTTGTAACCACTGTGATGACTTTGGGTTCTATTTTCTCTTCTCTGGCTCCTCTTTTGCCCTTACTGCGGTGCTTTTGCGAAAAACCTATAAGCCGATTTAAGTTTCCATTTAAAAAAAAAAAACACATTAACAATGAGAAAAGTGA
Organism: Scomberomorus guttatus; assembly: GCA_038419695.1. Taxonomy (NCBI): domain Eukaryota; kingdom Metazoa; phylum Chordata; class Actinopteri; order Scombriformes; family Scombridae; genus Scomberomorus; species Scomberomorus guttatus. Next base: position 14,010,917 of record CM076453.1, on the reverse strand, counting down.
AAAGCTTTATTCTCCTGGAACTGTGCCAGATTGCCTTTATAGCAGTGCCTGAATGCCTGAACTCTTTTTATTTCGGCAGTCCTTTAAACTACCGTGTCTAATTGTGATGGCATTTTTAATTAAAAGTCAAGGATATGTGGTTGTTTGTGAAGGGAGACTAATCTGTTCTTGCCTCCACCTCTCCCAGTGCTAGCTATCTTCCATCTATCTGCCTAATGAGAAAATAGAGAGGCTGGTGCAGGACTTGTTGATATTTGCCTTTCTCTAAGTAGATTTGTGTGAATTTACGATTAGCAACCAAGCCTCAGACCATGCTACACTGTAGCTCTGAGACCTTATGGATTACTAAAGATAACAATGAGCAATTTTCCTCAGGCTTTCTATATAAAAGTTCACTGGATCCAATAAGTGAACTCAGTTTTTTATTTAATATTCAGAAAAGTAACATTGATCAAGTGCACAACTTTAATTTACTTGTTCTGTTTGATTGATTTTATTGATATTTTGTACTTTGTTCTTTAAACAGGAGGTTGAATTATGGTGCAAATATATCAGAACCACAAGGTACACTGTGAACCAGTTTTTATTTTAACGTTTTTCTTTCTACTTCTGCTCTGCCTGGTGAATGTTTTTGTTTGGAGCCGCAGGGTGGCATTGTGAATAGGGAGACAATTACTCAAACAGAGGACACGGGTTCAAGGCCTTATGTTGGCAAGCATCCGTCTTACTGAGGCGTCCGTGAGCAAAAATGCAGAATCCCTGCCAGTTCCAAGAAGCTGACTCTCAGCTCTGACCTCTCCCTGAGAGGACAAATAGAGTATACGCAAAATGATCAATGAAAGATCCAATTATTATTTAATTTTTCTATTAAAGTCACCTGTCAAGCTTTGTCATCTTGAATTTATGTTTGTTACTTTTAAGTTCCGAAATTTTTTGTCATGTCATCTGAACAAACTTTTTTTTTTTTTTTTTTTTTTAAATCTCTCTGCCTTGTCGTGGTGGTTAGACAGTATTAAGTAAGTATGAATAAAATCTGACTTTAAAGGACTGAAAAAATATGAATGCTTGTAAAAGTATGAATGCATGCCAGGCTGAAGGCCATTACAATATGTGCAATAGAAACTGCAGACTACTGGATAAGAACTGAATGAATTCTAAAGGTTGTTTCAACTGTGCTCTAAATATTTATGAAAACTTCTCTATTTCTATACCAAGAAGTGTACTTTGAAAGGACTGAAAAACAAGTCGGAGCTTGTAGACACACAGTACATGAGATCATTTCATCTGTATGGAGAGAATACTGAAAGGCCCTTGAACTATTGGTGTAGTCTTGTGCAAACCATATCAGTGAAGTACTACAGAAATGTAACCATATCTTATACTGCACAGTTAATGTGTTTGGATTCATTGAAAAGGGAGCAAACATAACTTTTGAAAGTGTTGTGTCAGATGTGTTTGTAGCCATGGCTGTGATGATAGCAGAGGTCCACACTGCCCCGTCCCTCTACATTAAAGGGCCCGGTGGGGATGCAGGGCCACAGCTGGGACTCAGCAGAGAGGAGAGATTAACATTGTGCTCCACCATTCTGCTTCATGGAGAGGGCCCAGCGCCCTACCTTACAGCTGAGGAGGCATAGCTGTGCCTGTAGGCAAGCTAACCCCAGAGGTGGCCCAGAACCGCAGCAAAAATCTAATTGATTCCAGCTTGCACAACCATCAGCCAGAGAAACAGACTCCGGTGGGTTTTACAATAGCAGCCTTCTTGACACCTAAGGGAAAATGTCACTCTGTGGAGTACAGAGGAGACAGGTTGAGAAGCTCCTATCCTAGAAAAGTGATGTTTTTCTCCTTGTCAGTTTTTATATTTTATAAATGATCGGCATGTTTATGTCATTTGATGGACAATTCATAGCATTGTCAGTTTTGAACTAATATGTCAAGGTATCTAAATCAAATTCAAGATAGAGCATGGCCTCTTCTTCCGACACATGCTGCGCACACACCCTCAGTGATCATATATAGCCTCCTCTGCAGCAGAATACAACATCCCTGACATAAAAATGCCAGAGTCGAGGGAGAACTGTAAACTGGAATTATGTGTAGTGAAGAGGAGGTAGGCTGGCAGATAGTGACTTTCGTGGCTATTCATCAGCTACAGTAGTAGCAGCTCCAGGGATGTAGCGCGGTGGTTGTCCATCAGCCAGCTGTTGAGCTATAAATGGCAGCGGGCATCATACACACAAATTATCTATTCAACTACGGTTGCCACGATACTTACATACTGCTCATCTGTCTTTGTCCAGAATGGACATCTACAATATAATGCACACACAGGACGTCTGTAGCTAAGAAAACTGCAGTATATCCGTAGCTATGAGTCAGACGTCCTGCAGCTGGCCTGCCAAAAGGTGTTATGCTGTCGAACTTAGATATAGTTAGACGGTGAGACAAGTTGCTTGTATGCAATAAATAAATAAATAAATGAATAAATAAAAAAATCTGAATACAGGAAAAAGTTACAGATCAAATGAGGGATGACCTGATACATGTTTCATCCTGGCCTACAAACAGGATGGTTGACTAAATTAAAGTGAAAAACAACTTTATCTCTGCATCATTAGCATTCTAGTCATAAAACATGATGCAAATAATTCATCTCAGAAAGCACAATTTGTGTGGCATCATCATAAAACAGCTCAACTGCAGCTCTTCACAGGCATGTGATTTTTGCTAAAACAATACGTCAATTAATCTATCAGTTGATCGACAGAAATTAACTGACAATAATTTTGTTAATTATTTAGTCATTCTAGCAAAAATGAAAATAATGAAAATAATGAAAATGTTTGCTGGTTTCAGGTTCTCAGATGTGAGGGTTTTAAGCTTTTTTATGTAGTTGTAAACTGAATATTTTTGGACTGTTGGCCAGACAAAGCAAGCAAATTGAAGATTTCACCTTGGACTCTGGGGAATGGTGATGGGCATCGCCGAAAGTCTTGTTCTTGATTTTTTTTCTTGGAAAAAAAGGAACTGATTAGTTGCCACCCTCTTCTATTTGAAGCAGTCTGCAGATTGAAAGGTTGCTGGTACAGTTACCTGAACAAACATCTTGGCAAAAACAATCTCCTGAGCAAGGTATCTAACTCCTATTGCACATAAACCACCTTGGTGGTAATGTGGTTTAGGTTGTGCTTTGCAGCTGAGAGCACTGTAATCTCAAAAGGTCTTGGGTAATGTCTCAGACTGCAACCCCCCCCCCCAAACCCCTACAACATCAAACACTGGGGTGAAGGTAAGGCCTGGTGACAAGCTAACATCTAGTTTGACAGTTGTATATATACAGCACATCAATCTACAAAATGTAACATTAAGAAAAGAAACAGCTAGAAAATGGCTTGTACACTTGACAGGAAAACAAATCAAAACAGTGGAAAACCATTTGAGTTAAATACACAGCCGAAGGTTAGGCTCAAGACTTGTGTGTAGGGTATTACTTGGTGCATCAAGGCAGAAAATGGTTGAGATTTTCAGCCAAAACCCCTCAAGTGGCAAAAAACTAGTCCATATCCAAAACTGATTATGCTCTCTTTGACCTTCATAACATTCATTTAGCACCATTAGATACACCGTGCTATCACAGCAGTATAGTGTGTTCTGTCTGGCACTTGCTCCAACATGCATGAATCAGCTGGAATGTGTACAGTACAGTGTGCGTGTCTCGATGTTTGTGTGTGTGCTGGAGCCTGTAGGGGTGGAGGGTATGATTCGGGGGGGGGGCAACTTAGGGCAGCAGAGTCTGTCCTTGCCTGGACTTCCAATAGCCTGTGTATGGTTGTATGTTGAGCAGGAGGTGGGTGGTGTAAATTCTCCCAGCTCTTCCAGGCATCTGAGTCCACTCGCTTGGCCTCTTTGGCAACGAGAGAGGGACCAGGTGTCGGCTCTCGTACAAAGGGCTTTGATGCCAGAGTGCAGTCGGATGTCAGATTTGTAAAGAACCCCTTCTGCATAACTGTGTGTGTGTGTGTTTGTGTGTGTGAGAGAGAGAGAGAGAGAGAAAGAGAGAGAGAAAGGTTGGAGACCAAGACCGTTAACTTCAAGTAGCTACTACAGCATGAGAGGAACTTCAAATCAGGAAGGCTTGATATTTGGTAACACTATGTCAAGCTCATCTTAAAGATCTTAATCTAGTACTTAAAATTAGAGCGTTATTAGCTACATCACTTGATGTCAAAAGGCCACTTTAATATGCTTAAATCTTCTGATAACATTCATGATCAGATTCATTGAAAAAAGTCTTTGAGAAAATCACTAAAAGCACTTCATTTTTTACTTGTACGTTTCATTTTTCAGTGGCTTCCCTTCCTCTGTTGATTTAAAAGAACAATCAGGCTCCCTGCAGTACAGAGATAAAGGTGTCAGGTAAACATCAGGTTACAGTTTGAGCAACAGTTCACTTTCTGCTTTCTAAAATAATATGCAGATTCAATACCAAGGATAAAACTGCACATCAAGTAAGCTCTCAAACCTTTAGGTAATTAAGAAAAACAAACCTACCACTTAGAATAAAAATAGCCAGCAGTAAAAGAAAGGGCTGAAACTAACTATTATTTTCATCACTGATTAATTTGATGATTGTCTTCTTAATGAATTTTATAACATGTTTTGAAATGTCTTGTTTTGTCTCAACAACAGTCTCAAAAACTCAAAGATATTCAGCTTACTAATATATAAGCCAAAGAAAAGCAGCAAATCCCCATATTTGAAAAGCTGGAACTATAGGTAATATTTAGCATTTCTGTTTAACTTAAACAATTATTGGATTATCAAATAGTTGCAGATGTTTAGATCAACTAACATGACTAAAAATTGACTAATCTTTTCAGCTGTAAAAGCACCTGAGGGCACAAATCTCCAGTGGAAGTGGAAGTTAAACAATTGTAAAATATTTTACATTGCTGACCATCAGCTGGAAGAAGTAAATTTTATGGCTTCTCTGAATACTTTTCTGGAACAATTCATTCAGCAGGCTTTAACTATAGCAAGCTTGTACTACGGGTCAAAAGAGGTTGATGTTTATCATATTGTCATAAAATGACTCTTAAAGTCATGGGTCTAATGGGATGGAAATTGTTTTATAATGCCTGTCTAAGCAGCATAAATTCATACAGTTAACTGACAAGTGTGGGCCCAAGTGGTTATGACAGCATTTGGCAGGCTTTAGGTCATATTTATCTCCACTGCTGTCAATTTCGCCAAACCGTCAATAATGGTTCATCCATCATTGTGCATTTGAGTGTCTTCAAGGTGATCTTTAACACTTAACTTCATGCATTTGAAAAGGTTGCGGTTCCTGCTTATTCTATAGGGTGGACGATTTTCTCATTTGCTCGGTGAAGGCAGTAACATTTTTTTTTTCTTAACATACAAAAGCCAAGGGCCATTAAGGATGTGCGCTCTCAGTAGTACATCAAACCTGAGATAGCAGTGTTTGACGGGCACTCCCTCATTGCCCTAACATGGTCGACAGACTCACTCCCTAGAAGGTTAGAGTACGCTTAGCATCTCAATGAGGCTAGTTCTGTCACAGGTCAACACTATGCTGCTGAGTTCATAATGAGGAGGAAAGGTGAATCCCTTATTTTGGGATTTGGGTTTGTGCTGTCTGCACCAATGCCACACTGCCCTTGAAAGAGGCATTCTCATTATGAATCGTCAGGATGCTGGAGAATCACATTGAAAATTAAATATGCTTATTAAAGGTGATGGATAAACGGATTATGTTTTAATTGGTCTGTTATTATGAGTGGTTGATTGGATTGTCCTTCGCAGGCTATTGATCTTGGGGCTGAGGTTGATTAAGAAGTGGACTGAGCAGATAATGAGTGAGTTTCAATGCGCATGGAGAATTTATATTATATATTCAGGACAAGATGCCCTGAAGTATTTAAAGTCTTATTCTAGCGTAAAGACGAAGCTCTACTGGTACTTATTTATGTATTCACGTACTGTATAAGCTTTATTTTAATTTTGCAGATGTTCCAGTTGATTAGTCTGAAATATAGCAATGCACCATACATTATGAGCTTATAATATACTTTGAATATAAAACCACAATCTGCAAAGTAACAGTGACAAAGGTAATCAGACAAATGTAGTTAATGAATGCAATATTTTCATCTGAATTGTATTAAGTTTTCACAAAATGTGAAATATGCAGCAATACTTGAGTAAAGCTCTGTTACTGTCTATCTGTGAATAAAATAGACTGAATAAATCTGAATAAATGTGATGTGGCTTTAAAACATATTACAAACAAAATACAGTCTTTCATTTCTAAATGGAGAATAAACTGTGTTTTCCTGTGCAAGATTTGGTCCATGTGGCTCTGAAGGCAAAGGTGACATCTCACTATGACTTGGGGGTAAAGGTGTTTATATACAGACTGCCAGCATGACTCACATTTCCTGCCACCCTGAGCACAGTCTGTTCAGGTCACACACCCGGAGAAACCCCCTCCATTGTAGCTAACCTAACAACGATGACCTGTGTGATGCAACAGAGGGCTTTTCCTCTCTTCTGTGAGTTTCTACATCATATGTCCCAACAAACAGACCTTTACCATGTTGTCTAAGGATTTTCGGACCTCTGCATTTTACTGAAACACAGAACTTGGTCTATAGTAAACCTTCCATATTATATCATTACATTTTCCCATTAAAAGCTAAACAAACAAACAATCACAAAAATCATCCCCATGTAAGAATTTTGTAACCATAAGCCAAAGTGTTTAGCTGCTATGGATCAGAGATTTATATGATAACAATAATGGCATAGGTTGTTAAATAAAATATGTATTGGACATTTGAACTGTTGCTTTACTGCAGTAGTTTAATTTCCACCATTTTATAAAGCACTCCGTGCAGACTGTATGCATTGTGTCCAACAATGCCTTTTAGCTATTCTCAAATCTCCCTCAAACAGACACGATCGCTGTGTTTCTGCCAAAAGGCAAGCTGCAGGATACATGAAGCTTAACCTAAAAACAGAAATGCCCATTTTAAACTCTCAACTGCGAGTCTCCTTTACTGAATGCTGAACGTCAGTGGACCTCTTGCCATGCTAAATGACATTTTACACTGTCTCAGCTGAGATGAGAGCACAGAGTCAGCTCAGCTCAGTAATGCACTGGGTTAGCAGAACCAGGTTTTACATTTATTATTAAGATAAGACTAGTATTTGCCTCAGAATATGTTGGACAGCTGTCCATCATGTATAAAATGGCACCAACGGAACAAGCCAATGCATAACCAAAAAAGTCAACAAAAGGGAAAAATAAAGAAGCTTTTCTGTGCTCTGATGTTTACTATTTATTTAAAAGAATCAAACAGAAGAAATAAAGACAATTTGTTTTAAAAGAATTAATATCAGAATAATATAGACAGATTTATACTGTATACTGATATTTAGAACACAAACGCAGAGGCAAACCTGATGAAGAAGAATAAAAACATAACAGACAGCTGAGAGAGAAAGAGAAAGATGTTCCACAAATGTGGTGTTAAATAACTAAATGAAGTGTTACCAGCACTTGTCCTCTACTTTCTTCATCTTTGTCTTCTAGCAGCAGCATCCTGAACAATGCTTTAAGAGCAACTCTCTAGTGATCACATGATTGATTACATCATTACGTATGGCCAGAGAAGGAAAAGCCAATCAGAGATCGAATCCTCAAATACCACATTACACATTCTTTTGAAAAAAAAAAATTAGCTTATATAATTCTAATTTTCAAAACAGTTAATTTTATTGGTGTGAAATCTTTAAACATCTGGGAATAATTAACAGCAATTTAATATTTGTATACATATATAAATAGGGATAAAATAATAGGAAAGTACCTGAAATGGAAACAAACTTCTCTTGTAAGATATTCTGCTGTTGGTAGATGAGGCATGACAGAGAAATCATATCATAGAGAGAATTCATTACCACACTGACAAGTGCAGACAGTGACGATGCTTATAAAGTGATTACAAATAAAATCACTGCCAGATTTATTCTTGTTTGTTTGCACTCCTGATAAATGCCAAAAAAAAAAGGAAACAAAAAAAGTTCAACTACTAATAATAGGCTAAAACTAGTCCATTTTTAATTATACTGCTGCAGTTAATGTATTATTCATCATGGCCAATGATATTTTGTACAATCACACAGAAAACAGAGCTGTGCTTTTATTGTCCTGTTATTCACTGTAACAAGTTTGGAATCGGTCCCTGTTGTCCAACTCAATTTTCCAGTTGATGCAACAGTAATTTGCAACCTACTGTTTAAAATGCAGCACTCTGGTCAAGAAGAATTAGAAAAGTCTTGCCTTCAAGTACTGTACACTTATGTGAAGACCATGTAAAATTCATAAGGAGAAGGTGGAGTCCAGATTGAAAGGTGAAGGGTCAGATATATAGGGTAGGTATTTTTAAAACATAATCTTTAAGATTAGCAGTTAATACTCTGTAAAGTTCATTTGACATTTTTACATAAAAAGGAATCAGAAAGCAAAAAAAGATAAGTGCCCAATGTGGAATTAGTGGTCAGTAGCATTCCCAGTGACTATGCAGAGACTATGCATAACTCCATATCCAACTCACTGAGTGACCAAGTTTCAACTCCCTGAGTCACTGCTCTGGGCTGTCTCTTCAAGCGGTCAAGCAAAAAATATTAATGGGAGTGGACTGCCAAATCTCCTTTAAAAAAAAACATCAATAACAAAGTGAGCTGTCAGCAGCAAATGCAGCACAGCAGTTCCTCGAACTGTTTGCTCTGTGTGCACAATACTTGAAATTTTACCAGACACTTTTTCAAAGAAAGAGGTTTACAGAAATGTTCCTGCCAAGGTGAAGGACACACATGAAGAAACTCGAGCACAGTGAGATGACGGACTAGGGAGGACGGAGAGTATCGAGGGAAGCAATAAAACAAACCTCGCTTATTACATTGTTGCTCCGCCTCACTATAAACACAGGATCGCCATTGGAGGAACCGTTATCATTTTATTTGAAGAAGAAGAGCAATGGATGGGGGGGGAAACAGCAGCAGAAATAATTAAAAGTGCCCTTATCATCCCTGTTTTCTCCAAGCCACACGGGAGAGGCAGCATTAAATGTCACTGCAGAGAAGTTCACTTTGAATTGTGTGTGTCACTCTCTTTTATGAATTCATTTATTGGGCCGCATCTCAACTCAATTTGCAAGGCAACTTTTCTATAAAATAAATAAATAATTCTCTTCTTCTCCCCAACGTGTAGTCATAGTGACATTAAAGCGCAGAGCAAAAAGTGATTGTAGCATTTTGAAATTTGCATACAATTTCTCATTTTTCAAAAACGTACTTAAGTGAAAGCAAAAGCACCGTTTTCACTTAATGAGCTATCTGTAGTCATTTGGACCGACGTCAGCTCTATTCCAAATGAGACTACAAGTGTCCTGAATACTCAATGCAGTTTGACATGCATGTAATGTCATATAATTGCTCTTACCACCGTATGCAAATTAAATAACTTTATCCATCAAAAAGTATAACTGCATACCTGTATTCAGAAAACTAACACAGTAATTTTGTTTCTAAAATAGATTATTCCTCACTCATTATTGTGCTCCATTCTTATCTCTCACCCCACTCCACACTCTCTAATTTGCTCTCTCTCTCTGTGTATTTGCTACTCCTCTCATGCACCATCATTAGGACGTTGTGTCAATGTAGTCAAACTGTTGGCTAAAACTGTTGTATTCATTAGCTGTGGTGCAGCCACTGCATTGCAGAGTCGCAGAACTGATTGTCGTTTGTCACCTGAAAACTGTTTTAACCACAGTACGTCGAAACACATACGTAAACACAGGCTTCACACTCGCCACAGGCAGCGCTGGAGTGTGAAAATGTTGGTTGATATGGGTCGACTCCAGCCACTGTAATGGAGTTAGCTCACCTTTGGTATCCTGACTGTCATCTCCCACTAACTTAGCAGGATTTGGACAATGGAAACGTCTAAAGATACTGGAGTTACTATTATATGTTGAAAGGGGACAGAGCCCTGGCTCATATCATATGATTCAATTTTCAACATTTTAGTCTTCATTTAATCAAACATAATCCTTAATGCTTTAAATAAATCTCTCATTAACCAAACAATGTAACAACAAACATCCACCGACTTTCTATTGATTTTACATTCAGTTGTAATTATGCTGAGATACAAAGCATAATATCTGAAATGTTGTGCAAAAATGCAAACCTGAAGTTATGTTAAAATGTAATAAAGTAATGTAGCGATGTCAAATAAGACTTTTCTCCTAAGAAAAATGACACAATAGGTTGTAATGTCAGTCACCCATAAATGACATATAGTTACATTTGAGTGACAGATGCCATCTGGCGGCTGTAGAAATAATGACCCAGAGCAGTGGCGCAGTTGAGATGAAGTCTACAGTATGTGGACAAATTTCCTGATTCAGAGGAGGAGGGGGTGGCCGGAGGGATGAATCTAAAAGTGGATTTTGCCACAGGAGACCGCTGTTCATTTACTGTTTCTGTTTTAACCCACACCACGTTTCCATAATCACTCCCTAATCCTAACCAAGTGGTTTTTGTGCCTAAACCTAACCAGTGATTTGTAGCAGTTTTGGAAAGCACAGACGAATCATGCCGATTACTGCTGATACAGGTGCCAGAATTAGAAAATGCTCCTATGTGTCCTTCTGGAGTGCATTGTCAAATGACATATTTGGTTTAATTTGGAGGACTTGTTGTGTAAAACAATTGCATAATGCCATTCATACTGTAGGAGATGAAGTTTGTATATTACTGAACTGAAATGATCTGCCATACAGTTACTTTATGCTATAAATTATGGGAATTTAATTAGAGCCATATAAGTTTGCCATACCCAATGCAGATATATTATACAGCAAGAAAAAACACACTAAATCAACAATACTGATTTAATTAAGAACTAAGTAAAAATCAGAATGTGAGATTTTATTTTACAACCTCTTCTAAAAGCACCTATAATGGCGACTGTATTTAACTCTACAGCCAATAATTCCATACAAATCCAGACATGACAGCAATGCTGCAGTGGGCTATAGGTGGCTTGGAAGTCAGTGTTACCAGGGGATCAACAACCCTGAAAATTCCCCTTTAAGCAAATCCAGGCTGACTGCTTTGACAAGGTGATGTCACACAGCCACTCACCGCTGCTGCTTTCCTCTGCTCGCAGCTTTCAATTCCACTGGAGGGAAAATAGTGCCGGCTTAACAGCTTGATTGGTCAAGTAGCACATCAGAGACACGAGACAACAGTCAGTCTGTCAGCTCAACACTGCTGTGCTTAGTTTTCTTTTGTTTGGTCATATGGAATAAAAGGCAAAAGATAATGGGTATTGACATCTTTGGTGGATTGTCTCACAATTTCATTGCTAAGAAAAATAATAACAAAGTGAGCTGGATTCTTAAAACTGGATAGAAAAAAAAGGTTGCAAAGCTCCATTTAGAAATGATGGAGAGGAGAATCTCCCTGAATGTTCCCTGCAGAGCAGTGTGCCGAGGCTATATACCATGAATGACCTCCTGCCCAGTGCTCTGCTGACTATTTCATTTACAGACAGGAGGTCACAAGGGGGACATAGTTTGGACTCTGCAAGAATTCATTACTCCAACCCCATTACCTTGAATAGTAAATGAAGTCCTCGGAAAAAGGTGGTATTAAAAGAGCTACGGGAAATGTGCTAGCTTCAAAAATATAACCGCATTTGGGCTGCCAAAGGTTAACTCGTAACATTTTCCCAGTGGCAGCTGCAGCATCAAGGCGTGCTTGATGCCAATCTGTGAGGAGACACAATGTGTTGCTTATGATGTCAGTGACTGGGGAAATTGGAATCTTTATCTCTCCTGCTCTCTCTCTCTCTCTTTATGTCTCTGTTTCTGTCTCTCTCTCAGTGACTGCCAGGTTTCTGGCATTCCAAACATGTCTGGGTTTGTTAATTAGAGATTGAGAGAGAGACTATTGTGAGTTTATTGTGGTAAGGATTCCATCTTTGATAGGCTAGCCAGGAGTTAAAACAGTTATCTGTTTTTATGAAGTCAGATATCATCAGATAATGATCTTAGGGTTGCAGTGTTGCCAGAATAGTATTGCTAGGCTGTAAAAACCCTCTCAAATTTAGCCATTCCCTATTTTTGTCTAGTAAGGTACAACTTAACATTAACTTTCATGAGGTTTAATGGTTACTTGAAATACTGTAAGTAACTAAGGGAAACAGAAATTAAATAAGTCACAGTCAGTCTAGACTGTAACCTTTTTATTTTTTTGTCATAGAAGAAAAATGTGGTAAGTTGTTTCAGCAAATGGCGCCATAACAACAATTATGACTCAACAAATGTATAATTTACTCCTGCTCTCTTGCAGAGAGTTTTATTAGAGGACCAATAACACTCATGTCTGTGCATTAATGTATGTAGGAAGCTGGAAAAGAATGGCTTAAATTAGCATGAAAACTGTAGGCAGGGTGAAGCTAGCCTGGCTAGCTTATCAACACCTCTAAAGCTCACTAATTAACATGTTTCTCATTTGTTTAATACATACACAAACAGAAATGTAAAAATGTCAAGGTGCGGTTTTATGGGGAGTTACATGCTGTTACTATTTCTTGGCGGACAGCATCTGTGGGCACAGTGACTTCCATGAGTTTGCCAGGATACAATGCGCACAGTGTCCCTGCCTTCAGCCCCACGCGCTCTTCTTTAGCCGTTGTCATTCTCCACCTGTCCACCAGATGCACCCGGACTTTCCTGCCTGGTTCCCACACCCGCCTGCTCACCTGTTGCCACTCCCCAATTGTCTTCACCTGCTGCTCATTACCCCATCAGCACCAGTACTATATATATATACCGCTCCTCTGTTAACCATTCTGTGCCAGTTTGTCAATGTACACTTTTGTTCCAGCCATCCTGTATTCTGTTCCCTGTTCCTGCTGTTTAGACCTTCTCCCTGTTTATAACCTGCCTGATTTGCCCCTTTGCACTTGTTTGCCTATTTTGGACTGCCTTCCCATTACTGACCTGTAAGCCTGTTTTTTGGGTTTGGCCTTTTTCATTATACCTGTCTGCCTTGGTGTCTGCTTTGGGGTCCCCCCTACCATTGACCCTGTACACACACCCGTGACATGCTTGTAGGCCTATATTTGACATAGTTAGCCGTTTCCCCTTGCTTACAGACTTTATGCTAAGCTAAGCTAAGCTAATTGTTGCTTGGATCCAGCTGCATGCTTAATGCATAGACATGAGAGTAGCTAGTATTGATCTTCTCGTCTAACTCTTGGCAAAAAAAAGCATATATTCCAAAATGTCAAAACATTTTTTTCAAAGATTTATGTCCTCAGTGGGAATGAATAGGGTTTGCTGGTACAGTCTTTTTATAGGATTTGTTGACATAAATCTAGAATAACACCAGTCCTGTCCTTTAAGTCATTACATTTGTTGCACGTCTGAATATGTTAAACTGCACGGCTTTATTTCCGTACATTTCCCTATCAAACAGTACACTGTGGTGATTAGCAACCTTTACATATAACTTTGCTCTTTTTCATTTAACCCCACCCCAACTTGTTCTCTTCCCTCCTCTCTCTATCCCCGCCCTACTCGCTGTGCTCTGGGGGTGGGAGGACGAGGGAGATGGGTGCATTAATAATGCAGTGCTGCCTGGAAACCAAACACGCTGCAGCGGAGTGCTGTGTAGAATTCTAAAGAGGTATTTGTTCGTACGCTGATGCCACCCTCTTCCCCCCCCCTCCTCCCCCCTGCTCCTCTTCGCAGCCCTCTCCTCTCATCTTTACGCTGCCCACCCCCCACCTCAACAGCCGTCCAGCATCAGTGTACAGATCTGTTCCACTTAAGAGACGTCTACTGTATGGACTAGGAGAGGGCTCGGGTATAGCCCCCCCCTTGAACTGTTGCTATAATCATGACGATGCTTTAAGAACTTCCACTGAATTGGCTTGTATAGCACTCATACTTTTCTCCTAGAGATCAGCTTTGCAATGCAAGAAGGAAGTTGTTGTGGCTCTGAAGCTGAACTGCAGTGAAAGACTTCTGTTGTGCATTCTCCATACAGCAATATGAGGGGAGATGGCATAAAATGTTTTCATGAGTCAGATAGAGATTGCATAACAGATAGTTGAAAGAACACAGCGCTTCAATGTTCTTAAGTTTGAAGCTGTCAATTCAGGTTAGCTGTGCCAATGTTGTACTGTATATTTGTGTGTGTGTATGTGTGTGTTTCTTTTTTTCCTACAATCTGATTTCAAAGGACTTTCTGTATATCCAGTTAAATTGTGCGTGTAATTCCATTACTTTTTTCTCTTTTGTCATATTTATGAGTCATCTTTGAAGGTTTAAGAAATCACTCCCAGAGTTATGAAATACTATTAAAACAGTAAGATAAATTCAAACGGTATCACCACAGTTAATAGAGTTGCTCGAGTACAAAAGAAGTATTTGATTTAAAACATTAAAAAAGTTGTATTAAATGTTAGATTATCTTAAATTACTACATCAAACTACATTTTATGAAGGTGTTGACATTGTCTTTGGGTACTAGCCTGCCACGCTGACTGGTAAGCTCACTTATGGAGAGGTTTGGGAAAAGAATATAAATGCATTTGAAAACTTTACGACTGTTTTTATGTGACGCAACTTATTGACCATCTTGCAGTTTAGGCAATGACAACACACAGTGAATGTAAATATAATCAAGTCCTGACTTTGGAGAACCCCAGAGAAAAGCTTTAAAAATGTACAAACTTTGTAATTCAGAATTGTGCCTTTAGTAAGCAATAGCACAGAGAGTTATTCCCTGATTTGGAAAAAAAAAATAGAGACATGTTCCCTGTTTCTTGAAACAGTGAACATCAAATGTGCATATTTGTGCTGTCCTCTTTAAATATTGGTAGTAATTTCAATAAAAATGGTGCACTGGTTAGCTGAGCACAGCCTTTTAAAATCTGGCTTTGATTCAAACTCAGATGCTCTCTGTCATCACAGTTTACAGTACTGTGCATTCTGTGACAGCCCCTGCCTAACCTAACTTACTGTACTGATGCTGGTGTGGTTATGAGTTACTGGTGTATTCCTTTGTGTCCTTAAAGGTACCAAAGGAACGTAGGCGTGGCAGCCAGCCAGATTCAGAGCACCTGGGCCTAACGCTCCCAAAAGATGAAAGGCCAACTCAGCGTTGTTGGGGCTCTCTCTCTCTCTCACCCGGACTCATCTCAACCAGCAGCTACAGGCTTTAGCTTTTGTTTGACTTTAGCTTTGTTTTTGCTGCTCATGCATTCACATTTACATTGCTAATGCTACTGACTGACACACTCCATATTTGTAGTTATTTCTTCAGTTGTTTACTTCATTAAAATAAATACCTTAACTTTACCACCATCTGTTGTGTCCATTCTCATATTTGTCATGGCCTAGGAGCCGGCATATGACAATTCAAACGAAGAACTGTTGCTTTATCTTCTCTTGAAACACACTTTTACTTATTAGCATCTCTTTTTTTACAGGAGAGAAAAAATGTTTAAACTTACTAAACGTAGACTACAGTAGGTTTCAGACTGGGATTTGGACAGTTAACTACCAGCTACTGTCAATTAAAGATTAACATGTCCGGTTCTGCATGCTATTATTTTTCTTTTTTTTGTTATTGTTGCTGGTTGCCCTTTGCCTCTCATCTTTAGTTCTTTCACTTTCACTGCTGATTAGCATATTCATCAGTTTTAGCTCTGCACCTGCTGCCACCCACAGATGAAAATGAGCAGATTAGCGATACATGACACTCAAATTTCTGAAGTTGATTTGGACTGACTTCTACTGTGGGAATCACTGGGATTGACTCCTGGAATCCTAAGAATTAACCACTGGAATCTGCTGTGTAAACAGCACTCAAGAGGGCATTTCATAAAAGCTTCAGAAGCATTTTACACAAATGTTTGTTAAATGCATAAAATGATCATCTAATCATCTCTGTAATACCTTCTCAGCACAATATCCATGGATACATCTATGCTTATTTGCTCTAGAGATGTTCTACTAACAAAAGGATCATTGTATTACTCAAGATCTCTGTTTGCTGTGGCCATGACATACAGTACAGTACTCCCTATGCAGCAGACTTCTCCCTTTTGTACAGGAAAACATTCAGCCTGAGCATAAAGGGAAACACACACCAATGGCATGTGATGCTCATCAAAACACCTGAACCTGTTGTTTTGTATGTAAGCCCTCACACCCGCAAGCAAGCAGGCAAATTGCCACTGTCCTCGGCACTGATGCTCGTCCGCTCTCCAGAGAAGCAGCAATTTTATGAAATTGGCTCCTTGGATGTGTCTGCTGGTGTCTGCTGCACATAAGACTGGTGGTGACACTTTTTGGAGTTGATCCTCTTACATTTAATTAATTACTGACTCAGTGGCCTCACTGAATTTTTGTTTGGGATATTCTATCCAAATGAGTTTTTTCGAGGTAGAACTTAAAGCTATGATCCAGAGGATGCCTGTACCCTGGTAAAATCTCCATGTCTGCTGTCATATTGTCCTAGCAGGTCTTTCATTATTCACTGTCTATAGAGTAATCCGCTGGCTGATTTATGTGTCGTACTCTCTAGTGACGGCGTCATTACTGCAGAGGCATAGTCGAACCGAATGCGGTTTTACTGAGAGTGAAAGCACAGTTGGATTGATCACGGTTGGCAATCACCCCGATTGATGGATGAAAGTGGCTTATGTGAATGTGCATGTTTTTCAGTATTAAAACACTAGTCTGAAATTGGTCCTCATCAGTTTTGGGTGAAAAGATAACGTTAACATTACCACTCTTGACAATCCAGTCCAGGGGATGGTTGCATAGAAACCTCCTGCCAGCATTAGTTTTCTTTTGCTAGCATATGATTATCAGCCAACAAATTTGCAAAACACGTTTGTCAGAAGGGCGTGCTGGGCTCTCCACCACCATCACTCATGTTGTTTAAAAATTGCATTTGAACTGAGTATTTTGCACATGCTGAAGACACTTTCTGAATGCTGTCCAAACCTTTCTGCCACAACCAATCCACACAGGCAAAATACTATGGAAACCATCAGGAAAGCTCACACTGCTCTGTGAGGATTTTGCTTTCTCTCGTCTTCCTGCACTTCACGTTTGCCACTACTGTTGCATCACTTCCCAAGTGAAACAATGTTTAGGCATCTATTAAAACTGGGCTAAACTTTGTTAAAAAGTTCACCTTTTTTAGACATCAAGCCTGTACATATCTGATGTTTCAACTGCATGTTGATAAATGTTTTTGAAACATGTAGCAGGTCAGATTTCTTAAGTGTTGTGGTATCAAAAAGTCTTCACACATGTAACTAAACCTCATTTTACTTACCATTTTCTCCACACCTTTAATTTGGACAAAATAATTTTGTAAAAGACCACATATCATACCATCATGATGTAATTCCACTGAAAGCAGTAATATTGATTTATGCTTTATTTGTCCCATGATATAGTTGGTATGTGCATTTTAAAGCCTTGATTTTCTTGTATCTTATTACTGTAAGATGCATATCTGAAATTACAACAGCTTCACTGAGGCCACCTTCATGAAAAGGACACCCTGAGAAAAAA
Organism: Scomberomorus guttatus; assembly: GCA_038419695.1. Lineage (NCBI taxonomy): Eukaryota > Metazoa > Chordata > Actinopteri > Scombriformes > Scombridae > Scomberomorus > Scomberomorus guttatus. Next base: position 13,993,206 of record CM076453.1, on the reverse strand, counting down.
AACAAGTAGTGAAGTGCTCTTGTTGGTCAAAAAATGTCCTGTGTTGGACATCTATAGTATATACAGCCATAAATATCTCATAATGAGCCAGCAGGTCCTGTCAGCTCTGCAGACCTATGCAGTAGGAATGAATTGACCTGCATTTAATCAGGGAGGGGGGGTGTCCACTGGGAACCTGAAGGACTTCAGCTGAACTCAGAGATGGCCGGGCAGAAAGTTCACACTGAGTCAGACTGCATCTGTAAGGAAGACCGATCATCCACTCTGGAAGACCTTAACAGTACAGGCAGATGCACAGTCTTTTCTTCTGTCCATGCCTATTCCCAAGACAGTGCCCAATCCAAACTTATTGATCGACAGGGTTTCATGGCCTGTTCAGCACTAAATCTCTAAAAGATCTATTATTTACTGTACTGCTCAGGATTTAGCTGTTGAGTTGTCATTGACTGACATATATTTTTTAAACAGTGTGGTGTTCTCAAGCAGTACTCTATTATAAAGTTCAAGTTTAGGTAGCTATAACTTTATTACCCATTAAGGAAATTCACCTGGCCTGAGGTGCAAATATCTTTACAAAACGGTAAATGGACTGCACTTATTTAGCACCTTTCTAGTCTTCCGACCACTCAAAGCGCTTTTACACTACAAGCCACATTCACCCATTCACACATGAATTTATATGCTAAATCAGGGGCGGCCATGCAAGATGCCAACCTGCTCATCAGGAGGATCTAATCATTCACACACACACTCACACACTGATGGCACAGCCATCGGGAGTAATTTGGAGTACAGTATCTTGCCCAAGAAAACTTTGACCTGTGGACTGAAGGGGCCTTGAATCGAACCACTGATCTTCCGATTAGTGGACGACCTGCTCTACCTCCTGAGCCGCAGCCGTCCAGACAAACACAACACAAAACAGTGCATCAAAAAGGTGAGTGAACATAATCTATCCCCCAACTTAAGTTGCTATATGATTTAATTAGTCTCTTTTAAATGTAGATGATATATAGAAACATACCAGAGCCAATAACCCATCTTCTGATGCAGCTTTACCCAGGTACTGTAAAATACATTAGCTAATCTAAAACCCAGACATTGTTTCGGTCATTGCTCAGCGACTCATTGCTATTTAATAAAGCCGTATGCAACCAGCTAATGTGTCTCTTAGGTATAATTTAGAGGGTTTTTGTAATAAAGACAAATGTTGGTTCCATTTGTAAGCTCATTCAGAGTCTTGGAATTAATTAATTCATTACTCAAGTCTGCATGGGATCCCATTACTGAATATGTGTTGCAACATTTCTTTTAATGTACTGGCGAGATATGGCACCTTATAAAACCAGTTTAAGGCAAAACAGTGTCTTGATGATGTATTGAAGACTTCTTTTAATTCATGTGTTTGTTGAAAGCAGACAATATGCATGTGGTCACATTTACTAAATCAACTCTCCCCCCAGGACAGCCATAAAGTTTGATATTGCTTATTTTCTTATTCAATTTAAATTTCACATTTACAATAAATGTCTTCTTAGAGTAATGTTTTTAAGTGTTTATAAATTATACATTTGAATGAATTCAATTAGCATAAATACTTGTCTATAATTAAATGCACAGACACTTTTGTGGAGAGGAAAAATACATTGTTGTAGGTACTATCATCTTTAATAAATTGAGGTACCTCGCTCTCTCAGCTTGCTACTGGGCATATTTTAAAGAGAGTACTGTGTTAGCACAGCGTGTTATTTTGTCCAAGCCACACTTGCGGTAATATGTAACCCAAACCACATAATTTAGCATGGAAAAAAAGAAAAAAAAATATTCCTGGACTGCTTGGAATCAGCAGGCGTGGAGTTGTAATATTTAAAAAATATTCATATTAATCCTTTTTTGTGTTTTTGCTTTCAGTATTGATGCATGTATGTATTGAGAATGTGCTATACTGTCCTATACTGTGCAGAGATACAACATACTGTATGTGGCCTGATCGGTGCTCTGAATATATTCTCCAAACAGTTTTTTCATGCAAATCTATGTGTGTGTGTGTGTTTGCACACAGATAATGTTTATGTGTGTGAGCCCTGTGTTTATAACAGCAGGAGATCAGGAATAGTTTGCTGTGCCTGCTCAAAACAAGTGGTAGATTTAGGTTGATTGGGTAGTATTGCTGTCCTTAACATTTTTGCCATTCAATTATTGTCATTCTGCAGCCGCCCACAGCTGGTTCCTATTGAAATACCTAGTTATGTAGTAATGGCAATGTGGATTCAACAATTTATTTCAAAAAAATCAGCACATTCATGGTTCACATATTCCTTGTGTAGGTGTCACATGTATTTCTGTATACCTGTCGTTCCAAAAGGAATGGCACAAATGTTTAAATGAATCTATTCATGTAGACAAGAAAGGAAGCCGGCAGTTTCATGTCCCTGCCCCTGCTTTTACATTGTATGTATGTCCATTAAATGAGCTTTCAGTTGCAGACACAAAGCCAGCTTAATGTGCAAGAGTGTAGAGACGCACGTTGGAATAAAGAACTGACATTTTGGTTTGGCTGTGATAAATACTACATGAACACATGCTGTGGTTTTGGCGTGAGCCCCATAAGACATCAGAGCTGTCATAAGTTGTGTACTGACCCAAATGTAATTAATTTATGAGAATTTGCCTTGGAAAAAAAAAGAGGTGCAAAAAAAAAAAGCTTGGTTTAAATGAGAGGTGAAGATGTGAAAAGTTGCAAGATCTTGTAGCCTCAGTTGACTATTCTGTATTCATGGTGTAGTGCTGGCCACTCCAAAATAAATGTCAGACCAGTGTGAGGAATTCTTAAGTGCTGTCACATATTGATCTCTGTCTAATAGAGTTTTTAAACAGAGATTCATGACTTCAATAGATGCCCTTGATATCAAGCATTTTACCTCTGGACTTTGACCATCAAACTTTCACATTATGTCATTTCATTTAACTACCTGTATTTCTTTGCAGTGAGAATGCCTGCAGTGTGACTAGACTGTCATCTGTTGGTTATAATTTCAGATGTCAGCTTTACTGACTGATATTATTATCGGCTGTAATATAATATTCTAATATATTGTGAGCATTTGCAGTAATTACAATTCAGGTTATATTTATTGTACAGAACTGTGTTTACTAAAACCTGACTTGGCTATTTAGGACTGTATGGATGGATGTGTTCTGGCAGTTGATCTGAGTTATTTTGCATTTTGTGTGCATTCTACTATGTGATTGTTTGTGTAATATCTTCCTCCAAGGCAGGATGACACAATCAAACATCTGCTAATCTGAGTGTGGCCATGAAATGAAGCTGCATGAAGTCTTGTAAACAATTACTGGTCCTCCTTGTCCTCCAAGCAGCTGAACATCTCTTTCTTTCTTTCTTTCTTTCTTTCTTTCTTTCTGTCTGTCTGTCTGTCTGTCTGTCTGTCTGTCTGTGTCTCTCTCTAATTATTATTGCCCTGTAATCAGGCTGTTATTGTACCTCTTTTGTGATTTTATTTCCATAGAATTCCCCTGTGGAGTCCTAACCTTTAGTAGTCTTTTAATATGCCAGCTCTGCTCCCACTCTTGGCAAGCAGGATGGCAGTTTCATTTCTGTTGGTGAGACTGTAATATGACAAAATACCCTCCCAACCCCTCTAAATTCCACCGGGGGCCAAAATGAGTCGACAACAATTCATGTGTCACAAAAAGCCTTCAACTGAAATGTAAAGAAATGTAAGAATATATCAGGATTGTAAGCCATTCTCATACCTTTCTATGCCTTTCCTGATGCATGCACGGGGTTAAGAATAAGACAAAGCAGCCTGTGTGTCAGATTTCTATCAAGATAGTTCTTGACTACTACTTAATACTCCATTAATCAATATTCTTTATATTATAGATTAAAGTACAATGTGGAAGGGGTCACTCAAGGTGGTGATGAAAGCAAATTTTCACCCAACTCTGCAGCTTTTGAGCCAATATTAGTTCATTGTTTTAGTTTAATGACTCACAAATCTTCTTGTATGGCTCAGTCTCACTGCTCTCATCAAACCAATTTCCCAGCAGCAGGCAGCTGTTTTTAAACTAAAGAGTCTAATAAAATGACTAGCTGCTAGTTATTTTTGTACAGAGCTGAAGAAGACAAAAACCGAGCTAAAAGGAGAGCCTCTCTAGCATTTTGGACCAAAATTAGTCATGTGACTAGAAACTTCAAATGAATGCCAGTGTTGCTGCTGGATGTGTAAACAAGCAGCTTTTTGCAAACATGTGTGCCAATTTTATCAGCCGAACAATATGTTAGGTTGTGTATTTGTAAGTTTGTTTTGGAGATTTTCTGCCCCTGAAAAATGGCTCAAAAAATAATGAATGCAACTTGAAGCAACTTTAAATAAAGAATTGTATATATTTGTATGTATTTATTTCGGGAAATGCTGTCTTCTGTCTCACTGAGGAGTTTGATGAGAAGATTATTTTATTCATTTTTTATCACTGTGCATCTCACCCATTCATACCAGGCTACTATCAAGGGTAAATTCCTGTTTGTGGTTTATTGCCATTCACACAAGGCCTTGATCTGCAGTTGTAGTCCCGTGCACATCACTGTTAAACCATGCCAGAGCTGCATGTGCTAAGAGCTGTCAACTTTCAATTCAATAAAAGTGGTTCCTGCAATGTTTATGCTGGAGATTCAATATGGCAGTGGATTGATTTGCGTAATTTAATGGGATTTTTGTTCTTTATTTGGGCACTTCATTGAAAGTTAGTGCATCAGCTCTGTTCTACAATCACACTCATGTGTCTCTGTGATTGAGAATTGAAGAGTGGAATTTATGGTTTAAAGAGCTACAAATCACTGTCAACCTCACACAAACACAGGAGGAAACGGATGACGCGGTGTGCATATCATGTCAACTTATGTCTTTTTGTCAGTTTTTCCAAAGATTAAAAAAGAAAAGAAAAAAAGACACAACTATATTTCCCCCTTGCAAAAACATGGAGGCAGTTTTTTATAATAAAGACATGTTTATGATTCCATCTGCTGATGCAGTCAGCCAACAATTAGAACTAATAAAAACTGAATTGATAAAAGCTAAACTATAACCAACCCATGGGGCCATGGCACTCATTTAATTACTTATTTGTACTGCTTAGCTGTTGGTAAGAACCGGCCATTTGTTGTTTACTATCCATTATATGTCCACTTCTAGGAAAGAGCTAATAAATTGCTATTCCTAGCTATTTATTAAATTCATAAGTGCAGATTTTACTTACAATTTTGTGTGAATGAACAACCTATTTTTCATTCAGGCTGGTGTCTCCTCATTAAATTGAGTTCCTGTAGCAGGGAGGCTTTGTGTTTCTCACCAACTCTTGGTACTCAGCACAGATTGTACAGTACAGACATATTTAAAGCTCCATACTCTAAATATACATAATAAATATTATACACTGAGTATATATACTATAATATATAATATAATATAATATACAGTATTATATTTCATTTGTATAACATACAGTATTGTTCTTATGCATTTATGATGTAATTAACATGTGCCTACATGTAGGCGTTTACCACCAGTATCTGGCTTCACCAAAAATATTAATTCTGTTACAGCATTTGCATAACACACGTTGTCAAGCAAATCCTCAACTCTCTACTCTTGTTCAAACTGCTGCGCTTGCCAGCACATGATTACATATTATCTCCAGCACATAGAGCACATGGTACTGGAGAAAAATAAGGAGAGGACCAACATTAATGCCCTCAGAAGGAAAGTGGGAATATGTTAAAGGGAATAAGAGTGGAAATGTTGTATAAAAATGCCTTCCCCCAGGGCTTGTGGGGTTGATATAAACTGAAAGTACTCTCATGTGGGTTATAAATGACCCTTGTTTGGCACAAGATGTAATTTAGATTTTTCTTTTCAGATTTCACTGTATTTCACACTATGGTCATGCAGCCACTTGAACACTACAGTGCTATCTTCACTGGTGTAGCTCTTGTCTATAGGCCTATAGGCTGTTTACTGTCTCAGTGGGTGAAACGCCCTCCTCCTCTCAAACTGCTATATAATCTGACAGGTGCCACAGTACCCGGTCACCATATATAGTACTGTACATGGTTCCCTTCATATTATTTTCAAGAATAATGTGCTCTAGCATTGTTAGAAGGATGCCACCCAAGTATACCTTCTTTTAAAGGCCATCCACTCCAAATGTATTTACATTTTTGCAGGAGCAGCTTTTCAGACATTAAAAAAAAAATCCATCCTTTCCTGTTAAAGTGTTTAAGGGTGGATTAAAGGGTGGATTAAAGTGTTTAATACAGATACCGGTGGTGTACCTTGCATTTCTTGGCCCATTTTTGGTTGCAGCATTTTTTATTCTCACAGATAAGTGTGCCAAAAATAGATTATGTGCCATTGTTTGTGATATATCCTCCACAGCTATGACAGAATTTATGTCAAAAAAATGTTCACCTATCTAGTAAATTCCTGATGTGGTGTGAGCCCCTCAGAATCAAAGAGGAAGAGAGTCTTAATATAAGCACTGTTTGCAACATTAAAGGTAGAGTCAGTCATTCTGGAGAAAGATTGTTTATATTTGAACACTCAAACAAATGCACCCCTCCCTTCATGCTCCATCAGAAGCTCCGCCCCCCAAATTCATGGACGCACATTGTCAAAGCAGCGACCAAAAGAGAAATATGGCAGAATCCAAAGCGATGCGTCAGCTGTAGGGTCACTTCTGTTCCTCTCACACATTATCACAAACAGAAAATTTTTTTCATCTCATGTGAGCACCACAGTCCATCCACACTCTCTGCCTCTCTGCAGCCTCCCCACTTCTCACTCAACCTGCATTCAGCGTCTCTGTCAGCTGCAGCTCCTGGAGAGCTGAAAGGACAGCGGCCGGACAAACTGCCTTCACCAGGCTGACTGACAGCAGAAATTTACTGAACCAGAATAGTTCGCATGTCGGCTCCACAGGAAGAAATCAACAGTGTTTGTATTTACTGATTAATTGATATGGTTAATAAGTTGAAAACACATATACAGCAGGATGTTTGTGTGATTAAACAGCTGCCTGCTCAGATTACACTTCACTAAACATCACAGAAACAGACATGGAGTGTAAAAAAACACGGGGGGTCTCTGTGAGACTGTCTCGGATTCAGTGTGGATTGATACATTTAATGAAATGGAAGCATATCTGTTCCGTGAGGAAACACTTTCCATGTGAATTGGCCACAGCCTCTCTCTCCAGTTCGCCAGCCGTCCTCCACCATTCAACGGGGTGCTGGAGACAGGAGACTTTCATGTCCTCACACAGGCAGCTGCTCTGATGACTTCCCCCTGTCCTGTGCACAAGCACGAATGCCCCCTGCCGATTGGCTGGAATAGTGTTCTGTGGCTCAATCCGAGCCACTTTGTTTGTTTCCCATTTACAGAGCCAGTGCTGTGTATGAACATTAGATTCTTTTTCAGCGCACACACAGAACGGACTGCTAGTGAACTGTGAGGAAATATTCGCTGAATTTGACCAGAATAACTGACTCTACCTTTAAATAATCATTGTTGTAGGAATTCATCATACAGTAGAAGAGCTGGAGATTTATTCAACAACAGCAGACTCAGTGGACTACTGTGTAATGTAACTGCAAGACATCTGTTCAATGAGTAAAGGGAACTCAATCTTTCATTGCAGCTTTGCACTGATATCATATCAATAATATCATTATTTTCATTTCCTTCTACACATACTGTAACACCTGAGTGATACTCTCACTCCCCTCTTCTGGATGTTGTGAAATGTCACAAAATGAAGCACTGTAGAAGCAAATAAGGCAGCTTGGAGGAATGTGTGCACACCAAAAAGCAAATGAAATCACTTAATCACAATAAACTCTTTTTGATTGCATTAATTATCACAAGCTGATGATACAGTATTTTCCAGAAATATGCCCAATGTGCCTTCTCGCATGTCATTTGCAACCGCTGAGCTTCCCGACTGGGCCTGTTATCTTTGCTTTTTCATGGGGACACTAGCGATAGTTTTTTCTGGAAAATTTGGTTGCTTTGAGTTTTGGTTGCTGGAAGAAAAAGGACAGGGTCATCAGGAAGGGAGATGAGGGAAGAAAAAGCAGTAGGAAGAAGGAAGAATCCTTACAGAAACAATGGGGTTTCACCACTTTTGAGGATTGCTTCCTCATTTGCAGTTAGCGGCATGCACTTGCTTCATTAAAGCCTCATTATGTAATACAAGCATACAAGAACTGAAATAATATGACCTAATGGTGAATTAAATGAAATGTCAACAACAGTCCACTCTCTACCCAACCCAATTCCATCTCCACCAACTGTTTAAATATCTGGCGGGAAAAGACATAACATTCTGTCCTTTGTAGTCCAAATACATTTACTGTTCCTCTTGTAAAGTTTACATTTCTCCTCTCACATATTTAATTTTCCTGTCAGTGTCCTGACCACTCTTTACAACTCACCACAAAGCTAATCTTCCCTGTCATCTCCTACAAGGATTTCTTTTTCTTTTCTTTTTTTCATTGTATATCTACAACCCGCTTCACTTCTCTCTCTTCCTTCATTTCCCACTTCACACTCAATTCTGCAAATTTGGAGTCCCTCCTCTTGATCTAGCTGCACCGTCTCTGTTCCCCTGTCCTCTTTGGTCTCTTTGCAGGCCCTCCTTCAGTGGCTCTGTCTGGTGTGTCAGCCTGTGAAGCTTCTGTGCTATAGTACATCCTGTTGATAGGAAGCATCCTGTGCATCATCACTCCCAGCTGCCTGTGGGTTCAGCTGGCTCAGTCTGGCCCATCTGTGTGATCTTCTGCCAGATAACTGGGGTTTGGCTCTGCATGATCTGTCCCTCTCCAAATCATTTGCCAGGAGAAAGAGGTAGGGAGGCTGGAGAAAGAAAGGTGCAGGTTGGACAGAAAGATCTGCTTTAACTGCTCTGCTGTAGGGGGGCTCTCTGGGGCTCTACTCTGCTCTCCTGAGAGCACTATAGATTGCTCTTGTATAACAAAGGACAAAGGAGCCTTCTGCTTATGGAGGGATGTGTAAGGATGAACTCCAGGTGTGGTGATGACGCAAGTATCTAATCCTGCGTGACATTTAAATGCCATGACCACTATTGATATATGGTTGAAGTGCCTCTGGGACATTGTTCCTATTCCAAATGTCTCTGATATATTTTGAGGAAAAATCTAATAAAAGAAACGTGAACTAAGCACCGGGTTCTACATTTTTGCTGCCCTGCCTTGCATTCTCAGACTTTCCATTGTTTGACAGTGACTAGAAGCAATGTGAATGTGGCTCAGAGGACCACTGTGAAGGTCAGAGCTGAGAGGGCGTTCAGAAGATGTGTACAAGCTGGAGGTGCTGTGCCAAAGTAACTACATTCGTGATTTATGGTTGAGCTTCCTTAAAAGAAAAAAAAAAAAACCCGGCAACATCAGGAAGACAACAGTGTTCTTTTGTCAGCACACAGACATTTATCTTTAGAAACACTGTGAATGTTCACATAAGGCATTAAGTGTAAATAGGGAACAATTCTACTTGCATGAACACACAAAACAACCTTTATCTAGTCTTCCAACAAAATATGTCCCAAATGACTCATACTGTATGAGCAATGTTTGATCCGACGCCCCTATTGGCAGGACGACATTGTCAGTTCCTTTCAAAACCGTTATGAATTATTGTTACAAAATGATTCATATGGCTGATTACTGATCTGCTTCTGCTCAGATTAAGGTTTGGTTAAGTTTAGGCACAAAAACTACTTGGTTAAGGTTAGGGGGTAATGCTTTATTGTATGGCTAGGAAGTTTCCTGGAAAGAACCATGTTATTTAGCACTAATTATGAGTAAAAGAGATACTGTATTCAGCTGATACACTCCCAATAAAATTAATTCCAATTGCCACTGCACAGGGAGTACTGGAGAAATAATTTGTTGTTACATCTATTGGAACTGATTAACACTAAGGCTTGCTCAGTGCTTGAAGTGGAAAATAATAACTGCCAGTACTCCCCTTATTCACATGTTGGCATGTGTATCGGCCGGTATCAGCAAATCATTAAGTATTACATTCTGAATTTCTTCTGAAATATGATAAAGTGATTTTAAAATTTACAGTTGTAAAATAGCTGATATATCCTATCCTATCCATAAACACAAATTGATCCAAGCAAGCCTGTGTCTCAGAAAAGATACAGTGAAGTCACTTTGTCAGACAAGCTTGTTTCATAACAGGATTATTTTGGCCAAAAGAATTCATGATAATGATATTATTGTGATATCTATAGAAAATTTGAAAAAAACCCCAAAAACCTTTCAGTCAAATCATCTTTAACTTTGTTTATTGTGTGTTTTGCCTCTTTTCTGGCAAATGAATTACACTAAAAATAGAGTGTAGGGAGGTAGAGAGAGAGTCGGTAACCATAACTGTACAAAGTTTGAAAGAAGTTTGAACACACTGAAGTATAAGGTTTTTATTTCCGCCGGAAAATTTTTTGCAAACAGATGCCTGCAGATGACCTATATCTGTGACTTATTAGCTGGAAAACACAATAAGACCACAGCATGGAGCCTTAGGACCTAGTCCAAGTTCAAATTTAATAACAATACCACAGAAAATGAATATTTTAGACGTTTTTCTAAGGGTATGTCTAGGTCTAGGCTATTTAGAGACACTAAATAACCCCTGCTTTGTGGTAACTGAAGCATAAAAACATTATTGTGCTTTATTCCCCTGTTGAAACTAAACTTTGTGCATATAAAAGAGTCGAAACAAGTGCTATGGTGGAAAAGCAGTTCATAAAAAGTAAATCACAACAAACGATTTATATTTACATAATTTCCATGTTGCTTTATAAAAAGCAGTAAAGCGGCATCTGGTCATTTTCGGAATTTCATTGGCTATTTGAAGCGCCAGTCATCGGCAGAATCTGTTCCTATTGGCTTAATCTTTACACGAAAGAAGAGGGGCAGGCACTTCCTTTCAACACGGACTCTCATTGGCTATTGTAGGCTGTGGACAAGACATGGAAGCTCCTATTGGGTCAAGTGAGATGTCAATCAAAAGGTCAGAGTGCAGCCGCCAATTTGATACCAAGATGTGGCTAATGTTTACATGCTAATGTGAGATATGACGGAGAACACTTTGGAGGAGTGATGCAACATCCGTTTGTGGATATTTATTGATGTACTAATGTGTTTTTGGACTAAATATTTTGCTGGATTGGATCGACTGGACCTTTGCCAATGTAACAAGATCGTTTTTGCTGGAGTTGTATCATTCAGCGGAATAATATGAGGCTTCATAGGTGAGTAGCGTGAATTTTGTCATTGTTTGTTGGAGGTCTGACAGAGGCGTTGATTGTACCTGCTGTTGTGATTTTATCATGAAATGGTTTGCATTAATTGAATCACAAGAATCTTAGCTTTCCAAAGATGTGTGCATGAGTACCCACTTAAGGAGACGAGTTGTGTACATAGCATAGTTGTCGAGCTAACAGTGTGATGGCCCGTGGACGGGCCGCTGGTGTTATGTCCCAGCTGGTTTTCAAGCTAACTGGTTTCTGTACCTAACAGCAGCAGCTGTGGTCTGCCTCTATCAGCAGATTCGTCACACATTCAAAGACACATAACTGGCGATTTTCAAGTCGCATCTCACTGCTACTACTGCTGCGAATATGATTGTATAAGTGAGCACTACATCACAGCTACCTACGAAAAAATAAAGTTAAGAAAATATAATCTTTGCAAGATCGTGTGAGCTGGATTTAATCTCACTAGAGCAAAAAGCTATATATCACCAACCACCTGTTTACTGTGAGCCACTCAAGCTTTCACATTGTTTGTTTCCATCACATATCGGTAAATTACGTCAGCATCCAGGTAACATTTTGTTTTGGGTTTACTCAAAACAACAGGTTACCTTGGGCTTGTCTTAGAAGATACCTGAACATATTTATTAAGGTTTTTTTTCTCGAGGATACAAACTTATTGACCACTACATTACAGCTCCTAGACACTACACATTATGACAAAGAAATACTTTATAGACCGATAAAATATTACTTAAAAATAAGCACTGAGCCACAGGATGAGTAATACAAGTGGTAATATTCTACCCACATCACAGTACTGAAGCCTTTGGTCTTAATGATTTACAGACGTTCTCCTTCCTTTTGTGTATATTGTATAGTAAAATACAGCTGTGTGTGATTACTTAATTGCTTGATCCTAACTTTAGTCTGAACATAATTTAGAAAACATGTGCACGGACATTATACATTTGAAAAGCATGGCTCTTAAATAACACAGTATTGACGAGCACTTAATGACAAAGCAGTCTGAGTGGGTGCCCAGCTGTATTTTACTATACAATATACACAAAAGGAAGGAGAATGGCTGTAAATCATTAAGTCCAAGGCTTCAGTACTGTGTTGTGGGTAGAATATTACCACTTGTCTTACTCATCCTGTGGCTCAGTGTTTATTTTTTATTAATATATTATGTAGCGTGTGTTTACAGTATTGTCTGAGTTAAATCATCACCGTTTAAAAGTATTTCTTTGTCATAATGTGTAGTGTTGTGTGGGGCTGCAATGTAATGGACAAAATGGATGCGTAAAGTAATTTACCAATATGTGATGGAAACCAGTAACATGAAAGCTTGAGTGGCTCACAGGCGGTTGGTGATATATAGCTTTTTGCGCTAATGAGATTGAATCCAGCTCGACACGATCTTGCAAAGATTTTCTTAACTTTATTTTTTCGTAGGTAGCTGTGATGTAGCATGATGAATAATAAAAAAAACAAGAAAATGAATAAAGATCTTAAGTGGTGAGATAAACCTTAACTCAGCGGACGATAGTGATGGAAGTATGTGGTTTAAAGTTATAAAAGAATAGAGGTACGCTAGGGGGAAATTAACTTCTATAAGGGATAATATTTTTAAAACACATCAACTCATAATCACAAAAGGTGTTTATGCCTACTTTGTTGGAAGTGTGGTGGCAGAGAGGAGACTGTTCAGCTGAATCCGGTGTTGCTACCGTGTTGAGTCCAGCGAGGTGCAAGCTTGCACGGCTTCCAGTGGGGTACAGGGCTACGCCGTGAAGATTTCTTCGGGCCGTGCTGTTCCTGGGTGGCTGCATGGATGCTGACAGTGGGGCCCCTTGGGCGGTCTGGCATTCTTGCTTCAGACGCCAGCTGGTAGAGGTCCAAGCCGATGCGTCACTGGCGCTGTTGTCGGCGTCAGCGGCTTCTGTCGAGCTCCTGTGATTTTTGCTGAATTTTGAATAAAAATTTAATCTGGCTTCACCAGCTTCTCTAGTTAGACTTGGGTAATAGTAGTAAAATTGGAAGTTTCATTTCAGTGTGTGTGTGAGAGTCTCTACTGCGTTTTGCTAGTTTGGATAACATTATCCTCAGCGGTGGCCATCACAATTTACCGGTGAGTTTTACCCAGAGCCCTGGTTTTTCATAGCTATAGTAGGATACAATCTGTTACCTGTGGTTGGCCCGGCTGTGCGTCACTCAGAAAACAATCAGCCAATCAGAAGAGAGGGGCATTGAGCAGACAGCAAACAGCCTGTTTCAGGCTGAGTGAAACAGAGGGGCTTCATCCATGGCTTGTACAGTTCTGATTAGGTGCTTTTTGATCATAAAAATGTGCAAATGTTTGTAAATAAACCACAAAAATGAAAATATTAAACTGGGAAAGGGGCATTATATGACCTCTTTAAGGCAAAGAGCAAAGGAAAATTAATGAAAGACATCTAGATAACTAAAATAAAATAAAACAGTGTTTCTGAACTCAGATGTGAGGACCAGTCTGGGGGAAGTCCCCTGAGGCTTCTGTTTTTATCAGTTCACAGAGTTTCTGGCTGTGGATAAAGTGTTTTGCACCAAAACTCTGAGTGAATATGAATTCCTTTGTTCTCAGTTTGGGGACTTTCCTAAGATGGCGGCTTTTCCTTTGTGGCAAAATGGTGGCTCATATTTCCTGATTCTAGCGAATTAAATTCAGAATTTTACAAGCAAAAATCCACATACTACATCCATCACTATAGTCAATTAATCATGATTTCAAACATAAATTGTAGGTAATAATACAAATGTATAAAACATTCAAAAGCCACATAGTTTGACCTTAGCTCTTATTTCAACATAATTTGTCACTAAGTAGTCATAGATGAACAAAAATTAGTAACAGTACTGATTGTTCTTCAGACAAGATCAACAAAATCTAAACTCCAGTCCAGGGGTTTTACAGCCTCTTTGATCTTTTGATCTGGCTCTAGCAAGTCAGACCGTGCGTGTGTGTGCGCACGTGTGTGCGTGTGTGTGCGTGTTTGAGAAAAGGGGGAGTCTGAGGCGAGGGGTTGTTTTTGTTCAGTCTCTAGTGTCTTTTTCATCCCGCTGTTACTTCTTTATCTTGCCAATTCATTTGTTTTTCAAAGGGTTTTGAAAGACAGTGTTTGGTCTGTTCAGTGTCACTTCTCACCCCCACTGGGAGAGGTGAGAAGGCCGGTCCGAAGGTCTGGAGAAAAAAAACACTCACCTTCTTCTTAGGAATTAAAGAAAGGTTGTGTTCAGAAAAAAAATCAAAAGCAAACAGGGCTGTCCTCCTACACGTGTGTTATTCTGCGCAAATGACAAATAACATTGAAGTTGAACTAGTTCACAGCAGGTTGTCTGATTATGCAAAAAATGCCAGTTGTTTACATGTAAATACAATTAAAATGATAAAAATAAAGTTAGCAATTATATAATATATTATGAATGATGAAAAAACATGTACTTGCACTGAAAATGAGCAGTTATTTTCAGGACATTTCTCTGGAAATCAGCCATTGCTTTTAAGATCTATACGCAACTAACTAAACTAAATTAACAGTCTTAGATGTTTGTCTCTAGTACAAAATTACAGAGTTTTTTCCCATAAACATTAACAAAATATTAGGAAATTATCAGGAAATAACAAACCTGTAAGAAAAAAAAAAAGCCTTAACAGCAGACTAATCTTACCAGGGAAAGATTGCCCTCACTTGTTAAATGAAACCAACTTTGACTGATGTTAGGTAACAGGAAATAAAATCCTGGTTCCACATTTTGTTGACCCAGCCATCCCTCCAACCTCCACCCTAAGAGGTTTTTTAATGATATTGCTGCCTTTGCTCACGGCAGACAAAAATAGTAATTCACATGGCCACAAGAGATCCTTATCAGAAAAACATAAAGGACACTTAAGGCATTTGAACAAATGACTAATGCTGTCATTTTTTCTATTGCGGACAGTCTCTTTAGCTAAAAATAAAATTTAACTGATCCCCATTAAACTCAAAATCATGTGGTACATGTTGTTTAGGTCATGCCTTTCAGTCATCAGATATTATTCCTGTTAGTTTCAGTGGGTGTCGTGTGTGAAAGAACAAAAAGCCAGCAATTTAGAAAACAAATTAAGAATATCAACTATATTAGTGTAAGAACTTAGTGTAGACTATAAATGACATAAGTTTGTCTTTGATTATCCAGACAGCATATTCCAGAGGTCACCCATAGTGATCCTTAAGAGGATTTTAATTAAGCTGCATTAGCTCTACCACATCAGAAATGATTGGGTCAAGAGACTTTGATATTTATGGTTAATGATCATGTGGGAAGCACACTTACTATAAGACTCCTCCTCAAGGGAAGTATTCAACGGTAAGCTTTTCACAATCACCATGAGCTGCTCTAATTTTCTAAATGAAGCTTTAGAAGAAGAAGAAGAAGAAGAAAAAAAAAAAAAGAAAACATCCAATAGCTTTCACCCACTTTTGTGTCTAGCGCTTTCCTCACCATTGCGTTTTAATAGCTTCTACAACTTTGTACAAGATGTCACAATTTAATGGAACACGTTTGATGTCATGTAAGGGGTTTGGAGCTGGACTTTAATAAGGCCGTTAAGTGGTAATGAGACTGAACATTGCACTGTGAGGCCATGATGACTGCTTAAACACTGTAGTTGTGAAGGCCCCCCGTTCCCCAAGGGCGGAGACACCCAAATGTTAACTGGATTACACTTCCAGTTCTTCTTTGAAATAAATATAATCCTCTACTGCAGCTGCTAAATGGCCTTGTCTTTTTCTATCCTCTTTTTTTTTTTTTTTGATTCTTTTCTTTTGATTCTCACCTCTGCTTGAATGGAGGTTGCGGGAGAGGGAAACATGTTAGGGCATTCACTGAGGGATTAATTTACTATTGAATCCTGTCTGTGATTTGCAAAATGTCCTGAACACGTAAGGTGTTGCATGCCTCCTAATCTTAAAAGTGGGTAGGTAATGACTATCATTCCGGGCGCAGTGGACACAAAAGGAAATGTAGATTTATGACAAGTTTAGTGACAGTTTAGACAAAGCATTACCCCAAATGTAGTGATTAATATCCTGACAGGCCTTGTAAGAATGTAAGGCGAACCTGTTACAGAAGCTGCTGTTATACAGACACCAGATGGTACAGCCCTGAAAGCAAATTAATTATAGACAGGCAAAGGTAGGTGTTTAGGTCCCTGCATTATGTTCACATTCCTCAGCCCCAACTTTAATTATATCCATTTCCCTTTGTGTTTTAAAAAGATGGACTATGTGTGAGCTCTCAAATTGGAGGCAAGGACAGCAGAACAGATAGTGTGCAGGTACTGAAAACCGTACACAATGCACTATTTTCACTCTTCTGAATTAAAGAGAATTTCTGGTATTGTTTAACTTGGGTCTTATTCTCATAGTTGTTTGCTACTACACGCTAAATCGACAGCAACCCACAGCCTCACACATGTAAACAAACTGGCATGTGCAGATGGACAGGCTGCTCGCTGATTAGTCGGCTGGTTGCCCTGTATGTATATCCCTATGCAGTTAGCCAAAATAGCTAATCCAAGGGACTCATTTCAGTGTTTACTTTCATTTGGATGAGACAAACATTTGATATAAGTTTTGTAAAAGTTTAGTTTATGTGGCGTCATGTTGCCAGAATCTTTGGTAAGAGTAAAATTAGCGTGAACCATCAGAATGGATACAATTATGAGAATAAGACCGAGGTTGAAAAATACTGGATTTTTCCTTTTAAATTTGCAATGGGGACGCTGCAAACTCTTCCTTGTCATCATTGATGACAAACGCCAACCCCTGCTGTGTCTGATTATGTATGCGTCCTACTTCCTTCCCTGTTTCCAACTACACCAGGAGAGCCACACATCTCTGGCAACAAAATAACCGAAACTAAGTTGCCATGTGTTTTGTGCTTGTGCCTTACAATATTGACTTTAATTTCTGCCATGCATCAATGATTCAAATGCAATGGCTTCATTCAGGTGTGTAATAATGCAATAGTGTGTTTTATAAGTAATTTAGGGGCATAATGATGTCAATGTTGACGCGTCAGCCAGAAATCTGCTATAATAATAATAATAATAATAATTAATATTAGAAAATACAAAAAATAAACCAGAAATGATCCACTAAATAGTTTCCCAAAGGTGATTGCTAACACTTCAAGGGCAGGTGATTTTATAACGTTTTTTCCTCCATGTTTCTTTTTGCTGTAATTGTTCACTCACCTGTCACTCGAGCCAACCATTTGCACCGGGTCAGTTTTTTTTTTTTTTTTTTTTTTTACGACAACATTATTAATATATATTTTCGCCTCTCACTCCTGATTGATAGCATCCCCCCAGACACAGAAAACAAATACAACAAGAGCAATCTTATGTTGCCCTCTCTGCACCCACAGGCAAAAGCTGCTTTGAGGCCTGACCACATTATTCCTTCTGTTTTAAACAAAAGCCAGCTTGGCAAGCAGAGAGGGACAGTGGGGATAACTGATGTGGAGGAAATAAGCCTGCAGTATAATAGACATTTCAGAGCAGTCATTTGTCACTAGACACACAAATGAGACACACATTTAACCTTTTAAACTAAAATATATTGGTCTCTGTTCATTTAATATGTAATCAAAGAACTTGGTTACTGGACATAACCAAAGAACATCATTGTGCCTCCTGAAGATAACCGGCACCACCACAGAAATTTGAAGAAATTATAATATGTGTTGAAAGGCTCAAAATGAAGTGAATTCTCCAAACGTCCAACCTTTAGCTAAATGAGGAGTCATTAAATGAACCTGTGTAAGAATGTGTAGAAAACAAATAAGCGTGCATGCATACTAAATGATGCCAAATGAATTCATCAGAGTAAGCAGTGAAGGACTGCACACAACGTGGCCTCTCAATATAGTTTTCTGTCCCTCTTGAGGTCTGATTTAAAGCCTGTTGTTTTTATTCCCATAAATACTTAGATCTGGGTAGGGCAGCGTGTTTTATAGGCTGGCTGTCTCTGTTTCTGCTTACTGGAGTTTACAGGAGGACGGGTGTCATATAAACATGGTAATATACCAGCCTCACTCATAAGCATTGGGAAGGAATACTTGACGCTTTAATTCATTTTATGGCAGTATTCATTTTATCACAGTATTTTATCATGAACAGACAGGAGCAATAACCTGCTTCGCAATTGATTGCAGGAATGTGTGGAGTGCAAAATGAATGGAGTGATAAGCAGATGAAGATGAGATGATGTGCAGGATCAGGAGATAATAAGAAGAATATTCAATACAAGCTGCTGCTTTGTCTGGATGTAACAGAGTATCTGACCATGTGTGAAACCTAGATCCAGCAGGTAGAATATATGACGAAAAAACTGTATATTTTATTTTTTGCATAATTTCCAACAAAGCTAAATATGAAGTAAAGTCGGTGTACACAGTTGAAATATGAGGATCATTAATAAAGATAAAAATCTAAATAGGTTTACCAATGGCAACATCCTGAAACATAAATAAGCACATCCACAAAACCTTAATGGGAAAGGTGCTGGATACAATAATTTTATACAAGGAGCAGGCGCTCGTTATATTACACTGAAATACAAGGAGTGCCCACTCGCTACAACCACAGTTCTGTTTTACTGCAACTGCAGGTCTTCCTCAGGTACATACCCATAGGAAAGAAGTAAGAGATATATATTGCAAAATGGCAAGTGTAATAATAATCATCTAATCACACTCATATCTGTCAAGATATCCTTATTATAAATTAAATGCTGGAGGCTGTTGCTGGGTTACCTCAGTCTGCTGCCACTGTGACCCTGACAAGTGGTGGAGTGGATGAATGGAAGCCTACATCAGGCAGGCAAGGAGCAACATTAGCATGAATTTGGAGCTGTGTCTCTGGCAACATGACAAACGTGAAATCATATATTGACTCTCCAGCACGGCGCCAGGATGAAGTGACTGAGGGGGCTGTTAAAAATTGCGAGGGGGCAATTTTTTTCATAAAATAAAATGAATTGATTTAACCGTGCAATAGCCTCAGAAAGGCTAAATAACAACAACATAAGGCTACTGTTTCAAAATCAAATGCACGTATTGATCAGAGCACTCACATAAGAACGTAGCACTAGCAGAGCACTAAAAATTTTTGAATTTATGAACGATTCTCTGTCAAAATCAGCAGAGGGAGGCATATAGAAAACAGCTGTTTGTGGCTTGTAGCTCTCTCTCTCACTGACTGACCCTTCAATTCCTGTTATTTTCCTTCTGTCTGGATTTCTACAATGGAATTAGGGCCAAAACTTCTATTTACAACCATGAAAAGCAAGCAAGACTTTTTCTGTCTCTCCGTCTGTCTATCGATCTTCTCCACTCCGTTTCAGTACTATGTATAGCGTGGCCCAAGCATACACCTATGCAAATAGCCTAAAATGATACTGTTTTTCTAAAGATAAATAAAGCTTAAACAGAGGGGGCAAAAAATACAACTGAGGGAGCTCAGCCCACTTAAGCCTCCTCGTGGCGCCGGGTTTGCTTTTAGCTCAGTTTTGGTCCTCACCAATTCATGCCAAAGCGTAGAAATATCCACCGGTCCACTGTGTCAGTGTCACGTTTTGCCTTGCCTAGGTGTGAAAAGTACCCGCGTCTACATTAGGAGGTGACGCCTCTATTGGCAGTAATCGGCAGGACAACATAATTTGTCTGCGCTTTCAAAAACCGTCATCACTATTAAAAAAATAATGATGTTTTATGGCGTGACAATGCTGTGGTTAAGGTCTGGTTAGGTGTTAGGGAAAGATCATAGTTTGGGTTAAAAAGATCACTTGAAACGTGGTGTGGGTTAAAGTTACTACTTCATAAAGTTAGGCAATCTTCATCATTATGGCAACAGTAAACATCACGACAACCGTAATTATGGTTTTTATAAAAAAATGTGGAAATTTGTCAGCTTATATAGACGTCATCTGAACTGCATCACTTCTCCAGGTCACAATTGGAGTTGTTGGCATTGAATACTTAGTACTTTTCACGCCTTTTCACTATGAGTGACCCCTCTCACATTACACATAGTCATTTGACCCATTGTTAATAAAAACATTTTGATTAGTGCTGCTTTAACAAGATAATTAGTAAGAAAAAAAACATATTTTTGCTAGACATATTTTTGTTTATCTTCTCCAGCCTTTATAATCATCGTCAGACCTGTAAAAACTTTTAAAATGAAACAGTTTGAAAAGGGAACACCTGGCATGACCTGAATGCAACCTTTGACTGGATTATGATTATGCATTATACGAAGGACAGAAGGGAAAAATAAATTGCATCACTATCACTATGTCTGTTATTAAAGTATTTGAGTACAGACTTTTTTCCCTTAGTAATACACCTGCTATTCAAGAAATGGTTTTCTTAACCGAATGTCCTGGTGCTGAAACAAACAGTACACTCTTCCTGGCCTGAGCAATAGGGATGCTTATTAAATTGCAATGCATCTCACAAGCTATGTTGCTCAGCAGCTGGTGTTTTCTGATAGGACATGAAAGATATTTAATGCTGCAGTGATGTTTTTTTTTTTTTTTTTTTTTTTTTTCCCTATAAAGACGGATGAGTGAGCATCTCACCGTTCCCCGTTAGGATGTGAGGAGACACGACTGTCCAATAAATACAGTCCGAGAGTGTGAATTACATCTGTCCTCATTGTAAGTGTCTCATTAAGCCATGCTCTCTTGATTGAGGGATACATGGTAGCAAATTATAGGGGAGAACTGTTTGATGAAAATGTAGTGTGCAGGACAAAAAGATAAATAATTCTAGCAACTTGAAGGTGAGCACAATCCATCAGTCCCCTGTGGAAATGAATGCAGCGTTTCCCCTCACACGAGGAGTAAGACAGCCAAAGACCAGACAAATCACACACTCCCCGCTGACAAGAGGAATAACTTAAATGTTCAATCACAGCAAAATGACATACAGCCGTTAAGTGAGAGTTTCAAACTCTGTGTAATGATACGTCATATACTGTACAGTAGTTGACAGCAAAGAATATGTTAGCTGGGATGCCACTTAAAATGTCAGATACAGTATCTTTTCTAAATACTTTTGGCTGCTTTAAAGGCGAGGAGCAGAATGAAACTTGAAATATCAGACATCTTTCTTTTCTGTGTTGGTGATAACTAGCTTCGCCGGGGTGATATCTTACTCGAATAAGCTACGTGTCCAAACTGATGAAAGTTATTCAAGACGGCAGCATGTCTGAACCTCTTTCAAGACAGAAGTGTCACATGGAGATGTTGTAGATTTAAATTTAGATCATGGTGAATAATGGCACACGGGGCCCTTTCCAGACAAAGACATAATTGAAGTGCCGCTCAATAGCACAAGATAAGTAGATGGTGTTTTAAAATGATGTTCAGCTTCCCAGAGTTCATTAGTGCAGCCATTTTAGGAGAAAGCAAACAGCCCACACAACAAAGGCATCAGGGCTCAAAGACAACAGACTGCACTTTAGCTTGTTCAGTTTCTCAGCAGGAGGTCTAAAGGAAGCTGCGCTTTGTGGGGTCAAACAACAACATCAGGGATGAAGGGCTGTTTATTGAGAGTGCATTTTCATATTCTGCTCTCATTCCATGTTTGTTATGTCGTTGGTCGTTCCATCAAAAAGTCATTATTCAGAGATATTATCTGACATTGCACAAACACACGACCCAATTAGTGTGGCAGCAATGGGATCATTTGGGAGGCATTTTTTAAATTCTCTCTAAAAGGAATGTTAAAGACTACTAGCCAAATAACCTTTTGGAGACCCTGCAGGGAGAATAATGTAGTCAATATCCAATGGCACATTGCTTGTGAATGTGAGATAATGAATATTTGGGGGTTCTCTTGTGTGCTCATTTACATTGTGTTCATTTGAAAGCCCATGGCTCAAAGTGAGAAGATAAGCACGCTAGCTTTATAATAATGGGCAGTCGTCCTACCCCTATAATTGATCCTCATCTGAAGCCACATGAAAATTACAGTAATGAGCTGAGTGATCTGAATGTTAATTTGATTCCAGCTTGGGAACCTGCTTACCTGACAACTCCTCTTGGAGTCAAGTCAAGAGTGCTTGATGTCATACGTACAGTACACTACGTTCAGGCTACAAAATGACTTACACCTGACGTTAAGAACTGAGGCGCTTATTGGAAATGTGTTTATCACCCCGACAGCACTGTGTCTCCACTGTAATGTGATGTTATCTGTTGGATAATAAAGCCAGAATATAGTTTAAATTACTTTGTACCTTGTAGAAATATCAGATGGCAAAGCTCACTTCCTTTGGAAAAAAAAAAAAAAAAAATTCATCCATTCAAGAAAAATCCTAAATTAAAAAACGGTGAAAAAGTAAACAGAACCGTTCTAACCATTTAGAGAAATCTGAACAGAGCCAAAAGGCAAACATGTATGATTCATTTCATGCTTGGCTGCCAAGCCTGAGCTTTCACTTTCAAAATAAATGAGAAAAAAAAATACATATTTGAAAAACATGATGTAAGGTCTCTAAAATCTGTCAGATAGTACTGTAAATCCATTAGCCTTCCCATGGGGGAGACATCAACTGACAGTTTACTCTTCCTCCTTGCCCTGATAGATGCCACAATTACACATTTAGCGACAAGTCAAATCACATTTGATCAAGCTGCTCTTTGCTGTCAATTTTTTAGGCCCTGTCTGTCATTTGAATAATGTTAAGGGAGTTAGGGTGATGTAGTGATGGGATGTGCTGCTCACTTTCACTCTGTTACAGCACATGAATCATTCCTGAGTTAAAGAAATATGTTTTTTCCATTATCACTGTATCGTTATGTTTTTCTTGTAAGAACTTGATTCACTTCAGGAGACCGGTCAGAAGAAGCAACATAATGTGATATATTCCTTCCTGTTTGTCATGGAGTACATTAAACAAATAATAGGGAGGCTTAGTTAACATTGATCATTCATATTGCACTGTAACATTGCTGTGCTATTTGGTAGCTTTGATTTATGATACTCTTCTTTCTGTCTGTCTGTTTTGTCCACTCTGTGCATGACGAGAGGGCATGATTCAACGTAAACATAGCAGTGAGAGCTGATGAGACTAATATGATTCATCTGCCTCAACATCATATCTGTTCAACACTCTGCCACCCTCACTCTTCTTTCCCAAAGGCTCTCTCTCTCTCTCTCTCTCTCTCTCTCTCTCTCTCTCTCTCTCTCGCTCTCTCTCTCGCTCTCTCTCTCTCTCTCGCTCTCTCTCTCGCTCTCTCTCTCGCTCTCTCTCTCGCTCTCTCTCTCGCTCTCTCTCTCTCTCTCTCTCTCTCTCTCTCTCTCTCTCTCTCTCTCTCTCTCTCTCTCTCTCTCTCTGATACACCAAATGTCAGCGCTGAATGTAGTAATTATATTCCCACAATCAATAGAACACATTAAGTGCAAATTACCAAAGTACCATAAAGTATTTTTGACCTTATTGACCCTCACTAATTCACTTCCAGAGAACAAACATACAAATGGCTGCCCTTCTCTTCCTATATTTTTCCACAGCTCAAAGTTTACTGCAGCCAAACAGTTTGACCCGACCAGCAGGGGCCACTGTGGTCTTTAAAGAAGTCCACCAACTCTCATTCTCCAAACGCTGCTGCACATCCTCTGCTCTCATACAACAAACACACATCCTCAGTATGGCATGCCCCATGTGAAATTATACATAATCCAAATAGCTCATCTATTTTGCATGCATTGCACATGTACTTTGAAATCTAATAGCTCTGTGAATCAATGATAGGGACATTGGACCAGATATTTTCCTGTGAAAGGGTTAGGAGTGCTTACATGCTGCATGGGGGTAACAGGGTCTTTAATAGGGTTGGCTGGACTACTGCTGCTGGAGGTAATGAGTTGGAGTGTGCGGGATGGTGTGTGTGTGTGTGTGTGTGTGTGTGTGTGATGCGGATCCTCAGCCAGAATAAAATGTTGACATTGTACGTTTCTGCAAACCACGGATACGTTTAATCTCTATGTTTCAATACATTTAATATGTAGCATATCAAGATTTCTACAATACGTATCACAGGGAGAGTGACGTAGTTAGGATGACATCTATATGAGCTCATTTCCATGTTAGGAAGCATGGCAGAAAGTTGCAAAAGCAGCAGAGACCGCTGTTTGAGACCACTGCTCGCTTCCCGTTTCAACCGACAAAACCGAATATTTGAACCCAAACCATGAGCAGCATTGTCACACCATAAAACATTACAGCGTTAAATGACACGTGAAAAGCTTAAAATGCGATCAACATTGAAACGTAGAGATTCAACGTATCCGTGACGTACATTGCCAACATTTTTTACGGTGATTGAGTTGGGATCCTACGCCATGTTTTATGCTGAAACCAGTTTTAATAACGAGCTCATAATATGGTTTTGACTGTCGTTGTTAATTAACATCCGCCTCCACTCAAAAATGTGTTTTTCTTCTTGTCACTTCACTTGGATGTTTGAGCTTCACTGTGCAGATAGATGTATGTTTGGAGAGTTTGACACTAGAAGCTTGATTTGTGACATCACAACCAGTTCGGAGCCAATTACAGTCCAGTATACAACTTACACCAGTGTGATTTGGAAATTTGAAGCCTCCAGTGCATAAACACTGTGAATAGACTTTACAGTGAAGTAGGAGACATCTTGTGTCCAGCAGTTAAACTTTTGAAATGATCAATATTTCCATATTCATAAATTCTGGATTTTACAAGGAGGGAGAAGAGATAGATAGAAAAACCATGTCAAATACAAATTATTATTCCAAGCAGAGTATTTTCATATTTTTTTTAACACATACCTGGAGGGGATCTTTAACAATAATAATTCACAAAGGAGAAAATGAATTTATTATGTATTAAATAGACAGTACAATAATGACCATGACTTGCCAAGTAACAACATGCCAGCAACAGTGCTTGTGGTATTTTTCAGAATATAATTTTCACTTCTATGCTTTTATTAGCCTTCAAAGCATGTCCACTGCCTCCTTTTATTATCTGAGGAAAATTTAATCCAAGGTAATTTTACTTGGAGCTTCTAAGATGAAGAAGCCATTTTTGGCGAGATGAGGGTTATGGCAGGACACCTGAAATAAACCCCATCGTCACTGTGAGATTCAGAGAGATTGTTCTCTTAATAGTATCAGATGAATGGTAGCGTGCTACCTTTTCGTAGCTGAGACCGTTACATTATTTGATATGTATTGATTTGCGGCGTGCGCGTGTGCAGGCGTGCGCGTGTGTGAGTCATATTCACACCAGCCTGGATAGACCATATGTGGACAGTATTGAGTATGTGCTTGTTTGTGCATGGGCATTTAGGTGTTTTGTTGTGTTGGTGCATTTATATCTATGTATGTTCATGTTTGTATGCGTTCAGGAACATCTGTATTCATTCGATGATCATTATGTGTGTGCATACGTGTGTGTTTGCCGCACATGTACGTTGAAATAACAAGACAAATCAGTGACATCAGCACCTAATAAACAGTAATTTGTCTCTGCACTTCAGCCTGTGCTGGTACATTCACTGAACAGGCAAGGTCAGCCTGCCCTGTCCCTAATTACCTCCAACAACATAAACATAGCAACCTGTAGAATTAGAACTGACTGCCAGTCTTGTACAAAGGCAAGTGGCTTTTGCTTTGTTAACAGTGGGTTTTTTTTGTCAAGCTGTATTACAGAGCTGGAGACCAGGACAACATGAGGCGACTCCTTCTCACTGATGACCTACTGCAAAAGGACCCTTTCCTGAAAGCCATTTACAGCCCTGTCAGGTATGTGCTATCAGGGAGTCCTGTCAATGACAGAAAGAAGTACAGGGCATAGTGATATATCTGCCAAGAAGGAGATGGTGAGGGCAGTAAGAGGGACAGGAAAAGGAGAATGGTGAAGGAGATAGAGAACATCAAACCAAAGAAAATCAATGTGGCCTGTTCTTGTCATGTTTCTCAGGCAGGGGAATGATTAAGTTAATTGGCTAAAGATCCTCAAACCCTGGCTTGTGCCTAATCCCCCGGTGCACTGCTGACCCCTGATGAGTTAGGCTGTGAGACTTTCAACTTGATGGTAACAAGAGTTACAAAACATGGGTTCAAGATATAAGATACAAGTACATGTATTAGAAAGGAATAGACCAGACTAGATGTCACAAATGCAGTAAAACACTATATGGTACTTACAGAATAGAAAATGTTTAGGGCATGTCTGTGAATCTTCTCCAGGTCATCCAGGACATGGTATTTAAATATTTTAAGAGATTTATCAAATTTCGCTTTTATTTTTGAGCCAGTTAAGTCGAGTCCAAAACGAGCAGAGCCAAGTCTAAATAGGTTCAAGAGATTGAATTTGAGATTGAGATTGAAAAACGCAATTGTTTCACATAAACAAGCTTGAACTTGCATTCAATATATTTTTATTCTGTTATTCCACATAAAATTGTATTAAACCTTCAAGAACCACGAAGAGTAAAACTTTGCAGTTTTGTTCTTAACAGAGATAAGATGCTGCGGTCAGCCTGAATTCATTTCCGTTTAAATGAATTCCATTTGGTGCAAGTTTTTAATGTGGAAAAAGTATCAACAATGTTGATAGAAACCCCCCGGGATAATCTCCTTTTTCACTTTCCAGATAGATGCTCAGTCATTTATTCACAACAATATGATAACGCATCTCTCAAACTGTCTTTCTGACCCAATACAGGTTCTTTCTAATTCTTCAATTTATCCGTTATGATTTGTCTTGTCGTGTATCGGCCTTGGTGGACTCAGTGTACAGATTGCCATTACAGCAGTCAAGGGTGATACAAATAATAACAATTTGCTGTTGGGGTTATTACAGTACATGAAATCTATTCTATACTCAAGCCCAGAAAGTATTCTGATTATATTTTATTGCACACAACAAACCTCCCTAATCTTTCCTTAAAATAAAACCAACACCAAGACCCTAACTTTAAAATAAATACAGTTAGCCAGTTATGTGATTTATTGTGTCATGCACATCCCCAGGCTACATGGATTTATGACACACCAAAACACAGTTGCAGATGTGAAACATGTGTCAGAGAACATAACTTCTCATATATAAAGACAAACAACTGCAGTGGAAAAATGTTGTCTCCTGTTTCTTTATAATAAACCAGCTAAGAACTAATTAAAAATACATTTTATTTAAAAGTGTAGCCATTAGATCATCATATAATGAGCAATAAAACATGAAATGGACTTTGGCTTCAGTCTCATCTAAAGATCAACTGAAATAAATACTCAGTACTCTGGTACTGGAGTAATTAGTTGTTTATTCCTCCTTCTGCTGCCCAATATATGCTGCTGCTTTAATAATTCTCCAAAAAGTTCCATCCAAACACCAAGTTGTGCAGATAATATTAAGTGCAATTGCACCATTTCTCCATCATCTCCTATTTATATTAGGACTGTTAAGACGGAGAGGTGACTGACACCGTCTATAAGCCCCAGGAACGGATCAGATTCTGTGAAGAGGTTGTATGAAGTGCAAGAGTGCACAATATTTCCGAGCCTACGGCATGAGAGATACTGTTGGTTCCAAAGTCATATTTACTATGGGATTTCAATCATCGTGCCATGCAATCCTAAGGAAACATACCCTTCATTCACATTTAATTTGAAAGCTGTGCAGATTTCATGGGGCTCAGTATCAGGGGAAGCAGGGTGAGGAAGTGAGGGAGAGAGAAAAAGGAGGAATAAACAGAGTCGCTGCTTGGAGCTGGTGCTTTTATGCAAGTAAAGCTCTCCTTTCAAAGGTGGAGGGGGGGGGGTGAGGGGTCAGGAAATGAGGCGGCGGTGGAGGGTGGAGACTTCTTCGATAGTTGCTTCCTCGACCTTGCGCGAGTTATAAAACCACATGCCCCACAGCCCACCACACACACAAACATTCACCACCAATACCTTTTCATCCCTCCCTAGGCTTTCTCATCCACACAATAATTTCTCTTTCTCTCTTGCACACACGTTTACACTTGGATCATACAGTATTTCAAACTGTTTTGTTGATTTAAACATTTAGTTTCCAGATAGGTGGTATTTGTCACATATGGCAATAAAAAGAGAAGAAGAGAGGAGCGATGAAGAGTATTTGAAAGTTGGATTTTGTTTGCCATGTGACCGCAAACCTACCTGGAACTATATGAGTTATTTTAATTCATGCATTTCCATTTATATTTTAAGCAGACTACACACACATACAGCTGTACAGTACATATGTACAAGATACAAGACACACAAACATGAACAGAGATGATTTATTCACAGAAAGAAGTGAGACAAGAGGTTATTGACAACGTGCATGAACTTAATATGGTACCTTACAGTGTTTGCTTGGGGCAGCTGTGGCTCAGCAGGTAGAGCAGGTCGTCCACTAATCAGAACATCGGCGCTTCGATCCCTGGCTCCTCCAAGTCCGCATGTCGAAGTGTCCTCAGGCAAGATACTGAACCCCAAATTGCTCCCAATGGCTGTGCCAGCGGTGTGTGTGTGAGTGTGTGTGTGTGTGTGAAAATGTGCATCAGATTAGATTAGATCCTGATGAGCAGGTTGGCACCTTGCATGGCAGCCTCTGCCATCAGCGTATGAATGTGTGTGTGTGTGAATGGGTGAATTTTGACATGTATTGTAAAGCGCTTTGAGTGGTTGGGAGAGTAGAAAGGCGCTATATAAGTGCAGTCCATTTACCGTTCCCATTTAAAGAGGTGAGGACGGAATGAGGAAGATTAGCTGCCAGGCTTGTTCTCCCTATCAACCATACCCAGGGTCCTGTTGATATGGGGATGCACTCCCACACAGTATTAGCCAATCACAACACTTGAGGGCACACTTAAGCATGAATTTTTATCAGGTCTCTAACATAGGTCCTTTGAATTGAACAGAGTTTGTCATATCACCTTAGTCCATTTGATTTATCCTCACGGGGTCGTGTTCTTCAAATATGGTTTAATGGAATGACAAACAATCCCGCATTCAAAATCAAAATGACCTTCAGAGCGGATGACTTCAAATCTCCACCAAATGTCCTGAACCATCGGTCCGAACTCACAGAGCCTCTCCAACTGCTTAAGTCTCCTTATTTATACATCTGCTTATTTTTAGCAGGATATAAAGCACAGATGAGAGATGGGGCATGCGATTCTCCCCTGCAGCACTAGCAGCATAATAGCTCAACATGATGGATTTATCTGGGCATTGCTGTGTATCTAGGTACTGTATGTGCTCACCGACTACAGCGAGCGTGTGGGCCATACAGTATCTATGTTTGTGTGTATGATTGTTAGCGAGAGTTGGTGTGTGTTCCAACCTCTGCAAAAAGAAAACGCTATCATTTTTTCCCCCCTCAGGAGGCCGGTATCACATTCCTTTTGTGCTTGCGAGCAAACAGCAGCCTAAACACCTTACTCCCTCTCACTTAACTAGATAAGCCTGTCATCGTCTGACCAACAAAAGAGCTCGAATGTAAATAGCAGTAACCTTTTGTGCTTAAATGTGCCTGCGTAAAAACAGGTACATTTAGAGTAAAGCTACGTTAGGTAATCTCTTGAAACAGCTGACTGCTCTCTTTTATCTTCTCTGGTGTCTGAGCAGCAGTTCCTCTTGATGCTGGAGTACGTAGGTGTGAATCCAACATGACAATCATATTATCCTGTCAGCCATATGACACACTCATTGACAGAACATTGTAAGTGAAAACAAAACATTTATGGAACTGCGTATTATTGGACATAACTGTGTTTATGTGTGGGTGCCTTAAAAAGTGCTTTATCCCCTATCCTGCAAAACAATTGTAAAAAAAAATGGTCAAATGACTGGCTGCCAAACAAAAAAACATAAAATTAAAGTAAAATATCCTAATTCAAATAAAGTGCAAAAACAATAAATTTACAGAAATTTTTATAAAAGGTTTTGCAGAGAAACGCTGTTATTTTACAGATTTTTCCTACATTATAACGAGTGTTAATAGATGCTCAAGATTGTGAAATAGAAGTTACATTTTGGAAGATAAAGTCTCTAAAGTCTCTAAAAATATTGTATAAAACAGATTAAAATCATCTCAAACTTTAACTTGCAGTGTTTGTGTTCAGATTTAATGTTTAAACATGTAAAGTGATGTTAAAAAAAAACCTGTAGAAGTACAATCTAAATACAATATTCACTGCTTCATTTTTAGTAGAATTACAGTACAAATCTTAAGTCAAAGTGCTTTATTCACTGTGGTGCATCATTCATGAATGCGCTTCAAGTTTGCTCTGCTGTCGTGATGCTGCATAAGAAAACGGGCTCATGTCTCTTTTCAAAAGCGTGCGTAAGGTGTGTTGGCATGCACCTAAATGGACACGTGCAGAGGTTGCACTGCAAGAACAGCAGCACGAGGGGTGTTAATAATGGACTTTATCCACTTGCACAGTATACATTTACCCAGGGGACCAATGTCTCTTACCACCTCCTACTCTATAATAACCACAGTCTGTCTCAGATAAAGCACAGCATCTGTTAAACAGCAGGGTGACTGAGCACACAACACAGTCTACCATTACAAACGGACCACTGCACAGTGGGCCCTATCTTATACACCTGGGTGACCAGATAAGACTGAGAATGAGAGGGAGGGGGCTGGGTGGGTGGGTTGGGGGTTTGGGGATTAACCCATCAACCAGTAGAAAAAGTAAGCAGGGTTCAGTGAATCAGGTTGTGGTAAAGGAATGATACAGAACAGAGATCTACAGTGTGGAGATGCAGGGTAAATTATGGTGAAGTATAAATGGTTTTCTAATGGTTTTCTTTTCTGTGTGTGTGTGCGTATATATATATATATATATGTATATATATACCATAATTGTTCATGGCTGTTAACTCCTGTGTCTTTCAAGGGTCAATAAGCCGAGGCAGTGAAGAGAGAAAAAGAGACAAAAAGATGAGAGGAGAGAGGTGGAACGCACAGTAAATCCTCTACCCTCTTTATCCTCTTACAAACTCCAGGTTCGCACTTCTGCTTGAAGCTTTATATTTCACAGCTCTTCCTCAGTGTTTGTAGAAAGCACTTCAGTGTTGACGGAGAAATGCATCCCAATGTCAATGACATTTCACAATAAAGAGTTGATATATTAAAGATGAAATGGAAACACAAGTGAGTACGGAGGAAAGTTAAAATAAAACCACTAAGAAATTAATTCAAGTTAACTCAGTGGCTTTCAGCGATTATTTGGGGAAATGTTAGTTTCATCTATCATCTCAACAGAAAATGTGAAATTAACATGCAGTTCCTTAATCTTCCATAATATATCTTCAACAACTTAATTTATTCATGATTTATCTACCATTGCACAGAAATACCAAATCCATCTTTAAAAACAGTTTCTGGGACATTGTATAAGGCATTGTGTGAGGTTTTGTATGCGCATAGTAATTGATTTTAAATCTGATATGAATGCTGATAGTGCCATTTCCTTTGTAAACAAACTCAATTTGCCATATTGCAAACCAACTAAAGTGTTTCTGTAAAATATATATCTAGACTGAAGAATCTTGACAGCATTATAGATGAATTTTAGATCCTAAAGTTGATACATAAATTTAATAAAGAGTGAATAGTGGATGATAAAAGAAAACAAGGGATAAGGAATGAAGAAAAATAAATATTGGGTATTCCACATGCAGGCCTTTGAATTTAATTCTAAAAGATTGCTGTTTTTTACTGTTATACTATATCTATACATGGTATTAAACATTAATTATTGATCTTAGAAACAGTGGTTGACAAAATAATGTGACCACAAGGTCAATGAAACCACGATCGAAAGCTTCACAACAGATACTAAATGGATCTTGTGCTGAGATGGCTTTGTTTGACAGCTTTAGAATAGTTTTCATCTTACCTGTCAAACAGGATGTTCTGTGTCTTGGTGAACAACTATGTCTCTTCATTTTCTCCTGTTCAGTATGGTGTGCCTCAGGGGTCGGTTTTGGGACCAATTTTATTTTCTTTATACATGCTTCCCCTTGGGCACGTTATTCATAGACATGGTGTCTCTCTTTCCATTGTTATGCTGATGATACGCAGATGTATCTGCCTGTTAGATCCACAGACTTACACTTAACTGCCTTTGTGATGTCAAAAACTGGATGTCAAAAAATTTTCTTAAGCTGAACAGAGATCCTGGGTCCCACCACATGGCAAAACAAATTCTGCCATTTCCTGGTTCCCTAGTTGAACATATCAAGCCTGTTACAAGGAATCTTGGCATCTGGTTTGATAGTAATTTAAGTTTTGAGCAGCACACCACAAAGCTTGCGCAATCATGTTTTTATCATCTTTGAAATACCATCTATACCAAAAAATTAACTTACTTAACTTTTAAAGACACAGAGACCATTTTACACGCCTTCATCTCATCACATCTGAATTATTACAACAGCCTTTTTACGTGCCTAAACCAAAAATCTATTGATCGACTCCAGACAGTACAGAACTCAGCTGCCAGGCTTTTAACCAGAACCAAGAGACATGATCACATCACTCCTGCTTTAGCCTCTTTACACCAGCTCCCAGTATGTTTTAGAATTGATTTTAAGATCTTACTAATTGCTTTTAAGGCTCTTCATGTCCTCTCTCCCTGCTATATTTCTGACCTCTAATTACTGTACGCGCTGGTACGTACTTTGAGATCCTCGGTCTTTTGTCTGTTCCAGAGTCCTGGCTGAAAACTAAAGGGGACAGAGTGTTTGCAGTCAGGGCCCTGAGGCTCTGGAACGATCTGCCCAAGGAAATCAGGTCGGCTGACTCAGTGATCTCTTTTAAGTCCCTTCTTAAAACACACTTTTATCTGAGAACTTTTCCAGATTTTACTTGAGTTTTAATTTTCTTTGAACCGTCTTTTATCTCCTTAAAAAATGTTTTTTTCTATTCTTGCTTTTTCCTACACTGAATTGTTTTTCATACACCAAATTGTTTCTTTTATGTTTCCTTTTTAAAACTATCCTTTTTAAACCTTATTTTGCTGCCTTATGAAGCACTTTGTTACTTGGATGTTTAAGTACAGCATATTTACTTGCATCAAGATGTATTGTACTTGTGTTTTATGTGATTTTTGTGTTTTTATTTAATTTTCACAAAGCTCAATTTCTTTGTTGTTGTTCATCACAACACTCTTCCCTCCTCTCTTGTCCTTCAAATTACAGTTCTTTTCCATCAGTTACTTCCCGCCTCCAGAATGTTGGCATATTGCTTTTACGAGCTCGTTAGGTGGACAATATTGTACTTAGTGTCAGCTCATTATGGGGGAAAATTTAGAACTGTAAACACATTGTTTGTGCATGTAATCAGAGTCAATAGCAAGCGCAAGATGAGCAGATTTTCTGGATAAATGAGCAGACAGGACAATTGGTCAGTAATGAATCCTTGTATGGTCATGCGGAAAGGGAAGGAGGAGAGGAGAGGAGAAGAGGGCCAGAAAGTGAAGGAGATGAGAAAACAAAGCAAACGCACATCACACCGGTGAGAATTTGATACTCTCAGCCAGTGGAAGATACATTCAAGGACAGGTTTAGACTTAAACGCTTACAGGGATTTTTAAACGACTACTTAAAAATCTTGGCAAAGGCCATCCCTCTTAACTTGAAGCTCTGGTTTCAATGAAATAGATGAAATGAAAATAATTAATAAGGCACAGACAGTTTTACACACCAGCCATGCATCAGAATAAGCACAGAATAATAATATTATGTACATGCACATTGACATGTGGTGCACAGTATTCTCCAGACGACTTGAGGGAATGAGTAGCTGTACCTCTATTTCAGAGGCGAGTCAGTCTTCAAATTGTGCCAGTTGTCAATCAACACCTGAGACACAGGTTTCCATGGTAACAGTGGCCAGGCCAATGATTGCTCCCAACGTCTTTTGAAATGTTAATGACACATGTTTTCGGTCTCTTTTTACATTGTAGTGAAGTGAGGCTTCATTGTTGTTCATCAATGAAATATAATTCGAAAAATAAGTCAAGAACAAGATATTGGATCTAAAAGGACAAATAAAGGAATTTCTTTCCACAGTATTTCAAGATCAACATACAGTAGATGATAATAAATCACATTAAACTTTTATAATAATGATCATTTTCTTAAAATATCAACCTTAGTTCACCTTTCAATGATTTTCAAGGGCAGCTCTGGGCCCTGCTCTGCCAAAAGGGCAAGATCATTTTTAGCAAAGCCATGGGGGGAAAAAAAAACACCCGTCAATCGAAACACATCAGCGGTACCTGTTTGGAGCTTATTACAGCTTGCCTTTTAGATTCATATTTTGCATGCCTCTCATGTCTCATCAATGATTTAGAACGACCTGATTCACTTGTTCTGCTCCTTCATCTTGGATGAGACGCAATGCACAAGAGGGAGAGACAGAGAGTGTGAGCGAGTGAATTATGTACAGTAAGTGAGGTGGAGTGAACTACTGAAGGGGATGGAGTCTAAGAAGTAATGAGTCAAGTGCTTCCAATTGAATACATGTACTTCTTTGTAAATTAAAAAAATAATGCTTTTTTTTTTTTTTTTTTTTCAAGGTTCATACACTTGCTTTGGCTCTTCTTTCTTTCTCAGCCTCTCTCTTCCTCTCTCTCACTGTCTCTCTCTCTCTCTCTATTCCTGCTGACAGAGAGAGAACTAAAAAGTGCCAACCCTGTTCTCTCTAAGCTTGAACTCTGTGTGCAGGCGGAATATAGAGTTTAGCTTTTATTTTCTGTGTGACTTTTTGTTCAATGAGATTTGGAGAAGGTGACTTTTATCCCCTAGGGAAGAAAAAAAGAGGATGCTCTTATGCACTCACACACAGTGCTGCAATTGGTTCACTGAGAAAAATAAAAAAAGAGGGAGGGATAAAATGAAAAGCTATTGCATAGGGACCCATTTGCTTAGTAACTGCTATCTTTGTATTTGACTCCTGGACTGCTTACTGGGACGAAAGCAGGGCGCAGGATATAATGAAATACAAAGATGTATTATGGGATATAAGTAATGGAGCCATGCACCCAGATATTTCAAGGCTTACTCTCAGTGTTTAATTTCCTCCTCAGAGAATGAAATGACCCACAGTATTAACCTTCAAGGGGAGAGGGAAGATGCTTTTTCTTAAACACAAAAAGAGAGAATAATCATCACTAGATTGCGCAGTCACAGAGGATAGAGCTTTGTGCTGAACTAAGGGTTACTCTTCCGAACTGTAGCGTCCGGGGACACCATTGTGAGTTCTGTACATCAAGGTGCAAGCCCAGTGCCAAACTCTCTCCTTTGGCAGAGCTGATCAAAACCCTCACGTCCAGCATGTTTGACAGAAACGCCGCATTCATTTCTAATGAGTCCAGTGGGGACACCTTCCCGAGAGGTTGCCTCCGAGTCTGCCTTCAGGGTCACGGCGAGATGGGTCACAGGGATGTTTTAAAATTGTGATTAGCCCCCGGGGTCAAAGAGGGGTTGATCCGTAGTGCACCTTGAAGTCCAGCTCAATATACTACTCCCAAGTGAGCGTCCTGCTCTCCTTCATTTCCCCTTTTCACTGTCCACATGAGTACCATCAGTCTAATTTCATCTCTCTCTCATGCCACTGTATTTTGAGTTTCCTGGGCTTGAGTGCTTGAGAGTAATTTGTCAAAGAAGAACAGAAGATGATGCTCATCTTTTATTTCTGTGCCTGTCGTTCTGTAAAATAACCAGTAAAAGCTAGTTAAGTAGGCTGATATTTTACCTTGACTGAATTAGCATGCTTTTAGTATTTCTGTATCCAGGTAGTGTTTGCTAAGCAACGATATGCTTACTTTCAGCAACATGACTTGTGTCACACCTACAACTCCTGTTCTGTCACTGGTCCAACTCAATCACAGCAGTTTGCAACAATTTTTTATTTAAGCCTTTGAAAATAGTTGATTAGCTGCTGTCAAATCTCTCAGGAAATACTTGTTTTTCATTGGCCTGATAGTGTGGGTTTTGTGTCATTTGACAACTGGAGGACACACTGGATGAGGCATACAGACAGATGAAGTAGTCAAAGCCATTCCGGGGGAGTGAATGTGATAAAAAAGAATGGTTTTCTGAACACTTTCCCAATGACACTATGAAAATAGTACACTGGTGTATCCTGACAAGTTGATGCAATGACATGTCGCAAGCAATACCAGTGTGTGGGTTTACATAGAAAAGAATGGGTGCAGGTATTTTGACATACTTGTGTGAGTTGGCGTTGAATCAGTGTGCAAGGTATGTTAAAGGCAGCCTGAGTTAGCAAAATTCCCTTGTTTCTGCTGTGTGGAGGCATCTCAGCTCACTTCACTAACAAAAAGAGTCACATTAAATTACAAAGCAGCACGCTCCATGTTAACAGATGCCCCTGATAGGTTCTTGTCAGGAATATCCATGCTGCTCTGAGGCTGACTATGTTTTTTGGGCGGTTGAGGAGTGAAGTTAACAAATGACAAAACAGGCAGAGCCAATCATGGTTCGGGCCCCCTGATACGGCACTGCACAGACACGTCCTCCAGCTAGAGCCCTATGATGCATCTCCTTGGCTGTTTTCTGTTAACTCGGCTCTTTCAAGGCCATCCATTCTACCGTGCTGCCTGATGTCGCAGCAAAGTCTTCCAAGTCAGCCCCCTTCCCCCACCTACCTTTACAATCCGTCTACTGTGTTTTGCAGGTACAGTACACAGTTTTTTTTTTCTTTTCTGTGAAGCAAGGGGGAAATAGCTGTCTACTTTATGAAGCAAAAGCTCCTTGTCATTTCTTGGAGAAGATGTCTAGGAAAGAGAGATGAGCCATCCCATTGTCCTGTGTTCACGATTTTGTCGTGATTGCTCGTGAGGAGACTCCCTGCACATGGTTGAGCACACCTCAGATGCTGACCAGCCACTTTCTTTTCCACAGTGATTCCTTTTTTTATTGCTCATTCACCTACCTCTGGCAATGAAGATTGCACTGTATGGCAAGATGGTGTGTATCCTAGCCTATTCAATGGCTGTCAGGCCACTTTATCATTCTGATTGTGTGAGAGAGAGAAGACTGGTTGACTCTGAATGCTCTCTTTTTGACCAGCAAGCCAGACTCCCAGTTGCAGATAAGAAAGGCAGTGGTTTCATAGACAGAGATACTGTATTTTGCTGGGAAGAAAACCATTCAGTGAAGATGGTGTGAGGTAAGGGTGTTTTACCCATATCAACATCATCCATCATTGACTTGTTTTTTTCCCCCTAAGAACTTTAGTGTTCAGATCTTTCTATTTCTTTTCTGTACAGTCACATAGTGTTTCTGAAGCCAGCTACCTAACAGACCCCAACACTTTCAGTCATTCAGGTCAGATAAACTGACTATGGTCAAACTGTCTTTTGACTGAAACAAAGTGTTTTAACTGAGAGGAAGACATAATACATAAAGAGACAATACCCCTGCAGAACTCAGATTACACTGGATAGCTCATCCATAACTTTTTATTTCTTTTATGTCTGACTGAGGTCACACTGCGATAATCTCAGTGGCACTAAAGGGAAGCAAACAGCCCTCCTGAGATGAAGAGGAACACGATTAAATGTAGTTTAAATCTGATTATTTTCTTGTATGTATTTTCTTTCTGGTTTTAAATGTTGTCACTAAGTAAAAGCTTTGAAAAAATGAAACTATTACTGTAAAAATGGTTTATTCCGTTTATCCTTTGTCTTTTTTCTCATGTATAGCACAAACCCTTGAACATAACAGAAGTGCATAACTCCACTTAAACAAAACTACAAGTTTTCATCTGACTTAAATACACAGACTAAAACAGATGTTTCATCATGTGACATAGCTTTGCAGACTCAGCTGTTGTGGTTGAAGTCACTATTATTGGAACTAAAAGGGTAACATTCATGACTAAATTGGTAAATATATTCACTCTACTATGTTGCTGCAGTGTCAACTACAGATTTGTTTTCTCTCTACAGGGGGAGGGCAGAATGTCAAGTCATGTTCACAACAGTGGGGAATAAACACAAGTTAGGGACACAAGTCACCAATAAGTTTAGTTTTCTTTTTATTGTAGCATTACTGAAGTTGCTTTGACCGCTGCGAAGGAGCTTTTTACTTACTGCCAGGCAGGTCATATGATATTAACTTCAGTTAATTTCAAGTGCACATCAACCAGAGAATCTGTACAATTTACAAGTCAATAAAAACAACAGAAAAAAGAAGCACACAATATTACATGTAAAAGTACACACACATACACACACCCCCTCACACACACATACAAAGGTAGTAATGTTAATATTACAACAAGGTTTAGGTTAGTAATCTTAAAACAGATCATATAACCGTAACAGGGTTGGGATAGCTACATGTCAAGGAGGAAAACAGTGATTTGGGTGCCCAGCTGGTGAAATTAGGAAAAGTCATAGTAAACAGCCTTTGTTTTCAGCCTGGATTTGAAATCCGAATGTGTAGTGGTAGATTATTCCAGAGAAGTGGAGCTCGGTGGGCAAAGACTCGACCACCAAAAGTGTTGCTATTGAATTGAGGAACAATTAAGTAACTGGCACCAAGGGAACGTAATGGAACGTGATGGAGTTTATGGAGCAATAAGGCTGGAGATATATGAAGGAGCCGATCCATTTGAAGCCTTATATGTAAGAAGGCTTGTCTTGGGTAGGCCAGAGAAAAGTGCATTTCAGTAGTCTATTCTAGATGTTATGAAGGCATGTATGAGAATTTCAGCGTCTGAATTTGATAAAATGGGGCATATTTGGGCTATTTTATGAAGGTGGAAGAAGGCAGTTCGTGTTATATACTTGATATGTGCCTCAAATGTAAGAGATGAATCAAAATACTATTCCCAGATTCTTATGGGTCTGAAAAATTGTACAGCCATCAAGATTGATGTAAAAGTCTGTAAAAAGCGATGTGAATCTAGCTGGACCAACAAGCAGCATTTCGGTCTTGTGTGCATTCAGATGCAGGAAATTACTGCACATCCGGTGATGGACTTCTCGCAAACACATCTCTAATTTAACCAGCTGGGAGGAGTCACTGACTCTTACAGAGAGATAGATTTGTGTGTCATCAGCGTAGCAGTGATACATTGTGTTGTGTTTTTTGAAAATGTGACCCAAGGGCAGCAAATAAACACAAAACAGAAGGGTACCGAGTACTGATCCCTGTGGGACACCGTATTTGACCTTAGAGCAGGAAGACATAGTATTATTGCATGTAATGCTTTGTGTTCTATTACTCAACCAAGAACGAAACCAAGAAAGTGTCAGCCCCTTGAGACTAATAAGATTCTCAAGACACTGTAGGAGGGTGTCTTGGTTCACAGTGTCAAAGGTGGCACCTTAATCAAGTAACAGCAAAACTTGACTTGGTCAATGTAGTTTCTGTAGAGTTTGAAACTCATCAAAGAGGTTATTACTAGATAGATGGGCAGTGAGTTGGCTAGTAACCACCTTTTCTAACAGTTTGGACATGAATCAGAGATTTGAGATCAGTCTAGAATTGTTTAGAGTTGGGTCAAGGCTGGGTCTTTTTAATAATGGTGCAACCTCGGCTCTTTTAAAAGCAGTGGGAATGATACCAGAACTGAGGGATTTATTGATGATGTCAAGAAGAGGGTTTCCTATCACAGTGAACAGGTCTTTAATGGGGTTGCCAGGGATGGGATCCAGAGCACACGTGGTTGGTTTGGAGCAAGTGACAATTTGAGAATCAACTGGATTAAAGTGAAAAAGGTGGCTGATGGTTCGGATAATCAGTATGAGAAAGAAATAGAAGGTGGGAGGGATCAGAGGAGAGGCACACAGCCTTACCAGTAATATCATTCCTGATTAGCTCATTCTTTTCAATGAAAAAAGTTAATAACCTCGGCTATAAAGTAGGACACCTGTGTGGGCGGGGTTGTTTTAGTGAGTTTATCCATGATGTTGAATAGGAATCTGGGGTTGTGTCTGTTGTTAGAGATCAAATCCAAGTAATAATTAGATTTAGCTTGCCGGAGGGCATATTTGTATTTAAGCAGTGATTCATTCCTGGCCTGGTGGAATACTTCTAATGTTTTCAAATTATTACATTTTCGCTTCTCAGTGCTTCATTTGCATTCTTAAACTGTAATAAAATGTGTAATATTTTTGCAAAATTTGAGCATTGCAGCAAAACAATGCTAAAAGAATTTGTTACATGAACCTTTTTGTATGCAAAACATATCCGTCTCCATCTGAATACAGCTCTTATTACAGCAGTGTCTCTGGAGTTTGGAAATAAGGTTCTAACATGCTTGAAATGTAAGATCTCAATTGTATTCCCTGAATAATAGCATCAGTATGAGAGTTTGAGTGTCTTATAAGATCAAAGAGCAGCAGGAAAACAAGATGCTGGGAGGACACGTGTGTGTGGCGAGTCTTTGGGGGGACACAGTGTCATTCAAATGATTTGCTAGAAAGAATGATGTCTCACAAATCTAAATGATCAGAAGCTTGTAAAAATATTTGAACTTTTACAAGTTCAACGAAGTTTCTAATTTTGTTTGATGCTCTGATTTCTTTTACATTCCCTGGACGTAGAACCTTTCTTAGCTGGTCATGCTTGAGGGACTTCAGCCCCACAATCGAGTAGTTCATCATCTGCACCT
Organism: Scomberomorus guttatus; assembly: GCA_038419695.1. Lineage (NCBI taxonomy): Eukaryota > Metazoa > Chordata > Actinopteri > Scombriformes > Scombridae > Scomberomorus > Scomberomorus guttatus. The sequence continues at coordinate 13,952,078 of CM076453.1, read as the reverse complement.
CTCAAATGACTGAAAATGATAAACACTAACCAACCAGTCACTGTTCATTAAAGCATACAGCATAAGACCTCTTAAAATGTGTTTAAACAAGTTTTTTTTTTTTCCTGTTTCTCTATATTCAGAAACCTAAATCTTTACTTTGTTACATCCCACTGCAACATCACATTTCATTAGGACACACTAAACGTTAAATTATGGAGGCAAGATGCTCTCAAAATGTTGTTTCATTGTTACTTCTGAGTGAGTTCTCCCCACAATGAATTGCAGAATACAGTTCATGTCACAGAATAAATTATGCCAGTCATTATGCAGGGGACAATTTCTCTGGTACATTCATCAAAGCTGTTGAAAAAAACAAAACAAAAAAAAACACAATGCTAAAACAAAGCAATGCAGACAATACATACAGTCTTGGATGTAAAAGGCACAAATTATTACACTGCGAAAAACAGCTGTGCCCAATTGTGCAGCTGACTCATTGAAGCTTTCATGCAAATGAAGTCAGCGTTGTCTTTTCATCTAGTCCTCCAGATGGGAGGATCAGGTTGAAAGGAAAATCAACTTTTGCAGGTGTATTAAAACTAGGCATGCTTAATAAAATGCATGAAGTAAATCGACAGCTTTTCCTTGTTCTTGTTTATATTTTCAGATATTTCCAAGTTACAGTGATGCTTTCTTTTTATTATTGAAGTATAACAGTTTTATTTTTGGTGGGTTTATGACCTTCAGTAAAAATATAACACTGTTGTTGTTAAATATATAAATATTACTGAATATGAAGTAGAAATAACTCTAGAATACAGAATGTCTACTTGGATGCAATAAAAAAATATTTCAATCATCATATTATTTTCTTGAATAATCAATTGTTTAGTTTATAAAATGTCTGAAAATAGTAACAGGCAACATTGTTTGGGTCTCTGGGAAGTTAGGTCAAAAAAACAAACCTGTCACTTATCACCATAGGTGCCGCCAAAGAGAACGAAATGGAGATCTTCGAGATTGTTACTTTAAGGAGTTATTACTCTAGCCACCTCTGTGACTGGGGAAGGTCTCGCATTTTTTGCATGTTATCTATTTGCATTCAATTTCCATTGCATGTTATCTGAGGTCACACATACAGTACACACGTGCATGCAAATGACTTTAGCATAGACAGACAAAATGACAAAATATAAGGCATGCAATTTTACACTTTATGCAATAATGATCCCAAGCTGGCTAGAATTTAAAATATTACCTTTCTAGTCTAGTCACTGTGTACTGTCAGCATAGAAACAGATGTACATATTTCAATGTACAAGTGGAGATTTTGCGTCCAAAATGTAATTTCTTATAACTGCAGCAACACCAGTCACTCCATCACTAGATCAGAGCTACACATATAATCATACATATAATCATCATAGCATCAGATTCTGGAGAGTGACATGCAAATGCAATGAAAATACATCAGGGTCAGTCAGACTGACAGGTCTAACTTCCACCTTTAACACTTGAACCATCACTCACAAGTAAAGAAAAGCAGGAGAACGCATTTGCTGCTTTTCATTTACATCAGGGGACTGTGGTTTTGGGCACACAAACTGTACTTAGTGGGATAGCTTGCAGCAGGCCTGTGTACTGCATCCAATCAGGGCATCTCTCTCTCTGCTAGCTCCATCTGTCACTGAGGCATGCCACTGTGTGCGTGACCCAAGCCATGTGGGTGAGCTTTGGTGAGACTGTTTTGAGTTCTTAGGCCCAAAGCCTGGGAGATAGGAGGAGTTGAAGACCTTGGCACAGGAATCTTCATGGCTGACAGAGAGGGAAGAGAAGCAGATGCCTGAGAAATCTCCATGTCATCTTGAATATTTCACTCATCAGACCTCCAGTGTAGTGATAATAATTCTATGAATGAAAACCTGGTGTACAATGTAAGGTTTAATGTAAGGTACAATGTAAGGTTTACATTACACCAGGTGTACCTGGTGTAATGTAAACCTGGTGTAAAGAGAGATGTAGAGAGAAGAGATACAATACAACCATTCTGTTTGGATGATTGTTAAATCAAGTTTTAACAAAATATGTTTATTAGGGGTGTAATGGCCTAATGGCCTAGCTGGCAATGTTCCACCAAAGTCAGTCTCTGAAAACAGCATACTAAACCATTTCCAAAGGCAAAATTGACAAAAATACTGCTTTCTGAATTTGTTTTGCTTTCCCTGATGTGTCGAAATTGTCCCTCAAAACCAAAGTACGTATCAAACTGTGTAGTTTGTGTACTGATACACTCCTAATGTTTATCTACCGGCAATTCATCTGCAGTCAGAACAAACCACTGCATTTGCTTGTCAGGTTTGCCTGCCCATAGGAAGACTTTGATAAGCTGTTTCACACAGTTAATGCTGAATCAACAGCAGCTCAAGTATAACTTCAGGCCTCCTGAATTGGTAATCATGAAGTTGTAACAAGACCTCAGTTTGATCTTTTAGCGCCTTATAGAGGAGCACAGTCCCCTGGTGTGTTCAGTTCTATTAAACTGCAACTTTAGATTTAAGGTTTTGGCCTGGAGTGAACAAGAAATCACAGCGGGGGTTTAGACCACCATCTACTTCTCCTGTGATCTCTATTTCCCTATTTAAGTTTCAGTACTTTGTGTGTAAAAGTGGGTTGTATACCAAAAACTCTGTGTGTCGTAGAAAAATAATGACACCAGAAGGGTACAGTGAGGAGAGCCTTGAAAGCAATAAAATCTTTATGACTTTGATCTGCCCAGAGGGGAAAAAACTTCTCTGTTCATGAGTTTCTCATAAAGTATGACTGTCTTTTACATCTCTCCTGATATAATAATATAATAATTATAATAGTTATGATAATTTCTTTTTTTTTCTTTTTCTCTTTTTAAAGTAGAATAATGAATATGCAAACCTCTAAGTTTTGGGGTATCAATCAAAATGAATTGCAGTCTCAAAATCCTGCAACACAACTGCTTTGTTTTTCAGCCTTTCTCTGACCCTGTCTTCTCATGCATGCAGAAAGAATGATTTCTTTGACTTTATTGGTTACTATTTTTGAACAGTGGTTTATATTTTATGCACATATTTTATATATATATAGTCCATTACAACACATGGTCTGTATTGCTGTTGAAATATAGCCCGTCATGCTAGACTTTTAACTGAGACTATTAGTCATTAAAGTGCCACAAATAGAAATTAGAGGAATCTTACAGAGTTGGAAATTCAGTTGGTGGTCAGCATATTCCTTACCACATCCCACATCCCACATCCCACAGGTCACTGACCTCACTTTCCTTTAAACAAATGCAAACGTGCTCCATGAAGATGTATAATTAAAAGGTCCTGTCTGTGGTCTAAGGTGAAAATTTCTAACTGCAAAGTGTATTTGTACAAGGCTATTTTGGGATCTGTTTGTTCTTTTAAATGTTGCCTACTATACTGTCTCTGGGAGATTTAGTCCTAAGCTTTGTCTTGTGTGTGTGAACAATCAATGCAAACATAACCTGTTTAAAGCAGGTTGTGGGGTTATATTCCAGGGCAACTCACATTGAGCACAATGTATTCATTTACAGATGAAAGTGGAAAATGAAAGACAATTTAAAATGTAAATTATTCACATTTGACACTCCAGGTTGTGAGAGAAATATTATACCAAAAATCAATACATGGGTTAGGTTATTGTGTCATAATCCAGGGCGAGCACTAATACACCAGCCAAGTTCAGAGTTCATTTTAATAATATACAACAGTGCAAGTACGTACCTTACCAAACTGAAAGATATGACATAAACCTTTCAGGACCATATATATTATATATTATTGAGTGATTTTGAGTAAATCACTGTGATTATCAAGTGGGAACCCGTAGACTGTAAAAAAAAAAAAAAAATAGATGTAGTAGGTATGTGCAGAGAGCCCAGTATTTGTATTTCTATCTGTATTTGTTGAGGCAGCAACATTATTTGTATTTGTATTTGTATTTGAATAAAAGTGAAAATTGGCGATCCTGTTTTTGTTTTTATTACACTTCTAATTTTAGGATATTAAAGTGTTAAAATAAGTGTTCTTTAATAAACTATTATAATAATTATAAACACTTAAATGTAATATTGGTTTATGGTTTTCATAAACATTCAGTTCCTAATCCACACTCAAATCCTAAACTAATCAAACTCTAAACTAATAAATGCCTATGTGAACATTGTGAATATAGGCCTACAGGCGCAAGCTAACCCACATTGCTTTACCATAAGCTACAATTAGCGAAATAGCAGAACAATGCACTCGCGTTTTCACAAAAGAGAAAAGCGTTAGCTCATACCAGGAAACGTGTCACACTGAGCTTGTGATGGAATAACAAGTTGAAATCACCAACATATTGCTGGCACTAACACTTTAAGACAAACTGCTCAGTCAGCAGAAAACTAAACCATTAGCTCCAGAGAACTGTTCAGTCAGGGGAAATGCACACATAGTTTTTATTTAAACAAGGTGACAACAATACTTTCAAACATGGACATCTTTGCAATTTTGCCGGAAGATTTACCTGAACTTTCAAGTTCGAGGCTGCCTTGTATTCTAAAAATATTCCATATTGTTTACATCACATCAACACAAGCAAGTGGAGCGCAAATACCTATCATGCTCACATGAGGAAAACCAGCTTTATGTCATGTTTTTTTTCTTCCCCAAATAATTTTAAAAATATTTGTACGAAATAAATATTTGTAAAAACCCACTATTTGTGCTTTGCCCAATACTGTGATTTGTTTGTGTACTCCCATTTTGAAGCCTTGAGTTCGGCATTTTGACTGTTGCCATCCTGTTTTTTTGGTGCCAGAAGTGACCATATTTGGATGAGAAGGTGGAGCTAATAATGTTAGCTTTAGCTGCTAGCTTGGCTAGCAAGGTGCAATTTTGGCTAGCGAAAAATGGGCTTAAAACAAAACGCACTTACCAGAAAAACTGAACAGCTGACTCCTTAGAGGATCTTTTAGTACAACCAAACGCTGAGCAAGACTTTTTAGCCCACCAAAATGTTACAGTTAATTTTCATAAACTGATTCTAATCTGGGGTTACAATATGTTGGTGCCGTGGCAGGGACTTGTCAATCACAAGGTAGCCACACCCTAAAGCATACTCTGCTTTATTGTCTATTTTACTCTAAATGGGACCATAATTTACAAAACACCATGTTGTATTGATCAGATTAGATTAGACAACTTTATTAATCCCCAATGGGGATTTGCCACCAAAACAACTCATACAGACAGCAAACAATTGAACAACTGAAGAAAACTTTACACTAGCGATTGAGACCATGAACTCATTAGAAAAGTGTTTATTGAGGAAATAAATCATGTCAGAAGTAGGGTAATTTTCTCATAGACTTCTATACAATTGTACTTCTTGGTAGGAGTCTTGGTGGGAGTTGCCCCCTGATGGCCATTAGAGAAACTTCAGATTGAAGTCACTTCCTCATTGGCTTCACTTCACTGCTTGTGGGCACCTGCCATCAATGATGTGTGTCTGTTTCTTGGCACCTTAATTTGTGGAGACCTCTAGTGGCTGTGCAAATAATGACCATTGTCTGTCCGCACTGCAGAACATCTTAGGGACTTCTCTGGTGACTGTGACACTTCAATATAGTTTTTGCCTTTTTAAAGTCAGACCACTTATCTTTATCTCTTCCAGTATGTGTTGCAGAGAATGCTCGAGATTTTCCACATCAATGATTCTCTGTGTTTAAAATGCCACTGCCTAGGCCTCCAAACAATATCTATTTTATTTGCCTTTTACCACTATAGTTTCAGTTAGACAGTCACTGAAATTTCTCTTCTTCAGAGTCTGCCTACCCAGCCATGGTCTGACTTTTTAACAAAGTATAATCAACTTGAAAATGTATGTGGTTAAATGAGTTCCTCATGTTTGCATTATGCCATGGATACATGAGAATAAATAATTTTACTTCCTTGTATTGACTTTGAGGAGAAAAAAGTATACAGTTTGTTTTTTCATGTGTACTTATCTTTATTCTGCACACATCTTTCAATACATATGGCCCAAGATGATTCTTGCTTAATTCAACCCAATTTACATTTAGGATCTTTGCTTACCTGTGGACTGGTTAAGATATATTTTATAATATATATATACAAATATGGTATTAGTATTATCTCCAAGTGAGGATCCCTACCTACCCTCTTCTACCATCTACCCTCTTCTACCTTCTTTAAGATCACTAACACTGCTTTGCCTGAGACACTATTTTAGCACATCTGAATGCTTTCTCCTGTTTACAGACATTTTCATCTTCCCTGATGAAGAGGCTTTACTTCATAAGTGTGCCCTTCTTGCACCTGCACTTCACATTGCCCCATATGACTGTTCTATTTCTGTCCTCCTAGTGGGACACTGTTCTCAGAAAACTGTGACTGGACAGACTTTAACACAGGAAACTGCATTTTATTTGCAGTTTCCCATACCGACAGTCAATTTTGGTTTAATTTAACCATGACTGAAATATTTAATCTGCTCTTATAGACATAAATCATCAATCTAACTCCCCTGACCATTATCAGTCTAATTCTAGACGGAGTATTGATGCTGTTGGTGGGAAAGTGGTGGTCAGATGTTACACTACAAACATGAACTATGTCATTTTCCATATTTTACCCACTTCAACTTGGAAGAACAGAGTTGATGCAAACTAACACATACAAAACAGAATCATGCTGTTCCTGTGGAACAGGGGCCATTAAGGCCAGAGATGGCTCCTGATAGAAAGACATGTCACTTTTTTTTTATATCTTCCCCAAGAGATCACCTTTGACAAGGGTTCACATGTTCTCCGGAGATGTGATTTTGCCATAAATGCTTTTCTATCATTGTTCCAATTGATTTTGTGGTTACACCATATGTGCAGTATGCAGCTGCTTGAAGAGGGATTGCTGCTGTACAATGTACAAGCTAAATTGAGCATTCTTGATCAATATTGCCCTTACGTGTATTGTTACGTACATGATTATGAGCCAGGAGGTGCACTAGTAATAGTAATAGTCTTCCTGATTTAACTAAAATTTTGCCTACTAACCTTACCCAATTAATAATTATGCTTTTAGTTGCTGTCCAATTGATCCTAGTCTAATTTTTTATCCACCTTTACAAGGCACTGCAGCAGTTTTATTACTCATCTCATCTTAACATGACCCCCTCACCACCAACTACTCACCTACTTAGATGTGCTAATAATTGCTGTTCCATAGTGAAAGCTAAGTGTGAAATGGTGCACCCTGCCATAATTCCTACCTCTACAGCCAAGCTGTGGTAAACTATGTTGTTGTAAAACACATCTGAATATCCTTCAAGCATGTTCTAAGTGTGTTAAGTGCCACTTGAACTTGAACAGAAATCAAAAGCCTTCTGTAATACATTATCGGGTACAAAGACGCATGCATTAGTGAGATCCAAAAATACCACATGAACATCCCACTTTGCTAGTATAGCTGACTGCGCTGTTAATGTGAACTTCTTGGCCCTTAGATAAATGTATGCATTTTATGTGCAGTCCTACTTTGTGAACACGGATGTCAACATCAAACCACAGGCTGTTATTAAGCTATTCTAACGTGACAAGATCATAACCAACAGTTAAGCATCTTTCTATTTTGATTAATATTTTGATACGCTTTTGTACCTCTCAGTTTCTTTCAAATGATAGGACTGCTAAAAGAAAAATGTTGTTCCACCTGATCCTCAATAAGCATCTGTGGAGGTTCACTGTTTGATCATTGTGCTTGAAAAAAGATAAAAAGTCTCATAGTGGAAAGAATCACACCAGCAGAGTTTAGAGCATTCTAAAAGTGCATTATATCCACGGGAAGAGGTCCTGCTTAGAAATGAAATTGACTCCTGCTGTTTGCAACTTCTTCCACTCAGCTGGAGTCCTTCAATCTAAAGAGCCTGGGGTTTCCAAAGTCTGCTCTCCTCATACTGTCGGAGCTGCAGCCTAAACAAACAGCAGCACTGCCCTGAGAACAGTGACGCCAGCAAAAATGCTAAATTTATTCAAAACAGCAGCTATTTGCATCAGCTTTTGAAGTAAATTCAACACGATGGTGTACGATATATTTTTTATTTAATAAATGAACAAAATACAACACAGCATTTTACATTTACATCAAAAGCCGAGCCTTGTCCAGTTCAGTGCTCTCTAATAGTGTTTACATATAACTAGTTTTGATTACTAAATGCCCAGCCTTCTAATGAAAACTCAAAATCAAAGAGCTAAATGATCACTTTGACATAATGAATGCATGTGTTTCAACATGGCTTTATTAATAATTTATTACGCATCTTTGCTTTTGATTCTGTCGAGCATTAATAAACATGAAGTTAGCTAAAATGGACATTTTGCCAGAATACCTTTTAGTCAATGGCTTTGATTCAGGCGATCCTTCTTTGAGGGATAAGCTACTGTGTGGATATAAATGTGAACAAATAAATGCCACAGTATATATGCAGAAGTTCAATGAAGAGTCTTCAACACAGGTGGCACATAACAGAACCTGTTAAGAGATGCTGTGGGTTGAAAACTAATAGAGCAAAAAATTGTGTTTTTATTTTTTTGCTTTAAAGAGCATTTAGCCTGTAATACAATGAGCAGTTGAGGGGAATCTGAAAAATGGAGACAAGTGTTGTTGCTCTGCTTCTCAGGACCTGAACTTTAGAATCTGAATTTAACCATTAAACTATTAACCAGTGTTGCATTTCAAAGAGGTTAATGACTTTTTGTTCATGCAAAGATGTGATTTATTAGGTTTTTATTGGATCAATTCCCCAATACTTTTAATCAGAGATGATTAGAATAGTTTTTCATAAACATAGAACCCCTTTCTGATGCAGTGGAAATATTTAAATTGACAGCAAGTGTGGTTTTATTCTACAGCAAGCACTCCTTGAGCAGCTACTTTGTCTGAAAAAAACCAACAAATAAGCAACCGGTGCAACATTTGTTTACAAACAAACTCACGTTGTTTTAATAAAGAAGTCACTCAAAAATATTACAGCTGTGATCTGATGCTGCACACGGCACGAGTAGTTTTCCACACAAAAACAAGGCGGCGTAAAAAGAGTTGTTTACCCTGCTGAAGGGTTAGAGGTATACAGCCTGTCGTCTGCAGCTCTTCATCTAAAGGTTAAATGAACATGTTCAGTGCTACCTGCAGCAGCAAAACATGGATGTATTAAGAGAACTGGATACGGTGCCAATGCTCAGCCTTGTTGCCAATCTTTCCTGGTGGTCACTGGTGGTTTTGCAGTGAAAAAATCCCCTGTGACCCAAAAAGCATTTTCTTCATAGACCGCCATTATAAAAGAGATGTCTACAAAACACCTCAAACTGCAAATAAGGTAAATTATTTGTATTATTCATTTTCGAGCTTAGAAAAGTGATTTTAAAATCCGTGATCATCCCAGTGTAGAGTTATGTGCCGAGTGGGAGAAACACTACTGCGCATATTCACACAATGCGAAAGCAAACCTGGAAGCTAGAAACTTTTTTGGCGTATGGTGAGCAATTTTCATTCGATTGAACAGGCATCATTTTTGAGTTATCCAGTTCTTATAATGCATAATGCATTTTTGCATAAATAGTATAAAAAATGGGTTTAGTGAAAATCTTATGCATTATAACTTTAAGAAAAGGAAAAGTAGGAACATAAAGTAGATCAATATTCCTGATTTCATATAACACCAAATCAAACATGGTAATAAAAACACTTTTTTTACACTTGACATTGATTTAATTTAACATTTCCCTGCATGGGTCCCATTAACAAATCTCATTTTATGCATTATTATATCATCTTATATTATTATGATAACTCTTCAGCTATTTGTTGGGCCTTTCATTTACACACAAAAGGGAGAAATCACACTTGCACTGATATTTTAGAGCTATACCAAATAAATGAACTGATTTATGACATTTGCCTGTTCCTGATTTTGTTTCACTTATTTTTTTCTGCATCAGCTCCGTGTTTTGTTTTTTTTTTCTTCCTTTGTTAGGGTCTGTTGATTTTGCAATTAAGACACAGCACCATCAGTCTGTCACTGTCAGCTAAGAATAGGAAAAGCAGAGAGTATGAAAGTAAAGCATGCAGGATGAGAAAAATGGGTTGGTAATGCATCTGCTGTATGACAACCCTTCCCTTGGAAAGAGACACTTTAAAATGATATTTGGTCTTGTTTTGCTTGGATGTCCACTGGTCCAGGGGTCAACAAGCACACTGCTAAAACTTGCACTCATTTAGCATGTCTGCCTATGGTACCAGCATAAATAAGGCAAAGGGTAAATGTATTTAGCCTAGTGTGGATAAAATAATATGAGCCCCAATTAATGTGTGGCATACTCTGCAAAGACCCCGGTATACTCTCTAACCTCTTCTGGTGGGGGATATTCTCTCATTCTGTCTTACTAAAACTCACAAATGAGCTTTTCATAACTCACTCACCACACTTGACCAAGATGAAATAGTATGGTCAGGGATTAACTATTGCTATAACACTCTTTGGATTATTCAAAATAATGAATGTGAAAATAAGTGAATCCATAACTCTTCTTTACAGAGCCATATTTAAGCAGGAAAGCTTGCAACAGCTTAAGATTTAAGTCTACCAGACACTTCAAACACCATAATTAAGATGTTTAAATAGACAAACATGCCATATGTGCAAAGACTTTGCAGTAAGAACATCTCCAATAAATATTTTCTGTTTGTGTCTGGCCATGAGGTCTTTTAGTTAGAGGCGCAGAGAGTTTGAGAAGTGTGCAACTGAACAGATGCAATTGCCTGACCGCTTATTTTAGTTCCTCACAGCGGATGTTTTTTCCCATCTCTGTTCTTCCAGGACTTTATACCATTGATCTAAAATCCAGCATACATAAGCATATTTAAGGCAAACTTTTTGAAGATTTGGAGATGGAAAGTTGTGAATGGGGAAAAAAAGAAAAGAAAAGAATATAATACACGTTATGTTGCGAGTTTGAAATGTAAGCAGGATATTGTGACTCACATGGATGAAATCCGATCCCAAAATAAAGTTATGTAAGCTTTATGATAAGAGATGTTAATAGAGTTTGCTTGTATAATCATATAACAGATGATTTAGTGTTTGATGTAACTGTTTGGAAATATCCTCATCTGTGATATTTTGCTTTAATCTATTATTCATTATTATAAGATTCCCTTCATGATAAAAAAACAAAATACTAACCTTATGCTACTTCCCCCACTGTGAGTCTTAAATATGTTGGCATTCTAAATGCTTGGTTGACAAAAGATGAGTATATTTTTCATTAAATTATAAAATAGATGAGTGTTGGGGTATGTGATTATCCAGATCATCCTACAGTAAGCATGAATGTTCAACAAGAAGTACGTAACTCAGAGTATCAACAGCAGACATTGACTGGGCTCGCTGTAAGGCAGAAGCAGCTGTGTTTTATAATGCAGTTTGCATTCTCTGTTTCCCATTAAATCCATTCCTCAGGACAGACTTCAACTTGTGGCCCCTCTATTAGCCCTTGTGCACCCGGCCTGGTGATTAGAAGAACATTAGGAAATTAAAGGCAAATTGCATTACCAGAGGAACAGATGGAGGTGCTGCTCAGGACCCAACATGCAGGACATGGAACCTGCTGATGCTCAAACTTTCTACCCTTTCATCAGCCAATGTATGAAGTTAAATGTCACCCTCAGGTAGCAATTTCTCAGGTGGCACATTCTGATAAAGAATAAGGCCCATTAGTTGTGCCAGGATGTTTTAATGTTAGAGTTTAGTTAGCTGTATGGAAAGACTGTAATGTTATTTCAGCCCTCAAACTACTCAAGCATATTAATTAGATGTGAATAACTTCACAACATGCAGCAAGTGTGTTTACACCCACTCTGGGGTTTTGAGGAAATATGTTTTCTGAACTGTAACTATTTTAAGCAGATAAAAATGTGATGATACAGCTGAACTGAAGAAAATGTAGATTGACCTCCTGGAGGACTAACATGCAAGCACTTTAAATGGATGAAAACAAGTCAAAAAAGAAATACAGTGAAATACAAGACGCACTGCTGTTTCTGTTTCCTTTTCCTTATCATGCATTTGCTGTCATAATTAAATGAAAAGTGAAATAATTTGGCAACAACTAAGAGTCATGCTCCCCAGAATATATATATAAAATGATGTATACAACCTTTTGCGAAATGACTAAAACATAACAAGAAAATATGTTTTAAAGATGTTTAAAGACAACAACCCGCATTATCAAACAAAGGTAACTTACTGCTACACACAGGTAGCTTAATGATGTAAGACAGGTTTGCCAGATGAGTCCAGTTTCAGGGTGGGCCTCCTGTTCTGTTTGATCTTCAGTTGCAGCTCAAAAGCAAGTTTAGTTAAGTCATTTTTTACAAGAAATTTGAGGTCCCCATCTCCATCCATTCTGCTAACTTGCTAATTGGTCCCACCAACGCTACTTAGTGCAGGCAGTTTTTTTTTATGATGTCAGGTCGTCATCATAAAAAACTAGCTGACTCCAGTGATTTGATTAGTGAGAAGCCACGTTCAACCTGGCCTCCCTTGTGTTTTTTTTAACGATGAATTGACCATTTAATGTTGAGCTCGGTCAAGCCTGGCCTCGATCTGATTGGCTGAAAACTTTTATTTTTTTCTTTAAAGGAAGCCAGGCAAAGCTGGCCTCCTTTGAGTGATGCATCTCACTGACCACTAGACAGAGCAGAGGACACAAACTACACACTGTCACGCACACAGCAGAGGGGCGCTGTTTTGCTCGCTACACCAGCAAAAGAAGAAAACTATGATGTTTTGATAACAAGGGATTGACAAAAATCAGTAAAAGACACATACGTGGGAATAATACATTTTGTTTTCTTCATTTGAATATATTTCTGGGGGTTTGAAAAACAATTAATTCAGTTATTTAAGAAAGAGGGCCAAATAAGTGTCATTTAACATGTTTTTCATTTAATTATGATGTCTTGATTTGTTTTTATTTGGGCATTTAAAATCTTCCATACATTTAGTGCACTTGAGTAATTTTGGAAACACTTTGTGTCCTCAAGAAAGTCGCACTGCTGGTGGTATTTACTGTAGTTCATGAGAAAAATAGATGCAATTGGATTTATAAAGACAATTTAAAACATAATGTATAGTCTCCAAACGACTTGACCTTAAATCTTATGACTTGGACTAGATTTTAACCACTGTCATAAATAAGGAAATAAAAGCACATACAAGTTTAGCCTACATAATTGAATCCCAATTTTCTCTCTGGATTGTCCATTCCCCTTCTGGGATAGATTGCCCTAGTAGAGACAGGGCTCATTGCTCATTTTCAGATGATATAAGCATGGTAATGAAAGGTGGCCTTTGTGCTTCAGAGGTAAGAGCCTGTTTCACGTGTACCCTTATTCAACAAGACAGTCCATTTTAACATGGACATAACCATGGCAAGGTTTGATTCACTTTAAAAAAAAAAAAAAAAATCTCCATCTAGCTATTACACTGCATGGCCACTTCTTTGCATAACTGTACTCTTCAAAATGGTGTTATTGCTTAGTTTCCTCCTCAGACTCACAAAGTACAGGCTATGTTTAGTTCTCTAGTTCTCTGCTTTTTATATTTCACAGAAACTAATGAATATGTATTTTTTTTTTTGTAGTCTTACTCTCAGCACTCACTCCAGGCACTGAGCATAGAGTATGTGCTCAGTGCCTGGAGATATGGGAGTTGTGCTGGTGCTTTGACAGTGTGACAGGTTTGGTGCTGGAAGATTGTCAGATGTCTCTCTTGACAAATATTGTCTTCAATATCTAACCACAGATTTCCCCTGAGCCCACCTGTCTTCACAAATACAAGGCTCCCATAAGAGCACTACCAAGGTGACATTTGTAAACAAATGCCAAGGATTAATGTAATTATGTTTTTCCATAATTTTATATTATCTATAATGACAAAGGCGAAACCATGGCTAGCCTGTTTCTTTCAGACATTAAATAAGTATTTGTAGCTATTGTAGCTGTTTACATGGGTGGCCTATAGATCTATTCATATTTTCATTTATATAGTCTGATTAGTAAGTGAAGACACCACCTCCACATTACCTTACAACAGCAGACTTTACCTCACAGCGTTAAATTTCCTCTTCATCTTTCTGTAAAGTTGCTATCATAGTACTCACTTTTTACTGCTATAAATGAGAATAGATTCACACTGTAGAGTGTGATTACTGATTCTGCCTACGCTGGCTATGACCTTGTTAAATTTAAACATGTATTATGGATTATTTTGGCCACTTGGAGGCAGAGGAGCTCCACACAAAGCTGACATAGCCTGACATTATGGCATTATTACATTTATTACGGCTAACGCCTTTGCAAACAGCTGCCTATTTAGGCTACACATCCAGCAGGCATGGAGTAACGTTAGCATTCTTCGGGATTGTATGTTTCTCACCCCTCAACAAATTTTACCTGCATAATCTCCTTGTGGAAAAAAAAACATCCTTCTCTCTCTAGCTGTGTTTTGTCTGTCTTCTGTTTGGTGTAAAGCAGGTACTTTACAGACAATTTAGAGCTTTTTTGGCTGAGAGCTTTGCTGAGACTGAACGACCTTCTTTCTCCTAGAAATTCCGTTTATATACGACTAAATAGTTTTCCCAATTCTGTTGGGTTGGCAAACGTAATTGCTGCCTGGATTATGTTCACAGACATTTTCTCGCATTGAATTGAGTGCTACATTTATATATCACTCTGACGTCAAAGTGGAGGAAAAGAACTACATTGTCACCGAACATTTCACCTGTACATTCTTGCCAAATACATTAATTAGCAGCATTTTCTTATTATGTTGTGAGAAAACATAATTTGTGTTTCAAGCACAACATATTTGCTATTGTAACTTAGTCGTATATGAACCTAAGTTCTTGGAGACAGGGTTGGACTGGACCGTGACTAAGTCTGCGGGCCATAAAACAAAAACCACGAGCGAAAAGAAGCTAAACAGCTACATGGAGCCGCTGTGTTGGCTGATAACTCTCTGTGGATTTGTCGCTGAAAGAAACCCCTCTTACATTAAACATACTCTTTTAATTCACTCAACATACAGTATTGATTAGTGGAGCTTTAAGGTAAAGAGAAAGGCTGGTATAGAGAATGTTCCCTTCATCAAATAATACAGGGGATCATGTAAACATTGTTATTGTAGATATGGCAGCAATAAATTGTGGTGTTAAAACACAAATCCAATTGAGTCACTAGTGCATTGTGAACAGTGTGAACCCTGAGCCTCAAATATCAGTGAGCATGAAACATCATATTTGGAAAACACAGTGGATGTTCCTACTGTGTGAGCATGCTTTAGTGATTTCAGCACATCTAGAAGGATCTAGGTGTACATGATTCCAAGCATAATAAGATATTGCACAATAGGGAATATTATTCATTTATTCAAGTGTATGCTCCATATCTAGCTGAACATCTTATGCGACAATAGTGGGGACTTATGTCTCATTTCCATAAAACTAAAGGATGGGAAAAGGAAAAACCCAAGTGGGGAGAGGTACAGTATTAAAAGGCGAAGTAGTGGTATTAAGTCGGGGATGTGATTGCAATTAGAAAGCTGTGGCTTCTGTACACCTGCTGTATATATTTAACCTTATTTCAGCAGCTCTATGAGTGCAATGAAAAATACATCAATTCCACAGCTGCTGCAGTAATCCATATGAGAACAAATACAATAATATTAGGTTAAAGAGAACCTATCAGAACTGTGACTTATTTTACACTCTGGAATATGTTTCTGATGTTTGACTGAAACAGACTGTCTGTCTCCCAAGGCTTAACATGAATAGTCAAATATATCACAGCAATTGTGTAAGATACAGAGAGAAGACACAAACTGCCACTTCAAATGTAGTAGTTACCACTCTAAAAGCTCCCATTACCGGACCTTTAACCAAGAGTAACATTGTCATTTTGTCACACTCTGTATGCTACTAAATAATAGCTCTGCTTTGATGCAACGCAGGAAGAGAGTTGAAGCAAGACACATTTTGAAAGCTGCAATTTATATCCATCTTTTGAACTTTGAAAGGCACTCTGAGACTTTGTATGTTTTTCTTTTGTTTTCTCTGTTCTGCTCCATCCCCGTTCATCAACACTTCTTTCTATAATCTCTGGTGAGCTCGGAAGGACGGGCTTTGATAATGATGATTGACCTAGTATGTGGATTTCAAGCAGCCAAGTCCTCATAGATAATTCTCCTTCTCTTTCACCGTTTATGATTAGGTTGCTGGCACGTGGCAACTCGAATAGTGCCCAGAAATTTGATTGTGTTAACACGATTGGGGTGAGGTCGGGTACTGCAAAGACCCATGGTAATCACCACACAGGGATAAGTGATGGCTTCAAAGTAAATCAAACTGAAAAGACCCCTTCTCTCCTTAACATGTCCCTGCAGTGATTTGAAGCCATTTTATGGCTTTTTAAGACACATCACAGGAGGCTGTTTACTGCTCTCTCTTCCTCTTTCTCTCACTCTGGCTCTTTTTTTCCCCCCCTGTGTGAGTGTGTGTTCTCCCTCAGGTTGATCTTGGCCAAGAATTTTAGTACTTGCACATTCATATTTTCAGCATTTTCCCACCACATATTCTCAGTTCATAGGGCCATTGTATTAAAGTATTAAGTCTCTATCTGTGCCGGAGAACCATCTAATAGCCAATTTCATGCAAGAATGATGAAGACAAAAGTGGAGGGTTATTAGTGGAAAGGAGAAGAGTTTGGTGCCACACCTCAGGGATCTTCGATAAGAAATGAACAGGGATAACTATGGGCAGTGTCAGAGCTGTAAGACAGTGGAAGGAGCTGCATGTAACCTGGTGATAAAATAAACAAACCTGCAACAAGGCAGAGGCATGTCTCAGATTAATACACACACACACACACACAAAGAAAAGGGATTGACAGCCTTATTTGTGTTGGAGCTTACTCACGCAGAGCTATGGACTGTGTAGACATTTGAAATATTTACATCAAAGCATAAAGCACCGTGGCTGTCTGGATGACTGGTACACCCATTAGCCTCTTTACATATGTCAACATTCCCAGGAAGAGCACACAGAACAAAGAAAAACACTGTTGAGGGTACTTAAAAAGGAGGTTCTCTTCAAAGTAGACAAATGAAAGAAAAGAGAGACTAAGCATTTAACAAGTAAGAGCCACTTAAAAGCTTTTACATTTTCCACCTTGAAAAATGCTTTGCTCCTCCACCCCAACCCCAAACTATCAGTCCCTTCAAGCACCAAACTTCAACTGGATTTCCAAAAAAAAAAAAAAATGTGTGGATGAGCCTGAAATTGAGGTTCAATGCAATGAAAGATAATATTGTGTGATCTGTAAAAATGAAATACAATCACGGTCACTTGAGATGCCTTTGACACACTGTGGTTCCTGATCTAAACTGCCATCTGCTTCAGCCTAATCTAGACACGATCTGGGTGCATCTGCATGCAGGACAAGGATGCTGTGTTCACGTATACAAAGTAGTCGGCAGCGTCTGGCCTCTCTCGGATCTGTAGCTCTGCGGGTGTGTTGCATTGAGCACATAATTTACATGTCGCAGGGCGCCTTTTGAATGGGCTGTGCTGGGTTGTGATGCCAGGTCCCATTCATAATGTAAAGCAGCCTATCACTGTCCCAGTTTTTCAGTCTGTATGCCTAAGTCTGAACAGGGGTTTAAATGTCTCTTATTGTTCCAACAGATGTGAATACGTTCATGTATGGATGTAAAAACAGAAGACGTGTGGTAGGAGTTAATGGATGTCTATCTTCAATCTCTTTTCTGAAATGAAGACCACTTCGTTTCATCTTTTCAGAAGTCGGTAGCATTCACGATCAATGCAACACAATGCCATGCTTTCAACGGCTGTTTCTTAAAGGGGATTACCGCCATAAATGGGTACTTGAAGGGACAAAACCATTCTTTGATCTATAACCATCTATGAACACAGAATAAATATCAGAGGAAGTGATATTCCTCCTCCATATCTTTATTTTATGTGGGAGTTTTATCAGCATCCGAGCAACTGTAATGTGTTATATTCAGATAGCATCAAATGTGGGTGTGGTTTGGACTGGAAATGAGCGTCTTTGACATTAGTTAGGCATTGAATGCATTGTTCAGCAATCATTTATCACAACTAACGCAGAATACTGCAAGGCTTACGATTCATGTAGTCATGTGACTTTAACAAATCCAAAAATAGCCACCAAGTGCTATTAAGAGGATGAAATCTAAATAAATATGAAGTCCCTAATTCTGTGCTATTACACTGTACGCTTGACTGGACTTCTTCAACTCCACCATCAACTCTGACACTTAATGAGTGACTAATTTTAGAGACTACTGCATGTAAATAAAAGCAGAGTAAACCCTTCCACAACTGGAAAATGATTAACAGTCTTTTGATACATTTTCACAAAATAATTATTATGAACTGACAAAATCTTTATTGATAAAAACATAGATCTTAATATTTATTATATATTTCTGCTCTTATAGAGAAAGCCACACATTTGGAAATATAACTTTTTAATGTTGCCATTGGATTATGCTGTCCAACAAGTGTATACTAGTAATACAGATTACATAGGGAGACTATAGACTGGTTATTATTCAGTAGGGAGAGGAATTACTTTGGATATTTCTTTGGAGACTTTTCAGATATGCAGCAGAGGATGGCGAGAACCTTTTATTCTAAATGCAGTAGCAAGGTCATTCCACCAGCAGGGTGCCAGGAAGGTGACATGTCAAGGAGTGGAGTAATGACTAGGCCAGTACAAGAAGAGTCAAGTGGCAATGGTGGAGTGTGGTGCACTCGCTGGTGTTAAATATAGGGATGGAGCATGGACATATGGATATTCTTTGTCAGCCTTGTACTCCCAACAACGGGAATTCAAATTCCATATTAGCCCAGTCCAATAAATGATATTATAAAAACCAAAAAATAAAAGCCAAAACCAAAATCCCAATCTTGGCAAAAGTCATTAAACAGAGGGTGATGCAATTATTGTTTCAGCCTTTCATCCTGCAGAAATCTTGCGCACACTGTACATACAAGAAAAACAAAAGATATTTGGAGATTTTGGAGATTTTAACCTTGGTCAAAAGGGAGAAAAACAATACACCACAGCACAGTTAACTGTGGCACACAACCACCCTGTTCTGTATAAAGTGAGTGTGCACCTCTCAGTTGTACAAAGAATAGCGTGAAATGCAGCTGCTGTCTGTCTGTGAGACAGTTGACAGGATTTCAGAGCGTGGAGAATGGAAATAAGAAGTGCCTTTGGAAGTGGCTGGTTCCTTCCTGGAGGAGTTATTGGTGTCTTCTGTCTGCCTCTGATTACCTTGCCAGCCCAATATCCACAATTCCATGTCTATTTACTCCCCATTATTATTTGCATGGATCTTTTAGGCCATTTCACTTCAATTCCTAAAACAATCTGGATATAAACAAGTGTACTGATTCATGTGACAACTAACTAAAGATAAACCAAATTTAACATTATCCATGCTGCTTGTTCATATTTGTTTGATTTGTTCTATTGTCATCCCTGTTTATGTTTTGACACTAAGCGCACATATTGTTCAGTAGCACTACATCAGTTGAATGACACTACAACATACATTGATTAAGCTGCCAAGTTATAACTCGGTATGTCAGGTCTGATTTAAAATAGATTGCGGCAAATATTTGCAGCAAATTATATGTTGCATGATTGTTTGGGATAGTGAATAGTATATACTTTTTGAAGCACTTGACTTGAAAAACACTCGAGCCTGTGTGCTAAAACAGCGAGTAGCCCACTAGAGGTGTCTTTGTCTTTGACAAAATACTGATAAGTGTTTATATGTGTCTCTGATTGCGATTTGCAAGTGTGCAGTGAATTTATACCAGTGCAATATAATCATATGCTTGACTTTCTTTCTTAAACTCCTGAGGTTCATCAGCACTATTTTTATTCCTTCATTTCACATGTTAGAGCAGGAGAAGAGCAGATGACACAAGGAGAGGACCTGTGCAGGTGGCATGAAAGGCATCTTTACTGTTTCACACTAACTTTTGCATGAGAGAGGGATCCTGCTCTCAATTATCTTCATGAATTTTTCATCTCTCACGTAAACAGCACACTTTAAACAGCTAAAAAGCACCACTAGCACTATACAGCCCACAGGCAACCATCAGCCGTCAGACAACCTCCACCCTCTCTGTAGATCTGTCTTCAAACTGTGAGCGCACATCATCACTAGGAGAGGACGACTGCGTGACTTCAAGGAGAAAGCACATTATTTAGGTACAAAGATATTTATTAATGTTTTTTTTCACTTACTTCTTATAATTATACAATTTTGTTAAATAATCATTGAATGCCACTGCAAACAGCTTATGATTTGAACAAATTAGAAAATATAAAATTAAGGTAAAATTAGAAACCCTGACAGGTGTCGCAAATGACATGATCTCATCTTTTACTGACAGCTGCCGAACAGTCTATTGATTATTTCCATTGATTCTTCCAAGCACTTTGTGTCCCTTGTCTTGAACTGACGTACAATTTCCCTGAAGCATGAAGACATCAGGGAAGCTCAGTGGTTTCAGGTAAGAAAACAATTTCTGTTTAATTTGCAGTTTAAAGACTGCTGGAGAGGTTCAAACTGGCCTCCCAGGGATTCTTCTCATGCGGCTTTAACAGATGAAGGCAGCCATATGTTTTTTGACAGAAACCTCCTAAGAAAAGGTTGTTAACAACAGGTGAAGCGAGGCCCGGGGGAAAAACCTTATTGACACAACAGAATGATCAATCTGACCGCGTCATTAGCATGTGGATCTGCTCTTTGGTGAGGAAAGTGTTTGTATTGTAACACTAATAGTCAGTGCAGACACAGTGTAACGTCATTATCTCTCATGTACTACAGTTGAACCATTTTTTACATGAATATTAAACAACATACAGCTTCAGAAAAAATTCCAGAGTTTAATCTGAGACTGACAACACGTTTGAAACTTGTGTCTGTTGTGTTTTTTGTACTGGGGCTCTTCTGTAGTTACACTTACATCTTGGATTGTGCCTTTAACTTAATAATATAATCCTTATGATACAGCTCTGCTTGATTTAGTGACACCTGTTGTTACCAGAGGCAGCATCTAGTGCATTTTAATAATACAGGTCCTAAGGTTATGTTTGAAATTTTTACATACTGATAATTGGGGGCAGCAAACACAACTTAAAGTGACTACTCTGTCAGAAGTGCAACAGTAGAAAAAACACTGTGTATTTATTTACAGCACATCTAAAGAAACTGTGGGTTGAGAGGATTCATTCTGTCAGGTCAAGGAACAGTCTGGCACATAACTACAACTTTGACCGCTATGATGTGTCTTTAACAAGCTAACGGGGGAAAAAAAGGAGTGATGTGAGGAATCAAATTGCTGACATTGTTGGTTCATTAATACAGCGGCTCGATCAGACAGCAACTATCCAGACGGTGCAGAGTTTGTAAATTACATACTCCATGCAACATACCCACAGAGCTACAGATTCACCAGAGACTGCCAAGTACATGAAAAAAGTTCAGCCATTCACAAATGTTAGATGGAAATTAGCTATTACTATAGTCAAATCTGGTACGATACATCTCTTCGAGGTCCCTGGCAAAATGTATTAAACTACACTAAAATAGATTTTTTTGTATATTTTGCTTTATTGTGTACCATGGTATCATTGCATGGTGTCTGATGGGATGCAGTGTTCTTTTACATATTATGCTGTCTTTTAAAGTAATCAAGTCAACTTGCTTATAGGCTGTAAACTAATACTGCTGCTTATTATTTTAGCCTTTAATAATAAGATGGAAAGCGGCATGGGAACATCTTTCTCCTTGAAAAACAAACTCTTGAGATGATGGAACCTCAGTTTAACATTGAGACATTAATGATGAAAGATGTCTGGATGTCACTAGTGCTGCAATATGATTGCAATACTGGCTCTGTCGTAGGTGAGAGATTTATCTGGCTACGGAGGCTTTATGGTAGCTAACAGTAAATATACTGTATGTATAGTGCCAATATTGCATGTACTGCTCAAAGCAGAAATCATCCAGAAAAACAGAACTGACCATAAGCCAATTCCCAGCCTGTGGACGTGTGGGCCCAGGTAAACGAAATTTAACTGCATCCAAACTATGTTTTCTGAAAGCATCTCCGGTGTGAGAGCCTCTAGGCGAAAGGCCCAATTCAATTGCATCATTCACACAGCCCCTGCAACTGTACAGTGTGGCAGTGTGTCACACACTGCTGTTAGCTTGGGCAAGGAATGCTACAATGACTAATAGAGGTGAACTGTAATCTGCTCCAAGTCCAGAAATAGACTATGCCAATTTCCTGCCTTGACAGATTTCTTGTTAGTTAATAATACCAAAAAGAATCACACCATTTTTCAGGAGTAATATCAGTACAGTAACAGTGTACTTACAATACACACAACATTGTCTTACCAAAGTGCTGGTTCCTAAATCACTATTTCCTAAATGTATTGTCAAAAATAAATAAAAAGTAATAAATAGAGATTAGTAGATTTTTTCTGGTTCATGCTCAGTTATGTGGAGATTGTTGTGCTCATACAGATAATATCAGCACAGAAATCAATGTTATATACAATCAATTTTGTTTCACATCAATTGATGCTATGTGCGGTGTTATGATATAAGTGAGAAATGAGTGATGTCATGTTTAAAGTATTTGTAATGTAACTTTGTGATATGAAAGTTGATGTTTTGTTTAGTCATCTGACTTTGTGTCATAGAACGTGAAGTATTTCAGATTTGTACACATAAGTATATACAGTAAAAAGTTCTGAACATGATTACACGTTTCATACCGTATCCTCACACTGGTTAAGATACAACCCACCTGGGATTTGGGGTCTTTTTGTGGTCACATACTGAATGAGAGCTTGACTGTGTGGCATCCTGATGATCAGATGTGCAGCTAGGTAGACCCTAAAGAGAGCCAGTGCTAATTGGCTTGGTGGTTAGCTCTGAGGTCAATTGTGGGCCAGGGCTCTAGGGCATCAGGGAGCCCACAACGCTACGGTTGTACTCCCTGGGGGGCACTGGCTGCCATTACACTCCTCCAGCCATCAGTGAAGTATTGATCTAATGGGAGGAATGCAGTCTTTTTTGAGCATCAGCAGAGGCTGGGAGGACTAACTATTTAAAATTAGTGTTATTCTTTATCAAATGCCCCTTTTAAAATTCTCCTTACCATATGTTTACCCTCTTATAAGACCTTGATTCTATTAGGAAACAGGGATAATGACCACTTGGGAAGTGGGATAATCCTTGTTGATTGTGTCAAATCCTCATCCTCCAGACTATGCCCTTGTAAACAATCAAATATTTTCAATACATTGTGACTACACACAAAGCAACTGAAAAAAACAAAACAAACAAAAAACAAATGTTCTGTTACTTTAACTAGGCAGTTCTTAAACACTCTGATGAATAAAATCTCATCTTTGCTTACCTTTTTGGGACTGAGGGACTAATACATCCAAGCCCCTTTATATTACAACCCAAAAGCTATGGAAGGAAAAAGGCCCCTGAGAGTTAAAAAAAATCAATGAGGATAAACGCTGGCGAAATGACTGACCCGCCCAATAAATTACAGAGCTCAGACCAACCCCCCTGTCATGGAATAAGTGTTTTTGCCTTTTGCCAAGATTCATCTCTGAACAGAAACATATTTGAAGAGAAGATAAGAGACTATTAATTTATCTGAGTTTTATGAATTCTATTCATTCGGATCATTACTGTTGAATGTGTGTGATGCACACTGAATATTTAGTGCAGTTCTAACAGGTTTATTACAAAATGAAAAACCGATAAATTAACTTACCTTTAACTGGAATTGATGCAAAACCTGAAGACATGAATTGTACGCAAAACAGCCATGCACACTGTAGTGCAACCATATTCCCAAACCAGCCCAGTATCACGCCAAAGCGTGTAATACACCCGCTGGTCCACCATGTCAGTGTCACATCTTGCCTCGCCTAGGCGTTCTCTACCACTTTCAAACCTGTGTTTGGGGTCTATGAGAATGCGGTCAACCCGAGTCAGCTGATCCTCCTTCACAACCCTTGTATCGACCAGGGTTGGAAAGCAGGAAGAGTAAAACTTAATTCATTGATAACGTTTAAATGTCATTTAACCAACCCATTGGAAAGAGAGAGAGAGAGAAAGAGAGACTGCGAGACAAGTAGAAAGTGCATGTGTGTGTGCGATAAAGAGACAGAGAGTGTGCACATGGACAGAGAGATGAAACTGAACTTTTATCTGGTAAGTATTGGATGTAATTTGTGTAATTCTCAGGTTTATCAGTTAAGTATATTGAACTACACGGCAGACTGGAGTCTCTGCTAACAGTGACAAGCAGGGTGACAGCTCTCTCATATGAATGAGTCCAACGAGGGTCCAAGTAGATGTTGTGTTGAGTAGACCTGCGTCATACATCTGCTGTCTGAAAAGGCTATCAGTTGAAGCTGTGGTAGCGGTTGCTAGGAGCAGTTAATTTGATTTTCTTTTCACAACAAAATGAGAAATATGTTGATTTAAAGCCTCTGGAAATTTGGCTTGAAATAATAAAAACGCATATATGATATCAAAGTCTCATTAAGCATTCCACAAAAATGTGAGTGAAAATAAACGTTCATAACTATTAGAAAACCTAGTTAAAAAAAACTTTTTTGCTGTTTAGACCATTTCTGAAGACTGTGTGGGTGTGGCAGATCACATTTTGATTGACACCTGCACTGGCTACTGGGAGCTGGCTAACTACAGTAGCTAATAACTAGGTTTCCATGGTGCGGAGCCGCACTTCTAAATCTCGCCTTCAACACGGTAAATATACTATGTACATTTATTACATATACCATTATCACTAAAGGAGAGGAATAGCTAAACATAAGACACACCAAGCAACAGAGAGAAGGAGAGCGAGCCCTTGCTAACTGCTAAGCTGAACTTCTGAGTTAAAGCAGCTAGCAGATCTGAAAAGCGTATAAACAACTGTGTGACTTGCGAGAAAGTCGCTAAACAAAGGTGACTACTGTACATTTAAATGTACAGTGCATAAGCAGCAGTAATGAAGAATATAGAAAAATTAACTTGATGGGGTGCAGAAACGCGACCAGTGACACAGAAACTCCGGCAACCTGAAATGGGACAATACATTTACCGCAGCACGTCATGTCGTTTATGAGTGGTTCACGGAACTTATTGCGTAATTTTCTCAATAAATGTCTGAGCATAACCACAGCCAATTCAAACCCAATATTAGTAAAGTTTACAAAAACTTAAATGATGATATTTCGAATTTGGATTGAAACAAATTTCTAATACTTTTTAGACACTTACTATTATCTACATAAGACCCTAAATTACATAGTTAGAAGGCTATTGTGGATTTAGGGTTCCAGTGGCTTTAAGAGTTGTATATATATATATATATATATATATATATATATACACATACATACATACTTATACCTGTATCAATCTTACCCACGCTTCTTGCCATTTTTGTGGCCTTTTTTTGCTGCCATTTTATTGTCTTTTGCACAGATGACATCCCGATTCTTAATTCCACCGAAACTCTGATTGGCATGTTTGCTTTTCCAACCTGGAAAACAGCTGTAAATTAGCACAACACCAGAACTATTTGAGTGCTAAACAAATCAGACATGTGGGCAGCGATTCAGAGGTTCAGAATTAGGTCAATAGATTGTCATTCCAGAGTCAGCCGTCAATCAGGCTTACACTACAGATCCAAGATGTTAGAGGTCTGTAAAGGCAGTTTGATGTTTTTTCAGCCAGGCTGCAGCATAGCCATCAATGTCCGGTTGTCCTGTCACAGTGAACAGATGTCATGAACCACACATACATGGTTAAAACAGAGTCTCACACTGAGTGGCTTAAAACTGGTGGCTACTTAAGCATGGTAGCTAATTAAAGCATTAACTAAGTTGTATTTTGTACATAATATTTGCCTTCAGACAAGTTTGTGTTTGATCTTCTGAAATGGTGGAATCTCTTAATTCTAATACCATCAGCAATTCTGGCTTACATTGTGAAGCCTTGTCTATGTCAGTATGGCCACTGTCACTTGTTTTGAATTGATGACTGAATCAAAAATGAGATCTTTGCAGATACTCTACAGATACTGAGAAAACAGATGACATCAAACTCTTGTCATTGTGAAATAAGTGTTGTCATGTTCAGACCGGCTGGCTTAAAAGTGTTCAGTGTGCAAAAGTCTGCAGTGTTCAGTGTCATGAAAATGTTTTTTGGGACACAAACAAGGATATATTAAAGTGTTCTAAAAACACGATTTAAGTTCCTGGCAGCTTCCTGTGGATGCTTTGGTTTCCTCCAACATTGCAAACACATGCAGTTCAAAGGGATTGCAGACAATGAATGACCTATTATTTTGGATGTGGAAATGATTGTCTGTTTATGATGACCCTGTGATGAACTGACAACCACTCTGATGTTGTCCTTCATTCCCTTATTGTATGCTGGATAAGGCTCTATTCACACAGTGGAATAAGCAGGTCAAAGCGATGAATGAATGAACTAATACAGAGTTTACTTGTTTTTCCATTCCCAGATAGATGGTTTGTATTGCTGTTGTTGCACAGCATTATTGCAGTAATTTGTCTGCAGGAGAATAGATAGATGAGATCTCCATGTTTATGCAGGTCAGATGATTGATTTAGCTTTTAATGGTCTTGGAGAATCTTATCTTATGTTCTGTGGCCTTTGTATCTACCTCATTATGGAGGCAAGGATGTTAAATATATAATTTATCTATCTACTTATTATTGAGCAAGATCCAGAAAAATTAAAATAACTATTATATTAACTAGTCATACTAGAATCTGCTTTTAGTTAATTCAGTTTCTAACTGACTTTTAGTGCTCCTAGACAAATTAAATCTATTAGAAAGATAAGACATATTTTATAATATCTGATCCTGAGGATTTATGATTTATACTTGCACTCCTTTCTTTGTCAAATAAGTGCTGTTCTGGCAAAACGTGTCTTATCATTCTGGAGTGAGTTATTGCTGCTCAAATGTCAATGTCATTGTCTTTGTTCTTCTTATTACATCAGCCTCGCAATTTAGCTTCACAGTCCCAATGTTTAATAACTTTGCCGTTGCAATGAAAATTCCACTGAGTTTATTTAAACTTATATAAATTCATCAAAAACATAAATTAAAAAAAGAAAAATTATTAAATTGAAATGCAAATCCATTAACATATTTATTAACATTTGCAAATAATCAGTGATGGTATGTAATGTTGGATTGCAGAATTAACATGTTATCTGTATTCACCAGTTCTAAACCGAGCCTCCAGGAGGAGTAGAAACATAAAATCATATAGGGCGCTTCCACACATACAGCAACCTATTTGTTTCGGTTAAAACAAACTGTTGTCAATCTGTTGTGTTTTCTCAGTTCGTTTGGGCAGGTTTGAAACCTGTCAATCTAACTGAAAGTTTGGGTCTCAGGGCATTTTCAAACCTGTAGTTTGTTTGTTCTGGTCCAAATCAGCAGATGAGTTGGTAAACTTGGTGTGTTTTCCCCTTGCTTTGGTTTCTTTTCAGACTTAGAAAA
The DNA here is from genome assembly GCA_038419695.1 of Scomberomorus guttatus. Taxonomy (NCBI): domain Eukaryota; kingdom Metazoa; phylum Chordata; class Actinopteri; order Scombriformes; family Scombridae; genus Scomberomorus; species Scomberomorus guttatus. Next base: position 13,924,258 of record CM076453.1, on the reverse strand, counting down.
GCCCAAGCCAACCAAAATGCATCACTAGAGACAAATGAAAACATTCAGTACACTCAGTGGTCAGATGTGTCTTGGGTGGGATCAAGAGCATAAAAACAGGAAGAAGGTCCTGAAGAATGTCTTCTGCCCAAATGCAACGTTCTTTGTTGCGCTAGTCTATGTCGGCCCCCAGTCATTCTCTGTCTGGTTGCTAGCAACTGTTGATTTCGCTCATCTGCATCCCAATATGCAAAGACAGTTGCAGGAGAACACCTGGCTATGGGCGTTGTTTAGCTCATACCTGCAGTAGGCCTAGTAGTTGTGTTGGATCGAGGTCAGATGACGTTCCCACCACAAATGAACCTAGACATTTCATTTGCATTGCTGGGGACACAAGGGAGTGCAGGGTCGAATTTGGTGCAATTTGGTCACTTGACACATTCAACATTAATAGACTTGGAATAAACAAGCGATCAGCGAGCCGCTCCACTCTGCAGCAGTGGGGCGGGGCTTCTGGGCTCCTACTGCATGTCATGATCAGAGCTGTACAACTCTGCCATGAGAGATATGAGGGGATGATCTCTCTTCGTGTGATAACGTTAAAAGTTAGGCTTTTTTGTCGGCTTTCCCCCCTCATTTTGAAAATGAGAGAGAGAGGGTGAGCGAGCTAGTGACAGAGAGACAGCGCTGGAAAGCTTTCTCTGAGAGGGAGAAAGCCTGTGAATAACAGAAATACAACGTTATTTTCTGATTGTTTCACAGCAGTTACGTTTTACGCTGTTTTGGTGCAATTTGGACACGCGACACGTACATTATTACATTGATTTTATAAACTTTGAATAAACAAGCAAACAGCAAACAGCTCAGCTCTGTTTCTAAACATCTACTTTTAATGCTTTGCACACGCCAGATTGTATTGCAAGAAAAAAAGCAATAAGAGTACCAATGTGCAGGAGCATTACACCTAAACTGAACTCTGGAAAATATGTTTTTTACAATGGAATTTTAATTAATTTGTATTGCAATAGAAAGAAACAGTATAATCAAGTGCGCTCCAGTATTGTCCTTAACCTTGCACACAGTCATACAAACAGAGAGGCACTGGGCCTTGTACTTTCTACCATATATTCATCCACTTTTAATTGCCATTAAAGTGAAGCTAGAGCTGCACTAACATGTCTATCATATTTAACATGTGCCTAATATGAAATGGGGGATGCGAGGGAAAGGATATGTAAGAAGCCTGTGCAATTTTTGTTGCACAGGCTTAAGTTTGCTTAAGCCCTCGTTTGTCCCACAAAATATTTAGTCATCTCTTTAGGTTTAAAAGCAGAGGATACTTTAATAGTTGGCAGTAAACCTGATAACCCACTGAGCTTTGTAGTCAAAGAGAATTCAAACTTTCATCAACATGTTTGCAGCTGTACATGAATAAATGGCACAATTATATAAATAAATAAATGAGACACATTCCATGGTGAATTAAACTTCTATCAGAAGCCTCAGACCACAGCTTTTTATTGCAGCACACATTATGGCCGTCACATCTCTGGGATTACTGCTATTATTTATTTATTTACCTTTATAGAAAGCAGTCATCAATCCTCTGTGACAAACATACAGTGTAGTCAGCTCCCCCAAGGCTCCATGTCTAATGAAATATACCATATACCTGTCCTCAGCTGCTTTTTCCTTTGCTCTGACAGCCAGTGGCCATTTGCAAGTGCTTAGGGTATAGCAAAAGCATTCAGAAATACACTTGAGCCATTTATGTTTTCATGGCCCAAGTTTTTCTCCCCTCTGTATGCACGACTCGAAAGCTAGCATATTTACTGTCAGGCTTGAGATTTAGTGGTGTATAAATGCCAGCATGCTGTTATCACTGTGAAGCTGATGGAAAACCAAAGACCGACAGTTGCTGTGTGGGCAGTTCAAATGTTAACTTACCTTGTCATATAATACTCCATCAGCAAATCAAGGCTTGTCGGTGAATCATTTTTAGGTCAAAAGGAACAAATCCTCATGTTTAATAGAAACACTTAAAATCCTGCTGAGACAATGTTGTCACAGTGAGGTGTGCTGCAGATTACTGAAGCTACAGTTAAAAGCGGCTCTCTTCCTTGCAGGCTGCAGCGTCTGACTATCACATTCTCCTTTTCAGCATGCAAAGCCAGAAGGAGCCGGAGATCCAGATGGCCTGTTAGTTAAGTGTCTTCCGAGATTTTAGAATCTGAACCTTACAGCAGTATATCAGTACTGTCCATGAACACCACAGGGCACTTAAGTCCAACATCAAACACAAGAAGCAAATGCACACTTACACAAGGAGAAAAAAAAAGCCAAAGAAATAACTAAGAATTAAACACAATTACATCATATAGTCACTTTGAAAATAAATAAGATAACATAAATCAACAGTCAGCTACATTATATACAGTCAGTGATACATTTCACCTGTTTTTTCATATAGATATTGACTCTGAGTTATGTCTCAAAGTTGTACAAAAAAATATATTATATATTACATTTTGAATCTATTGGCCTTTTTATCAGTTATCTACATTTGATTTCTTTATTGGCTATTATTTTTTTAGGCTCCAGAGATGCAAACAGAACCATGATAGTATGTTATACATACATCAACACATTTGGAACAAGAATATCAAAACAGTCTGCAAATAATAACCAAAAGAATAAAATGGTAGTCATATAAAACAGCAGGCAGCCACTGCAGTGTTTTCTTCCAAAAGCATTTCTCAGAAGCATTTTACAATGACAGACAATACTATGAAAGTGGCTGCATAGTTTTGAGACGGGTGCAGAGTTATTAATAATAGCACATAACTGAAAACTATAAACGGACCCACTACAGAGTAGTATTCAGTTTGTACTGAATACTACAAACTGACCCAGAGCTTCCTTTAGGTGAAGTTGGACAGTGTGGACAGTGGATGACTGCTGAATGTGAGATGAGTTTTTTGAAGCACAGTGTGTCATGACTGAGGGATGGTTTTCAAACATCAACAAAAACACAGCCTGGGCCGGATTCTGTATTTCTGTAGAACTCTCTGGAGGAGGTGCACTGTGAGTTGTTTACTAATTTTTACTCACTAACATTCAGCAGCCCTGCTGATATTTTCTAGTCAAACAGTGCTGCAGGAAATCAGGAATATACAGTCTACAGTACATCCTGTAAAACCAAAAAGTACATTGCCTTTGGATAGTAGGCTCAGTCTGTTTCTCTCTCTCTCTCTCTCTCTCTCTCTCTCTCTCTCTCTCTCTCTCTCTCTCTCTCTCTCTCTCTCTCTCTGCCACTGCAGGAAGTTAAAGCTACACAGTACAAATCTGAACTTTGATTGCTCAGTTGACAACCAGTCATGATCCTGGCAAATATCAGTTGACAATCAAAGCTAGATAGCTGATTGCATGCTGGAAAAATCCACCCTTTAGAGAAGAACAGTACAGACCTTACCGAAAATAGAAAAGCATGCCATTATAACACATTTTACTACAATGGCGTATTAGGATCATTGAGAACATCATTGACTGATGATTAGCCTGATGTCTGCTAGAAACTTTCTTAAATGTTAATCTCAGGTTTTTAACATAATTTTTACAATGTAAAATATTATGATGTAATCTCAAATATTATAACTTTATTTCAAATCTCTTTTATTATTTTATTTTATAGTAGTGGTCTGAATACTCCATCGTACACTCATAAACATTGTTTTCTCTTTAAAAATATCTTTATTACAGTTACAACTCATTTAGTAACTCCTGACAATGCCATAATATGAGAAACATAAAGATGTCCACAGCTGAGCAGTTTGCCTACTCAAACATCATGTTTCCCTCCTCTTTTGGTTTGTATAATTTGATATTATGTCCATTGAAAATACTCTTATAAAAATTTAATCAATTCACACACTATGGTGAACTTTTTTTTTCGGACCACGGTTCTCAATGACCCCTGAAGATATACTATCACCTCAAAATGACAGAAAAACCTATAAACGATGGCATGGATTTACTGAGGACAAGTTAATTAATAAATAAATATATATATCCATGGTTAAATTTGATATATTTTGGTCACGTTAGCGAGTTAAAAATGATAAATTATCCAGCAAGCAAGCAGAAACTTGCTTTACAAAACTTTCATTACAAGGAAAATAATGCAATACATTGAAAAATATATAAAAAATGATAACTAATCAAAGCAAATCACCTCATTTTCAATGTTTTTAACACATTTGGATTGAATGCAATAACATTTTTGTTCATTTTGTTGTATAAAATGGCTTCATAAGCCCAGGTAGTAGTAAGGTTTCAAGATGCAGGGTGCTTTCATCTTGTAAATATCCATGTATATACCATTCCCTTCCAGCTCTCTGCAGGCAACTGTTAAAGGTTTTGGGCCCATCCAACCATCCAACTCTGTCATAAGTTGAATTCATTTGTAGGTTTCGACAAGCCCTGTACAGTAATTGAGTATGAGGAATGGGGGCTATAACCATTCCCCGTGTTCCCTTGTCCACCTCATCACCTGCCATCTATGTAACTGTCCATCAATTGTCCCCATGGGAATCCATTCCATCATTGCTGGTAATGGCTTTCAGGTTGTCCAGATAATGGCTTAACTGAGATTGGGTTGTAACTTCCCGGCATTTTGGGATGAATGGCATGTCTTAAAACTGTGCATACACGCATTTTTATTATAGGTTCTTTAAATGAGTGAGCCCTTACACATTGATTGTTGTGCATTCGTGAAAATTGTGAAATGTAATTCACTCATTTAAAAAGAATAAACATATTTTCAAGTGTTCAAGTGTTCCTCCGTACAGCATGTTAAGACCAGAGTGGAGAGACTGGATTCCACTTTGCTAATCGAAGAGTAATCCGTCGACAAAACACACACAGCTTCTGTGTTGGTTAAACTTGAGCTGAAAATCAATATTGCAACCACATAATGGAATAGGACAGATCATGAATAGACCATTAAGGCAATATAAACTGAGTGCTTTTTAACCTTTTCTTTTTTTTTTTTTACAGGGGGGACCTTCTCCTTTTGTAATCTGCCCAAAATTGATAAATATTCTCAGTCATGTCACACAAGGCGCTCTATACGCTAATAGTCTTATGATTGTTCTAATACTATAACTATAACTATACCATTTTATAAATTGGTGATGTTTGAATCTTGGTGCACATGAAACTAAAAAGGCTGAAAAGAAAACACTGCTTCCCCACAGCAGACTCATTAGATTAGATGAGCTATGCAGCCTTTAACTATGCTAAATACCAATTATAACATGTTGGTCATCTTGTTACAAAACCATTTGTGTGTCTGAAATACATGTCCTGTGCCCTCTGCATTCAAGGACAGTATATGCTGAAAGACAGCACTCAGAATCACTTAAATTGACATAAAACCTAATTAGTGTTTCCTGCATGTCCGTGATTGAATTTCTTTAGGGGACCAGACAGGGTCTACACTGTAGCTCTCCCATCTGGCATGAAAATGGTACAACTTTCCTCTTAAGGGGCAACGTTGATAGAATGTACATAAGAGCGTATACCTGAGGAAATGGTCTAATCTGATCTCATTCTCTTCTCCATTTGATCAATATGCGATCAATATCAGTTTTTATGTGTCCAAACTGCCCTCTAAATTGTGTTGACTTCTCCCTTATGTACCCAAAACAGATGTTGTTGTTGTTTCATTCTCCACTTGACAGCTAGCGGCATTCTGTTTCTCTATAAGGGCTGTCACTCTGTCAAGTTGCAGAAAGAACAGCAGAATAGGAAAACAGTGCTGTCATGCATGCCGCATGGGTAATCAGTTAAAATCATTACAACGTTTTCAATGATGGTTGTTAAAGTCAAGGCACTGGAAATAGCTCATTCGGCAATACAGTCTACAATAAATATTCAATATGTTCCACACTTCTGTGTGGTGAGTTGTTCTCTTCTGCCAGGTCCTATCACTTCATAATTGCAGTCCTGATGCACAGAGGATGGTCATTAAATAGGTATTCATTATGCAACCATATCTATCCTTGGCTCCCAGTGAAATAAAACCTGTTAAGAATACAATGAATCTATATATAATAATTTTAGGACAATAATATACATGAGATTGTCATAGACTCACAATTTGCTGAAATTCACCAGGAATTGATCCAGTATCAGGCCTGAATAATAATAATAACTCTAGCATCAGTGCAGCAGCATCTTCTTCTCATAGCATCTTTATCAAAGTCAATACTGATGAGACACTAAATGACAACTGGATGAATATTTATACTGTCAGTTTCTGAGATGATACTGAATACTCATTAAAGATTAGCATGCAAGATTGGCAACATCTATTGGGTGGGTTGCCATGACATTTAGTACAAACATTCATGTGCCCCAGACACTGCTGACAGCTGGATGGAACCACAACATTTGGTTCAGATATGAATGGCGCCCAGAGGATGGTGATTTTGTTGATTCCCTGACTTTTCCTGCAGCTCCGTCAGCAGGTCAAAGTTTTCCCTTATCCTGAAAAATATCTCATCTACTCAATGGATTGGCACACAATATTGTACACGCATTAATGGTTCCCAGAGCATCAATCCTTAATGTGATCCCCTGACTTTTCCTCTAGTGCCACCATGAGGTTGGATCTGAGTGAAATGTCTCGACAACTATTGACATATTCATGTCTCATCTTTAGAACATTTTTGTGATCTGTTAATTGTTATTCTAGCTGAAATAATAGTGCCAATTAACAAATGCTAGCATGCTAACACATTAACTATGATGGTGAACACGGTAAACATTATACAGGTCAACATCAGCATTTTAGCATTGTCTTGTTGCCATGCTATGCTAGAATTAGCATTTATTACAGTCTCAGAGCCACTAGCACGGTTGTAAACTCTCACGGGCAAATTGATACAATGAGGATTATCATTCAAAGATTTAGCAAAAACTAGAAATATTTATTACTGGTGAGACAAGATATTATTTTAGAGTAAGAGCTGCCACACTATCAGGGTTTGTGATGTCCTGTGCAAGGTATGATATCAGTCTGCAAGTCTTTTATCACAAATTGAAACATCTTCTGCTTTTTAAGGTATCTGCTGTAAGTAAAGGTGACGGGACAAAATTCTGCCCTGGATAACCAGTCCTGTCTTCAGATGTAAATGCTTTATGTATTTGACGTCAAAACTATTAAGTGTAACACAAATGTGGCAGGAACAAGCTTAGAACTGCAACAGCAAAGTTATAATGATGAGAAGTGGCTTCGGAAAGAACTTTCAAAGCACATAATAAACTACATCTGCTTCCTTTTTGTAGCGGTGGTATTTGTGTGTGTGTGTGTGTGTGTGTGTGTGTGTGTGTGTGTGTGATTTGGTGGGGAAGAGGAGAGAGACACAAACGGGCAGAAAGTGAAAAAGAGAGGCTTAAACTGAGATAGGGCAACTGTGAGCCAAGAAAAAGGGTTTTGTACTGTAGGGGAATCGGTGTGAAGCAAAATGATTGTTCACTAAGAAAGATGACAGAATCAGTATAGAGAAACATAAGCCAGATACAGTGTAACAACACTGAGACCTTAAGAGGAATCCTGTTGTTTTCTTGATGACTTTGCCGGCACTGTTTGGTATGAGCATGTGTGTCTGTGCAGATTAGAAAACTGATTGAGTTCGGGGGGGGAAGCAAGATACAAAAAAGACTACAGGAGTGTCCTCACATTTAAATCTCCTTGGCTGCTCAGCTGCAGCTTGCTTGGTGAAGCCCCCGTGAGTGGCCTATCATTTTCCTCCCCCTGTCTGTCCTGCATATGTGTAGATAGATGAGCTGTTATACAGTATAGTGGGTAAAAGCTTATATGATGCATAGGTGATCATAGGAACAGTGTATATATTGCAGATTTATGAAGCTGTAGGATTTAGAATGACAATGAGTAACATATTATCATGCTTACTTTTGTGGCCCTTAAACAACCTTTTATCATAGGTGCAGGGAATTGAGAGTGTGAACCCCAAATTTAGCAAAGTTTATCAGCTGATTTGAAAAATATATAATATATTTTACAGTGGAAAAAGTTAAGCTAAGAAAAGTGTGGTGTTGTGTTCTCCTCCTCCAGAAGAGGGCAATGAGTCTATGCACTGTTGATTCCTCCATGTTTGGTCAACAAAAAGGTTAGATACTGCAGGGCTGCATTGTATCTGTTCTGTCTGATCTTTTATTGCAGCACTCCTCCTATTTCAGTCAAACTAATAGCATGCTTTATACAAGTATATTTAATGTGTCTCTCTCTCTATATATATATGCCTTTCTCTAAAACAAAAAATAGAGAGAATATATTCTGTTCACAATTGAACATCATATTAAATATGTAGCATCGACAAGAAACAATAATTTAGTGGACTTTCTTTAACCTGAGAGTACTAAACTAATGAACTGGATCTGCAGAAGCTCTCCCTCATGTTTACTGAAATCCAACCCTGCATCCAAACATAATTAGACAGGATTAGAGGAAGCCCTTTCTCATTATCTCTTTAGAGTGTCTCAGGTTCATAGAGGTTTTAATTGTGCTTGACTGGCAGGACCTAGGTGCCCCCTCACAAGCATTTGATCTTCAAAGCGTCCCCTCCATGTCACAGCACAAAGAGCCCTTCATGATCTCCACTCACCTCTCCATTTCCTGGGTGCAGTCCCTGCTCGGGGCCGGCTCTTTTATACCCGCCTATGTAGTGAGCTGTGTAAACTTCACGGCAAGGTTACACTAGTACATTATTATGCGCAGCATGTTGACTGTACACAACATCTGTGAGTGTGTAATATTAAAAAAAACACTGCTAGAGATAACAGAAAGGAAACACACCCACTTGTGCAGTGTACCTGATAGGACATACTCAGAGGTCAGTGTTGGTTCAAAGACAGTGTACAAAACAGAATCCTGACTTACACCAAACAGTCTCAAACAACACGCACAGGAAACTTCCAATTGAAGATCAGCAAGGCAGCATCATCAGACCAAAAGACCTCAGACAAAACAATGTCTGACAAAAAAAAAAAAAAACAGCATCAGGACAGACGGCCTCAGGTAGTTTCCATTTTCCCTGCTCCCACCTGTCAAGTGAAAATACACTTTCACCGGCAGGAATAACATTTCCAATTTGGATGTCTGCTCTTCAAAATCAAATAGCAGGGAGTGTTTTAACAAATTAGTTTTGGACTTAAAAACGTATCAAGTCCCTTGCATTCACTATGTGTTTCACATATTAGTGTTAGAGAAACAATCCAAGTTCCACAGTATTTAGTCTTTATTGTATAATTGTTAGTTAAGCCAGTGGCTGTAGGGATGATAATGTCTGTTGGTAAGTCAGTTAATGTCGGGCAGTTTCCTTAAAAATTGTAATTTAATTTCTCATTGCATATTGCTCACTGAAAAAATTGCATTACTTAACTGATCAGCTCAACAGCAAAAGTAATGTTACTTCACTTGTTACATAACTTTAAACAACTTTAAACAACTCAAAAGCCTTCATACCCAGCACACAATGTATTTAACATCATACAGAATGGTTCCTATTTACAAACTGAACTGAACTTAACTTTGCTTACATTCATGAACTGAACTGAACTGAACTGAACATAATTTTCTTTTTTTCTTTGGGAAACAGAATTTACCTGAACTAAACAAAACCTGCAGTGGAATTTTGAGTTGGTTTATTTTTCATTTTGTGGACTTTGGCACTGTGGGATTTTGGATATTTCTGTCTTTAAATATATGAATATTTAGTTTGGCACTAAGATTTTGCATTTGTGTTGTTCCTGTGTGGTTGAGAATGGTTATTCGATGTGCAGGTATTACATTTTGATTAGTGTGCATCCTTTTTGTGAGGTTTTATTTAAACATTAAAAAAACCTGACTGACCAATCTTAACTGCCAGGAGAGGACCTGGCTGGCACCTCTAACAAAATAATAAAAATTTAAAAAGAGAACACAGAAAGTCAAACTGTCGCAGTCTGTCAGGCCAATCCTTTTACCTACAGTGAAATATCTTAGCAACTATTTTATGGTTTGCCAATAAATTTGGTGCTGACATTAATGTTCCCCAGAGGGCGAATCCCAATGAATTCTCAAATTATTGTTTTATATCAGCAAAATTTATAGGCTATTTTTTTCATCCAAAAGATTGTAAAAAAATATTACTATTGTGATGCCTAATTACTTGCTTTTTGTACATTATTTTTAGTCTGCATTAATCTTTATTCTGAAGAAAATAATGGGAAGCGTATGTTGCTGCTAGCACAATACAGACACATGGGAGTGGTGACACCACCGCCTCACTGCAGGCTGTTTTAGTCTGTCAGTGTTTTGTTAGACCCCACCTAGCCTGATGTCCAATTGTACAACACATCAGAGTTATTTTTCCTGTGACCTGAAGCCTTTTGGCTTTAGGAATTATGCCATTTTGTATATCGTCTGAAAGCTGATGCTGAGTTCTGAGAATGGGCTAAAATCTACCCTGTGCACTTATGTTTTGTGTTTTTAGCTGGTGCTGGTTATTGATTGTTCTCAGAGAAAATGATGGATTTTTTTCACTTATCTCTGCCATTGAATTTGTCGCCATCTCACATCCAACTCCAAGTATTTTTGCATGTTACACATTGTTTTTCATCTCCATTTCCTCCTTCAGTGGGCATTCTCTGTGACTTGATACAAGCATGAGTGACAGCTTGAGTGTGAGCACCAGAAAAGCGCGTGCAAAGAAATTGCAGTGCCACACCCGTGGGTGCTCGTAGTGCTGTGACATCTCTCCCCTGAGAGGGAACTTTTTCTTTGCGGGTATTATTGCAGATTGCAACCAAGGCCCCATATTTATACACACGACATGACAGTAGAGAACAAAATTAATTCACTGCACCCAATTCCTCAGATCACTCCAAGCCATTTTGTCCATTCAACTTTAATTCATTGGTGATAGTCAGCACCCAGCCTTAGAACAACACCCTTCGTTAATCAAATTTTTTTGGTATAGTTTTGATTTGGAATGAAAACCTGCACAACCATGGCATAATATGGCACATGGCTGTCTAGCCCTGCTCTAACCAATTATAAAAATGAATTAAAAAAATGAATTTCCATAGCCTTACTACCTTCTTATGTTTTAGTAAAAGCTTACTACACTTGAGAATTCTGAGAATTCAATTCAGATTCCAGGATAGTTCTGTTAATTGTTTTGATATTTAACCACGAAAATCCTACTTAGAGGTCAAAATATTATATATGTGTTTTACTGCATTGTATAACATCGTGTAACAGATACTGTAGCCATAACCTTGGGTGCTGCTCTCTCCTTCATCACCATCCATCGCCACGGGTTCAACAAGGATGGTGCTGAACTGAATAAATCATTTTACATATGCATCCTCAGTGAACTGTACAGTGTTGACATACACAATACAAAAAAATTGCACAGCTCTCTCATGTGGAGCACCAAGGAAATTGCCTGAGGTGGAGATAGAATCCTCCTCTTTTTAAGTAGTGAACAATTTGGAAAGGTTAGTTTCCAAGTTTTTAGTAAAATTCATAATTTGAGGGTAGTATCATGCATAATGTTGAAGTATTTTTTGACAACAAAAACATTCTGTATTCCACACTAGCGCACACTGTCATATTAGTTGGAGGTAGGATGCTGTGTATGTGTGTGTATAAAGTATAAGCACGTCACGGCGCGAGCAGTTTACACATTTGATTAAAACTAGCTGGCTGTGCAGAAAGCTGAAGACATATCCCCATGATACAGGGTATGGATGAGAAAGAGGAAATTCAAGAGGACACAGTAAATAGAGAAAGAAACAACAGCAGTATAGGTGAGGATATGTACAGTAACTGTAAAAAGTAGTGCCTCCTGTTTGTTGGCATTGATGTGAAAAGTCTGACAGGTTTCATGTCTGATCTGTAGGAATTATTACACTCTCTGAATGAGCTGTAATGCATGGTTCTAACAGACTTGTCTGTTTTGATCATGTTAAGGTGATTTTTTGTTACTTTGTTAGTATTTGCAGGGAGCACACACTTTGCTTAATCTTTGCACTACTAGCAGCGTTGACTTCTTTAATTACAGACTGTCCCATCTACGCTCACACCTGGATGAACTGTCTATTTCCTGGATGATCCAGTGGATCTCAGGCAGCACTTCCTGGGCCAAGTGGCACCCTCTTTGAAGGGAATCCAGAACATGTTATTTGGAAACACTGTAAGCCAGTGGAGAGAAAATGGGATTCAAAAAGAGTAAGAGAGGAGGAATAAAAAAACATTGAAGAGATAAGGTAGTAAGCTTCCTCTGTTGGCTATTACTCTGCCAAATGCCAAGTTGAGGAACAAAATTAATGAAGAACAGGAAGGGCTGTTAAAAGGGAATTCCACTGATCTTACACATCAAAGTCTGTTTACAGCTCTTGGGGAATACTTCTGCATATGTGTAAAAAGTTGTATAAAGCCTTTTATGGCTTAGAGGGAGCTGCACAGAATCTGATAAATTGCCACAAGTGATGTCACAGCATCGGTTGGGGTCAAAGACTATGAGTTGAGTGAAAAACTAATCTGGGAGTGTGGATTTACAAAGAAGTGAGGTTACCGGACCTCTGTGGCCCACTCCTCATCTCTGCTTGAGGCTTGTGGCTCGAGGCAACATTAGCCACTACTAGAATAACACACCTGAATCTTCGACTGGACTCTCAGTGGTTGAGTTGCAGTATGCTTTCAGTTTGACAAGCACGCAATGTTCAATGCAGCAAAGTTCCTTAGTTCCAACATGTTTTCTTGTTTCCAGTGGTCGAAAAGGCCCATTAGAATCGTTTATCAGCTCATAAAGCTGTCAACAACAAATTCACAGTGAGAAACGCAGACTTTTGCAACCACAGTGAGATCATGTTGCACACACACCTGTCTACCTCTCGAATTCAGTCACATCCTTGTAATATTAATCATTGGAATAGTCAACACACTGGCAACAGAACAGAACATTGTTGACAGCTGCAACTGAGTAGTCAGTAGTGCGTTTCTTTTTGGGGACTTAAACAGGTGTGACATTACCACACTGGGTGCCAATTTGGAAAAGTGTACTGCATTTCATACCAGACTAGACAGAGCACTGTACCTGTGTTTGAAACTAGTCCCAGTGCCGGTGTTTCCACAGACCAGCTGTCCTTTGGAACTCAACAGACAACAGCTCCTGACATTTTTCTCACAGTGATGGTTTGGATTTGATGTTTGTCTTGATTGTCAAAATAACCATCATTCATTACATCTTTAGAAAGAAAATGCCTACTTTCTGTGCAGTGAGAGGTTAAACGTTGGAAACTATCCAATAATTACTTTACATTTGTATATTTGTCATAAGAACACATAGTATCAGTTGTTTAACCTTTAGCAACTGTTGTTGCTTCCAATTTACTGTAAAAAAAATATACCTGAGTTAGCCATAGTAGATCATGTTTATTCTTATACAGTCATTCATTCATCATCCATCAAAGCCCCGCTGTTAATTATATTTTACTTTTAAAGATAATAATCAATTTGGATTATCTATTTTTGTGAAGAAGGAAACAGCTGACCACAGAGCCTACAGTTTATCTGACTTACTATTTGCTTATCCTGTATCTAATTAAAACAGGAAGTACTTCCCTTGTGGCCTGTGCAATTGAAAAACAACCCTAGAGAAGCCGGGCGCTCGGAGCCACAATAATGTATCACCAAATGTTTGTAAGCCAATACTTCCATTAATTCTCACAGCAGCATTAACATCTCCCTTGCTGACTTAAGCAGAAATGCATTAGTCCCTGGCCCGATGAATTCTCAGTGACTCTATGTATCTTTTTCCCCTCGTTCACTTTGATCGGCTATGTGTGCATTTACATAGTAAGTGTTTGTGATTATGTGAGTAATGTGAACTTTAGTGTTGGCGCCCCAGAGAGAACTCCTGACAATACCATAAAGCAACAGAGAACGGATAGGGGTAGCTGGAGGTGGAGCTGGCCTTGGCCTGGTTTACAATAAGTGAAATGACAATACTTCAGCTCTACCTTGGGGGTTGGGGTTACAAACATGGGGAGGGTGTTATGCAAAGGCAATAGAGCAGAGCCCTGTATTACAGGTTGGATTAGATAAGTGCGGCGCTTCAGTTGACTGGCAGATTCAATTTGCTCAGCCGTATTGCAGACGAGGCTTGTCTCAAGAATAAGGGCGTGGAGCAGGTGAGAAGTGACTACATTTGGCACCACATCGAGGTAATACCTATTATGCACTACAGCTGGTGAAGAGAGGCTGAAGACCACAAAGCCGTAGTGGAAAAAAACACAACTTCATCTCAGTTGTATAGAAATAAACATACATTCATTATGCAGTTTCTTGGAACAATAATAGACCTTATTAGCCTAATGCTTTTAAAAGACATGATGTGTTCTGCTCAGTAGTCACTGGCATGTTGCCAGCTTTTGATTCCAGTAAACACGCTGGCATGTGAGATACTGGATTAAAACTATTGCTCAGGAGGGAAATGTTAATTTTGAAATAACAAATATGTGGTCTGCTTCTGGACACTGTCACTGAGTTGTGTGTGCTTGGTGAATTTGCAGTCCCTGAGTGAAATAAGTTGGAACAGCTGCTGTTTACATACACATACTTGTCCATGCCTACCCTAAACGATGAAGTGGTAATCAAATGATTACACAGTCTGTTTCACCCCCCTGAGTATTATGAGGAGAGGACTTGAGGGTGTCCTTCCAGAAGATTGTCAGGGAAGGGAAACATTTGCTCTCTGGCCAATACCTGTTAGCTGACAGAAGAATATGAAGCAACACAGCACAACAACAGATTGAGGGCCAGATTTACTAAGGCTTTTGCTCCTGTTTTTCAGGTACAGATGTGACACATTCTGCCCCAAACACATGCAGTGTATTTTTTCAAACAGATGCACCAGGCTACATTATCATAACTCATTTCTGAGTCCGGTGATCTACCGCCGAACTGTGTCTGTGAGCTCTCCTTCATGTGCAGTGGGCTCCTGGAGGACAGTCAAAGATGCAGTCAAGAAGCTTATGTCTTAGTATATCAGGCACAGAATATATGCAGATTGTGGCTGCTAACTCAACGGAAACCGCAGTGTGGATTTGCGCAACACCCTTTTCTTTAAAAATCTGGCCTTGAGTGTCGAATCTGCCATTAATCCAAACAAACAATCCACACTTACACTACTTCTGAGCTGTGAGAAGGGGATAGCATGACAGGAAAGGAGTATATTTAGCTATGTTGTGTAGAAATTAATAAAATCAACAGTGGAGAGGGGGATTATGCTGCAGAGGCGGTTAGGGAAATTTCTATGGACTTTTTTGACTATATGGTCAAGAGTATATTGCTGCATCAACTTATAAAAGTCTGAATCCAATCAGAATGAGCTGAATGACATACTGTAGATACAGTGTGCTGGTTGGTAATTATTATTAACACCAAGCAGCTGATATTCTACTCATCCCATTTACACCTGGCATTCACGTGTTCTTTGTCTAGATAAAGAAAAACACGTTAATGCAAGGTGTACATGCACCATGAATGCATTGTGATCAGACAACCATACCTGCTAGACATTACATTACTTTGCTTTGGCAAAGTAATGTAATTGCTGCCTGGATTGTAACATTTTTTGAATGAATGATCAACCTTCTGGACACAAGTCTGCACTATCACTACGTAAGCATGTATAATTCACCTTCCCTTGTTAATCGTGGCAGTATTGCCGTTTTTGGTGAAGACTCCTTTATGTTCTTCATGTAGTTTCAGTGTTTCCCACAGGTTGAGAATTTACTTGTGGTGGTAGATAGCGTGGTGTGTGACAACACAGCATGTGACAGGCAGGTTCAGTAATAAACTAAGTCAAACAAAAGTGCATTAATAACTATTTATTTCAACCTAATAACTACTCAACATAAAAATCTATGTCAACAAACTATTAATACATAACTATTTACATATTAAAACAAATTTTCCATTTTCAAAATATTAAACAAAACACAGACTTTAATTCTTTTTATGAACATGTCAAAATAAATAACTATTTATAAAAAACTACATAGTAAAATACATTTTCCATTTTCAAAATGTTAAACAAAACAGACTAACTCTGATTCTTTATGAACATGTCAAAATAAATAACTTACAATTAAAAATAAATAACTATTTACATATTGAAATTGCTTGGTCTGACTCAAGTGCCTATTTGCACATTTGGCAATCTCTGTTCTAATGCCTTTCTGTATGGGTATTCTTTAGGGGCAGGTCCATTTGTTGATATTCTGAGGCATGCAGTCAGGTGCTCTCCTTTCAGCTTGTTTCTTAGGTCAGTTTTGACCTGAAAAGGAAACAAACTTGTATGACCATTTTGAAAGACAGCACAAGAGAAATTTTAAAGAAAATTTAAGGAAAATTTAAACAGTGTGCTCTCTCGTATAGCTGAAAATCACTTATCTTGCTCATTGCTGAAAGTCTCCAGCACCACTGCATGAATGTCAGCTTGTTTCTTAGGTCAATTTTGACCTGAAATAGAAACAAACTTGTATGACCATTTTGAAAGACAGCACAAGAGAAATTTTAAAGAAAATATAAAGAAATTTAAACAGTGTGCTCTCTTGTATAGCTGAAAATCACTTATCTTGCTCATTGCTGAAAGTCTCCAGCACCACTGCATGAATGTCAGCTTGTTTCTTAGGTCAATTTTGACCTGAAATAGAAACAAACTTGTATGACCATTTTGAAAGACAGCACAAGAGAAATTTTAAAGAAAATATAAAGAAATTTAAACAGTGTGCTCTCTTGTATAGCTGAAAATCACTTATCTTGCTCATTGCTGAAAGTCTCCAGCACCACTGCATGAATGTCAGCTTGTTTCTTAGGTCAGTTTTGACCTGAAATAGAAACAAACGTGTATGAACATTTTGAAAGACAGCACAAGAGAAAATTTAAAGAAAATTTAAGGAAAATTTAAACAGTGTGCTCTCTCGGATAGCTGAAAATCACTTATCTTGCTCATTGCTGACAAGTCTTGCCCACAGTTCACACTGGAGCCAAGATGACCAGCACGCCTGCATGTTTCTTAGGTCAGTTTTGACCTGAAATAGAAACAAACTTGTATGACCATTTTGAAAGACAGCACAAGAGAAATTTTAAAGAAAATTTAAAGAAATTTAAACAGTGTGCTCTTCCGTATAGCTGAAAATCACTTATCTTGCTCATTGCTGACAAGTCTTGCTCACAGTTCACACTGGAGCCAAGATGACCAGCACGCCTGCATGTTTCTTAGGTCAGTTTTGACCTGAAATAGAAACAAACTTGTATGACCATTTTGAAAGACAGCACAAGAGAAATTTTAAAGAAAATATAAAGAAATTTAAACAGTGTGCTCTCTTGTATAGCTGAAAATCACTTATCTTGCTCATTGCTGAAAGTCTCCAGCACCACTGCATGAATGTCAGCTTGTTTCTTAGGTCAGTTTTGACCTGAAGTTGAAACAAACTTGTATGAACATTTTGAAAGACAGCACAAGAGAAAATTTAAAGAAAATTTAAGGAAAATTTAAACAGTGTGCTCTCTCGTATAGCTGAAAATCACTTATCTTGCTCATTGCTGACAAGTCTTGCTCACAGTTCACACTGGAGCCAAGATGACCAGCACGCCTGCATGTTTCTTAGGTCAGTTTTGACCTGAAATAGAAACAAACTTGTATGACCATTTTGAAAGACAGCACAAGAGAAATTTTAAAGAAAATATAAAGAAATTTAAACAGTGTGCTCTCCCGTATAGCTGAAAATCACTTATCTTGCTCATTGCTGACAAGTCTTGCTCACAGTTCACACTGGAGCCAAGATGACCAGCACGCCTGCATGTTTCTTAGGTCAGTTTTGACCTGAAATAGAAACAAACTTGTATGACCATTTTGAAAGACAGCACAAGAGAAATTTTAAAGAAAATATAAAGAAATTTAAACAGTGTGCTCTCTTGTATAGCTGAAAATCACTTATCTTGCTCATTGCTGACAAGTCTTGCTCACAGTTCACACTGGAGCCAAGATGACCAGCACGCCTGCATGTTTCTTAGGTCAGTTTTGACCTGAAATAGAAACAAACTTGTATGACCATTTTGAAAGACAGCACAAGAGAAATTTTAAAGAAAATATAAAGAAATTTAAACAGTGTGCTCTCTTGTATAGCTGAAAATCACTTATCTTGCTCATTGCTGAAAGTCTCCAGCACCACTGCATGAATGTCAGCTTGTTTCTTAGGTCAGTTTTGACCTGAAGTTGAAACAAACTTGTATGAACATTTTGAAAGACAGCACAAGAGAAAATTTAAAGAAAATTTCAGGAAAATTTAAACAGTGTGCTCTCTCGTATAGCTGAAAATCACTTATCTTGCTCATTGCTGACAAGTCTTGCTCACAGTTCACACTGGAGCCAAGATGACCAGCACGCCTGCATGTTTCTTAGGTCAGTTTTGACCTGAAATAGAAACAAACTTGTATGACCATTTTGAAAGACAGCACAAGAGAAATTTTAAAGAAAATATAAAGAAATTTAAACAGTGTGCTCTCCCGTATAGCTGAAAATCACTTATCTTGCTCATTGCTGACAAGTCTTGCTCACAGTTCACACTGGAGCCAAGATGACCAGCACGCCTGCATGTTTCTTAGGTCAGTTTTGACCTGAAATAGAAACAAACTTGTATGACCATTTTGAAAGACAGCACAAGAGAAATTTTAAAGAAAATTTAAGGAAAATTTAAACAGTGTGCTCTCTCGTATAGCTGAAAATCACTTATCTTGCTCATTGCTGACAAGTCTTGCTCACAGTTCACACTGGAGCCAAGATGACCAGCACGCCTGCATGTTTCTTAGGTCAGTTTTGACCTGAAATAGAAACAAACTTGTATGACCATTTTGAAAGACAGCACAAGAGAAATTTTAAAGAAAATTTAAAGAAATTTAAACAGTGTGCTCTTCCGTATAGCTGAAAATCACTTATCTTGCTCATTGCTGACAAGTCTTGCTCACAGTTCACACTGGAGCCAAGATGACCAGCACGCCTGCATGTTTCTTAGGTCAGTTTTGACCTGAAATAGAAACAAACTTGTATGACCATTTTGAAAGACAGCACAAGAGAAATTTTAAAGAAAATATAAAGAAATTTAAACAGTGTGCTCTCTTGTATAGCTGAAAATCACTTATCTTGCTCATTGCTGAAAGTCTCCAGCACCACTGCATGAATGTCAGCTTGTTTCTTAGGTCAGTTTTGACCTGAAGTTGAAACAAACTTGTATGAACATTTTGAAAGACAGCACAAGAGAAAATTTAAAGAAAATTTAAGGAAAATTTAAACAGTGTGCTCTCTCGTATAGCTGAAAATCACTTATCTTGCTCATTGCTGACAAGTCTTGCTCACAGTTCACACTGGAGCCAAGATGACCAGCACGCCTGCATGTTTCTTAGGTCAGTTTTGACCTGAAATAGAAACAAACTTGTATGACCATTTTGAAAGACAGCACAAGAGAAATTTTAAAGAAAATATAAAGAAATTTAAACAGTGTGCTCTCCCGTATAGCTGAAAATCACTTATCTTGCTCATTGCTGACAAGTCTTGCTCACAGTTCACACTGGAGCCAAGATGACCAGCACGCCTGCATGTTTCTTAGGTCAGTTTTGACCTGAAATAGAAACAAACTTGTATGACCATTTTGAAAGACAGCACAAGAGAAATTTTAAAGAAAATATAAAGAAATTTAAACAGTGTGCTCTCTTGTATAGCTGAAAATCACTTATCTTGCTCATTGCTGACAAGTCTTGCTCACAGTTCACACTGGAGCCAAGATGACCAGCACGCCTGCATGTTTCTTAGGTCAGTTTTGACCTGAAATAGAAACAAACTTGTATGACCATTTTGAAAGACAGCACAAGAGAAATTTTAAAGAAAATATAAAGAAATTTAAACAGTGTGCTCTCTTGTATAGCTGAAAATCACTTATCTTGCTCATTGCTGAAAGTCTCCAGCACCACTGCATGAATGTCAGCTTGTTTCTTAGGTCAGTTTTGACCTGAAGTTGAAACAAACTTGTATGAACATTTTGAAAGACAGCACAAGAGAAAATTTAAAGAAAATTTAAGGAAAATTTAAACAGTGTGCTCTCTCGTATAGCTGAAAATCACTTATCTTGCTCATTGCTGACAAGTCTTGCTCACAGTTCACACTGGAGCCAAGATGACCAGCACGCCTGCATGTTTCTTAGGTCAGTTTTGACCTGAAATAGAAACAAACTTGTATGACCATTTTGAAAGACAGCACAAGAGAAATTTTAAAGAAAATATAAAGAAATTTAAACAGTGTGCTCTCCCGTATAGCTGAAAATCACTTATCTTGCTCATTGCTGACAAGTCTTGCTCACAGTTCACACTGGAGCCAAGATGACCAGCACGCCTGCATGTTTCTTAGGTCAGTTTTGACCTGAAATAGAAACAAACTTGTATGACCATTTTGAAAGACAGCACAAGAGAAATTTTAAAGAAAATTTAAGGAAAATTTAAACAGTGTGCTCTCTCGTATAGCTGAAAATCACTTATCTTGCTCATTGCTGACAAGTCTTGCTCACAGTTCACACTGGAGCCAAGATGACCAGCACGCCTGCATGTTTCTTAGGTCAGTTTTGACCTGAAATAGAAACAAACTTGTATGACCATTTTGAAAGACAGCACAAGAGAAATTTTAAAGAAAATATAAAGAAATTTAAACAGTGTGCTCTCCCGTATAGCTGAAAATCACTTATCTTGCTCATTGCTGAAAGTCTCCAGCACCACTGCATGAATGTCAGCTTGTTTCTTAGGTCAGTTTTGACCTGAAGTTGAAACAAACTTGTATGAACATTTTGAAAGACAGCACAAGAGAAAATTTAAAGAAAATTTAAGGAAAATTTTTAACAGTGTGCTCTCTCGTATAGCTGAAAATCACTTATCTTGCTCATTGCTGACAAGTCTTGCTCACAGTTCACACTGGAGCCAAGATGACCAGCACGCCTGCATGTTTCTTAGGTCAGTTTTGACCTGAAATAGAAACAAACTTGTATGACCATTTTGAAAGACAGCACAAGAGAAATTTTAAAGAAAATATAAAGAAATTTAAACAGTGTGCTCTCTTGTATAGCTGAAAATCACTTATCTTGCTCATTGCTGAAAGTCTCCAGCACCACTGCATGAATGTCAGCTTGTTTCTTAGGTCAGTTTTGACCTGAAGTAGAAACAAACGTGTATGAACATTTTGAAAGACAGCACAAGAGAAAATTTTAAGAAAATTTAAACAGTGTGCTCTCTTGTATAGCTGAAAATCACTTATCCTGCTCATTGCTGACAAGTCTCGCTCACAGTTCAGACAGGGATGACCAGCGCCACTGCAGCCAGAAGACTCAAACCAGGGTAGATTTCTGCCCACACATTGAATTCACTGGCCAACTGTTGAATGATCTCTGCTTGGTTTTGTTCTACCAGCACAGAAAAGAGCAGAAGACAAAATACAGAAGCATTAAAAAGTAAAGTAGGTGCTCAGTGCCTGTGTTCCCGAAGACAATGAAGGCTCCAACAATGTGGAGCTTCTCTTCTGGAATGTGCTCTCAAGACTCTAGATTCAGGCTGACCTTCCATCATGGCTGATGATGTAAGCTGTTTGATGACCTGCAGTCATGGATACCAATACATTTTTCAGCTAAATAAGGAAAAATAATTCCTTAGAAGTTATGGTGAAAATGTATGCATTTACATCTCCAAAGAATCTGGTCCACAGCTCCTCCCGAGGCTGCTCCTGTCCCTCTCCTGCTCCTTTCCTCCTCATGGGTGATATTGAAGGACCCAAGTCTATCTGGGTCATCAAGGTCCTGATGAAAGTGGGATAGGAATGACCCAGGGGGTGGGTGCCGCCTGCCTCCATGGTGCTCCTCAATGCTGTGATCATGACAAGAACCTAAGTGTAAAACACAACAAAACAAAAACAGCCATATGGGGATCACATGGCAACTATCTGACAGAATCATCCTAAATCAAAATGCATCTGGAAAATACCTGCTCTTTGATGTGCAGAAAACTGATATCTGCTTTCTAGAACACCTTGGACAGCCATGCAAGGTTGAGCAAAACATCAGCTTGAAAATAAAGAGCACAAAACATGTACAGCCCTTTGGCCACTGGACATTTTTTAATGTCTGCCTCCTCTGCTGATGCAGCAAGCACGGCTGGAAGGTTCCTCTGCAGGTTCTGAATGGCGAGGTGCTGGGACAGCCAGTGGACATCCTTTACTTCCTAGAAGTAGAATATTGTTTAGTACCAAATAAATAAGATGATAAAACTGTAAGCAATAGGGCTCTTGTATCCAAAAGCAGTCGAGAGCATACCTTGATTTTCAAGTCGCTGATTTCCAAGAACAGTGGCTGCTGACTTCAGTGCCGCTGTTCGATTGGCACTGTTGCGGAAGTACAAATAGAGTCCCTGGAGATGGTCTCTGAATGTTCCCATGTACTTGACCTCTTTAGATGAATCCTCGCATGCAAGTGCAAGCCGATGAGAAGTGCATGACTATTGAAACAAGCTTGGGGAAGCTGTCAGCGAGTTGCTTTGCATCCCCATTCATCTAACCTTTGTGAAAAAAAGAAAGAAAAAAGTGTCAAATAATATATAGCAATAATTTCATACAGTGTAAAATATTGATTAGTAATAAATTCAGTACCTGTCATTACTGCTGTGTCATCGGTCCCAAGACCATACAGTCTGTCTTTTTCTGGATGGTGTCCTTTGCAGCAGCCACAACTGTGTCAGCTTTACACTCTTCCAGGGATACCATGTGGAGGAACTGGTTAAACACTCGCCCCTCTTTGTCCAGGTATCTGAAATAAAGTGCTGCTTATTGGCATATCATTCCAAATTGGCATATGATTTTTTGAATTCACCTTTCAACAGCTCCCACATTCATACCTGATATGTATGTCGAGTTGTTGGCTCATGGAGACATCCAAGGTTTCATCTATTTCCGGGCTAATGGCTTGAGATGACTTCACATCCTTCAGGAGAGGCTCCTCAATTACTCTCCAGCATCTCGCCTACTATTCTGTGGGATCTGTAATTCTTTCTCTGATCCAGTTTAGGATTAAAGAATTAATTATTTACCATGTACATCTTTTGTAATTGCTCAATCACAGAATTAGTTACCATTTTAATCAGGTTTACCTTTAGTAAAATAGTAAAATAATCACACCCCAAAAGCTCAGCCAGACTTAATAGTTTTGCGTAGTTGGTGTGATGTGCTATTCTGTTTTTCACAAGCTACTAAAGACACTGAAGTCCTCCAACAAAAGCTTTGTGCTGAACGATGATGTTGGGGTCGAAACCTTGCACCACTCAGTAGTCTGTATAATGAGCAAAGGACACCTTGTTAAATAAGGATAACTAATTTGGTTAGAGATTGCCAATGTGTTAATCTCAAGATAAACAAAAACCAGTACATACCAAATGCAAGTGACGCCTGCTTTTTCATACTTACTCAGAGGTGATGTGGCGCTCCAAATAATCTTTTTTGCTGTTGGCTTGTGCTGCCTGCACACACGGCAAAACATTCCTGAAAAAAATAATGCCATTGATCAATCAAATGCGCTAAGACTTAAAAGCTTAAAGCAAATAGTTGCTTACAGTCCTGATTAAACATGCTTTGTGAGGTACAGCCAGGGCTTGAATTGTGGCATTTGAAGCCACTCAGGGTTCCACCCAGATTTGCAGTGCTTGGGATCCTCTGAAATGAATGCATTATGTTTAGAATCAATATTACAATACTTGACTCATACACTGTCACACTCATTTTCTCTGGGATAGTCTGCTGGGACACCACTTCACTCCCATCTGCCTCCACCACCTCTCCACTTGGCCCTGCTGCCTCTGCCTCTCTACTCCACCTTGCTGCCTGATTCTCTCCACTCTGCCCTGCTGCGTCGCCACTTGGCCCTACCATTTCTCTACTAACTGACATCTGGGTTTGAAACTATTGCTTGAATTCTCATTTGGTCTCTAATTCCCAATACATTCATATTAATATTAATGTTGGCAGCTGCTATCAGAAATTATCTAATTTTGTTTCCCAACAGCATATTGTCTGTCATTTTCATTGTGCGGCTCAATGCTAACTTCTTTCCTAAGGAGAACATGTGCTCCTACATGAAAAAATTTATGAACACAAAGAAATTTAGAAGCACAGTGATGGGCATACTTCTCTGCAGCTTATCTTTCACACTAAGTCTGTGTCTTACTGCATTGCCAGCTACCATCTGCTGCTGTTTCTGCTATGCTGTGTGTGGGTGTGCTCAGGTCTTTGTCAAACAGACTCAAATTAAATACATTTAATTTTTATTATATTTTTAGGGGCAAATGCGAGTAAAATACTCATATGGTAGAGCCGAGGAGTTTGCGTCCTACCTGTGGTGCTCTTCGGCTCTCTTCATCTTCCTGGTGCTTTCTTTTCTGCTGAAAATATGATTCAATGGGCTTCATGGCTGGTGAAAGACAGAAAAAGTGTCAGTGAGCCTGGTTATGGTAGTCCAGCCTTCCATAAAAATGTTGTTGGTTGTATGCTCTTGTTAACGTTATGTAACGTTAGTTAGCTATTGTGTTAGCTAGCTAGCTAACTTATCAATACATCATGCTTTGCACGGTGTCGAGGCTAACAGCTAGCCAGTCCAACTACCCTTGTAAGTTAAAATAAGATGTGTAATGTCACATTAAAAAAGACATTCTTTTTTTGGCATCCGATACACAAACTGCTAAGTGGGGTGTTTTATTATTGAGTTAGGAAAAAAAGTTAACTTACCTCAGAAGAACTTGACATTGCCAGTCTCCCTTTGAATTTAATGTACCAAGTAAATCGCTGCTTCACACATGGCTGACACGGATTTTTTCATTACCTAACTGGGCGGGTCTCAATCTACCTGGGCGGACCGCGCAAGTAGAGCCTATGTATGGGAAACAGAGTTTCATCAGCAGGTGTTTTCCACTGCTGAGAAGAACACTAATCTAGTTTTCCCTTCTTTTTCCGACATAGTATCTTCTTTTTGACAATTGACTGTTCTGGGCTGTTTATGTGCTCTGTGCACACACACACTGCAATGTTATTCAAGCCTGGCTAGAGTTAGCTTTGACTAGACACAGCTAAGCTGTGTTAGTGGAATGGTTTGAGCCTCAAGTGAAAGTTGCAGCTTTTTCAAGTAAGCGCAGCTTTCTTTAGCTAGGTGTGCTGTCTCTAAACATTTCACTCATATGGTCAGTAACATTTTTGCTACTTGCCAAATACGTTAATTAACAACATTTTCTCAGTAAACAAAAATATTTGCTGTTGCAGTTAAGTTGTATATGAACGTATATTTCTAGGAGATAGGGTTAGATCAGAATGTGACTGGGTCGGCCAGACCATGTCTGGAGGTGATCTGTCTGGCATCGTGAGCCAGGTGTAAATGCAATCCGTACAGTGTGACCACAATCTTAAGTAAAACATCTGCCCATGAGATCACCAAACTCCAGCCTGTGAACCGGATGACATTGACATACAGATCACATGTTAATACCAGGTGTATGCTATAAAGTTATTATGAAGTTCCTTGAATATGGTCAAATTATGTATCCTTAAATAAAAAGATACTTCAGTGTTTTCTTGACATATTGTTTAATCACTGCAACTAATGCTCAAATAATTGTGAATGGATCATTCCTTTCATAGCTATAGACTTCTTTTTTCACTAGCTCCTACTGGGGAGGAAGCCCAGAAGTGCCTTGCAATGTGATCATCTCATGAGACGTATTCAGCTTGTAGTAGCTTGTAATCAGTAGATCTTCCAGGAACAAAATTTTGGAACGGAGACAGTCAACAAGACAACATATACAGTATATAACATTGTCTTCAAACCCTTATTTTCTTAAACTATCTGACAAGAAATTATCCTTAAAATGCAATGCTCAAACAATAAATGATCATGACATACTGCACACACTGAAGTTAACAATTAATTTCAGAGCTGTGTTAGCTCTGTTAACTGAAACATCTGCAGCAAGCACTAGTTACCACAGATGCTGTGTGTGATGTAAATAATTACCTATTTTAGAGCAGTACAGTAGAAATGTAAACAGATCCACATACTGCACTGTAATTTCTTCAGGCATTGCCTCAGGTGGTGTCCACTCATTTAAAAGATTTCAGAAAAAACACTGGTAACCAAACAGATCATTTCGGGTAGATACAGGGTAAAAGGTCAGTTGGAGCTCCGGGCATGCCCTGTGGCAAAGACTGAATAAGTGTCTTATCCTGAATTGAGATATCTGAACTTTGACAAACTTGTGTCTGGGAGATGAACACAGGAGAGTGAGGAAAACAGCAGGAGGTCTTGCACAAAACTGTTAAGTGCAGTGAACCTTAAAAAGCCAACTGATGGCCAATAATGACATGTAAAAGTGAGCATACATTTATTAAAACAATCTGTCAAAGAGAGAGAATAATTTAAATACATATAGTATTTACATGAAACATAATGTAGGCAGCAAAAGCAACACATCATGTCTGGAATCAAGCAATACTGATGTAACAGTGAAATGTACCTTTCAAAGTCATTTTTAATCACCTTTTAATCACTCAATTATACAGCGACGTTTGAGATTCTGAGAGACACGGCTAAAGGCTAATCATTAGCCGTGTGAGGTAATGTGGACCAGAGGATAACAAAAGTCAAGACAGGAGCATACAGAATCCCCATAGGCATGCGTTATACAGCCATCTGTATATGTACATCAATCTACTGGAATGACATACAGGACGTCTGCGAAGGAGACATTTAATGCCTTGTCAAAACATTACCCCTGTGACTGTTCTCCCTAACTTTGACAGACTACCTTGTCAAGGCATGGAGCGTTTTATATCTCCCATCTGCCTCGTCCTGCTGACAGGCAGCTGAGTCAGACGGTCTGGCCTGAGAATGGATGCATAGCGCCCAAACTCAAACACGCACACTCACTGACCCATTTACCTTTTATTTGTTCACTTACACAGTGCACAGCACTCATGATCAATCACTTTTATGTGTTATCAATCTGTTTACTTCCAAATTTTGACAAGAAATTATGATTATAGGGCTGTAGTCATGGTTTTAATCAATTCAAAGATTTGTGAGGCATGACAGATTAGTCTAACTTAAGATACAAAGAAAACTATGGTGGAAATAAGTGTTTCACATGTTAGCCCTTAAATTTTTTATCTAACAAAACAAAAACTGCAAGCTCTTCTCTGCGAGCAAAACATTAAAACAGTAAATTTTGTGATTAATTGTTATGAAAGTGTCCATTGTAGGTAAAAGGAAAAAAAAAGATTAAAGTAGAGATTAAAGTTGTAAATTTGCAAGAAAAAAAAACTTGGATATTCTCTGAGATTAATTTACAAGAAAAAAACTTACAAAGTTACAAGAAAAAAACTCAAATATTCTCTGAGGTTATAAAAGTCATAAATTTGCAAGAAAAAACTCAGAAATTATTTTTGTCAAGGAACTACATTGCTTCACTTTGCAAGGTTGGATCAACCTCATCACACCACAGACACTGCCGGTAAACAGGGAATGCCACATGCACACGTTAGTGTGTGTGTGTGTGTGGGGGGGGGGATTTCTAGTTGAAAACTGGTTGATATTCGGTCTGAATGACTAAGACCTCTTTTCGCCTTCTTTTCAACCAGTGTCACAAAACACAAATTTGTTTAATCATTTTGATAATTTATTCAATTGTAGCTTGAAAGAGAGACAATCTTGATTAGTGTGAAGGTATTTTTCCAAAGTAATATTGCACTGGTAGGTGAAATGTGGTCTACACGAAGATGTAATTTCAACGCATTTAATGTTTCATATAAGATGTCATAAATAGGGAACTATATAGTAGGGGTGGAGCCAAATCCAAAACCAAACCAAAAGAAATGACGATTATGTAACATGTTGACATATTGAATGTATTGTATTCAGATTCTTACTCACTCAATAAAAAAAAAAAATTCTAAAAAGTTTTGTAAAGTCTGTAATCTATAAATGTATCATATCATAACATACATAACTTGTTTTCTACTGTGGGTAACTAAACACTGGTATGACAAATCTTTTTTTTTTTTTTTCTTAGAATTTTTTGTCTTAGTTTTGTCTTAGTACAGCACTCAAACACTATTTATACACTGAGAGAGTTATTGGTCGCTGTGACCATTCCTCCTCCTCTGGCGATAAAGTGAAGCTAATATGAGGCTTCAGCAACCTACATGTAACTACCAGGACATATTCCTCCATTACAGTTCAGCAAGGAAACATAAAGAGGGTATTTTTTACTAAAAAGGCTAACTTTGGAACTATACTATACTAGGGATGTTACGCAAAGCTACTATCTATATCTGTTTATGTCACAAAAATATATATTCTCATATCTGTATTTGGATTTACTGTATATCAGTATATCACAAGTGGACATGGCCATATTAAATTGTTTTCTCCTCATTATGTCTAAGTTTAGCTGCCATCAAACTATACAAAACAACATTGTAGTGTAACGATACACCTCAATTAACAGCTAACAATACATGATTTGTATATGAACACCTTCTTCAAAGAAAGAACAATGGTAAGTTTTAACTGAATCTAAATAAAAGCTGTGTAACTGCTAGTGGTCAGGATGGAAACTAATAATGAATAGCACAGATGTTTAAACAGGTTTTCTACTTGTGCAAATTAAAGAGGCCTAGATGAATGTAAAGTCAGTCTGAAGTGTCTATGATTAAGAAATTAGAAAGGTACTGAAAAAATGGGCCATAATAGCTCACAGGGCCATATCATATAATTTTAAAAAAGGAGGTTATGTATGCAATGGGAGGAGGTCTAAAGAGAAAGCTACTGACAAAAATATATAAAAAAATCTGTAATGGAGACAGTTCTCCCAAAAAAAACAACAAATGTGATTGTGGATTAGTATCAGGTGTGATATGTACTGTATGTATGTATTTTGCCTTGGAAAAAGACCAAGTGTGGTTGAAATGTTGGTTATACTGTACAATAAAAACAATGGAGCTAGGCGTGCGGTCATCTTCTTTTCAATATGTGTCATTGCCATGACCAGCACCTAGTCTTTGGTGTACATTCACCTGGCAACTCTTGCTGATTCATTTATCATCTCTGGACACTATACCACTGGAAAGAGTAAATTCCGCTTATTGTTGCAATGACGTCTGATAACAGATTGATTACAACGATGGCCTGCAAGTACTGTTGTATTAAGATGGGCTTCAGTAAGGGACATAATATCAATCTATGTTTTTAAAGTACAATCCCATTTTATCCATAGTTTGTAAAGTAAAGGCAGGATATCCCCTCCCATTGTGGGCATTCATTTCAAACTATGCAAAGCAGTAGGGAGCAGGAGGTGGCACTGCCACCCCCCACCCCCTAGTCAGTAGACGGACGTCAGGAATGTTCTGTGGGGTTAGGAAATATGCATGTAGCAGAGATCTATCTTAATTAATCCACTGTAATTACACCACCAACGCACAGCAATATTCTACATTTTCATAGCATCATGTATAAACTCTTGTTTGAGTTACCCCCCTTTTTCCTATTTTTAGCCAGATGCCTTGTCAATTCTTCTCAGGGCTTTAGACTAGGAGTATAAGCGTAGGCCTCTGACTCCATTTTCCAAACAAACAAACACAGTTCAAGCAATTAACCCTCCTCTGTTTTGATTTGGTTCGAGGGTAAGTTTTTTCCTCCTAACTTTGTTGACATTTGTAAGTTTCACCTTTAGGTTTAGATAATGGAACATGGCGGGTCCTAGGCTACTTGAGGGGAACACACTTTAGGATAAAAAGAAAAAGAAATACAAGTAAATACAATTGACACAAGCATAAACATTTTTATTGATTGTCAGAAGCTGTCTAAGATGCAGTGAACATATCCCTGGCCTTACATTAATGACTTTGTTTATCTAACTAAAATGGAAGGAGTCTCTGTCTGTCTGTATGTATATCTGTCCTTTGATTTTCTCGACAACAGTTTATCCGATCGACTTCACACTTGGCGGGTTTATTGCTGGGGACCTTAGGAAGTGCAGTGTTGAGTGTGAGCTCTTGAGATCTTTTGTTCCTGGAAATAGCCGGGTCCCAAATAACTAGCTGTTTGCAGTGACAGCAGCCAGTTGATTATCTCACGTTCGCTATTAAGTTGAACACTATTTTTGCTTGAAATGCCCATCCCTAATTGTGTCCTGGGCATCACCATTCAATAAATTTGCCATTTTGTTTTGCTAAATTCACACATCAGGGATGTAACTTTTGGGATGAACACTTTCATTCCCAGAAATAGCCTGGTCCAAAATAGCTAGCTGTTAGCAATGACAGCAGCCAGTTGATTATTTCACATTCGTTGTGAGCTATTGCACCCAAATGACACATACACTCTAGCATTGCTAGACTATATGCAACTGTGTCATTGCATGGTGTATTGCTCAGGAAGCCAAGGAAGCACAGTGTTGAGTGTGAAATTGTTTAGATGAGCGGTTCTCGAGAAAACTGCAAGCAGCAATAATGAAGGCCAAGCAATCGGCCCGTTCCGAACTACTTCTAAAAAAAATTTCCCCTCTTTGTGGTTGCTGGTAATTTCAAATTTAATAAATGCCTTTTTGTTTGTCATTCTTCATGTTGCATGGTGAGAAGAAAAACAATTAATTGTATCCCCTAATGAACAAGGACTGAAGTTAATTAACTTTAATAAAAAGCAAATATGTTCAGTCGAAAAAAAGTGGGGGAAGTCACAAATTACTCAGAGGGTCACAACTGATGTATGCTTTGTTAGCACGTGTGAGTTTATCATCATACAGGTAATGAATGTGTATTAAAATGGTGTTTGATTGGACAGGGAGTGCAAAAACATAGTACATAGACTGTGTACAAAGTCTGATTAAAGATAGTATTATTTATATAGTATTTACTTATGTGTTTACTTAAAAGTTCGATATTGTTGTGACCACTGAATTATTTTTGTGTGCCTCAATTCTATGTTTTGAGACTGCACTTAGTGAAAGTGTTGAATTGCAGTGCTTTTACATGTATGGAAGAGCAAATTTGAAATGTGAACAATCAATTTGAACAATCAAATACAACAACTAGGAGTCAACAACTAAAGCCTCAAAAAAAGAGCATATTGAAGTCAACACTGTCAACAAGAATTACAAGTTGTACTGTAAGTGGCAATTAATATATTTATTACAGGATTGTTGTTTTGCATTACAATTCACATGGGTTTCTATTTTTATCAGTCATTGACTGTAGAATTTTGTTAAGGGAGAAATGGGGATTTGCCTGTACAGTATGTATTTGCATGGCAGCCTCTGCCATCAGTGTATGAATGTGTGTGAATGTTTTTTAAAGTGCTTTGAGTGGTCAGAAGACTAGAAAGGTGTTATGTAAATGCAGTCCATTTACCATTTACAGAAAGCTCAACACTAACTTTGTTTCCAGAAATCTCTAAAGTCTAAAAATATTGCACTACACCTACACACACCCAGTGCTAACCTTACACTTAACCTTGCAAATAAAATCGTCAACACAAGCAGCTTCTATTATATCAATCACTGAGCAATGAATGGACAGCTGCTTTTGGTCACTGCAGTACTAAGAAAATAAATAGAATAAAATTAAGACAACACACCCTATTATGGTGACTTTTTTTGCCATTAGACAAATTACTGGCATCCTTTCTTTTCAACCAGTGCTACTCTAACATCTGTGTGTGCTCTGCAACTGCATCTCTTACAATTTATGTTAATACGATACGCAACTGTTTTTCTTGAGCTAAATACAACTTGGAGGGAAACATAATGCCACCCCAGGTAAAGGTTTCACTCAACGTATCAGATAGAACTTAAATATGTATGTCCAGGGAAAAAGAGAGTGCTAGTTTAAAGGTATGATTATGTTAAATCGGCTTTTTTGCATTAATTTTTTTGGACTACAGCTGGAGGAAACCACTTTAGTTGCTTAAATTTTCTGTTGGAATGTACCAGTGTAATTAGGTTGGGTGTTGTGGTTAAGAAACTAGAAACAAACCTAAATGTGATGTTTGGATGATGGGTTGCTGTGCACTAATTGTAAAAAAAAAAACATTTACATTTAAATCATTAAGTTGTATAAAGATTACATCATTTAAACTGAAAACTGCATTTTTTAGATTTTATTTAAAAAATTGTCCATTCAGTGACATACAAATAGACCTTCATCCATCCAGCTTTAAAAGTTGCAGCATTTGTTGTCTTTTTTTTTCTTTTCTTACATTCGGAATTATAATATCTCATTGTTGGTCTTGTACAATGCTGTGGCAATAGCATACTTAATTATCAAGCAACTAAAGCAAATTTGAATTAAAGCAGCAATTAAAAAATGGAACTAAATTATTGTACATAAAAAATACAGTCTTCAAAACTGAATGTCAGAATATATTGTTTGAACAACACGTATACAGTAAGCGTTTGGAATACAAAAACTACTTGGTCGGGGTTAGGGAAAGAGTGTGTTTTTTTATGTGAAAATAAGTACTAGGGTAAGGTTTGAAAAACATCTTTTCTTGTCACCACATTACCCGGCAACCAGCGGAGAATTCAGGAAGTTACTCTATCTGGCCAAGAAATAAGCTGTGTCCCAATTCAGGGGCCACATCTAGATGCAGTCTACAAAGGCTTGTCCTTCATAGACCATGAAGGCCATAATAGAGCGTTTTTCAACGATGATGATTTCCAGCTGTGTCACTAAATGTTCCCGCCATTACCCCTGCGTCACGAAGTGCCGCTCCTGTCGCCTAGCAACCTTGACAGCTGCAGTTGACAAGTGGGACGCAGCTAATAGAAATGGAACCAGAAATATTAATTTTATTATTGTGGCAGCCCATCCAGGTCCAGCAGCATCACCAGGGACTCCCTACCAAAATATACATAAACACATTTTCTAAGACCGAATATTTATAAAATTTAATTTAGACTATTAAGGACCTACAGACACCCTGTTATTCCACTTCTTATGTACTTTATTTATGTTGTAAATAGTTGTAAGGGCCGCTGTAAATGAAATAAACAATGTATTAATAAACAATTACTTTATTTTAATTCTTTCAATATTTTTTATTTTTCGACTAATCCTCTTCCTCTCTCTGCAGCAGTGTACTTCCTGACAGCACCAGCTCAGCTTCAGCACAACTACTTGATTGTACTGTGACAAAATAATCTCAATTCAAAGCTCTACTTGCACTTTTTTATCACAAAAAAAACATCATTGACAGAGAGATGCAGTAAATTATGTTATTTTATCTGTAATGTGGCTACAGTATAATAAAAATCCAAACTGTTTTGTAGCTTAATAAAATAAAACAAAATTTAATATAGACCTGTTCATTTGAATACATTTATATTCATTGAAATGTGGTGATATCTGTTCATATAGAGCCCCAGAGGCAGCGCTGTTGTTCTGTCCAGTAAAAAAATGAAACTAATGTAGCAGCTACAATTGTTAGATTTCATCTGTGAGACCAACATTTATGTTCCAAAAAGAATTATATCATATATCAAAATGCTACGGAGACATTAGAGCCAGCAGTAAATCACTAAAGACCTGCACAGATCAGTTCATCAGATCATCTCCCTGGGATGACGACATGTTGACCGGCCAATCATCTCAGGAGTCGGGCTGCTAGCTGCTGAGATGACCGGTTGGTCTCACCCAGTCAGCGGCTCCTCACAAATCTAAATGATTACTTTCATACCTGAAAAAATCTTAAAACTTAATAAGGTGATATTTTAATGGTTCTACAGCAAAAATACAACAGCTTAGCCTGGCTCAAAATCTCCACCATTGCTGCTGCCGGTTGGTGCAAAATGCATTCTGGGATAGGTTGGGCTGCGAAGGATCCCTCCGTTGGATCCTCCAGATTCGGGCAAAGAAGGCTGGATTCAAAGGAGCCTTCGAAATGGGACAGCCTTGGTTGGTCCTCAAATGCAGCCTTCGAAGGATGCGGCCCCTGAATTGAGACACAGCTATAGTCTGGCACATTACTCCCCCTAAAACCACAGTGTGTCGTTTTTACACTTTAGATTTTGTACAGATTAAATAAACCAGATATAATGTGTTAATTTGTGAGCTTTAGAGGTGTTGGTAGGAGGATTTTGTTATTGTTAGAAAGAGCTATGGTAGCTTAATCCAGTCTTTGTACAAAGCTAAGCTAAGTAGCTTCATGTTTATTGTACAAACATGAGACTGGTGTCAATCTTCTCATCTAACTCTCAGCAAGAAAGCAAAGAAGTGTATTGCCCAGAACTATTTCTTCAAACAAAGTACACCATGCTACTCTCCTGTATTTTTAAGGCTTTGTTTAATGGATCGAAAACTTATTTGAAGTGATTTCCACTTTGCCTATTTTCATCTGGGCATTTAACGATTTTCGTCCTTGATAAAGGAAAGAAAACATTCAGAAACAATTGCAGGCCTGATCCCTGGAGCGCTGCCCCTTACTGTTTTTTATTCTAGCATCGAATCAGGTACTGATTTGCACTTAGGATACACCTCGGATGATTATCAAGCAATAAAACCTGTAGTGGACTCTTTTGGTTAGAAAAAAAACATGAATGATTCTTGACTCTCTGTCAGATTGTCCTACTCTTTCTAAAATAAAC
Organism: Scomberomorus guttatus; assembly: GCA_038419695.1. Taxonomy (NCBI): domain Eukaryota; kingdom Metazoa; phylum Chordata; class Actinopteri; order Scombriformes; family Scombridae; genus Scomberomorus; species Scomberomorus guttatus. The sequence goes on along the minus strand of CM076453.1, from coordinate 13,889,442 downwards.
TCTAGTTCAACCTCTTTTCAGGCAGCTCTGTGATTTCATGATTTGTAATTGAAACCAAAGGAAAACCAGGAAGAACAAAAAGGGAAAAAGGTGAAAATGGTGACGATTATGTTCATTGGAATATCACAGTAGCACCAGGTTCCCAATGACCACTAGAAATTACACTATAACATATCAGTATTGCTGCTGCACCACTTCAGCAGAATGGTAGATTTAGGTGAGAAATTGAGATAATAGCATGCCTTAATGGATCTCATGGCAGGAATTATAGCACACTGCCTATATTATTTCTAAAGTAAGTTTAAAAAGAATGTGATTTGGTGTTCTGAATATATGGTAAGTAGGAGATAATGCTACAGGCACATGGGAAGGCTGAAGGACAGGAGCTCTCAGGACTGTCAACCTCAGAGCACCACCAGGCCCACTGGGATGATGAGCTAATGCTATCTCTCTCCTCGCTGTCCTCTGCCTCTGATCCTCTCCTCATCCCACCCAACACTTTACTCACCTTCCTTATTTCCTTCCCTCCATGTCTTATCCTCCTCACTCACTCCTATCTCTTTCACCTACCTTTGGTTTTTTTTCCCTCCATAAGCCTTTTTCTTTCACCCTCTTATCCTCCTCCTTCTGTATCTCTCCTGTCTTCCACCACCAGCTTTGTATTGTAGCTGCCAGGAAATGAGAAAGGCACTCAATTACTGTGCTCATTGAATCATTAATGTCAAGGTTGTGGTGTGTTCTGTTGGCCAACAGGCAACAGCTAACAGACAGTGTGCCTTGTAGCAAATCTTCTGCTGTATGTCCCAACAAGACAGACACGGTTTGATATGGGTCTCACTGATAACAAAGCCTTGGATGGAAATCATGGCGGACACAGTGATAAGAGCAGTATTAATGACGGACCTGGCTAGCCCTGTATACACAATGATAGCATGATTTGGGCTCTAACAGCAGCAACAGGAACATATCAGATGAGAGAGCGGCCAGGCAAAGAGACTCATTACAATGTAACCTTGTAAACCTGTCCCTCCTGTGAACATGGCAGGGCTTTTACACTACTTAAACACAGATGGAGGATATCCGCTGATCACATGAGATGCTGTGGTTACAAAGAGCTGGTGCACTGTCATCATATGTTACTGTTATCAACTTATCAAAGTAAGAAATGGCACATGCAATATGAATTTCATGGTTTATAAATTTACAGCCAGATTTCTGTTCAAGGATGGCGTAATATTTCCCAACAGTTGTCCATTTTGCTCTTTGGATATAGTGGTCAGGGAGATCAATTGTTTCAATGGGAATGAAATTGTATCATTTACTTTGTTTCCACACCTTGCCAAAGCATTTACAGGGGTTAGACAAGATAAAATCTTTAAAATGCAATATAGTTCCCCTGCATATATTTTAAGCAATAAAGCTTTCAATTTGTTAAGACTTCAAAGAGTTGAATGAATGTAATGGTCATAGGTGGTAGTTGTGTGGCATTTTGGTTTCTATTGATCAGTGTTGAAACCACTGCTAATGTAATTTTCATGTGTGCATAATCATTTTGTCAATCAAATTTTGTTCTTCATGCATCAAATCATGTTGCATTATTTGCAGCTGATGAGCCTGTAAATCAGACACAATTTCTGACCTATTTGCAGTGGTGAAAAAGTTAATATAGTCAAGTACTTAATTGTTTCACATTGTGTATATCTTTGAGGCCTACTGAAAGTGTTCAATGCACTTTTTGGATGAATTTTGGAAGAAATTTAAACCTACATTGTTCACATTGTTGCTTGTTAGCTTCTTCTCTTCTTCTTCCTGGACTTTGTTGGCACATTGCTACATTTCTTTTCATGTTACTGCCACCAACAGCCGATCAGTAGAATAGTATGAAATTGACAGCAGGACTGTTATTGTATCACCTGCACATGCATGGGTGTTTTTATGTCCCTGCACGAGATACAAAACTATTAAAATGATTAACTGCAGGTACAAGTAAGGTAAAATATGGAGGTGCTTATTTGGTTATGCTACTTTACACATCTACTCAACTACATTTTTAGAGGGAAATAATGTACTTTTTACTTAACTACATTTATTTGACAGTTCTATTTTATATAGGCTTCGCCCTCTAAGGTTATCGCTAGTGGGCTTATCCCTCGTGTGCCCGCGCAGCACTGAGAAAATTTAGTCCAAGCCCACCTGCTGAATGGGCCGCACTCACGGTCTCACCTTGAGTAAATAATATTGAGACTGGACAATCAGCTCCCATTTTTCTTCAATTACTGTTGCAAGCACTAAAAAGCAACATTATCCAAAGAAGAATGTCTTTGAAGATGGCGAGCGGTATCTGGGTGTGTCCGGTTTGCCAAACCGTTTACATCATGAGCTTCGACCTGCAGGGCCAATGTGAGAATTGCCTGGGACTGGAGCACACCATCCTGGCTCTCACACGACAGTCGTAATGCCTGTACTGTGCTCTCCTCCCTCAGGCCAAGAAGCAGCGAGGAGCAGATTCTTTTGCCGCTGTGGCTGAGGACGTGACTAGTACAGGACTCTTACTTGGTCGATGAAGCTCTGGACATCCTAAACTGGTTACACACCCAGGGGACCCTGCGGTCCCTTTCTCTGCTTCAACCTCCCTGCTGGCAATAGCCGTTCTCCTCCGGGAGCTCCTGGAGATCATTAGGAAGGCAGCCACCCACAAAGATCTCACTGTACCGCCTGCACAGGAAGCCACTACCCCGGACGAGATGAGCACAGATTTTCCGCTGTTCCAGATGGCCAGACGATGGAGCCAAGAAGCCTGAAAGCACTAATCATGGCGTCCCCATCCGTGATGGGGGCATAGGTGGAGACAGGGTTTCACGGATCATGGTTTCCCTCCTGTTCCCTTTGGAGGGTGAAGGGTTTCATAGAGCACGGCTTCCCTCCTCTTCCTTCTCTGTAGCCCAACCTGATGGCTTATTTTGGTGTGGGAGGGACCAACCCAGTGGCAGGACGACGGCCAGTACCACCATCCTCCAAAGACCAGCTGAATGCCCATCTGTCGGACTGGCCTCATCAATGCCCTTTCCAGGTGTCAGTTGTGGCCAACAACATCTCTTCTGCATCTGGTATGGGACAGTCCTCTGTGAATGCATTTGCACATTGGCCGTTGCCCGGGAAGCACCTATAGACCTTCCCACCAGTCCCGCTGATCCCTTGGTTCCTGGACCGAGTAAAAAAATGGCTCTGACATCTGCAAAAAGAGTTTGTGATTCATCTGCTCTCCTTGTGGCTCTATCATGTCTCAGGATCCAGGGAGATGGCAGCTCGGCTATCTTGTGCCAAAACCTGGCTTTAATGCCTAAGAGCATCACTAGCTCTTTTAGGTTGAGGGGGATAACCTTGGAGGGTTTCTTCTCTCCTCCTCACAAGTCTGAGGAGGAAGCCGTGTCTTATCTCCTCTGCCCGGTGCATGCACTGGCCTGCTACGTTGTGTGCATGGCTGCCTTTTGCCGTTCACAGCATCTGTTCGTACACTACAGAGAGCAATCTCAGGGGCTTCCTCTGTCTGCACAGTGCCTGTCACACACCGACTGTGTGAGGCTGTTTCATAGGCATATTTCTCCTCTGGGATGGATCCCCTGGAGTGCATCAGAGCGCATTCCACTAGACAAATTTCATTTTCCACAGCTTTGCACGGAGGAATGGCAGTGGAGGACATTTGCACTGCAGCTTCTTGAGCTTCCCCCTGTTCTTTCATTCGTTTTTATCTGTGGGATGTCCCGCGCTTTTTTAGGATTCACTCTATGCTGAGTGTTCTGTCAGAGTGATTGATATTGGGGGATTCGGTTGTGCACTCTCCCTCGTGCTTGTCAATGCATGGAGAGCTGTCTCTTTCCCCTACTCTGCTCCTCGCTGGACTCTTACAGTGCGTAACCTTCGTCTCTGCTTTCTCAGAGCAGTAGGCTTTATTTGTTCCCAGCCCCCATCCACTCATACTGTGCCTTTGGGGCTCTTTGGGGTTCTGCGTTTCTCTTTGAAGTAGATGTGTGTCTGTGTTTGTGGTACTGGACGGACCCAATGTGGTATGGACCATATCCTGCTTCGCCCTTATCCAACTAGCGATAGCCTTAGAGGGCAAAGCCTATACAAAATAGAACAAAGGTTACAATATTGTATCCCTAGTTCTATAAGCACAGTCCTCTGTTGTACTCTATGGGCTCCCTCCTATCACACACATGCATTTGCCCACTGAAATTTGCATGTGCGTAGCTGGCCAATCAGGACACGCCTACTGAATATGTGAATCCCACACAGTATATAAGACAGCGTCACTGCTGTTCCGCATCTGACAACTTCTTCAGCAGACGGTGTAAGAGTATCAGGGTCACTAGGTAGAGGGTGCTGCCTGTGCTTATAGAACTAGAGTTACAGTATTGTAACCTTCGTTCTACCTCACACAGGCTCCACCTTCTAGGCAGATCAGAACACCAGATCCAACCTCACTGATCTCAATAGGCTATAGGTTAGTCGACATGGCCCTCCTACTACTTTATAATTTAGGCTGCTTCATTGGAGAAGTAGGAGGCCCTACCTTAAACCTGTTAACATGAACATTAAACTGGGTGGAACCATGGCCTAACCTTGCAGGGGTCAAAAAACATGCAACAGACACCCTGCACACCTCATTCCCCAAGTCCTTATGGAGCAGAGAATGCAGATGTATATTGCCCAGGGGGGGTCAGGTGTAACACCGCTGACACTCACACCACCTTTTCACAAGTCCTGAGTCGCCCTCGTGAGCATGGACCCTGAAAAAGAGCTGTCATGTCCAAGAGATAGAATCTTATGAATGGACAGGGCATAGACCACAACGCTGCTGTGCATATATCCTTGACACTCACCCCACTGAACAAGGCCGTTGACACTGCCACACTATGTGTAGAGTGTGCATGGACCACAGTGGGAGGGTCTCTTCTTGTCTGCCTATAGGCCAGGACAAGAAGGAGCCAGGAGCTTTTTGGACAGGGCTTTACCGGCCACTTCATCTCCATAGTACACAAACAGCTGTTCAGTGTGCTGGATGGGGGCCATGCTTTCAACATGACATGCCAATGCACATACTGGGCATAGCAGTAATTTTGTCTCCGTGTCCCCCACATGGGTTGGAGGACAAAAAGTACCCAACTGTATTGATCTTGACCTGAATGAGCTCCTCATGTTCTTGGAAACAAAGGTGGGGTTTGGTTTCAAAGTAGCACTGTTGTGGTCACCAAGTAGCAGCATGCAGCTGGGGTGAACTGACAGGACACTTAGCTCACTCACTCTCTTAGCTGAGGTCAGCATAAGCAGCTGTCTTTAATGGCAGCACCTTCAGAGAGGTGTGCTCCAGAGGCTCATAGGGATCCTTCACCAAAGCCTCGAGCACCAAACGGCAGTTTCAATTGAGGGGCAGAGGCACGTATCACTGGGTGTTGCCTCTTGACCCCCGCAAGAAACGTTTCACAAGGGGGTGGGTGATGATAGGTCTGTTGCCAATAACCTTGTGACAGGAAGAGACAGCTGCTGCATACACTTTAATAGTGGCATGACACAGTCCCTTCTCCAGCATATACTGCAAAAAGGAGAGAATAGATCCAACTGTACAAGTCAGGGGATCTAACCTCTTCAATGCCCTTGAAGAGGTTGCTCGTCACACCAGCATTAGAATCCCAAGCACTTGGCCCTGTAACAGGCAATGGTGGATTCCACCCCCATCGCCTGGATGGTCTTTACGATCTGTACAGACAGTCCAACCGGTCTATTGTGCCTGTTTCCTGCGACAGAGCTCCCCAGATTCGGGGGAAGGTTCATCACACTGAGTGGCAGTCTGGGGCTACCAGGATGACCAATAACCACTCTTGTCTCAGGCAGGCGGCACATGTGCAGTAGCCCCAGTTGAACACCAAGTGGGCTGCTGCCCTGAGCCCCAGCACCTGCATGACAGTCATTGCTGTCACCATTGCTCCCCACCACAGTTTGCGAACTGCCTGCTGTAGGGCTGTCCATCTATGTTCCAACAGAAAAGCCTGTAGCTTGGTTGAATTCTGCCTGTTGGCGTGGCTGGACAGTGCTCTCTGGTCTCAATATTATTTATACTCTCGGTGAGACTGTAAGTGGGGCCCCTAGGTGGGTGTGGACTAAATTTTCTCAGTGCTACCCAGGCGTGCGCGGGATAAACCCACTAACGATAGCCTTAGAAGGCTGCGCCTATACTCATATAATCTGGAGTTACAGTACTTAACTAATGTTATGATTTGTGGTTACATTGTCAGATTTTACATACAAAACATTTGATTATCTTATAAAATATGACTATCATTATACACTCAGTTGCCGGTTTAACACAATCCACAATCAATCCACTACTCTTTGTCCAGTTGTGCTGTAGTAGGAAACTGTAATGTTCCCAAACATGCACATCTGTTTTTCCAATAAGGCAAACTTCCCCACTTTTGCCACTATTTACTTTACCTTTGAAACAGCACTGGTTCTAGCCACTTCGGTGCCCTTGGCGAGATTAGGATCTGGTGGTAATTTATTGATATGATATTTCAATATCGATCTAGCTTACTAGGATGTGCTACGATGCCAAGTGGCTCATGCCAACCAGAAAGCTAATGCGCACGGTAATCATGACGATAGAACTCTATCTGTGATCATTGATTGGCCACTTGCCTTAGTTATGACTTTACGTCCAAACTAGTAACAACAAGTAATAGTGGTACATTCAATTTTAGTAGCTGATTTAGTTACAAGCTAACTAGTAGTTACTAAGCCTGTAGTGTCGACTTTACACCCTAACCAAGGAGAGAACTTACATATAGCAGGTGCAACCCAGTGCAGAAATCTATGTTTTTATGGATATAGCGTTAGCCATTATCACTGATATTGGTCAGCGAAATTTCAGCACAATGCCTTACGTTCTAGGAAGGAGCAATTATCCACAGCTAGCTACTGGCTTTCCATTCAGATTCATATCCTTCAATCTGTACCTGAGTCTAGCAGCTATCCTAGCATCATTATCTCACATTAGCTTTATTGCTCCTTAGCTAGCTAGCTACTACAAATTAAACATCTACACACAAAACAGCATTTTAATGTTAACATAAGATGACATACCTTGGGCTTTCTTTTCTTCCTCTTTTCTCCGTTCTCTTCCTTGTGCTTCTGAAGGCTTGATAGAATAGAAATAGATATCTGCCTCTTGACATCTGTCCATCATTCAGTCAGTCTAGCGTGCCCATGTGTGGCACTTCACACATGGGCTGTCTGTGATGAGAATCAAATGGTAACCCATCCCCCACTTTCAGTGCACACAGTACAAGTGCAGGCCAGGGCAGATGAAAAATTGTGAGGAACAGGAGTGCAAAGTGTATTTTTTTGTTTCTTTATTTGTTCATTTGTTACCTCAAGGCAGAAAATGAGGAAGGGCACCCACCAGCTTTGAAAATATGATTCTGTTTCTGTCAGTTATACTTGGCATACCTCCAAAATGTAGTGCATTGTGTGAATACATGACATTATGTACAACCTATTCCAACACAGATTTTTTGTTTCAGGAATAAAGGGAACAGTCTATAGAAATTTGTTGGCTTTCAGGTAACATTGGACACCACCATGGTAACATAGGCAGACTGGCAGTTCTTTGGCTCATCTCCCAGGTCATATTCCCTTCCACTTACAGATATAAGGATAGGTTAAATGGACACAGGTCTGGCCCATTGTCCTCATTGAGGCTCTCCTGGCTCTCTTTGCCTCTTGACCTGCTGACAACTCGAGCCTGCTTTTGCTACTCAGTTGTTTAACAGTAAGTTGGATGAATATCATATACAGTAGTACTACATAATTCAGCTCAGTAAAAAGATATTCAAGTGACTGCACATAAAATATCAAGTATCTTCTATATACAGCAACCTTCTCTCCCACGAATTCTGTTCATATGCAATAATGATTAATGTTCACAGGTTATGTTTTGTGCCAATACAAGATGTAGTGTGATCTTAGTGCGGGTAATTATTTTGAAATTGAAATTAAGGCACTAATAGTTACATTTAGGACTGCTTATTATTTAAAAAAAAGAAACGTTATGAGCTAAATGTTTAAACTGTTTAGCTTGAAACTTAAGAGTGTGTGGGGGTTTTTATCTTTCTGGTTATTTGTATTCAGCCATTTGGCAATCACTGGGGTGTGGCAGCTTGTTGCCAAGGTCTCAGGGTTGGCAGTTGTCAGTGAAAATGCCTTGTTTAAATTCAGGGCAAACTGCACCCAATTGTATCATTTAAAGAAGAGCTGTTGTCAAACTATACCTAAAAAAAAAGTTCCCCATACCAGGATTTTTAAAGAAAAGCTAAAACAAGCTTCCTATGATTACATCATACTGAAAAACTGATTAATGATTTTGTCGCATACTGTACATAACAAACTACTGTTGCTTTGTGAGGGTGTACCAACTCTGCCCTCAATATTACACTGATAACAGATCCACAATTGCTGCCAAAATCCTGCTTGGAACCAGGACAGAACACATCATTACACACTCGCTCCCTCATATAACGAATTGCCTCAGACTTGCATTGCATATCTGGGCCCTGTGCTCCACCCGAGCATGCCATATCATTTCCAAACAGTTAACAGATGGTAGGTCTTTCTCCTTCACTTCCCTCATTTCATGGAGTCGTCTGTGATCTTTCTACCTATCTTAAGGAATCACCCATACGCTCTGTTTTTAAAATCAGGCTCAAAACATTACTTACATAATTTATAATATCATCATTCCCCTTTTCCACTCTACATGTCCTTGCTCTATTCACCTCACCCCCAAGGCTTTGACATTACTTAATTTCCACTCACCCCACCCACAGCACCACACAACTGAAATGAAACATTTAGACTGAAATGAAACTGCTGGATTACAGTGACTCACTCTTGGCTCAGGTGTCTGTATGTTCTCTCTGCTCCTCTCGTTGCCCTGTGCAACTCATGCCCTTGTCTATGGCCTTCCCAAATTGATGCATTTCACATTCTTCCTGTTTTCCCTCCATCCTCTAGGGAGCAACACATCCTCATCTCCAAGTTGCCTTCAGCCCTACTCAGGGCTGCACTATGCATCTTTTGGGTGTGTTGTTCCTTTATCATTGTACTAACCTTTGACCACCTGGCTGCAATTTCCCCATGTCCTAGCTCTCTAATGACATCTTATCCCCACAGCAAGGGCTGCAGAGACACTGCTGACGTGCCATAACACCATGAAAACCTATCTTTTCAGACAGCACTCTTTCTCCAACCAAACATCATTTACTAACTGTAAAAAAAAAAAAAAACGTGGATTTTGAGTGGCCTTACCAAAATATCATTCCTCAATATTGTATACTTTCTTGTTATTGACAATGCTCTCTTATTGATGACCATAATTCATTAGTTATATATGCAAACATATACTATTCTCACTTGTTGTGCCCTGTTCTGGATAAGCGTATTCATTTAATGCCTAAAATTCAAAATGTGATGTCAGTTTTTTATCACAATATCTGTACTTTTATATTCATTGCATACCACTAGGGAAACAAATTGCTATTAATCACTCCTGATATGTCCTTCAGAATCTACTTTGGTCTGATGAGGCTAAAATGCACATGAAACATGAAGGAAAGTCATTTCATGTACATGGATAGTGTCTCTCACTGTCTCTGCATCTCTCTTCTAAGGATATAAGGCTAATATTTACATATTACAGCCAGCAATGCTGTAGAATTTACTATTGGGACTTTATTTGGAATTTTTTTAATGGTGCCTTGGTTTAAAAATTTTCTTCATGCCCCCATTGAGAGATATGTATGCATGAACAAAACTTATAGCCTACAGTATTGTGCTTTGTGCTAAATGCTAACATATACTAACATAACCATAACCAATGTACTCACTGTTTACCATGTGTTAGCATGGTAACATTTGCTAATTAGCACTAAACACAAAGTACAGCTGAGGCTGATGGGGATGCCATTTGTTTTGCAGGTATATATATATATATATATATATATATATATATTTGTATTTATAAAATATTAGAAGATTTAGAATTTTGATGATGGCACCATATGAAAAGTTAAGGGATCACTGGAGTTACTGCACTGTTATTTATTACTTACTGTTACGTATCCTGTTTGTACCTCAAGACATTTAACTCAAAAACACAAATTCCAATTCCAATAAAAGATTCATCCTCCTGGGGCCATAAAAGGTCTGTGCTAGACTTCATGACAATCCTTGCAAATGTTAAGATATTTCAGTCATGTCAGTTTGCCATCTAATAATGGATGTATAGATTTCTCTGTGTTTTTCTTAAGTCATATTTTGTCAAGATGCATACAAAGAAATAAGCTCACAAACAAATCTCCTCCATTCCCAGTCCGGAATGGATTCCATTTCATTTGCAAAAATTGAGCAAAATAAACAGCAATTAATGGGGCCTGAATGGAAACAGGCACAAGAGGCAATGATTCCTGCTTTGAAGGAGGGCTTCTAAGAGCCCCCAGCTCCTTTCATGTATAATAGAGTAATAAAGCAGGCACTCTCTCAAGCAGGTACTGTATTTCATTTCCATTCCCGCTAGGCTAATCAGTATGCCCTCAGGAATGATTTCCCCATGTTTACCCAAAGAGTGCAAAATAATTCTGACAGATACTCCGATGAAGAGGGTCAAAATTGGTCGAGTTTAAAGGGGGGAATTTAACTGTGTCATTGCTTTATTTTACTGTAAGAAATTCTTCAATCATGCTTTTTAATGTAATTTAAAAGCAGTGTTTCATCCATCTTGATGCCCCAATATAGCAGTGTTATTCTCATTTTGAGCTATTTATTAGTGTGTGTATTTGCTCTACTATTGAGAGAAATACTGTGAGATTTTTTTCCAGGACAAAATCAATAAGACAATTCAAGTACAAAGTGTACAAGCCTAGTGCACTAAAAAAAAGTGATTACAAGACTGCCAGCTGATGATGGTGCCACCTGCCAGGGGATGTTGTAGAACTTCAAAATTGTACTGACTGGCCTAAGGGGTGATGTTTCATTGATTTAACCATGTGACTTGTGGGAATGATGCATCTCACCACTGCAATCTGGCCCAGGCCTGAAATTACCACCTGCCAATGCCTGTAAAATCTTGTCCTTACCCCCCTTACCCCCCCCCCCCCCCCCCTCCAGTCATCTCCAAAAGAAATACTGCGTGTTACATGGTACAAACAACATTTATCTGTATATGACTTACTTCAGTCTTCTTTCCCTGCAGAACAACATAGCATTATTTTCTTGTTTTCAAACATATCTCATGCCAAACTTGACAATAATTTCTCTGAGAACTGCTCCAGTAAGTTGTTATGACAGCTGGTCATGTCTGAATAAATGGCTGCTGGCTACAGAGAGCTCAGACAGAGCTCCAAATACAGGGAACAAGGTAATGAGCAATTCATCTTAATGTAAGTGATCTTGAATGTGAGATAGGACTTATTTTAAATTTAAATCATTATTCAGATCATTCAGATTACTGAAAATAAATGGAAAAGTTACTTTATGACAGAACTATACAAGATTAGTATCAAATTAAACAGTTAAATGCATGTTAATGTACTCAGTGAAGTTCTCAAAATAAAATCTAAAATTATTACCAATCAATCATCATTAATATGTTTTGACATAGTTTTGAAGTGCTCTGTGCACAGAAATCTCCACACGTATCCACAGATATGCACCAAAGGTCACTTTGAGAAGTGCAACCAACTTTAAATTACATTCATACACAATCCTGTGTTTAGTGTTTTAGTGTTGCTGTTTTGTTGCCAAGGCTTTATCTCCATAAAAAAGGTTGTTTTAAAGTTGCACTAATTCATATTTTTATATGAACTATGGGTGAAATTAAAAATGTAAAAAGGTGATGAGCCCACAGAGTATTATGACCCTTCTCTGCACTGTCATTCAGCTCTATGGCTTTTTAGCCTCTTCCAGCTGATAGTTTTGGTTTTCCAGTCCACAACTGTTTTGGTTTACTCTTTGGCAAAAAGCTCTGACAAAACCACTGTACGCCACTTGCTCAATACCAAACAACAGACAGTCAAAGTTAGCTGCTAGCTGGTGAACATAGTGGAGTATGTAGCAGCCAGATATTTCCCTCTGGAGTTGGTGGAGACCAAACTGAGCTAAAAGGAGAGTGAATATTGAGATTATCTTGGCCACATGGTCAGAAACACATCTCCAAAGGTATGCTAATATTGCTCTGTGTCTGCTGGGTGTGTAAATAGGCAACTGCTTGCTGACACATTTGTCATATAAACTTTTTAAAGTGATAAGATGTCATACTATTGTATTTATAGCTCAAAAAATCTATTAATTACTGCTTTTAAAATTAGCACAATCTACTCATGTGCTGATGATTATTTACATGAAGCATTATAGTATAGTATAATAAATTGAGAGTCCATATGCTTTGTCTAGACTTTGTGTCTGGTACTGAAGTGAATTAAGGGAATTAATTGCATTTTCAGACTTCAATCATTTCTTTGGCTGCAAATACCAAAAAAAAAAATGCAGAAAGGTTGAGTACATATGTACTTTACATCTACCTTGATTCACGGTAATGCATCTTGATATTGCAATTAATCTGTCAGATCTCCTGATGTCCATTTTTTCTGAGTGGTCATAATGTGTGACAGTGAAGCTTATTATTCTGTCTTTAAAGATTTTACCATCTGGCAAATGATTTTTGAGCAGCATATTGTCATCGGTCCCTTTGGCTTTGCAAGAGCCTTAAAAATGTCTCAATAACCTTAATAATCCATGCACTTTGCCTTCATGTTGCGTTTGAGTCCTTTACACCCTGTTTTACATCGGTTACACTGCAGATAGCCTGGACTGGCTTTTAAGTTGACAGATGATGGCAGACAGATTTGGTTTGAAGCACAGGCCCTCTGATTAGGAGACAGTTTCAATTAATAAAGACTGTGTTCAGTTAATGCTGTCATTAACCATGCTGTCATTAACAGTGCATGGGTGATTGACTGGCACCCCTTTTTATGAACCTTTGCCCCCTTTGCAGTTAGTCTTGTTAGTGAAACAGCCTACCACATGTGTTAAATATTCATTTTCGAACATTGTGTGTTTCTATGTGTATTTCTCCATGATATCATTACTTATTCACAATTTATGGGCGTTGGCTATATAGGTAGGTTGCCTATATGCAACAGGCTCTTTCACACTGAGCTAATGTGGTAAGAGGTGGTTTCCTCCATGATGAACTGCTTCAAAACTGATCCCATTATTTCCAGGCCTGTGCCTGGCAGTGGCTGTAAAAGACATAAAGTCTTGGTGCTTAATCCTGTTAGTGCTGCAAACCTGACACTGCTTATTGGCTCCGTGGTAGTGTGTGAACATTCAGGACCTAACTGTTTGCCCTCTAAATATACTGTATGGAATTAAATTATTACAGTCATACTTTACTGCCATTACACTGATATGGGCTGTTTGCTGTGAGAGGAACAAAACATGGGTTGAGAAAAAAAAATATTGGTATTTGTGTGGTCTTAAGTGCATTTCTATATATTATATAAAAATCATGGTTATTCCAGAACAATTAGAAATGAAGGAAATAAAATTTATCTTAAGGACACATTCCCAAATGTCATGATCATTGAGGAAGCAGTGAACGTTTTATCATATCTATTTTGGTTCTCCTTGATAGAGGGCGGGTGCTGATGACAAACGTAGTAAAGATACTCTGCAGGTAAAGATGGATTGGCTTGTCAGCCTGGGGGATCAGAAGTAGCTGTTTGGCAGGTCTTTGTCAGGACTGGGATCAGGGGACCACGCCTAGAGGAGGGACACCAACGGTTTAAGGTGGTACCAGAGTGGAAATAGGACAGTAATATTCACTGTGGCATAGAGACCACACACTATGACTGCTGAAATGGCTATTTGTCAGATGTGGTACCTTGAAAGACAAAGCAAAGGTCAGTCCGTGCTCGCTTTCAAACAGTATCAAGGTTGTATAAAGTCAGATTATCACTGTAACTGTATAGACTCGGTCTGAAATTACAGAAAATCAGGGAATAGGTTTTTTTTTGTTAATTGTACTAAAATTGGAAGAGATTGTTTGGTTAGAGGCAACAGAGAGATTCTTGACCAAAAGTTTTAAAGCCGCCCACTTTGATACAGAAAATCACAACATCTCACTTGAGAATAAGTGTCCTATTGCAGAGGATAATGGACCAATCTGCATGGTAATGGATATATTTGGAACGGTAAGTGAGGAGTTAGACAAAGCTGAAATGGGCTGTCATGGTTTGGTAATTGTGCTGGGGAAAGCATACAATTGCTTCACATGGAAAGATGAATATGGCATTCAAGAAAAAGGAGACTCTAAAAGACAAACAGACTTGTTTGAGAATATCGACTCTTAGATAAATCCAGGTTGTGAGACCTGAACATTTAGTGTGCAGTTTTTTGCCTTTTAAACATTAATTTCTGACAATACTTAAAATACTAATACTTCTGAAAAACTTACTTTCCTAGTTTTTTTAGTATTACATGTTTTTGTAAAAAGGCAAAATGGCACCAAATTTAAAAACGTACATCTCAGTTCATAGGCTGTTGTCTGTAGCTTTTTAGGTGGATACGTTTTTAGTTTAAAGTGCTTTAAAGTCCGTGTAAAGGAAAATCAGAGATTTCTTTTTATTCACATTATACATGTTTTCACCATTTCTGTGTTCAGAATTTTTTGGCTGGGCCTGAAATGGTGGCTTTATGACATAGATGGGTGACTAGCATGACCCCTTCCCCACTATATAAACACTATAGCACACGTACTCATAGTTACTATTTTTACACCAAGTAGTTTTACAAACTGTCATCGGAGACAGCTGGAATTCACTTTGGATAATCCACTGTTCCTTGTGGATGGAGCCATTTTTGGTCAACGTTAGCGCTCAAGGAGTTATTTTAAACCCAGCTGAAGCGTATGTTGATGGGTGGAGCTGCCAGCGGCTTCAGCGTCAGCACTAGCTGTGTGGCTGGGAGGTCCCCGGCCAGAGGGAGAGCATTTGCCGGGCAGGACTTCACCAAAAAGCATAGTGTGAGAGGCAATTGCTCCAAGGGTGACGGCCACAATGAAGCCGCCAAGGACGTTTCAGCAGTAATGTTAAGTGCACTGAACTCCACTGACAAAAACGACAATTGAACATAATGACTGGTGATGGAACGCTTGTTAACTAGTCATTTAAGTTACATTTTTACTGAAACAAGTCCACATTTACCTACAATATATGTGCCAAATTAAACAGTGGTTCCTAACGTTACTTTATTTTTTAAAATATCATCCATGTTGCTTGCCTTACACCTACAAACAAGGCCTATTTTAAATTGTGTATTGTTAAAAGGGAGTTTGGTCTGAGCGTTGTTCACTCAGAGGCTGTTCAGTTGGGCCGTGCTTTCAGCGCCTTCAGCGGACACACCCCCAGCATTTCAGAGCAGACCATGTGCTTCTTTTTCCATGATTTTGAAACCTAATTTTATATACTTGGCAATTTTTTTTAATCATTCAAATTTGGCTGGGTGGTTAATAACACATTTTTCTGTGGTGTGACAAACTCAGAACACATATTTATTATTGCTTTACACGGACTTTAAATATATTTTTTGTCTGGGACTTGTGTTGCATACATTCATATGCTGGTGAAATATTTCTAAAATTCCAACTTTGAACATAATAATGTGATCATTAATGTATAAGACTATTCTGTATTTTTCATGAAAGGTGCAATACATTTTCTGTAAAGTTATAATCGTATTTATGATGCACTGTAGGTGTCCTTGTCTCTACAAATAATGTATTGAGGATGTGGTACAAATGATTATACAATGAGTTAAATCAAAATGTATATTATTTAAATGGCATGACCAGACATCTATACTGTGGAAGGTTAAATCGGTTATATAAGAATATGTTGGTTTGTAGGTTCAAGTAGAGTGTTAATGTTTCAGCTGCTATCAGTACTTGTACATCTAATCCTCATAATAATGTGTTTAACAATACATGACCTACATGTCAGTGGGCACTTGAGTAAAAACCTTGAGGCATAAAATCTCACTAGAGACACCAGAAGAAGAATCTTAATCTTTTAGTAATGTTACATTTCAAAGAAGCATTTTTCAGGTTAAATAAAAGATGGATGTGTTAAATTCAGGTCCCATAGTACATTTTAGCAGTTGGTAGACACACACGCACACACTGCTCCATTACCAACTTGATGTTGTATAACAAACTGTAACACACACACTATTACCCGCTATGTCGATGTACACATTAAGCACGTAATACACGGCTATGCACGTTGCACACGTTGTTATATGTTGCACATGGTCAAAAACTTGTTTCGATCCAAACGTAGGCTATTTACAGATTCCTCTACATCCTAGCAACGCGTTTGTAGGGCATAATTGCACATGCACAATAAAATTACCA
This sequence comes from Scomberomorus guttatus, assembly GCA_038419695.1. Taxonomy (NCBI): domain Eukaryota; kingdom Metazoa; phylum Chordata; class Actinopteri; order Scombriformes; family Scombridae; genus Scomberomorus; species Scomberomorus guttatus. Next base: position 13,872,917 of record CM076453.1, on the reverse strand, counting down.
TATGGCACAATCCACTGTCGCAAACAACAAAAATATATGTTATTGCATTCTGGCACCCAAGAACACAAAAATTGCAAGTATTTACACTTGTAATACGCAAAATACACCTGACCTTTACATATACTGTAGATTAACTGTTGCATGAACTTAAATAAAGCTAGAGCATATATATAGCATGTGATTACAACAGAAACATTTATGAATATGTGTTTATATGGCTCTCACATAATGGATTAATGAAACAAATCTGCCCCAATATACATACAGTATATTTTATTATTTAGAAAGCGTTTGCTCTACTGTACATCATTGCCTGATCGTTTACATTTCCAACATCTCTTGATATTTAAACCATCTGATTACTTGTTGCCTGCCTGTGTCATAAAACCACGGACACTACCTTTCTTCTCTATCTGCTGTGCCCCGGGAACTACGCTTCTAGCTATACTGTCTATTCTGTCTGATGAAAAAAAGTTGCATTTTGTACCTTTAGCAGATGACTAAGCCATGAACTTCAAAAGTTGGTTGAGCGATTGTGATTATAGTTTTTGAGTATGTTGCTGTCTATTTTCACTGATGTGCTGGACACATTATCATTACTATGTCATCAGAATGAATTGGTTGACTGCAAGTGACTGTGCACTGTGCAGTTCTAACAAATATTTCACCACATATCACTTGTAAAAAAATAAACTGACTGTTCTGGTCGAGCTGTTGTTTTCAAGCGTGCTTGGACCCATACAATCAGTAACATCCCCACTGTTGGTGAAAATGTGACATGCAAGAATGTAACATAAATGAATCAATTGATTATTTATAATATTATTAACATCAAAATAATTATTTAAAAAAACAACTGTACATTTTCCAAACTGAATGCTTCATGTAATTCAGGGTGAAAACTACAAAAAAGCTTTTGGTAAATTATAAATGAATTACTGATTTGTTGACAAATTTAATCAAACAGGATCATACTAAACATTCATGGATGCACTTTCAATTAGGCTGAATGATGCTCCTGCTGAGTGATAACCTGTTTCATCGTGATGGATCCCGGTTTTCTCTGAAGGCATTTGTCACATACAATCTGAACCATGCTGTGTTCTGTGCATTCTGGCTTGTTGACAGACATTTTTCTCATAGACCAATGAGCAATAAGATGGTTATCTAAAAAATAGATGCCAGTCAAATGCATTACACACAAAAAAAACATCTACTATAGCGACACATGACAAACAACATATAGACTGCACTATTCACTATTGATGTCAAATTACACACAAATATTTGAATCATAACACAAACAAAATAATGTCGTTATTTTTAAGAGTTTAAGATGATCATTACCATCCACAGTTCTGTAGTACATGCAGAGGGCATGGGTAAACTGATCACAACAGGCTGAACATGGTTTTTATGGGTAAACTGTATTAAGTGCCATAATAAATTATATCAATTTTATGAAATGCCACATGAAAAATGTAATACAGATTTGCAGTATTTATGGATCGCTTCACTTTCTCCTTGCAGAGATATGTGCTAGGTGCTTGGCACAGGATTGCTGTAGTAGCTGTTTATATAATCCAGTTTAATATAAAAATCAGAATAAATCCAATATAGACAAGCAAGCTTGAAGAATATTCTTCATTGCCAGAATGCTTCTGTTTTGCATGAATTAAACTCTACATATGTAGTGTCATTGCCCTCTACTTTACTGGCTGTCAGATATAATATGATACAAAAGCCAATTAGCATGATTAGAATATGACCTAAAGATTTGGCATTGTGGCCTTTCTTGACAATTATTTTATAAAGTAGTCAGTAAGTACTGAGTGCTATTTTAAACATAATCTGTGACATTTTATTCAGCAAAAGTTGTTCAGATTTCTCTAAATCCATCTTTCCCCACAGCCCAGATTCCCCTCTGTCCTCTAGCAGGTTGTTTCGAAAAGCTATTTACGTAAAATCTGCATTATTAATGACCACCGGAATCTGAATATGACCTAATGTATAATGCAAGATCCCTTACACTGCATGTTTACCTGGAGTATGGCTGCAGCTGGAGACTTAAGACAGTATATAGAACCTGCTGTTGAACAGTTGAGACTTCAACAGGATGTTTCAGAACAGTAAGATCGTGTCTAAGTTTCCTATCAAAGAAAAGTCATTTTTTCAAACGTAGCCGGAGGTCACTAACTTAGCTTTAGCAAAGATATATTATATTCCTTTGGCTGAGTTACAGAAAGAAACAATTTTTACAAGTGCGCTTGCTTCAAAACTTCAGAGATTGAAGTTGAAAATGCTGCGGTGTACTGAGTCTTGTTAAGCAGACAGTTGGCTGTAAAATGTGCAGAGCACACACACAGCCACTCACCGACAACGGAGGGAAGATTGTCTCCAAAAAATGAATTTCAGCTATTCCTGACATAAATTTCCATCCTCTGGAAGGCTGTAAAGACTTTTAAGCTGCTGAACAACCAGCAACAGCCCATTTGCAGTGTCCTGCTTTGCTTGTCATCCAGCTGAAATGCAAACTCTGACTACAGAAGTTATGGCAGGTGTGGGCTCATGCTAAATCTTCTACCATATTTGATTTGAGTTTCTGGTGTGACAGTGACGGGTTCCGCCTCAACGCTGCTAGGTCTTGAGCCACGAATTTCAAAATTTGAAATAACATAAAAAGACAGAGGAGATAGTATTGAGTAATTTTACAGCACATTAGGCCCCCCACCGTCACCCTAATCCACCTCAAAGCTCATTTTTTTCTTGTTTTCCACGATACCAACCCTTTAAACACCACAACCTCTGTTGTTGATTTCATGTCACCAGTGTCTGTTACTTTAGTTTGACATTCTCTCTGATAAGTTACTGTATGGTGCTGAAACTTCTAGATATTATTGTGAATTCTGTACATAAAAAACATGCTGCTGCTGCTGCAGAAGGGATTCTGTCTGTGTCCTCCTGTCTGTGCAAGATTTTTTAAAAGCAAGGGGAAGTAGGGAAAGTGGAATTGCTCAGATCTGTAATTAATGCACTCAGGTAACACAGTGCATGTGATCTGAAGATGTTCTTGGCAAGTAATCACACACACAGAGCTCCACATTTGGGGCCAGTGTCTCATCTCTCTCACCAACCTAATTACACTTTATTTTACAAACAGAGCTTTGTAAATAGCACTTACCCATTATTCCTTTTAATAACTATGGTTCCCCCACTCTACAGCCCCCCAAAAGAAGGCAAGCATAGCAATTAGAGAAAAATCAATGTGTTTAATTATTGTGGTGAAGGGTATTCTTATGAGATTGTTGAGGTTTGGACAAAACACTAAGTGAATATGAATGGTGCAGGGCATGTTAGGCTTACCTAATGTCACCATTAAATGACATGACAGAAGCCTAACATAGAAAACATCGCAAAACAAAAATGTTTGCTGCCCTCGGTTAAAAAGATGCTTATTTTGAGAAAGATATAGTGACATATATTGAAGTTGAAATTTTAAATAGGCAATTTTTTTGATTTAAAATATGAAAAATAACAACAGTTTAAGGGTTTGACAAGAGAGAACTGAAATGTTATCAGCTACGCATATTGAATTTACATGTATTTATTCAAGTGTTTCATTCATAGTTTAATTGTTTGGCATGAAATGTTGTGGAATTGGCAGAACGACCTTGAGAAGACTTGATTTAAGTAACACGTGAGAGATGCATGAAAATTGGCCTTTGGAAGCATCTCAAACACGGTTTATACTAATCGGGTTACTCTGGTAAAAATAAACATCCTCTCAGGGTAGGACATTACTTCCTGGACAAAGACTGATCAGAAAATGTAGCTGCCGTGTTGGTATTGTACTTCTTTAGTCCTCGTATTACTCCCCGCTGAAGAGTTATGTTTGGTTTCTTTGCATGTTCAAACTAATTTCATGTGATACTTTGGCATAAATGACAGGAAGCCAACCGATTTCAGGCCTTTGGCTGAAATGTCTAATTTTATTTGCCTATCCTTGCCTAACTGCTACAAAATTCTGAATCCTAATTTTCACTGTTGAATATTGAGGCCAAGAGATCCTCCAATTAAATGTTGTTACATCACCTGTTATTTTTAAAAATGTCCAGACAGTTTTGAAGGGCAGTGTTTCCAGATGTATCCCGTGTCCTCTAAAAGAGAGAGAGAGCAAAAAAAAAAAGAGCGTTGTCTACTCTATCTGTCAAATGAGCAGCGTGATCCAGGTGACTGGAGCTGAACAGCCACTGCTAGCCCTGCTATAGGTGCTTGGTCTTGTTTGCAGACATCACACTCTGCCGAAAAGCTGCAGACACAAGCTGTTTTCAAGTCTGATGAGCAGCAGGGAGGCCTATCAGTGACACACAGCTCAAGTGGTGCAGGGGACACACCAGGGACCGGCTGAAATGACCTGAGCTATACCAACATTTTTGCAAAGTTAATGAGCTGATACAAAGCACAAAGCATAAAAGGACACGCAGAATATTGGCAGGGAGATCTGCTCAGGTAATCATGATAGATTTTAATTGTGAGTACCATTCTGTCACACAGGTATTAAGATGAATATCATGAGGCTAGACCCTGTATTGCAGCCAAATCTCCCTCCTGAATTTTACTTTTTTCCCCTCACAATGTGCAGCCGTTTAGGCATATGAATTAAAGTGAGGAAGCATAAAATTGTGTACTGTATTGTCTCAAAGATATGCTTATGTATAATAAGAATAATACATTTATTTGTAGCTGTAAAACAAGTTATTTACATTGCTTTACAGAGCATAATAGAAAGCATCAAAATACAATAAAACAAACAAAAGAAAAACAGCAAAAATGAAGTAGAAACAGTAAACTGATACAACAGACTGTTAAATAATCTAAAAGAAGGTATTCCTGACACGTCTATCTGGGAGTAGACCCAGAGGCAGACCCAGAACACGCTGCAGGGATTACATATTCCATCTGGTTTGGGAACGCCTCAGGATATCCCACGAAGAGCTGGAGGAGGTTTTTGGGGAGGGGGATGTCTGGGATAGTTTGCTTCTTCCATGACCTGGACCCAGATAAGTGGCAAGATTTTATTTCATGTTTATTCATTTTTAAAAATTTATTAAACAGCTATATTCTTTAATTAATTGTCTTTTACACTGTTGTTTTTTCTGCTGTTATTTAACACTGTTGAATTGGTTTTTTAAAAATTTCTATTACTGTTTCACTATCATTATCATTACTTTTAATATTTTTTGTAATTTAAATCATAGATAGATAGATAGATAGATACTTTATTTATCCCCAAAGGGAAATTTCAGTGCAATGACAGAAAAAAAACATGTAGCTTAGAAAAACACACACAATGAGGTTTGTGAATTACCAAAAATATATATTTAGTATAATAAAAAAGTTGAATAAAAATAGAATAATAGTAGAATTTAGAACTTTAAGGCAAGATATTGCCATTAATGTGCAAATGAAATGTAAAATCTGCATTGTGCATTGCCACTCAGTGGATGAGTCTTCCCTCCCGGCACAGAGGGGAGTCGTTGTACGTGGCTATTGCGGTGGGCAGGAATGACCTCCTGTAACGCTCCTTATTGCAGGCTGAAGGAGCTTCCAACTGACGACGCTCTGTCGTCTGAACAGAAGGTTGTGTAGGAGGTGTGTAGGTCTGACTTTTGATGTGTCACCTTTCATTCTGATTTACATCTGTACTTAACTGTAAATGAGAGCAGCTGCAGTAAAGCGAAGCTGAAAACAAAGACAGCGACAGTAAACAAAGATCAATGGCACAAGAAATCTCTACTGAGTATGATTACACAAGATAGAAGGCTTATCTATAATACAGGTCTCCTCTGTTGTGCATTAACATTAGCACAGGACAGGTTGACACAAGTCGATTGTAGAGAATGTGTAGATATTACATAATTTACAACTTGTGTAATGCATAAATCATCTGCTTAAGTTGTAACATTACATCATGTACATTGTGTCTTGATTTAGGGCGGTGCAGTCTACTCAGTGATAAAACTTAAGCTTAATTTTACGTGATGAACTACAGCCTTGCTCTCAGATCTTTCTCCCCAAATAAACTTGGCATACTGTATGAATCCCTCTCTTTCACTTAAGTGCTAATGGAAAGGATGAGTAAATCAATAATGCAACTAAGTATTTAAGATAATCCAATTCTAGGCACTACTTTGAGCCAGCGTCTTCTTTGAGAGGCAGCAAAGCCTGCAACAAAAGCAAGAGGATATTTTCTTTTTATGTTACCACTTGGCAGAGTCTTACTGAATGGAGTGCGGGGAAGCCAGGAATCTTAAAAGTGACTAAAAAGCAAGCCATTATAAAATCAACTTCCCATACACAAATATGTAACACACAACTCTGTAGAGTATCACGGCAGCCATGTTACCTGGGATCACACAACAGAAGTGATCTCACTGTTAATGAATGCTAATTAACTTTAGTTTGTTTCAACAATAACAGATGGCAGAAAATAATAAAATGTCATGACTTTATTGTACATAGGTTGTGAAAATAGAAATCAGTTAAAGTGTGTTAATGTTGAAACGCAATATGAGTCAGTCTGAATAAAATATTTACTCTGAGGTTCAATTTGTAGTGGCTGTACATTTCCCCCCTCCTGTGGTATGAAGGGTTGAGCATTATGTTTTATCACAAATGCATACTTCATTATCATAATGCATTTATAATTCAGGCAATTGTTTTATTAATGCACATATTTGTTTCTGAGGGAGAAAAATAGCTCCTGCATTATAATGATCTGTCTCTGCATGCATGAAGGCTTCGGGGTCATTGCCTGACGCCATCCGCAGCTTTTGAGGGGCTGAGGCATGTGAAACCCAAAAACAATAAGAACAAGGGGAAAAAAATGGTGAAAGGTCATGGTTGCCTGTAGGTGGCTATTTACACAACACCACACCCTGTGGCAAGTGGTCAGATCTGAGTCTGTCTGACAAATCTCCGAGGCCAAAGCATTAGATCTCCCCATTTCCACCTCTCAAACATGAATGCACCAGTGAATGCTCAACTGATTTCACCTTATTACCACATGCAAAACAGCCCCATGTGAATTTCTGGGCTGGTAAACATATATTGAAGAGGAACACATCCTGAACTACTGGAACTGGGTTTAAAAGTATTAAGGGAACAGCTCTCTGCTGTTACACTCTGTATCCCAAGTGTATAGAAGTACAGCAGTAGTTAAAGGCTTTTCATTGAAAGCCTGGTCATGAATAGTATTAGAGAATCAGTAGAATCCATTAAAATAAAGAGCACTACTTAAGACTAAATTATATCTTGGCAGATCCATGGCTCTTTTAACCACTGTGTCTGTTTAAGCTGTGTTTGGTTAAAATTGCCTTAAACCTCACCCATATAAGTGCCTCCAACAGCCAAAGCATAAATGGTTGCTCCCCTATAGCTCTTTGCTACAGTTTTCTCGAAGCATGAAAAAAAAAAAAAAGAAACTCATACACTCATTTGATCATACAAAATTGCAAGGGCAGAGCTGGCCAATTTTCCCGAACCACAATCCTTTTGATTAGGCAAGCAACAGTTCACAATGGCGTGCTGCGGAATCTGTGAGTGATGACTTCCAGTGCAGAAAATAGCAATATTTCACCATGATCAAGAAACATAGTGTACACAATCGAGCAAGAACCTGCAATGTGACTATGTGCACCACTATTAAAGGGAAGCATGAGCTGAGATCATGCATACAATTTTAAATACTGACATAAAAATTGCGGTATGCCTGTGCCAATAATCTAAATGCATATTTTTCCGCCTCAGGATACTGAAGAGAAACTTCAGCTGGCAGTGCCTTGATTTTATATGTGAGCTCCACTGACATGCAAAGCATTATGGATAAGTGTCAGATTCCACTGTTGGCAGCATGTCACTGTGCTGCTTCAGCCTGAGAGATTTGACACTTAATATCTTGTGGCAAATCTTATGAATATTGACACTGAGCATCTGATCAGGTTTTATGATGGGAAAAGACCCATGATGCACATAAAATATAATAAAACATTACCACGACACTCAGACTCAGACTTACTGATTATATGAGATAACTTGATGGCTGTCAGCTAGTAAAGTAAAATGTTTGGACAACGTGTTTTTGCTCTACGCGCGGTCTGTGTTTACAAGACTCCTATTCATTGTGACAGCTCTCCTTTACCTCCTGCACTTTCAGTCAAGAGTTTAGTAAGTGGCTCAATTTCCTGTCTGTCAATAAAGTTTAATCACTGTAAAAAAAAAAAAGTAATGCATTGAAATTGTATTTTTGAAGAAGATTACACATCATTTACATTGCTTCCATTTTATCTATAATTTGAAGCACAAAAACTACCCCTTAATTTAGAGACACATAATTGCTCCTATTGACATGTCAGACATGTCATGTTCAGAGTGGCTTTCACAGAAAAGGTAAAGAAAATGCAGAAGCTCACAGCCAGAAAATCAGATGACGTTATTTTTATTTAACACCACACTTTCACTAATGGCGTTTCTTTAAACTTTTTTAAGTGAATCACTTGTTTGATCTTTAACAAAAAAAAAAAAAAACAACTGTGAGAATTCAAGTGTGTATGTGTAAATAGTGTGTGTGCACACTTTATACGAGTGCACACATATTCAGGTCAATGAATGTGGGTGTGCGGGTGGTCACACACGATTGTACTAAGGAACTGATGGGTGAGTCAGCCTGCGTGACCAGTCAGGCATGATTAGATAATGTGAAGCTCAGTTCAAGGTTAACGTCTTCTATCAGGCATGGTTTAAATTGCAGTGAAACCCTGAGCCAGTCTCTGCCAACATAGAGTAGATGGTGAGCTCCCTCGCCTAACATGACCTTGGTTACATCCATTTTTCATGAGACAGAATGGCAGAGAGAGGAGGGCAAGCCATTCTAGCAATAATTAGTCAGCAAAATCAAGGCAAAATGTTGCCCTGTTGTTATATAGTGCTTTAATCCATGCCTGATTCTTGACTGGATTTTACAGAGCTAAGTGAGGTCGTACATTCACGATATCAAAGAAAGGTTTATGTTAGAAAATAGGAAATAAAGCAACATTTAAATACACGAATTTCAATATTGGAGCAATATACACATATCCTTTCAAACCTTTAAACATATGTTTAGCATTCTATGTTGCTATGTGCTCTGTATGAAAATTAGCAGTAATTTGTGAGGAAATATACGGAATGAGACGCTATTGTGCTGTACGAGCAAGAGACAGGCAGAGTGAGAGAGAGACCCACGCAAAAAAGGTCTTTGCAAAGCAGAAGCTGTCAACCAGGGATTAGTAGAATGAGCAGAAAACCGACAATAGGCAGGAGCTTATATACTTTAGAAGACAGGATTTCAATTTTAATCCACTATAAATGAGGGGAAAAAAAGCATAAAATACAATCGCCACTAGTAGGCCTAAATATCACACTCAGGAAGCTTATATTAAAAAACTAGAAAGATGTACTGAACAATTGAGAAAGGACGGAAAGAAATAGGAGTCTTAATAAAGTAAAAAAAACAACTTGGTTAACATTTAATAAATACAGAAGCAGATGATACACCTGTGTACTGACTAAGGAACATCTTTGCCTGGAAAGAATGAATTAAGAGTCCATGATGTCACCCAAATCCACGCCATATAAAGCAGCAATAATGGATTATAGGCCTAAATCTATTTTATATTCCACATGTCCAAAACACATTCACATTTCGATTTTTAAAATCACAGGGCAAGCCTCCTTTTATCCTTGCATCATTTTCAGCCATAGGCTCAATTAGCCTTTTGTTCTTAAATAATAACCTTATACCACTGCCATCTGCTCACTCGTCTAGTAATTCATGGAGAGCTGCAACAATTCTAGAAATCTTTGCTAGGGATAGTAAAGAAACAAAACGGTTTGGGGAGAAGAACAGAAGCAACTGGACAGTCAGGAAAGAGTCTATATAAGTCTAAAATAACCTAATTTACCTCAACCCAGCTTGACTTAATTTACTATATATGGCTCTTTACACTGAACCAAACTGCTTTACAACAAAGAAAGAATGAGGCATGAATACAAAAAAACATTTTAATGAATGGGCTTTAACATGATTTTTATGCTGTCTGCTAGGTTAAGGGTTGCTTTCATATTCATCACTTAAGTAAGAACATGTTCTCTGTATGGGAGCAGCATCTGCCTGGAAGAACACTGTGCTTGTTGTTTTGATGTAGCTGGTAGATAAGAGATTGGAGGGTCAGGACTGACCTCACATGGAGAGGCGGTACTGACTCATCGTAAGTTAAAAAGGCAAAACAGCTGTAAGATGCCAGTAGAACAACAGCGGGAATGTTGACTGATACCATGCTGAGACGATCCAGAAAGAATCACCTTTTTTAAATTTGTTTTTAATTTGCAGAAAACAGAACACACTCACATGAGACAAATAACAAAATCCTCATGTCAAAATTGCAATTGCATAAATGACCAAACTCTCAGGTTGTGTGCTTGTTAGGTGAAAAAGTAGGTCATTTTTTCAAATAGTGTTTTGGTCATGTAATACTATTGATATTGAAATGCGTTACTGTGGGGAAAAAACAGCATCATGTGTAATATTTTTACTTTGTACTAAACCAGGTACGATAGGCCGGAACAGGAAAATGCAGATTACACAAAACATCTCCATAACTTCAAGCCTGTTGCCTGTTCAGCTCTAGGTTCATGAGGCATTCAGGGTTAATTTTACTCTCCAGTTTTTAATAGATTTCAATTCCACTAAAAGTTCTTACATGTCAATATTATATTATATTTCTCCACTTATAAATGGCTTTATAACATCATAAGGTAAAGTACAGTCTCAAAAAGCTCCTGTTATGACAACATGACATCAATACTTTAGCATTGACATGGAAAACACCCCTGCTTTTGACTAAAATTTGTTTTCTGACATAAGTCAGCTTTAGAGCATAGATGTACTGGTTTTCATAACATAGCCAGGCATATCATGTTCCATTAATGTCACTGTGATTGCTAAACCACTTACTCTGTCCCAGCCCGTTTACTTTGGAATGGTGCAAAAATGCCCCGGCCTTGCTTTTAGAGTCTCAGCGTGAGACAGAACGTAGACATATCAAGTTTGATCATGACTTTTAAGTAATTCCGTCCTGAAATAACAGCCTTTAGGCACTTTTGATAAATGTTCAGGTAGAATCCTATCCCATCAAGCAGATATGAGGATTCACTTTTTTACCCAGACTTAAAATGATTATCGTCTTTGCCTTTCTATCTTGAAAAATTCAATTTATTCTACAAACATTTTGTCACCTGCACCAATAAGGGTTTTTGGAAAGGACACGTGACTGCTGTGAAAGATATTTGAAGGCTCATATGTTGATTCAGAGACTGCCCCAATCCACATAGCACACAGCATAGATCCCTCTATTCAATGTACATATGCCAGCATTTACATAACTGATTCAGTTGCATTACTGATATCTTTCCTAACATCTCCTAAGTCAGAGGAAGTGTCAGATATTAAAATCTGTGCGCATGTAAAATGCTGCTCATGCAGAACACATTTAATCTCAGGGCATTTATTTTTAGCATGGCCATTGAAGGATATCGGTCTGACAACAGGGATGAGCAACATAAAGGGAGCTGTGGTACATCAGACCACGGTCAAAGTAAAAGAAACTAAATGACATTTGACCCTTTCACAGGATGACTTGAAGTGAATATCATGGAGGGGAAACAGAGTGAGAAGGAGCACAGCATTATTATCAAGCACTGAGACAGAAGAAGGAGAGGGAAGGTTAATTCCTGTTCAACCCAGCCTGAAGACAGCACACATTACAAGGGTGCACTCTAAGCACATGGGAGACAAATTGGATTCAAACTCCCATCTTTCAATAAGTCACTTGACTAGGCTTTTCACTTGCTATATAAATCACTTGCGAACACTGGGAGAGAGGAGGCTGAGCAGGCACTTATAGTCTGCCTTCAGGTACGAGCAAATGTGGTGTACAAAATAAGTGTGCTGAAACCTGTATTCTGTTTCTCTGAGAAGGGCTTTCAGTGCAAAAAATCTCATGAATCTGGCTTCTGACTCACTCAATCACTCATAAACTCATATTGGTTTCATGTGAGTAGATTTCCCCTTCTCCTCTCTCTCTACCCTCATTCTCTGTCACTCGGTGTTGCCCCTGCAGTTCTTTAAGTTTCACAGATGCAAAACCCAAAAGCACAATTAAGAGAAATGCAGATGAAATGAGTTGTCTTTTTCTCTTTTAATTCTCTTTTAATCTTTCTTTAATATTTTTTTTTCTTTTTCTTGTGTGTCTGTGTTTTATAATTTGGCTGCTTACGTTTCTGAGTTGATTGTTAAGCTACATTGTTTCAGATGACCTGCACTTTAGCCCACTTAAACTGTTACAGACAGATAATATCGTTTACTTTTATAGTCAATGTCCATATTAACAGTGTGGTGCCCTAGGGTGAACACACTTGAAGTGCCCTCCTCCTCCCACTTTACACGTAAAAAAAGTTACTATGGGTATAAAACCATTGATTTACATGAACTTATTGCTGAAGCAGGCTCAAAACACATACTACAGAAAAATGTAAGACACAACCAAGAAACCTGACACCATAGATAGACGTGGGCCTGCAAATACCATACTAGCCCTTAGCACTGATGCTCAAATCTGAATGCAGCTCACATCCCAACGCAACATCATGCTAAATATCATTATCTCCATCATAAATGGCCTGTATTAAGACTACATGCAAAACCATTACAGAGTATGTCTAAAAAAATCATTATGCACATATACCAGATAAGGCAAGCCCAGTAGTGACTGTTGCAAGCAACCATTTCAACAGCTAAATGATCATAGAGCGCCAGGTGAGGTGATGTGAAGATATAAAGGAACAGCACATTGAGACAATGTATTGTAATGTGTAGGCTATTAGACATTATAGCTGTTTTGTTGTTCTGTTGTTTTCAGAAACAGGAATGAAAACAGATTTCATTTTCATTTCAAAATCCATACATTTTTCCTGGTCAGAAACAGCAGATAGAACATTTAAACCTGACTATGTATGAACCTTAGCACAACCGTAAAATATAAAGGTGTACTTGCTCCACACAGAAGGGTCTTTGGACGTATTTTCTATCAGCAATAAAGTGTACTACTGTTATTACTGAAATAAACAATGTTTCTCTCTCCTGCTGAAAGACGCACAGCAGCGGCTACTTTTCAAACTGTTTTCTTATTCTTATTATTCATATTCTCATTAATAAGAACCAAGTACTTTATAAATGTTGTATCTGCTGTTTCTGACCATGAAAACTATTTACATTTTTCATTTTTTTCACATTGTGCCCCCCAGCATGACAAATTGGCTGGTGCCCCCGGGCACTCGCCCAATACAATATATGCATAAAATCCAGCCCAGGTCAATGTCAATGTCAAGCATCCAATTTGGCTATAGCTGAAAATGTGCTGTCAATAGTAGGTGCATTTCTGTTTACTACAAAGATTTGTTGATCTCATCAGATACATTGAATTGAAAAATGCAAGCCTGCCTCCTAGAAATTACATTTATATACAACTAAATTGCAGCATAAGTACAGCTTGAGAGAAATCCAGATAAAAACATTTTTATCAACAGGAGTACATTATTTTCATTTTTAAAATGTAATACCTTATTAATTTAATAATTGAAACATTTACCAACAACATATTTCATTTGTTTTTCTAGCAATACAGTTTCCGCCTGTAGTAACTAAAGCATGATTAGTAGTTTTTATGGTTGTGTTTAGCCACTCAATACACTTGGTTAAACATACCATCCACTCAAAACATGCCTTAGGAATTACGAGCAATGCTACTTGACAAAATCCATATATGTTTCCCTCAAACATCCATCAAACAACAAAAGAAATTAGTACAAACATAATTTCCAGGACAGACTTGGAAAAAATGTGCTCATACCTACCTTTACAGCATTACCCATTACTAACAGGCTCTGTATCCGAGTGAACATCAATGTGTGAACTGAATATGAACCGTAATTAACGAAAGTCATAATTTGTATATCATGCATTCATGTATTATTTCCGAATACACTATTTATATTTTGCCATCCACAGGTTGTGTCTTGTGAACCATCTACTCTGACAAAATAGGATAAAATCTGAAACAATCCAACTGAACAAAACAAAATAAATATATATACTTTTGTCTGCACTTGCAACAGTTAAGTAGCATGTATTGTATGCTAAGATAACCTTAAGTACAAATTAAAAATGTATACTAAAATGTATAAAGTAGATGTATAATGGCAGCAATATTCAGAACTCTCACATCCACCATCAGTAGCACCAGAATTCACTCTTAATGCATTTTAGCCTTTAATGTTATTGTTACTGATATCATCAAGAAGAGGATTTACCCTGCGCAACTGAATTTCCATAGTGATCCTTCTGCTTGCCAAAAAAATAACCACTCCATATTAAAAGGTAGTGTCTGAGCAGCCAGTTACTACTTTCACTGCAATCACTATGTTGCAACCTTTGTTGAGAGGCACACATTCCTCTAATCAAGACTTCTACCAGTCATTGACAGTTTAAGTACATTTGCTTTCTCAGCAGCATACAGTATGTCGATATGTCCCATTTTCTTTAGCTGAAATGTGATTCAGCAGGGCTGTTTGCTGATAGCCTATGGCCTAAAGCTGTGGCTGATGGTCTATTATAAAGAGACAGGCTCCCCAAGGAATCTACAGAACAAGCAACTTCAACCATGTGCCCGAGGTCTGTCCTCCTGAGAGAGAAAAAGTGCAGTCGTAAGTCTATTCAATGATGTCCATTTTTTCTTGGTCTTTTTTTCTGTTTTCTGCTCCCCCATATGTGACAACATGAAAAGACATGCCAATAGATGGCTGTGCTGGAGGCATTTTCCTTTCATTTTCAGTATTGATTTTCTTTAGAAGGTGGAGTACAAACAGGAAGGTCTTATCAGTGATACTATTCAGGCCAAAGGGCCAAAAGAAGGTTGATAAGACATAAACCTTCTAAATGTTCCTTACGTATATACCAGAGGAAAATAGTGTTTTTGTATTCTGTAGTGTACGATATCTTATATTGTATTGTATTTCATTGACTTTTCGAATTATTAGATATTAATAGTCAACGAAACGGTCATTCTTAAAAACGTTTGTTTTTTTGTCTGTTTTGTTAATTTTGGCAGAATTCTCAAATTAATTTTTAGAAAATAGTGTGATGAGTATTGAATTAAATTGAAATTAAATTATATGTAAATTAGTTAATTTGGTGTTTTTTGACTCAAGCATAGTTTAACCATGTCATGTGATATGCTGTTCAGTACACTTTAACAACAAATATTACTGGGACCACTACAGAAAATTGCAGATGAACATTTAATATCCCGGAATTCACATTATAGACACTACCAGTGACTATCCCTGTAACAAATTGGCCACAATTTCTCACATTGACCATACACGGTCCAGCCATATACTAGGTTTTAAACTAGTCTTGTTTTTTTGGTGTTGTTTGTCAGTACTAACTGCGGTCATAAGCATGCATTGAATGATTAGCACAAATAGCAGAGTGACCACAAATGAGTACAAAGGCATGAAATGGCCTTCTGGAGTTCACAAAAAAAGTAAAAGATTTAATAAAAGAGTTTATAAAGAGCTATGAAAAACAGACAAACTGTACCAGTGTCCCAGAAAACAAACACTGAACTGTGCCATGCAAAGTGCTATATCTGATGGAAGCAAGAGGCACGCCTCATCACTCATTTAACATTATCCCTGCCCTGAATGGTATGTGTTTGCATCATGCTGTGCGTTGTTTCCAGGCAGGTGGAAATCAGTAGCAGTTATTGGGGTATACGTCATAAAAATGAGGGAAACAATGAAGCTTGACAAATTTGCTATTAACATTGAAAATTACACGTATTCTGTTTAAAACAGACTATTTAGAATTGTTGATTGGAGTGTTTGTTCAGACCTGGTGTGGCTCTGGGGCTGCTGTTAAAAACTGTCTACCATGTGTTAAATTAACTGATAAGTATAAACATTGGCATTTTCTTCAGTGTTAAATTAACACTGACAGTTTTGCTTGTTGAACAAAGAATTAACTCAAGGGCTTGGATGTTTATTTAAATGAGACACTTGATTATTTCATATTCATTAAATTATCAAACTTCCAAAAGCATGTCTTATTGTAATAGGACGTTCTGTATAGTCTGTAGAAACACAATCTCAATCTGTCCCTCAGTACTTTTAAAGAGGGAAGAGATCTATCTAATCCTTTTGGGGGGGTTTGGTTTTAAGGAGGTACCTATGAACAAAATACTGGTTAAGGATGTCAAAGGCAGAATACTCGTAAAGATAAAATATATATATACATATATATACATCTGGTGGAAGAATGAATGAATGAAGAATCAGTAAACAGTGTTTGCTCACCTCTAAAAACATAAAGTACTGTACTGTTAGTGCAGTAAAGGGTAAAACTGTCTCTGGCACTTATTCTTTTGTAAATTCAGAAATTTCTCATGTTGTCGTTCAGTGGATTGTGGTATCTTCTCATAAGCACGGTGCTGCCATCAACCCACCACCCACTCAGGTAGGCAGAGCTAAAAACAAACAAACCCTCGTCTGCACTGAAGCCAGCAAAAGCATTGACTGGTGCATATTCTGTTGGCCAGACACATGAAACAGAGGTAGTTAGACACACATGCATATCAGAAAACACTTTAAGCATGCTGCATCAAAGAGCAATATGGTGAATAATTAAAAAAAAAAATCAAAAATCACAACTAAATTTGTCACGTACACAGTTATACACAGTAAATGCCTGAGGTATCTGTTCTGCCTCAAATTAGTGAGTGAAAGCAAAAAAGAACAATTAAAATTGAGAACAATGTATAGACTAAATAAGTTGTAAAGTTACTGTAAAATAAAGTAAAATAAAAAAGAAAGACTATATACATATACTATACACAGAACTAGTGCAAACTAGCTTGGGGGGTGGTGGTTCTGATGGAGCGGACCACCTTCCTAAGGGTCAAGTAGTCCTGTTTGGTGCTGCTCCCAGACAGGCAGGGAGCTTAAAGTCTCTCAGGCACCTGAGGTGGTAGCGACGCTGCCGGGGTTTCTTCACCAGGGTGCTGATGTGGCAGCACCACAGGTTTTACTTTAGTTTTACTGACGTTCAGTATGTGTGTTGTTAACTTTTCTTTTCTTGTGATTTAATCCAAGTAGGCTACAGCACAACAGAGATATTTAACAACTTGTTGCAGGTTTAGTTTTAAACAGAGCTCCATAAATCCCTAACATTTAATAACACTACTACTACTACTACTACTACTACTACTAATAATAATAATAATTATTATAATAATATAATCTGTATTTATATATATACGTCTATATAATTTCATAAAGCCTAGAGTTTACGTTTCCAAACATGATATCAGTGCCAAATGTTAGTGTTTTCAGTAGGCTAACATGACACAATGTGTTACATGATATAATAGTGTTACTATTATAAATTTTGCATACTTGCAAAATTCTGAGAAAAAAAGCATACTTTTTTCGTTATTACATTGTCCGTCAAAATTAATACATTACCAGTTTTGAACAAAAATGACCAACCTGAAAGGTATTACATTATCCATACATATGTTATCGCAGTATCAGTCAAGACATTTTATTACATTATTGGTCAAGTTATTATATTATTAGGTTTTATTACATTTTTGATCAAGTTAAGTGCAAATTTTATCACATTTTCAGGTGTTATTACATTTTTAGGAAATTATTACATTACTGGGTGCTACTGTTTGAGGACATAAGGTGTTCCATCAAATATGACAGAATGTGTTGCGCAGTCAACCAGTTAACTACATGCTCCTGTCTACTGAGGCCAAGATTCTTTAGGGTGTTTTATAAGAACCGACTGCAGGTCCACGATATTTCTCTCCTGCAGATACTGCTACCACCTCATTACAGCCAGGGCTCCAGCCAGTGTGAAATTCCCCTGAGGAGGGAGGCACTGAAGGAGAGGCAGACAAGCCTAAGATATTATTGGGTGAATAAAGACCCAGTAGCTCTGGGATCATCATGTAACAAGATATTTTATACCCTCGTTAAAAAGAAGACAACATCTCTAGAGTTTGAAATCAATCACTTTTGTTGTTTTTGCTCATTTTGTTGTCTGATCTGCTATGCAATCACCTTAATAGCAGCATAACAAATGGACAACATTTTATAGGGTTCAGGATACTCCAGCAAAACAATGTGTTTTGTCTCTGTGTGTAAAGTCTTGTTTTATGCAAGCTTTAATAACTTGAATCATAATAGCCTATCAATAATAACCAGTTTGGAATTGTTCTACATTATACACCACAGAGTTGACACTTGACATCATTGCCTTGAAATGGAAAACTCTGCCAAAAGCTCCTTTATGTGGCAATATAAAAACATGAATAAAATCATTTTCTGTATGAGATTCTGTTTCTGTGCAGACCATTGCATTACAATATGGACCACCATCTCAGCCAGCCCTACACAGTAGTCTTATTTCACATTTTGTAACTGTCTGTATCCTTTTGATTTACACTAGAGCTCTGAAGCAATTCCCAGTTTTAAGTGAGCAACAAAACCTTCAACACTGTCTTCAATTCAAACAATCCCACTGAGCAGTTGCTCACATTAGTAAAGTCAAAGAGGTTTGACCCTCCAGGCGTTTGTGTTCTATTTAACAGACATGCTGACAGGGCATAAATGGTGACAATTGCTTTGTTACTCAACAGGAGACGCCCGCAAGTTGAACCCGAGTTGAATCACTTCCAAATAGAACCAGTTTTTAAAAGGAGATGTCCTTAGAGGTTTCCAATTTCAGATTTTCTTTTTTCTAAAAATACTTTAAAAAACAGTATCCGGAAAAACAAAGTAAGCTTAAGTTACACATCAGTTTGAGTTGTTTTGTGTTTTTTCTGGCTTCAATGGCAAATAAGTCAATCATATACATTGTAAAACAGCACACAGACGCACACCAACAGATAAGTGACCCTTGAAAATAAAGCACTACAATGAATGGATGTTTCTAATTGCTGGGGGGTTTGCCTAGGTGAGAATATTAAGGGCTTTACAGCAGTCTGCAAGAAACCATAAGATCTGAAATTTGTATTAAAATTATGGTCACCGTCTTTGGCTATAAGGTGTGTAATATTCCTCTATGACTCTTCAATATCTATTATTTCTTTTTACAACAAGTTGTAACAGATTCAATTTGGTATCCCTGAGTATGAAATGTGAAAAATGCCAAATATAGACAGACTCTAGGAGGGGACTGAAACACCAAATTCATTGCTTTGCTCAAAAGCCAAGCGCTTGTAGAACCAACTGGCCAGTGGAGCTAGACAAATGTGCCCTGAGGCTGACCTCAGGCTGGTTGGAAATGATCTTCTTAGGGGAACCAGAGACCTAAATGTCACAGACAGTCATGGGTCATGGGTGCTGTCACTGTGAGACACAACGGCTGCCTCTTCTTCATCTCAACAACCTTCCCCAAAGGTGCCACTTGGGTGGTGGAGGGGGGGAGTGCTTGCCCTGCCACAGGTTTTGTTTTCACAGAGCTTGTCTTGTCTCTGTGGCCGGGACCAGAAGGAAATAACCTCTGTGTGGGATGAAACAAAAAGCGAGAGAAAAAAAAAGAATGCCACAACAGTGGACTGTGACCTGTTCCCAGAACTTACAAAGATCAATGACTCCTACACACAAAATTTGTCTCTGCTGTTTTTTTTGTTTGTTTGTTTGTTTTCTATTGACATATTTGGTGCACAACTTTATGGCATGAGTAGAGTATTGATTAAAATTCTTGTGCTGAAACGTTGACAGGACATAAAGGATGCAACAGTGATGAATGTTGTGTTTGGAGATCCTCATTTTTCTTGTATGTGTGTGTGCTCTGATGGAGATCTGCGTCTTTTCCAGGAGTGCTTATAATGTGCACCCTCCATATTTATCACATGTTGCCAGAACGGCTGTCACAATTAAAATGAATACACAAATCAAGATGAACAAGTAATTTGTGATAAACACTGTCATACATCAAAATTATCCCTGAGCAGATGATGACTGACAATGAACATGAAACATTAAGCAATCCAAAAAACATAATACGGCACTAATTCATTTGGACCGAAGGGAGCCAAAGCTTTCCGTGTGTCATCTGGTTAGTAACGCCTTGGAAAAAGTGTCAGACATGAGCACTTCAATTACAGCTGACAACGGGTAGAGTGTGTAGTTAAAGGTGACAAAATCTGTATTTGGCTGCAGATATACGGTATGTAGTGGTGCCGTTTTTTTGGATATACACATATCATCTATGATATTTTAAAAATAAAGTAACGTTAGGAGCCTCTGTAACTTTAATGACTAGTTAACAAGCAATCAGTTCGATGCACTTAACATTACTCACTTCTCTGATGAAGTCCTTGGCGGCTTAATTGTGGCCGTCACCCTTGGAGCAATTGCCTCTCACACTGTGCTTTTTGGTGAAGTGCTGCCTGGCAAATACTCTCCCTCTGGCCGGGGACCTCCCAGCTGCACAGCTGGTGCTGAAGCCGAAACCACGGGCGGCGGCCGGTGTCGGCTGTTGACTCTACCTGTCCTACCAGCCGAACAGCCAGTGCTGAAGCTGGAGCCGCTGGTGGCTCCACCCGTCAACATACTTCAGCTGGGTTTAAAATAACTCCTTGAGCGCATTGACCGAAAATGGCCCCGTTCAACAGTAACAGCACATTATCCAAAGTGAGTCCCAGTTGTCTCTGATGAAAGTTTGTAAAACTACTACTACTACTATACTACTGTTTATATTGTGGGGGAGGGGTCATGCTAGTAACCCCTCTACATCATCGAGTCCCTATTTCAGGCCCGCCCAAAAAATCCTGAACACAGAAATGGTGAAAAACAGTTTAACACTCCAACTCCACAATTCAGTTCTACATAGTTCACAGTCTATTCACAAAGAGTTTTCAGCAATTATTTTCTAACATGTATAATATGTACACGGACTTTAAAGACTGAAAGCACCCTGGTTTCTAAAGTTCAAAAATGTCCAAAGCTGGACAAGTAAATCAGTTTAAAGAACGGTTTGGTTAGGTTCAAGTGCAAAAACAACTTTGTAGCAATTGCTCCTGTCTATAGAAAAGGGGAAACAAACAGTGGTCTCCCATGTTTTTTGTACAACATTTTGTTGTTCCATCTACCCTGACCTTCTCCATCTGCAGTCTTTGTGGCTCTATAACAGCATCACACTCTTTCCTCCTTTGCTGACAGACCAGAGTCATAATTACTATGACAGCTAGAGGGCTTTGTCTCTTGAACCTTACGTTTTTGCGGATTTGCTGAAATGACTCATGCTCTAGTTTTTCTTGGAAGGACACTCACAAAATATAGCACATTTTATCCTGAGTAATTAAAGTAATTTATCTAATATGTTGAATTGGTGCACAAGCCTAAATGTAAAAACGAGAAGATGTGGTTTAATGGGGAGTTACTAGTTGTAATAATTATTTGCGTGAGCAGTGACATTTTTACATGCAGTGACAATAATAATTTCTCATTTTTACATTTCAGTTTGTGCACATATTAAACAACATGTTAATTGGTGAGCTTTAGAGGTGCTGGTACACATATTCTTGAACTTTGGCTAGCTGTTTCCTGTCTTCATGCTAAACTAAGCTAATCGATTCACAGCTTTAGCTTCATAGTAAATGCATCTAAATGAGAATTGATCTACTAATGTAACTCTAAGCAAGAAAATGAATGTGTGTTTCCCAAAATGTCAAACTATTCATTTAAAATCTGAATAAGTCTTAGATGGGTTGGCCTAAACTAAGTTTTACAAATTGTATTAATCATTAATTGACAGCTCTCCAATATATACTATGCAATATATACTATAAACTATTTTCTGTTTCTTCTTATTTTACAAAGCATTTATTTAAATGTTAATTTCTACTTTTACTAATTAGTATTTCATACATACACCTGTAGGCTATATATATATATATATATATATATATATATATATATATATATATATATATATATATATATATACATATATTCCACTCATCAGGGTGAAAGTTGTCCATTCAATCATCTTCTTATAGCAGAAGCTCATAACTCTCCACTGTATGTAGTGCTAACCTGGTATGTGCAAAAAGGACCGCATTAAAATTCCAGCCACACTCAGGGAACAGACACAACTATATCATCAGGGCATGGGAGAGGAATCAGCCTGTTGGAAGAGAGCTTTCACTCCTCTGAGCACAGAAAAAGGACTGAGGGATGTAGGTGGAGTAAAGCAAGAGCAAAGGGTCACATGAAGTGGATTAGTGAAGAAAAACAATAGTCTTTCTCCCACAAACCTTAATACTGACTTAACCTTTGCCCTAATCTCAATGAAACTTCATTGTTGATGATAAATTGATTAATTTGTGGGAACAACAGTGGTAAATTTACTTTGACCACCACAAGGACTCACACGTTGAGAGTGAATCAATGTCTGACTCTTCAGGGTTTTTTTTTTTTTTTTTTAAATGCTGATTTCTTTGCTCTGAGTCACCTTCCTCTCTCTCTGTCCTGCCTCCACCCCCACATGCAGTAAGTCAGCGGTGGAAAGCATCAGCTGTCTGAGATTCAGAAATATGCCAAACAGGCTCCTGTGTCTGCGCAGCAAGTCAAAAGTATGTTAATAAAATTCATTTCAAACAGGATGCATCAGTGTTTGATGCTATAGATGCAAGATTTACATATGGATTGTTGAAATACTGCAAATGCCGCCAGAGTATAGGCTACTTTAGCAAAGCACAGAAAATACACCAAATGCTACACTGCTCAAATGTAGGTATATAGAATAATAAATACAATAGAGGAAGTAAGAGGAACAAGATAATTTTGCAAACCCTAATTCACTACACTTCACGATTCAAGAGAGATTCAAGAGCTTTTATTATCACATGCACAGCAACACAGCAGGTGGCAACATTAAAGGCAGTGAAATTTGGCTTCTTTGAGCTCAAGATCGAATTAGAATATGAAATAAATATTTACAATTATAAAAAAAAAAGGAGAGCGAGAAGAGAAAGATAAGAGAGAGACAAAATAAAAATATGTATATAAATATACATTGTATTGCACATTGGTTCACAAGTGCAGTATTGCACATAAGTGATAAATAGATAAATAAGTGTATTGCACTTACGTGATACATACTTCTGATAAAAATATAAATATTGCCTAGTAGGGAAGAGAGTGTGGTTTGGTAAGTGTGTAGGAATGGAAGAGAAAGACAGAGAGGAAAAGAGAGACTGTATACAGTGTGTGTGTGTGTGTGTGTGTGTGTGTGTGTGTGTGTGTGTGTGTGTGTGTTCTATGTATGTTCACAAAGTCCCAGAGTTCGACAGTCTGATGGCTTGTTGATAGAAGCTGTCAGAGCCTCCTGGATCTGATGCTTCTATACCGTTTGCCTGATGGTAGCAGTGGAAAGAGTCTGTAGCTGGGGTGGTCAGGGTCCTTTATGATTCACTACAACCTTACTAAAGAAATGATTATGCTTTAACATTATTTTTGCTCAGATGAGCGGGACAACTGTCAAACTTATGTAGCAGGGGTGCCAGATTCAGAAGTGTGTGGGCCACAAAGTGTGTGTGTGTGTGTGTTTGTGTTTATGTGTAGTGAAAGATAGACTGGAGGCTCTCACTAAACCTTTGTGGAGTAACTATGGAGTAACTTTACACCACAGGGTGACGGTATAATTCCAAACACAAAGCAGCTAACTAGTGCTTGTGGGATTAGATATGAGCTTTTTTGTTCAAATACCCAAAACTACGAGTTTACAGGACAGTAACACTTCTGCAGCTGAGTAACAGCAAGCAGACAATAGTAATGTTAACATTGTCCTTGTGTTGTAAGCAGCCATTCCCCAAATCCATATTTAACAATAAATCAGAAAAAAACATTACTTTCCTACTGCTTCACCTTCTCAAATTATCAACATGGTGTGGTAAAAACCTTGATTGCCTTTACTCCAAAAGAAAATGCTTTGTATGCATTTGATTGTGTGACAATGTCCTCTTTGATTGGATTAAAATGTAAATATTCTTCCCGCATTATGTTTTCCTGCTTTAATTTACCTAATGTCTTAGAGTGGACGGGAATGATTGAAACTTCTTTTTACCCAGGGGGTGTAATGTAATATTAATACCAATTAAGCCATGAAACCCAGACCCCTGCTGTTAACTGGCAGTTCACTA
This sequence comes from Scomberomorus guttatus, assembly GCA_038419695.1. Lineage (NCBI taxonomy): Eukaryota > Metazoa > Chordata > Actinopteri > Scombriformes > Scombridae > Scomberomorus > Scomberomorus guttatus. The sequence continues at coordinate 13,848,540 of CM076453.1, read as the reverse complement.
CCACCCATCACGCAGTCAATTGGTTGAATCGAGCTGGTGAGGAGGAGATGTCCAAGGGAGAAGTTTGGTGGATGGAATAGCAGTATAATATTAATACCACTTATCCCACAAACATGGATCCCCAGTGAGAATTCCCAGTCTACTGTGACCACCCTCTGTGCGTTCAGTTGCTTCCTCATAGGTTAGGGATCGGCCACCTGCGGCTCTGGAGCCATGTGTGGTTCTTTAGTACCCTCTCCAGTGGCTTTGAAAAAAATTATATGGAAATGAATAACAATTATTTTAAAACATTTTAATCTTCATTTATCATCATTGTAGGCCTAAAGTGATTCTTATAATCTCCAATTGTAATTGTGAATTTAAAAAATTCTTTTTAAACATTTCAGTCAACTAAATTTTGCATCATAGCCTACGTCTACAGCCCGGCGCCTCATCCTCTAAATATTGCTGAACCTCAGTAGCGGTGGCTAGTCTTGAGTCTCCCCAGCTAGGCTAGCTATGGATTCCAAATCCAAAAAAAGAAAAGTCTCGGAGGAAAATAGAGAATTTAATAGTGCGTGGACACATTTGTTTGCTTTCACTGCCAACGCATGAACTACATAAAATCCAAATATCACTCCTGCCTCACAGATGAGAGCCTGCAGTCTTATGTGAAGATCAAAGTTACATCTTACAGCCCTGATATCGAGAAGATCTGCAGTGACATTCAGAACAGAAATCGCATTAAACAGGTGAGCTATCCTTTAATAGGCTATTTTGCAACAAAGTATCTGTTTAGCAAGTTGTGATTTTATCAATGATTTATTTTTTTGGCCAAAAGTGGCTCTTTTGATAGTAAAGGTTGCCAACCCCTGTAATAAGTTTTCAATAAAGTGCAAAATTAATGATTAAAATTAATAACAAGATGTTATTAGTAAAGGGTTCTAAAAATGAAGACAAAATAATACAAAATCTGTGTGCGTAAACAGAGTTTAACAGTTATTTAAAGTTATTCAAGTAGTAAAACCAGCTGGTTATGAAAGGCAAGAGTTCAGAAAGAGACATTGATCAAAACATTATAAAAGAGTAAAATGGAAAGCAGAGCCAAAGACTATAAAGAGTAAATAAAGTAAGAGTAATAAAAAAAAAGAAAACAAGACTAAGAGTCTACAGCCTCACTAGCAGCTCTGCAAGGCTGCAATGCTCATCTTAAAGAAAACTAAACATTAAGGTCAAAAATAGTTTTTGATCTTGTAATGTGAAGTAAATGTAATAATTAACCAGATGGTGGTGTCATTTGGTAACATATTGTATATCAGAAGGTCACGAGCATGAAAGTGTTTAGAGATATAAATGACATAGTGTATTTGTGTGAGGATGGTGTTAGCAGAAAGATTGACATGTTAAATCACTTATTCCATTTTATGATTATATATAGTTTGAGTTGAGCAAGAGTATAGATGAGGTGATAAATGAGCTACTGAGATGTAGGAAATATAGTCTTAATTCTTTTTTTCTGAAAAACATCATTAGTGTTTTCATCCATATTAAACAGCACTAAACTCACAGTGCAGTTGAGACTGAGGGGAATGTCATTAATTTTGAAGGTATTTACTCATAAACCAAAATATTAGACGAGATGAAATAATGACTTGATGATGATGCTAGATGAAAAGTCAGGGGATCATCAAAGTCATTAGGATTAATCCTCTGGGGACCATGCATGTCTGTACTAATATTCCCCAAGCCTTGTTTCAGGAGTATATATGTCACAGTTCCATAAGTAAAAACAGATTTACTTGTTTGCCACTTTCCATCTCTGTGCAGCTCTGTGTCTTTTTCTCTCTCCAGTTTTACTGCATCTTATTGGGTTTTTTTTTTTGAAAGAATGTTCTTAAAATGATGCTGTGCTTTTATACTGTATGTTTTGCTTTGATCAGCATTAAATATAAGCCCTGGATTAGAAAAAGAACTCTGACAATGCTGTTTTTATCCATATAAAATATACGTACCTCAGATGTGGCTTCAAATGCAACATTCATCTTTGAGTTTGTACTATATGTATGTCCTTGGAAGAACACAGTGGAGAAAATTCAACAGATTCTGTAGCCTTCAAATAAATACTATTTTTGTGCAGCATTACCTTAGTACTACATAATAATAACAATTCTTGAGGCTGGAGTTTGTTGTGTTGTTGTATGGCAATGATTGCATTACTGTATATAGTACAGGTGTTCATGTCCACCCCCTGTATATTCTTCTCATGTACAGTGGGCTCTCAATCTGCCATGCACCAACATGTAAATTATTTCTTGCAATGAAGAACCAGTGAAAGAGCTGAATATACTTTTGTAAGAATGCAAATCAGTTTCACATGTGAATGAACTAAATCCATTATTTTTAATTACTTCTATTCAACATGTGTGAGAGAGGGTTTTCTAGATCATGTGTGTGGTGTGGTGGTGGTGGTGTATGGAAAGGTTCCATTTTCCCAGACCCCTTTATCAAGCAACATACTGTACTTCACTTAATTAGGTTGAATATGATGGTTATGCATGCTAACCCTAGTCCTATGAGCGGAGGCAGAGCACTCTAACAGGCTCTATAGGCTTGCCCCCTCACTCCCGCGGAGTGTTGCACTGAAACTGGTATGGTTTGGCCAATCAGAAGAAGCCCCAATATACCTGGTTCTCAAGAACCTAGCATCCACTAAATCAGCTTTGAGGACTGGGATGGACAGGAATCCCCGTTTCTGGTTGTCCATCCAAAGCAACACATCTTTGCCAAGTGGCTGGAAGTTTTGAAAGACAGGCACCTTCATCCATTTCCATCAGGATGATGTGATGGATGTCTTCTGGAGTCCACCTGGCATCAAGTGCTCTGGCCATGCATGTGTTTCCCCATCCCATCATACACACATCTATGGAAACCGTCATGTAAGGCATAAACTCTTCGGAGAGCTACAGGAGCGCCCCTAAATGTATGAGTTACTGTTAATTCTGCAATAATTGTTGGATCTGTGTTTTGTATTTAAAAAACACATTTTGTTTTTGTTGTAGTTTTTCTCTTAATCAAAAGAATGAAAATGCACTTGAAACAACCTCTTAATAAGACTTAATTCTTAATTAGCAAAGTGCAACAATAAATGTCTCATAGGGATATTAGTCCATGCTAATGGGAAAGAGTCACACAGTTCCTGCAAAGCACATTTATTTGTTAACATCCTGTTTTACCTTCAGTGAGATCTGGGATTGTGCAGTCATAAGAAAAAACAAGGGTAACATTAATGCACCTACAACCATTTTGGGACTATGTATCCATTTCAAACAATACGACTATGAAGAGATACTGTATGTCTGGTCATCAGTAATGCATACATTCATTCTCACATTTGAGTGATCTTGTCATTACGATGTGACGTAACACATTGCCAACACCATCACACCACCAGCCTGTTGCCACTAGTCAGGACATATTTATACAGTATTAAAGTGCAACAGAACTCATTTTGACTAAGACGTTGATTAAGTCTCTTGATTTTTTCTCTCTCTTAACTTACAGAAGTAGAATCCATCATTGCCTTATACTGTATGGATGTAGCATCCATTTTAGGTTTGGACAAGCTGTGTATTTCGAGATCTTTCAAGATAGTCGTCATTTTCACAAGTGTGGCTCGACTGTTATCTTACAGGTGTCTCACTGATTCTTATCTGACCTCCTTTTTATGAGCAGATCTAGACAAAAAAGTCCATTTGATCATTTCAGTTTCACGCTTAACAGGTTTTGATAGGACTGATGGATCATTGATGTTAAGTTTAATCAACATGTAACACCAGATGGAAATGACATCACTTCTTTCACATTTGATTATGGGAGTGATTATCAGAAAATATAACAAAGTCACAGGATATTGAGTTGGCTTAGTCACCTGTGCCCCCCCCCCCACACACACACACACACACACACACACACACACTCATCTCTGCCTACAATGTGCGCTTCACTTTCATCCTGAATGTTCTTAGATAAACCTCATCCTCTAAAGCTCAGTAAGTTTTCTTTTTAAATTTTATATAGTAGGTTTTTATGTTTTTTATAGACTATACATTCTTAAATAGGAAATTCAAAGTTAAGAGATTTTGTACATTTCTTCCAATTTGTTCGTGCAATGCAACTGGAACAATAAATTAACATGAACTTAGACCACTATTTTCTTGTATCTCTACTCTACTGTACTGTATACGTTGCTGCTACATGAAAAGCATTTATTGTTTTTTAAAATTTAGATAGATTGTATTTTAGTGTCTTGTGTTCAGAGAGAAATGTGTTTTTGTTATTTCTTCATTGACAAAACCTTGATGTAGAATGCAAATGACATGAGAAACTAGTGGTTTACTTTGCATGAGTTGCAACTGGATAGTGCTTTATAATAGGCATAGTACATTGGACTAATTGTACAACAGCTGTTGACATTGGATGTCACTCATCAGGATATTAACTAACAACATTATGTGCTTATATTATGATTTAAACAAGATGCATTACAACAACATTACTTGGACACATTGGGTTGCGAAAAAGGCAAATATAGGATGTTTTAATAGCAGGCAGCAGACCTGTGACCAGATGTGACATAACCTGACATACACAGGACCAATGCAGAGAGAAATACAGCAAAAGAGCAGGTAAATCTCCATGACAGGGTCAAAATGGATCAGAAATTCACTGGTGCTCCTCACTTATACTTTAAAAAAAAAAAAATTATACACACACACTCACTCCATGGACACCAGTCCCCAAATGAAATGTTGGTAGGTTTCATATCAGAGAGGGCATTTGTTAAAGTAAGTAGCATAGAAATGTTACTATTATGGACCCTATCCATTCAGAAATGTGACATGGGAGAGCACTATTAAAGGGATATGTCCAAGGTAGGGCTCCAAGACAAGAGGTTGCAGCTATGTCAGAACAAAATCGATGCACATCGGGGGAATAAATGGGCCAATCACTCAGACGGTCAGCCATATTGAACGAGTGGCAACAGGCCACAGGCTCATAACAGTTAAGAGACACATGAGAGTGCAGATTGTATGAAATATGAGACCACGTTTGTGCATTACAGGTGTGGGTCCCAAGCTGCATGCAACATGGCAGTTGGGGTTCCATTACTTGGATGGGGGGCTTCTCCAGTCAGTACAGAAACCATAAGATGGGCCTGATTATATGTCATTAATCACAATCAGTTTAAAAAATATGCACCTCACTTTGACCCCATGTACACTTAGTCACTTCATGCACATCAGAGCTTAAAAAAGTTGAGTGTAAATACATTCAAGACTGAACTCTGATTGTTCAAACCACCAAACGGTGTAAATGTATCTGTCTCTCCAAGACGCATATGTACTCTTTACTTCTCCCAAGTGTACCTACGTCAGTATGCAGTCTGTGGAAATTCCGTCTTTCCTCTGTGATAATGGCTTCTAAATTTACACTGAAATTAGCCAACGCTCTTCCAATAATTTCAACACATACAGCCATACAGAAGATCTCAAGCCTCATGACTCAGGACATGTCTCGCTTCATCCATGTGTTTGTGTTAGTTAATGGATAGTTGTTAGTTAGCTAGCTATTTTTGCTAACTGACAGAGTTTTATTACAGCTGTTGTTGAAAGATTAAGAAGTTATTGCTCTGGCGTTTTTTGACAGTTACCAAACAACATCAACGCCACCCTCTAGACAGAAATAGAGCCAACCCTTATTTGCATGTATCCCAGGAAAACCAAGATGGATTGCATTGCATGTGGCTAAGTGTAAACAAAAGTGTCTTAAATCTCATTTGGATTTTTATCTGGATACAAGACACTTGAAATGACAAGTTTAAATACAGTATTATTTTTGTCTAAATAAAACTTTTACGTGCGCACAATAGGTCAAATGTAATAACAAAATAAACCATCTAATATATTTTAATTAGTATAAGCTTGCATGTTTTAAACATGCAACTCAAGAAGTCATTAATCTAACTGCCAGGTAATCAAAGGCTTAAGTATAGACACCGTTCAAGGTTTGACCTTCTTGTGTCTGGGGTGACTCCCTAATCATTATGTTAGTGGATTACCTGCATTATTCCTTTCAATAATACGATTTTTCTTTCAAAAGCTTTTTCTCTCCTCACAACAGCCCTTCTGTCACTTGGAAGGAGCATGACTGGAAAACTAATAACATGACTGAATGTGAAAAAAGTTTTGATGCCCATAAAAAGGTTTGGTGCTTCTAGTCACCATCTTATAAAAAACACATTTTGTGGCAAAACAGACTGGCTGTTAGGTTTTATTTTACAGCTCAACAGATCAATACAGTGATGGTAAAGTAAGCAAAGACCAAACCCACCGTTATTTCCTTTATCAGCCAATCAATTAAGACATTTTATAGAATCTAACCAGACAGTTTATGTTGTGTCAGATAGATATTATCAGTGTTGGAGGCTTTGCCCTCAGTCATTTGCTTTTGTCTTATAGGGTCCATGCTGTATTAGGGAGGAAGAGTGCTTAAAGGGATATTCCTGTCTATTAAAAAACAAAATTTACTTGTCAAATCAATTCCCTCCTATTTCCCAGCACTCATACCATTACCTATGAAACCGGTGTGATCAAACCTCGTTGGTTGTTGTAAAGCATCAATCATTGCTAAAAGTTAAGCGTCCAATGTTTATTTTTGACCAACAAATGTGAAAATCGAGTATTGCCTGTATTTCAATACATCCATGGGCAAAGTCTGGAAGATTGAAAAGGAAAACTGTCTATTATTACCTGGGGTTTTATTCTAGAAATTATTATCAGAATTTACAATCAGAAAACTGTTATTTTCTTTGCCAATCTTTAATGTATTAACAAAGTTTTTGCTTCCGTAACGGTAAGTAAAAATCCAGATTGCTCCTTCATCCACAATAAAGATAGTGGAGACTTCCTTTAACCAGTCCTTCTTACTGCTTCTGTCTCTCTCAAAATCAGATGCCATAAACATCTTTCGACAACTGGCATTTATCTGCAAAGGACTACAGTGGGATGCTTCATAGCATACAGATTAAGGTCATTGCTAGTGGTGCGCTGTGACTGTGAGTACACTATTTGTATCAGGTCTGCCAATATGCTGCACGGCTTTCAGAGAAGGCCATTGAATCATGGGACACCTGTGGGGGATTGAGAAAGGGCAGCTACTGCATTGATTCTGACAAGAGCTGTGTTAGACATTTGCCTGCTGAGGCTTAGGTATTTTGGTTGACATATGAGAAGATATATGCTGTGTTTATATATTCAGTTTTGTCAGGAGCTACTGTATGTTCACACAACAGCAAAGAGAAGATGTGACAAATATGTCAGAATAATTTGTATTTGACCTGACTAATGCATAGTATTGATAATTCTCACATCACCTTAGTAAACTGTCAAATCTTGCCTGAAATTATTTCTACCAATTATTTTGAGAAAAATGGGAGATGAACAACCGATGGCATACTGAACAAGGGCTCTCACACTCCTTCGTATCCTTCATTCTTTATCTTTCTGATTCTTTTTGTCTTTTTCTTACTTCTTAGAAAGTGATTGTGTAACATGACTGCATTGCGTCCCACACACACGGGCACACATCCATTCCAGGGTGTCTAACGAGTGGAATCAAGACCAGAAATGATCAGCATATGTTCTTGTTTTATGTTCTTGTCTCTGTAGATCATAAGACTAGATACTACTCTATGTGTCAGCATAGCAGAGCAAGTTCAGAAGCCTGTGAGCAAAGGACCAACAATATCCACCAATGCAATTCACTGATTGCTGCTCTCTCTGGGGAGGCCAGTATCAATAGCTGTGGGCTGGATCCTCTGAAGTCCACATTTCAGGACTGAACATGTCATAAGGGGCTGACAAGGCCGGTTGCATTTCAAAGGCTCCCTTCAAATCTTCAAATGTAGCTGAGAAATTCTGCATTCTGTTACAGAATTTCTCTTCAGTGTCCCATAACTGATGCTGAATTCAGGCACCATCAAACAAAGTTGGGAATATCCCATGAGCACGTATTTGCCATGTGTTCGCCATGTTCGTATTTATATCATATAAATCAAACAAATGAAAAAGCTCCTGCAGGATGTAAATATGGAAGTCATTCGTACTTCACTGTTTGTTCATGTTAGCAGCCTGGATATGCTGTTAATCTCAGGGCAATGCTGAAAAATATTAATTGGAGCATTAATTTAGTCTCCCAGTTGTCCATAATGTGTTTCTTACGTGTCATAAATTGTTAATAAAGTAATAATGAAACTTGTTCCAGCTTACCACTTGTATATAAATTTTGTCTGCTGTTTAATGGCAACTTTCTGGTGATAAACCTGGAAATAATTTATTTGACTTTACATGTGGACAAGGGCCACCTGAACACACCATTAGTTTTGGCTGAACCCTCTTATTTAGAGAACGGCTGCAGGTCCAGATCACTGAGATTTGTCCCTGCAAGTGAGTCTTATCACTGGGAAGGAACCTAAACTTTCTGCTCCATATTTGCAGTCTCTCTATTTCTATCTACTGTAGCAGGACTGAAACAAAGGTGACATGTACTGAGAACAAATTAAAATGCCTTTATCTGTCGAAGAAGTTTGCTGCTAAGTGTTGCTCTCAAACTGACTGAGAGCAGTGAGCTCAGAGAAGGAGATGACACCACAAGTTGAATTTATTGTTTGAGAATACGACCAACATAGCTTTTATTTGTGAAAATGAGGGTTTGATTTAACATTTTTATACAGTAAGTGATGAAAAAAATGAACACTTATTCTCTCAAAAGCCTAAAATGTTTTTCTTAACTCTTAACTTAAGTCTTTAGGTTTTAATCTTTTGAAGCCACAGGATCTAGAATCCACCAAAGCTGAGAAGTCACTGGACAGATTTCTTTTTTTTCCCCTTCAGGAGCAGTAACATGTCTCCAGCTGTATCTGATCCTCTCCAACTTGAAGAAGCTGAGCTCAATAGTTATCTTTACTGCAGCATCAGACAGTAAGGAAGAATGCCTGAATTTCAGTTTGATAAACCCTCTCAGGTTTTTCGAGCTGGGAAAAATACCAGCAAACAGAGCACCATCTGATGGGGCTTTTATAATGGAACAGGACAGAGTGGAGCGACAGCAGACTGCTTCTGTCTGCCAACCAGTAATGCTAGTCCTGCTTGCCTCAAAATTATTTTCCAAGCTGATAATCTATGTCTTAAATCCTAATAAACAAACATTTACAAATTTAAAGCGTTAGTCACTACAGTTATGAAAAATAGGACTCAGTTTTCTGTTTTTGTTTTGTTTTCTGATCCATCTTGGCAGGGCAGTAAATTTTTTATTTTAGCTTTTAGTTGTCTTATCAACATAGAATAAGAAAAAAATGATTAATAAAACCTATTTAAATTCTTTTAAAAAAAAGGTTAGGAAGAAGAAAGAAGAAAAAAAGCAATGGTCATCCACCCTGTTGGTCTATGTAACACTTGAATTTTAATTTGTTCTCAATTAGTTTTTAAAAATATATTTTCCAAATTGAAAATTAAACTGGTAAGTGTTACATGGACACTGGTTGCTTTGCAGTTGTTGTCACTTTGTTGTCAGCCACATTCTTGTCTTCTCTGAGCAATGAGACTCTGTGATGACAGTAATGAGAAGGGAGGGCATTCGCCAAAAAAGAGGACAGCGAATGAAGGAGACAGGAAGACACCAGTGGCAAGTAGTAATTAAATAGCTCCTCAACCTCACATTACTGGTAGAAAGGACTGACATAAGGAAGGCAAAAAATGGAAACAAATGATTAACAAGCAGGGCCCACACGCTGAAGTAATCCGGCCTCCCCAAATCTTGGCATGAAGGACTTAAAACTCCCTCTAGACACCATGCATCAAATTCCAAAACATGTAAGATTGACATTGTAGGAGGAAGCACTTGATGACTTAATTGTTTATTCTTTGGGCCATACAAAACATCACATCTAGATAGATAAACGGATGTGTGTATACACACAGACGCTGACAATCTGGAAATGAATGGATTTGAACACACCTTTTGTTCACCTTACTAAAACAGATTAGGCATACAGACAACATGACTCTAAATGTATAAGAGTGTGGAACAAACAGTAAACCACAATCATCTGAGGTAAGTGTTCCTCATTGTAGGCAATAATATGAGTTCTACCTGTAATTCTCAACACAAGCAAAGCCATGAAGTGATTAGTCACAACATAGTTTCCATTTAACAGTTTGCAGTTGTAACAAACAGAATGCTTAAAGTAAAGTCAGTTCACATTTTATTCTCTGGAATAAAAAAGCATATAAAAAAAGAAAGGAAAGGGAAAAAACATAGATTCTGGTAAATTGTGTGTATCAATAAATGCATGCTTAAGATACTATAAAATAAGACATAATATAATGCATTTTAAACCACAAATATAATATGATTTTATGTAAAATATATAGCTGCAAGCAGCAGGGGGCAAAGCAAAGGTACACTAGTTGGGGTATACTGCAAGTATTTGTAATGTGGACTTGTCGGCCCATGAATTGTTTCAGAGTTACTGAAATCTTCTGACATGTTTTAGGATAATGTACATGGTGCCTTTTTATATTATCTTATAAAATTATTTACTTTATTTGGCTTCATTGACTTATTTTGTGAGGTACTGTGGTTGTAATATTAATGGGATCTTAGATTTGTAATTAAGCACAACACCGACAAAAGAAATAATCCTGCGTATTGACACAGTTTGCACAAAACCTTTAATTAGCATGGTGAGTCAAGGCATTGATGAAAGATTAATAGTTAATAACACTGTCAGAGGCTGATTATGTCACCAGAAACGGAATCAACTTTGATGTATCAGGAGGAAAATCAGAAAAAAGGGATTTCTAAAGTGGAAAAGATAGAGATGAAATGCCTCCATATATGACAATTGCCAAAATAATTAATATGATCAAAAAAGTACTCAAAGAGAGGAAGATAATTTTATAATAATAATTATACGGCAACACTGTGAGCAGATAGACAGCACCTGTTGAGCTGGTTGTGACAGATGACAGCAGGGCAAAATCTGTGGTGTGTCTGGAATCTCCCAAAGCCCTCATGCCTCCATCTGGGATCCACCTGTTTGGCTGATGGTAGTGCAGTGATTTTGACAGCAGAGCGTGGGCTGCAGTCAGTCAGAGGCAGTTCTGCAGACCCTTTTGCTGTATAGATGGAACTGTGTTCAGGAAGGTACTCTTAGTGAAGACTTAATCTAGTACAAGCCACACTGCAATGTTTATTTTGAAGTACTTTGGAGAACCACAGATTGGCAACACTGGCCATATGGCTGAGGTTCTTTGAGTTTGTTGCTAGGCGATAGCAGAAGGGAAAGCGTGTTTTACAGGAAGGGAAGAAGTGGAGGGCTTTGCCTCTCAATCAAAGTCCCTGATAAAGATTGTCAGCATCTTTGTTGACCAGGTCTGGGATCGCTGGCCAGACATTTCCAGGAATCAACGCTGCACAAAGGTGGAGTACTGAACATTCTCCGAGGACAGCAGCAGCAGAGATTCTCCATAGCAGCAGGTGAGAACAGCAGAGCAATTGGCTTCTCCACCTTGGTGATTCGGTACATAAGGTGAAATTGTTTTTATTATGTGATCTCTTCACCGACTTTGGACATATCTTACAGATCCAAACAGACATAGTTTTGATAGTAATTTTCTTAACTCAATCAATTTATTCTGTCAAGCATTATGTGGCCAGTGGCTGTAACTCCCATAATAAATCTTTAAACCAAAATATTATGTACATGTTCCAAGATGTGAAATTATGAATAACAGATCACATATGACAGATTCCTGAGCTGTGAAGTATTTCTGGTGGCCCCAAACAGAATGGGGAATTAAACAATAATATGTCTAACGTCCTATGGCGTCTTATCAGTGTCTTTTGCATTACCTCTCCACCTCTTCTCTGTCACATTCATTTTTTGTTTCTGTTTCTGTTTTTAAGGGCGTGCAGGTGACAGTAAGAGATAGCGAGAGGTCGGAAGGTCAGGGAGATAAAGGAAAAAGGGAAGCCGAGCCTCACGCTACATATAAGTTTACAGAAAAAGACCCCTCAGCTCATAAAGTTCATCTTGTATATGCCATCAGCCAAAGAGATATTGTTCACAGTATACCAGACCAAACCAGGTTTAACATGAGTGTGAGAGGATCACGCACATAAACACAATGTAAAGTTTCAAACAATGGGTAGGAGTGTAATGTTACATTCAGCTTACAACTTCTCATCTTCATTTTAATTTGACAGAAAATAAATATGAAGGATTCCTTATTTGTTCTTCCTTAGGCATAAAATGTGCAGAAGGTATTCTCAGTCTCATCATTGTACTATTACTTGTTTTATTGTACATCTATTATTGTACATCTTTAAATGGATAAGGTTGTGTTTGCAATACAAAGTTGTACAAGCAGACTCCGACCTGCACAAGACTAAACAAAAAAATAACAATGTGCTTCAGCTGCATTTTGCAAGACCAAACAATATTTAGAGGAAACAAACAAATCTCTTCAATGAATAACTTCAGTCCACATGCCTCTCATCTTTATAGCTCTTGGTTCAATATGTGAACTCAAAATTATTTATAAACAATGTCAGAAAACATTTCCTATAAATGACAGATAACATGACATTATAAATGTATTCCCCATGTAAAGATGAGGTGAGGTTGCAAGCTAGATGGAAAGGTGACACAGAGACATGATGTATCTGTCAATCTTTTATTTAGATGCTTTGTAACAAGGTGCTGATTTGTATTACAATTACATCACAAAGTCAATACCCCCTGTCCTTCAGTGTGCGCATAAATATTCTGTGTCATTAATGTTTATCAATTCATCAATCAGACAATTAACCACCACGGATCATATCTTTCTCAATCAGCCCTGCGTGCAGACACTCTTTAATGTTACCTCTAAAATGTACCTTACTTTTTCTACTTTTCCTGGTTTTACTAATGTCATTTACCATGATATTGAATAATGCATAACAGGGAAAATATATCTGACACAAACCCTGGCAGTGCCCTTGGCTTGCAGGATAAAAAAAAAAAAGACCTGATTTAATGCAACATTCTAGATAAGATATTCAGGAAAATATAAGTTCCACAGCACTAATTCCACCAGTACAAAAATATTGTCATGCACTACTGAAGCCGAACATACAAAAGCTGCACTATACTGTTACTGTAGTTTTGCCAATATTTTTCATGTTTTAAGCATAAATTGTCACAATCCTCCTCAGTCCCCCTCTGCAGCCACACTCTCTCATCCCCAGCCCTCTGCATTGCTCTCTGGGTGCTTTTCATTAGGCTAATTTATGCTTCCTCGTGTCCTTTCTCCTCCCGTGACCCGGAAATAGTTCGATCTTCCAATCCCTTAAATGCACCTCATGGAGACAAGGAGTGAGGAGAGAGGAGGCTCCTAGAGGAGCTTAGAGTGAGGAACCACAGGTGTATCCTATGCGGAAGTTTTTTACCAGAAGGCAACACCGCTTTGATCAAATATATTTATTGATTGGTCAGCTGATCTGATGGGACAGTAAACAGTCGGGCTGCTGCTGTAATACAGTAGATCCGGAAAACTACCTGTAGAACAGGAATGACAGCAGCTTTTCATATTTATTCATAAAATAAAAATTACTGAATCATAAATCATCACAAAACTCTTGTAACTTTATTATTTTCTTCATAAGCCAAAGGCTTCTTTTCTTCTTTTCCGTTTCAAGTAGGCCACGTCTCAGCTCCTTCAGGAAAATATAACACTGCACAGCTGCGTGTCTCATATAATATCATCCTGAGCCTGAAAAGGACGTCAGACTTTCACAAACTAAATAAGTAATATTTTATTTACACATATTCTGCAGGCTACAACGGTTTTTATTGCTCCTTTTAATCAGTTCTGTTCTTTCAGTAATTAACAGATTTTAATTGTTTATTTGTGTCTTATTCTGTGACGCTGCTATAGATCTATAATCAAATGATAAAACACTGGAGCAGTTATCAGGTGTTTTCCTTCCAGCTATCACTATGTAGAAATTATTAAGTAACAGTGTAAAATGTGAATTAATTGTGCATGAATTTTGACTTTAAACTTTAGAGTTTAAACTGTAACTTAATAATTTCTACATATTGATAGCTGACTTCTACATATTTGACAGTTGAGGTGCTGTGCGTCATGAGTAGTTGCTGTCTCCTCAAAAATGACGCTGGAGTGAGCAAGGTCACCCCGTTTGATGAATTAAATTCCTCCGTCCTCACGTCTCTTCCTCGCATCTCTCTCTCACATCTTTGCTGGGAGGAGCTAAGACGTGAGGAAGAGATGGGGGCAAGGGAGGCGAGGAGACACGTTAGCATACTTAAAATCACCCTCTGTCTCCAGTCCCTGCTTACTTCTCATTTGTGATTATCACGTCTTTAGCGATAACTGCACTCTTTTTAACAGAAATATTGCTAAAACCCACTGCTAATGTGAAACATCTGCAGGAAGTGTTGCTCTTCATTGACAGCAGATAAACACACTGAAATAGGCAAAGTAGAAATGAGTGGAATTTCTTTAATTAGTAATAAGTATTTATATAAGAAAGAAACTGGGAGCAGCAGATTAGTGATTATGACATGATAATATTGTTGTACTGATGGAATTATTGCTGTGAAAATGTACATAAAAACAACAACAAAAAAAACTCATGATTTTGAGCAGAAATCCTAAAGGTTTGGATTAACAAAGTTAGTTATTTTGTATATCCAGACTCAAATAATTGTTTCAGTGATTCACCCATGAGCTATTAGAAGTAAATCATATGTCAAATGTCATAGCCTAGGTAACAAAGTAGAACACAATAAGCATTTCCCACTTTATTAAATGAATTGCAACTCACTCTGTGACAAGTTCAGCTTTGTACTGCTTGTGATTGTTATTTGTCCTTCCCATTACTCATAAAATAATTACAAATAGGTGTGTAATTTGTGATAACCCAGCTGCAGTTTATCAGAAATTAGTCCGATACGCTGGCATGGGAGTGTGATGCTTTAGCACTAGAAGTAAACATAAAACGAGGCAACAACCAGGCTTATAGAGTCTTGCAGCTGTGTCCCATAATGCCATGTTCAATAAAGTGCCTCAAAATTCTCAGGACTCCCTGACCAAATGACGGAGTGACTTATACTGGCTGCTGGTCTTAGCTAAAAGCTCTCTTTCGTTCCTTCTCTACGGTTTTCTCTGCAGTCAAATCTCCCCTTCCAGCTTACTCCTTCTGGGCAATGTTGTCTCAAGTTTCTGTTCCACTTCATCTCCCTTCCTAGCATTTGCCTCCACCAGTAATAATTGCCCTAGACGAAATCCTTTTAAATGCATAGATCTGTGAAAAGTGTAGAGATAAAGTCTACTGGTGTTGGTGCAGTCAAACCTTACATGCTGCCTGGAAAAGCCCTTTTACATTGCTGCAAAAGCTACGATAACATATAATGTTCAAGCCCTTTATTGTGGATTTAATTTTAGATCCTTGCAGTTGCACATAGAAATAATAAAATGTGAACACACTTGTATTATAAGTGTGCCCTCTAAACAACTAAAACAGGTCATGTGTCTGCAATCAGATGGCACAAAATGAATCATAACAGTTAGAAATCACTGACATATGTTGTTAAAAAAGTTATAGATTAGTGTATTTTACCCACAGAATATATATATATAAGGCTTTGACCTGATCTAGGTAACTGCTTGAACGAGGGGACATTAATTTCGAGCTCTATCAAGGGAAAGGTGTATATCCAGAATAACTACTGTACATAATAATATATATAATATTTAAAGAAATTAAACCAAACTGAAGGAGGTAACATAATGCTTAAAGTATGAGACATGGAAGTCAGTGAGATCCGTGGTGTATGCGGTGCATGGGTAGTGTGTGTGTGTGTGTGTGGATATTGGAAAGTGCATGAAAGCAAAAGAAATAACTAAGGCAGCATAACTAAACCAAAACGGGTATCTGGAGGGGGGAGAACAGAGAGCTGCAAACAGCAGAAGCAGCAAAAAGCAGTCAGAGGATGAGAAGCTGCTAGCTGCGGCCACGCTTTATCACCTGGGAACACCAGCGCCAAGTGTTCCCAGTTGGGCTAACGAGCCACCCGTAGGGCAGAGCAGACAGGTGAATAAACAGCAAACTGAAAATGACAGGGGTCATCACAGTAGGTACCTATATGTATGTAGGCATCATGTGTGAATGTTTGATGGCCTATGAGCACGTGTGCCTCTCTGTGTCCAAGTTTCCTGTGTTTGTGCTTACTCCATAAGGAGAAATGCAGGGATATTTAGTCATATTGGACAGACAGCTGAAGAAACCCGCTGCTTGGTTAATACCTCTACTTGGATGCATTTCTCAGCCAAAGGCAGCACTTTGAGTGACAGCTCTGGTGTTCATTTGCTGGAGTAACATGGCAACTCATTCCATTAGCACAGATTACAGTACATGTAATAAACCGCAGTGAGTTGCATTGATTATAATAGTGCACCAAAATGTTTTCCATTATGTTTTTGATATTTTAAAAGTTGTGGCCTTGAAATATTTATTATTGCGTGATATTTTGGGTTCTGTCTTTTCACTTGTGTGCAATTTATCTTGTCAGTATGAAGTAAAATATCTGGTCATTTAAATGCAATTTATTTCAAGACAGGAACAAAGCTTACAAAAATACAGTTTTGTTCCATCATTGCAATCGTATTGTATAATGTATGAAACAGTCAAAGAAGCAACTCAACAATGACAGATTTGTGTTGGTGCCAGTGGTCTTGGAACACACACAGATTTCACTCTTTCACGTGTCATCTGAATCAAAGCCCAGAGTTTCAGTTCAGGCCTTCATTATGGGCAAACAGAATTTATTATGAGTGTTCATCTTTTGTCATGCAGTTAATGTATGTGTTTAGTTGCTCCACGTGATCGAATGTGGGTTTGTAGATTGATGGCTGCTACTAGTTTTATAGATGTTCAGCCAACTTTTTTTCTTTTTGGGACATGTCCTTTTTTTCCAGAATAGACACCCCGATGCTATACATACATCACACATTCTGGTTCCCTATAAGCCTCATACTGTATATAACATCTGCTGTGATTTTCACCAACGAGTCTGCATGTCTGGAAAGGAGAGATTCTGTGAAGAAGTGCCACACGTCTGTGATGGCATCTGTTGCAGGATTTCTGATCTTCCCTGCATCAGCTGTCTTCTCAAAACTTTGCCAGGATACTACTCTTACTGTAGCAAAGGTGGGGAGGGGAGAGGAATGGCATCTTCAACCTTACAGCCTCGTCTTGGCTGCATTGTAGTCTGGCTGCTTAGCGACTTTAATCAAAGTTTAAGTACAATGCTCTTTAGCAATTTAAATCTATTATACATAAAGGCACGAACTGACAATTAACATGTACTTTTTATTGTAGCAAAGATGTCAAAACATGGTATATTTCAAAACCTACATAATTATAATATCAACCTTTGGAAACTAAATCATCTCTAAAAATGTCCTGTTCTTTAACATTCATTAACTATAACTTTTATAATTAGCATACTACCTGTAGCATTTATACGGACATTTGGTGACATTTTTTTTTTCTCAAATGGTAATATAATAATAGTAGGGACTCAGCCCAGTAAAAGTTATCCAAATTGAGAAGTTTAGCATGTTTTACTTTGTCCAATTTCATCAGAAGGTCCAAAATATGAGAAAAAGTTAGAGGTCCGTGTGTAAGAATTGCATGGAACAAAGCAAACATGCATACACACTCCTGTACACACGTCTCGTTATGTTCTATTTTTATTTCATAGCACCATTTTTCCAGTGACTCTTGTCATTGTGATTTTTGATGACAGTGTTGTCCCCAGTACTCCCCTCAGGATTCTTTTAATAGTATGACATGCCTCCCCCCTTAGCGGGCTTAGCAACCGCAGACTTGGTAGTACCACTCGTTAGCTACGGAGCAACCAAAAAGAAAAAGCACTACTCTCTTTTTGTTCTTCAACTCAGCTTTGACTGAAAAACTGAAAAAGGGTAAAACACAGAATTTGAATTACATCAATCAAAAAATAAAAATAAACAAATTAACTTTGTTTTTAACCAATTAAAGTAATGCAGTAACAATGGTGCAACAGCTGGTCTAATTTAATGGCAACTGTGCACAAATATTTCTCCTAAATACAATTGCTTCAAAAATCTGTTATCTATACCTTCTCATCCCTATTCAGTGTCTAAAATTTATACCAGCATACACTGAGCAAAAGGCAGGTAAACACCTGGCACTAACTTTCAGTCTATTGGGCTAACACGTTTGTGTAATTTAAGGCACCAATTTGCCTGACATGCAAGTTTTGGACAATGCAGATAATTAGAGCGCCCACAGTAAATTCTATTTTGAGAAGAATGTTCATTTTTCACAAAGAAAAGCCCTGGGCCAACATTACATCTTAACTGCTGAACTACTGGACACACAAATATGTTGCTGTTCAAACTGAAAATGATCATGAGCCAGTATGAATGTAAACCACCCACTGAGATCCACCAGTCATATCTACATTCCACAAACTGGTACTGCAGGATTTTATATGGCTGCAAGGTGTTTTGTATGAAAAGATCCTCAGTTTATGCTACTAATCACCTGAAGTGTCTTGTTTAGATTACCTTTACAATCTCACAGAAACAGGCTGAAGGCAGAGCTTAACCCATCCATCTTATTACAAATCTATAGCTTTCAACATTAATAGGCTTAACTCAGCATAATCCAGATTTTTCATCTCTACTGCCTAAAACATGCAAATCCTGTTTTTGACTGGAGAAACCAGGGTGAAGTGAGGATCTTCTAAACATGGAATATATTTTGTTTATTTCTGAAGGTATAGGAAAAAAGTGAAGCTTGCTAGTACTATTTGCATCAGAATAGTCTTCCCTATGTGCACATTTTGTGGATGCACTTGTCTTGTTAGCAAGATGCATCAGAATACTCACAATGTTATTCACAAAGCTCATTAGTGATAATGACCATCCATATATAACCATCTCCATAGGGATAGGTATTATACGGTTTGCGACACTCCCCTTGATTTCAGGGAGAATGTAAGGAGAAACCTCTCTCTGCTTCTTCAGTCAAAGACATTGTCCCAACATTTCCCCTTGGGCTCATTGTGCTCGAGCTGTTGACTCACTGATAAAGAGTTGTGAAGAAATAAATTAATAAGTGAATCTCACTCATTTAATTTATTAATTAAAATGATCTATCCTGAGCCAGAGGCTCTCCAGGACTTTAATTTACATGAGTACTGTATTTTGTTTGTCCCCCTGCGTGTGATGGATGGTTCCCCAGACCCTGATGAAATGGAATGCATCAGTTAATTAGTTTTACTTGGACAATGCCGTGAACTGTACTGTAAGATATTAGCACAAGATTCCATCTTTAACACATAAGACACCGAATTTTCAACCCATTAGCATCCGTATCTAACGCCGCTGCAGTTTGATAAAGTGTAATCAAAAATATTACTGAAAGTCTTTTCACTACATGTCACTTTTACATACTGTATAAAATTGTATTTTATTAGTCTTCCTGCAACCAGCACCTGAACATCTGGCCCAAGCCATGATTGCCAAGTCAGTCTAGGAAGGCTGCTGTCAGAATCCCACGCTATTTGTGATTTGAGTAACAGCATAAGATCAACTATACAAACCTTTACACTGAAAAATTATCCATATATGGTAAAATACTATCACCCATGTGTAGGTCTGCTCGGCCTGAAAATAAGCATAGAGAAATGCAGCAAACAAGCTGAAAGGAAGTGATGACTCAGATAATATTGCTTAAGATTTTGTATTTTAATGATTAAAATGCATTTTTTATAATTATACCATCAAACCTTATTGTGAAGCAGGTCTACAACCTAGCCTAGATGGGACTAGTTACAGATAGTAGTCCTGTGAGAAACTATTATTTCAGTCAGAAACATTCTCATAGTTTACTATTATGTCAAACATAATATATATAACCAATCTTTATATAGGTCAAATGTGGAAATAAAATTAACAGAGCAAAGGCATCACATTGTTGTTCAGTTCATACTAGATGATGAAATGTACTGTATGTCTAGAATATACTCGTAATAGTGATACAGTAAAACTTCACTAATTGCATTGCTGTGATTGCCACCAGCCAATAATTAGTGGTTAGCTCATTACAGTAAGATGTCAGTTGATGACCAGTTGATCTGAAGCCCTGCTACACCTGGCATTAACATGCGTCTCAGGTGCTCTTAGCACAGGTGTGAACACACCCAAGATGCATTGAGGTCACATTGAGATCCAATCGCCCACATTCTTTTAGCAGTGTGAACGCAGTGTGTCCTGGGCCACATTGAAGGACTGGCTACTCAACTGACATCCTCTATTTTCCAGCAGACTAGGCACAGGAATTGCATTGCTGCCTCCCAGTGCGTGTACCCTCCATCCAAAGCTGTGTTCAACGTGATTGATAACAGGATAAACAAATGCATTTTTGGTTTTTCTGTTTTTTGTGTGAATTAAAAAAAATAAAATCTACTTCCTGTTTTTCCCCTTCCCCTAACCTAATTTTGTCTTCAAATCGGCAATTGGAATAGAAATTAAACCAAAACCAGAAAATAACTTGTTTTTTTGCTTGTCTGACTAAAAAAAATATTTCAGAGTTAAAGCTAAACGTTAAATTCTGTTTCACCTGGAGAGTTTCCTCTGTCCTGTGAAGTTAACTACAGTTTTTAGCTTTTTTGTGCTGCTCGGTGTAATGGAGCTCAGGATTTATCGAAGACGAGGACCGCTGCTTTACTCCAAACAATTTCATGGTATGAACCTGGACTTTGCATGTGTAACAGCTGATCTTTTGTATGTGTAGAAAAAACACAGAACATTAATTAACATTAGTTCCTGACCGATCCTGTCACCGTGTCAGGACATTTAAATAATCAATGAAGTTACGCTGCTGTGCCTCATGCATAAATGCGCACAGCGCCTCTCAATGGGGAGACGCAGCTGCGGGGAGATTGCTGCATATAACTCTATATTTGTTATATATACATTAGTTCAGACCCAGCGCTAGAGCAAATCAATAGGACAGGCATTTGATTTTCGTGAGGAAGGCCACAATGCTTTGTGTATTTGTTTATCCTGTTATCAAACAAGTTGAACACAGCTTTGGATGGCGGGTACATGGACCCCGGTCCTCCCACCGGTTAAAAACAACAACAAATTTGGTCTTTGCAAATGGAAATGATGCACATGTTTATCTGCATATAGAGCGGGGCAGTAAGATCCGATCACAAGTGGTCACTCGAGACGCATGTGGAGACACATGTGAATGCCAGGTGTAAACAGGGCCTGAGTGATGCTAATGAGGTCTGAGCCCATGTAATGATGTTGGTATATGGTGCTCATGATAGACTGCATGTCTCTTTAGAAGTGAGAGAAAGAGTCAAAGGACAAAAAAGCTAATGTTGCCGTATATCAATTTCACTGGTGTATGTGCTTGTCAGTAATATAACCTCATCAGGAGTATTGTATTTGAAAGTTTTATTTAACTTATTAAGGTTGTGTACTACTGCAGAGAATATGTACTGTGCAAGTAATGAGTCCTTTGACTGATACATGGCAATTTCAAATGGTTATACAGTTACTGTAGATTTTTATCAGAAAAGGCTCTGTTCTTTGAGTTCTTTGAGTTTGCTGTACAGTGTTATATGATACAGTATGTTAGTATATTTGTTTTTCAGCATTTTTCTGTGGATCAAAATATACAGTTTACTTGTTTGTTTTTCCTTTTCGCACAGCTAAGAAGGATTTCTTCTCTCCTTCATCTTCCAGAGGATTTGTTTCAATTCAAACTGCAGTCATGACAAAAATCATGGTTTCCCAGGAAAAAAAATTACATTCTGTAATTTCAGGATTTTTTAAACTATTGGGAAAACAATCATCCCGACACCACACATGGTGTCTATAGCTGCAATTTGCATCTTGTGCTGTGGGAACAAGGCAATGTTTTCTGAACACGTAGGTGTATTACTGTAATAGATGTATCTCATTCTGTCATTGAAATTACTGCTGTGGAATGTATAATTACCCACATTATCTTGCAATAACTCTCCTGTCCAGACTGACGAGCCAAAACAAGCCTTAATCAAGCTTTACCTGACAGCTTCACCAACATTCAAAATCAGAATGATGAATCAGTCAGACTATGAATTCCTAAAGAACGTATAACTACCACTTACAAAGACATTATTTCGTTTTTATCAGTACATAGTGTGACATATTATATGCTATATTCAATCTACTCAGTTTGTGGAAGCAGATACAGATATGCAGAACCTGCTTAACTCTTCCAAAGTTAAGTATTAATGGAACTAGAGCTGAAAATATATCAAAATAATGTATGATTATTTCCAGTTTATGTGGGTGGCAGACACTGTGTTAATGGGTTTGGGCGCACATGCAGTGTTGTGCTTCATTACTGATTCGTCTACTTTTCACTGTGCAAGAAACATTACAACCACATTAAATTATTAGTCAAGCTTATCTATATTGCCAATCAGAATTAGGCCGATTTCCTGTGTTGGATGTCAGTGTGTGGTGAGAGCCAACAAAGCACAATTTTATGTAATGAATATGTAATGATTCAAAGCTTAATTAAGCAAAAAGGGCAGTGTTGATGTAGACTCCATTTGCATAATTAAGTTTTGAATTTATGATTAATAAGGGAGATATTATTTTAATTACCTGAAATGTACAAAGCTAACTAATTAACCAAAATGCTATTTCGATTACAAACCTCAAACATGGACAGATCTATATGTGTTGGGGGGTTACAGTCCATAAATCAGTTGTTACTAAGGTACAACATTTTGAGTATCTGTGATCTGGAAGTTAATATTTTGCAACTTACTCAGACAGTAAAACCTAGATAACTAAGTAATGGAGCACAATTTCAAGACAAAATCTTAACTGTTTTGACCTCAACCTGTCCTATGAGTGAAGTCCCTGGACAATTATAGACCATCAACTAGACAAGGTCTCTGGTCCTTGATGAGTTTAGAAAACCTATGGGGATGGGCTTTCTTTGGCTAGCTGAATCCAAATCTATGAGACATGCCCTTTGAACAGGAAGTTGTGTTTGGTAGTTTCCAACTTCAAAGTCCTTCTCAGTGGCTTAAGTCACCACGGTAGACTCCTCAGTTGCAAGGAGGCAAGTTTGGACAAGTTCCACATTGCTGAAGTGTCCTGAAATGCTGAAGTTCCTTCTGGTAGTCCCATCTACCAGAGGACATGGAGTCTGACAAAGGTGTGTGCCTTATCACCTCTCCAGTTTTTGATATTCTTGGACATGATATCTAAGTGGCAGCCGAGGCCTGGAAGATTTCTGGTTTGGTGAGATAGGAATGGCATCTATACTGTTAACTGATAATCTGGGTTAAACCTGTAAATTGGTGACAAATAAAAGGAAAAAAAATGTCTTTGTAAGATGTTGGGCCATCGCATGCCATCAGAACAGCTTTAATTCTCTTTGGCGTAGATTTTACAATTCTGTGGAACTCTACAGACACATTACAGACCAAGCCTCCTGACCCAGTACAGGGAGAAATGTGTGAGATGGGACTATATGGACAGCACAGACTATGGGCAATGCATACAGTGCTGGAAGACCACTTGTGCATGACTGGTTTGAAAAAACTAAGTCACATGCAAACCCAGGTTTCATCCATTTACTTTGTGGAACATCTCTGTCCATAATCACAGCTGTAGGCAAGTTTCTAGTCACTGTCACTTTACATCCCACACCTGTTTATTCTTGAATAAAAGGCAGGTTTAAATTTAGGAGTCTTCTCACCCTATTGTGTAGACTATTGGATTCTCTCTTTTTTTAGCCTTCTTATTCTTATTAACCTCATGTTTAAAGTTTATTTTTTTATTACTGTATGTAGCCTACTATCCTCATATGTCTTATCCATAGATTTGAAAAAAAAAATCACCACCTCCAACAGCAAACATTACATTCATAAGAAGAGTTAGAGGTTTATTTGAGTTTAATTTCATGCCTCTGGGGGTGCAAAAGCCTTTGATCTGGACATTCATCGTCCAAATTTCTTCCTGCATTGAGCGTTAGATTAATGAATTGGCACAGTTAAGAGGATTTTGCCTCTTTAAGACCTGACCTTCAAATGTGTGCCTGCCAGTTGCAGCTGTTAAACAACAGTATGTAGACTATAAAACTTTGTTTTAGAACTATAGAAAAGTAATGCATATATTCATAAGTAGACCGCCACGTGCTGAACTGATGTACAGTTCAAGTGCCTTATGTACTGTATCAAATTTTAGTTCATTATCGACAGAGTACACGCCTCCTTTTTCAAAATGACAGATTTAGATATTCATGTAATAACTGTGTATAATATAATATAGTGCTTAACAAAATTTAATGAAATGCAATAGTGAAATGTAATAAAATACAAATCAGTGCATAATATAGTACATTATGGAGATTATGGTAATGAAGATTCTGTAGAGGTATAAAGATCCATCCATCAGGAAGGAAAAAAAAACGTGTGTTCAGGCAGAGTAAGGAGAAAGGAGCTGATCAGCAGAAGCTGAGAAAGTATGGGTTAAATCATGGCCTGGAGGTACGGGTGTTGTACATTTGGTCGCTTGGTTTGTTAACATCAGTGTTTCAACTTGGATGCAAGCTGCCAGTGGGAGCCAGAGGATCATCTTCAGTGCATTAAGTCATTGTTTGACTGTTAACCAAAGGACTGATAAGTATAACAGTATTTCATGTTTCATAATGTGGAAGCATACTTGGATGCTGCTGTATTGCTTGTTTGTTGTTTGGAGGGCCATTTAGGACAATGGTCATGTGGAAATAGGCAAGGTTCATATACAATATATGAACTGAATTATTAATTTATTGAAAAAAGAGGCCCAGTGCCATTTTGTTGCATTCATTTACGGTGCATCCATCTTCATTGTCTCTTTCATGTGACTGTCCATCCAGACCATACCCTATTCCCTGAGAAAATGTCCAAAATAAGGGTTAGTACAGTTGTCTTTATTCCTGCAGTCTTATATCTTAGATATACAGTAAGTCATTTTGGACAGAAGGGCAGTGTAGTGGGTGTTGCCTTAGTCCCCCATTTACTCTATTCTTATGTACTTTTTCCTGTAATAGATTTATAACTTTGAGAAGAATTCTGCTTATCTATGTGTGTTTAAAATATCCATTTGTGTGCACAATTTTGGAAGAAATTTAACTCCATACCCTAGCAGTCAATCAGTGATACAATCATGTTTATTCTTATTAATTCTAATAGGCCTGTTGATATTAGGAAACTTAAAACATTTCTTCCCCACACAGTTTTGAGACAATAGCTCAACCAAGTCTTCAACCAGGCTAACTAGTATTGTTACCGAAAGCCATATGCACCCGTGTGTTTAATGAAACAAGTTCTTTTTGTCTTATGCCAGCCCTTTCGCTGTAATTCCCCACATCTTCTCTCACTCTCTATCAGCTATTGTATAAAGGCAAAATGCCAGAAAAGTTATACATTTAAGATTGTGGGCATGGCACGATTTAAAGTAATGTGGGATATTCACCTTTTCTTTGGACTGTCACAGCTGCCAGAAAACATATTTGTAAGAATCTTTAAATGACAGAGAGTATGTCATTCCTTTGCACCTGATATTTAATCACTGAGCTCAATACACAGAGATGCATTACAATGGCTCTTAGAAATTTCAAGCATCTCATTTGCCAGTCGTCATCATGGGCCATAAAATCAGCACAATCCCTCTGCTGGTGTCCCACCTTAGTTTTGCAATGGCAATAAGCTCCAACAGTATCAAATCACTCAATGTGTATCATGCAAGCATGTTATGCACACATACTGAGAACCATTTAAGTTGAATTTATTACACTTGAATAATTCATTACTATGATAAAATGGTCATTATTGTTGGTGTACATTATTCAAGAGATTTAGATGACAAATGAATTCAAAATTTTCAGTCACATTAGTACAATAAGATATACTAGATACCATTAGGCATTTTTTTTCTTCCACTCTAGAAAGTAGAACTTTATGACAATCTAATAAAACATATCAGTTTATTAGTCAAACCCTGGTTTGTTGTAGACTGAAGAATATAAATAAAATGCAAACTAGATGCTGAATGCATACATGGTCAATGGAATGATTGTAATGGACTCAAGCAGATGCTGAATCACTCTGGGCAGTGCTGTATAAGCTGTCCACCTCTGGAGGCTGTTTGAGATTCAGATGGTGCAAAGGTCTGTGTCTCTTTAGGCCACACAGAAAAATCACTACTTGTAAGCATGACTGCTCCATTGAGTGGTCTGTGGAAGTGGCCTCTTACAGTCTTGCCCTTGTGATAATGGCACCTAAAGTGACACTGAAATGACACTGAAATTATCCATCTTTCTCCTTGTTGCTTTAAAGTGACTGAAAGGAAGCAACTCAACACTTGCGGATATACACCAGACATACCATGCTCTTGTTGCATTTATCCCATCTCTGCTCAGTGAAACCATTGATTTATATGTGAAGATGATATATATATATATATCAATCTGCAGTTCCGTGACTTGGAATCCAAATTATCAGCAATGGGCCAAAGTGAATATTTTAACAACAATTTGCTCACAGCAATTCTTTGGTCAAGCTCTCCAGCATTCAGTGGTGTCTGGTCTACAAAATGGCATGCTGTATTCAAGGTCATGGTGCTGTCAGAAATTTCCAAAATTAATAATCTGATTTAGTCTACCTCAATATATTTATTATGCACCTGACAGGAACAGATGGTTTCTATTTCAATTTATCGATCATTCCTCACCTGCAATGACCCATTTACACTACCTGGCTATTAATTACTCAAGGTTTTCCCTTCGCCCCAACGGTACCTGGACATCTCCTCAAGAGAAGTTTAGCGTTAACTCCATCCCAGATTAAAAAAAAAAAAAAAAGAAAGAAACAGGTAATGTTTTCTCCCCCAGGTATATTGCTAAGACAAAATAAATAAATACATAAAATGCAATAGAAAAAAAAGATAAAGAATTGAGTACTAAGTTAATTATGTTGTGATATTCACAATATAAGTCGATTTATTGTCTACATATGTGACAGAGAAAAAAATACCACCTGTAAACTTCTAATTATCCAATTAATGACAATGGGTGTCCTATTGCTCCCCCACTGCGTCCATGGGATTGATTGTATTGCTATACAGATGGTATGCAGCTGTGCATTTCCATACCACCCAAAGATGTCGGCCTTAGGTGATTCACTGTACTGATTATGTCAACTTGTCAAAAGAAAAGTTTGTATTTTTTGAAGTGGGGTTTTCACCGCTTTTGCCCTTGCCTTTTGCCCTTGCCTTTTGCCCTTTCCTTTTGCACTACATTTCCTCAACCATAGAACTTCCATATCCCTACACATGCCACGCACTGTATTACGCCGCAGATCAGCTGTTTGGGTCAGAAAGTGCTGCTGCAGCATAATACAGTGCACGGTACAGAAGTTCTACGATTGAGAAAATGTAGAGCCAAAGGAAAGCTTTGTCTGATGGCAAGATAAAGCGGTGAAAAAATTCTAAATATAGTATACAATTAAACTGATATTGATTTTTTTAGGTGTGCCTTTATTTAGGTGGCTAAAATACATTTTGCTGCTGGCCCCGTCCACAGCAGTACAGTGCTTAGCTTCCGTGCCGGTACTCTTGTCTGTTTCTCCAAACTGGGAGTGTGCCGACCTAAATCTACTGCAGGTAATACACTGACTATGGATAAGTGCCTCACACAACCCCACTTCAAAAAATACGAACTATCCCTTTAATGTCACATAAGTCCTGTCAGCTGCACAGAGGTAAAACAGAATTAATTTATTAGTAATTTATTTATTATAAATAGTATTTATTTATTAGTAGAATTAGTAAAAAATACGTTTTTTTAAGGCCCAGAAAGATAAGCTGTCCATCAACAAAATTTAGAATCAAGCAAGGAACCTTGTTTCTGACTCTTAGTAGAGTCTTGGTGTATACGTAGAAATACCACCAAAATTACTTTTATCAATCCTAGGAAGATTGTGAGAGTACAGCCTTTTCTCTTACAGGCAGACTTTAAATTACTTCTGCATGCATTCATCACCAGTAGATCTAATTTCTGGATTACTTTGTACTTGTATCTCAAAAAACCTACAAACCAAGTACTGTATTTCCTTTACTCTTCCTACAAGAACTTCATCATCTTGCTTTTGCTTGATTCCCACTTTTCTTTTAATTACAATGTAAACTTTGTTCTCTCTATCGGATATATGGTGTTTTACATGTAAATGTTTTACATTACAGCAATGTTTACCTAAAAGGTCCTATGCATGTAAATGGTGATTTGAGTAAAAAATAAAAAATCTGAAATATGTAGTTGGAGTACTGAAGTAAAAGATTGTGAGAGAGATAAGATAAGACAGATAGATGCAAATTTTAAAGAAAGGGGTTCTGTGCATGGCTAATTCTTGGCATGTTAAACAGGGTCAGTCAGTG
Source organism: Scomberomorus guttatus (assembly GCA_038419695.1). Lineage (NCBI taxonomy): Eukaryota > Metazoa > Chordata > Actinopteri > Scombriformes > Scombridae > Scomberomorus > Scomberomorus guttatus. Next base: position 13,819,879 of record CM076453.1, on the reverse strand, counting down.
TATCCCACTATCACAGTTTCCACGGGAACAAAGACACAGAGCACTGCAGCAGTCAACGCTGCCTCCAGTGATCGCCCACACAGAACAAAGTCTGGCCATTATTGTGAACATGTATTCATACTGTACATGTGTATTCAAGAGACGGAGAGAGTGAGCATCTGTGTTTATGTTACTGTTTACCCACATCTACTGTACATGCAAGTAGGTGGTTGCTTTGCTGGATTGCTTATAAATTGAAACATGATGAAAACATCCTCAACATCCCCCTGCCTCTCTAACATCCTCAGAGGGACCCAAATTCATAAAAGGTGATTTTTGCAAATAATTAAATAAATATATGCCTGGAATGACTACTTTTGCGACATTGTGTACCTGTATACAGTTCATATAACAAATAAAACTACCACTACTACCCACCTCCCCCTTAAAGTAAGCCAGCATACAAAATGGTATCATCACTGCTTGGTTACACACACACACACACACACACACAAATGAGCTGATGGTGACAAAGACTTACGTAAATACACTGCCCATTTTTCATTACTATGTACCTGCTATAACTTCCTGTCACAGTAGAGGGAGGAGGTCTTTCTGTAGGCTGTCAGCGATGAAGATCTATGAGCATACCCTACAGCAGTCCAGTAGAATGAATGGTTATTAAGTTAGAAGCCTACAATCAAAATTATGCAGTTAGTGTTTAAGTCCATTAGCCTGTATGCCTACCAGAAGACCCTAGTCAACATGTGTGATCTTAATGATCAATTATGATATTAGAGAACATTTATTTTCTTTAATAGGATTGAGAGAGAGATTCAAAGGCAACCCTTTGAACCCTTACAAACTGCTCATATTCTGACCCTTCACAGTATCCCCTCATAATTAGTCTCTATACCAAATTTCTGAACCACAAATCATTCATGAATACCTCATCAGTCACAGATAAATTGGGGATTAATTCTTAATGAAGCTTTCAGAGAGCAGAGTGTATTCTTTAGTTTTTACACTTTGTATTTGTAGAGAAAAAACTTTTAGAATTACACTACCTACGTTAATAACACAGGAGAACATAATGATTTCAATGAATTATATGTGAAGAACACAGTATTTTTCAACAGTATTTTAAATGGTGATTTTTCAATAAATATGGATCAAACACTCAACAAAAATGTGTATCAGCTGCACAAAATGTTGAAATATGTCGATTTTTGTTATGGGTCACATTTGGATAAGTCAAGAAAATTGTTTGGGGTGTTTTTTCTTCTCTCAAATGTAAAAATGGGTTAAATTTGTCACTGAACAATATGTAAGGGTTAACAAGTAGGGTTGTTTTTTATCATGTTGTTATGCCATATAGGGTCTAATATAAAGCTACAGGTTGGTTCCACGACAGATAAATTATGATACTGCAGAAATATACTGTGTTTCACTGTGTTTCACTAAGTGTTATAAAACAAACACATTGGTTTTCAAAGTACAATGATAGCATGTTTGGCAGTTTTTTCAATCAGTGGCTGCAATTAATATATCTCATTACAGATGCAATTCTAAGCAGGTTCATTTTAACTTTTTGTTTTTTGTAATGCAGGATTTTCTCTTCACTTCGATTATCATATTGACGTTAAAAACTTTGTATTCCCATTCATACTTGATTTGACTGATGCGGCTTTACCCGAGATGGATACATTGAATCATGGGCTCCTGTTGTGAAAACAAAAGTGAATTTTAATTTGCTTCAACTTCTTTCTCTCTCTCTCTCTATCACACACACACACACGCACAACTAAGAAAGCTGACAATATGGATGATGCTGAGTAAGGTCATGTCAGCACATCTATGACTGATTGATTGGTTGATTGAGGCTAGCACACCTAACACCTGTGTTGTAGTACTTCATGTATAGTATGTGCAGTATATATGTTTATATATCTGTATTTATGATTAATTCATACAGTAAATTTGTGAGCCCAAAACAGTGAGCTACAAAAAGCTAAAAATCTCTGTACTGTAGATAATTCCCAGCAGGTTTGTCATTAAGAACAACTCTTCCATAATACATTTAAATTTAATGTTAATGTAAAAAATATTTATCTTACTTGCTGCACCTCACTTCACAAATCTTTGTAATTGACACATTTGGCTTTAATCTTAAATGTATGTGCAGCAACAATGCCTGCTGGCTTGAAACATGAAGACGGTACATCTAAGTATTTAAGTATGAGCAAACTGTCAGTCCAGATGTTATACAATGACAGCTTAGTTGAAGTTTTGGAATAATCAAAAATCATTCAGCAACGATTAGGAAGACAATATCTGCCATATAACTTTACTTGGGTATCTTAGCTATACATGTTACATTTAGTGTCACAGTTTGACATCACTACCTCTCACATAATAATGGTCTAAGAGGGGAGAGATCAAGGACTCCCATCTTGAAACTTCAGAACATACAACCCCAAATAAAAAGACATCAATTTTTAAAAGCTGGTTTAGAACAGACTATGGATTCAGTACTATTTCCATTATTTCTTTGACAATCAAACACCTTTCAATCCTCTGATAAGAATTCCTTCATTTCCTTTGCCCAAGCATTGTGCTACAACCATTGTTTACTTCCTATGGATTGGCCCTAAGGGGATTTCATCACTCTTGGGTCCCTGTGTTTACTTTTGGCATGTACTTGGTGATATGACTTGATCATATGATCATCACAATCTCAATTAATTTGGCTAATTACCAAGTGGAACAATAGCTCATGAATGCTGATGATGGAGAAATTAATTTTAGTGCAATCATCTTGTTTGTCTTGTGCAGAAATCTGTTCAGTATAAGATCCCAATCACATGATGTTTTACTAATATTAGCTCTCTGTTAGCTAACAAAATAGTATAATTGGATTTCACTGGATGATTACTCAGACGTGCAATTTCAAAATTACATCACTTGGATATGCATAAACAGAGGTTACAATATTGTAACCCTAGCTCTATAAGCACAGGCGGAGCCCTCTACTGGACTCTATGGGTAATAATCTCCTCCAATCACAGGCACACAATCGCCCGCTGAAATTTGCATGTACGTAGCTGGCCAATCAGGACATGCCTACCGATTATGTGCATCTCACTGCCGCTCACAACCAGAAACCACTTAAGCAGACCATGTACGAGTGGCAGGGTCCATAGGTAGAGGGCCCCGCCTGTGCTTATAGAACTAGGGTTACAATATTGTAACCTTTGTTCTATCTCACACAGGCTCCGTCCTCTAATGGACTCTATGGGTACAGTAGGCGGAGCCCAATGAATGTTTGCCCTGCCGTGTCATGTCATCAGACTGCCTCGCTGAGCTCGACTGGCTATAGGTTAGTTGCTGCAGCCCTCCTACTATTTTATAATCCAAGCCGCTTCAGTGAAGCAGTAGGGGGCCAAACCCAGCCCAGTTAACATGAACATGAAACTGGGTGTAACCATGGCCTAATCACGCAGGGGTCAAAAACCATAAAACAGACACCCGGCACACCTCATTCCCCAAGTCATCTTGGATCACGGGAGAATGCAGGTGTATATTGACCGGGGAGGTTCAGGTGTACCACAGGTGACATTCCCGCCACCCGTTTCACAAGTCCTGAGTTGCCCCTGCGAGCATGGACCTTGAAAAGGAGAACGTCATGTCCAAGAGATAGAACCTTATGAACGGACAAGGCATAGACCAAGACACTGCCGTGCATATGTCCTTGACACTCACCCCACTGAATAAGGCCATTGACGCTGCTACACCACGTGTGGAATGCGCTTGGACCACGGTGGGGGGGGGTCCATACCTGCCTGCCTGAAGGCCTGGGAGATGCACTCACAAAGCCACCTAGCCAGGCGCTTCTTGGACAGGGTTTTACCAGCCACTCCCCCCCATAGCACACGAACAGCTGTTCAGTGGCTGTGTGTTCAACATAACATGCCAATGCACATACTGGGCACAATAGGTGTAGTTTTGCCTCCCTGACATTCCTGGGTAGAGGACAAAATGCCTCTATCTGAATAGTTCCTGACCTAAATGAGCTCCTTATGTTCTTAGGAACAAAGGAGGGGTTTGGTCGAAGCACCACTGTGGTCACCACAAAGCAGGAGACAGCTGGGGTGAACTGACAGGGCACACAGCTCACTCACTCTCTTAGCTGAGGTCAGCGCAAGCAGCAAAGCTGTCTTTAATGAAAACGCCTTCAGAGAGGAGCGCTCCAGAGGCTCATAGGAATCACTTACTAGGGCCATCTGGTCAAGGGAGTTGCTACACATGTGGCATGTGCATGCAGACATAGCATGAGGTGTTTGGATGTGATTTGGCAGTGAAGTTAGCATAATGCCACCAGGTGCTGGTTGCGTAGGTGTGTGGGGGTTTGGGGTGTGTCAGCCACGCTCACCTTACGCTACATACCTTGCCTTTCTGATCTCTTGTTTGGATTAGGGGTATGCAAGAACCACAGGAAAGGCGGGTACTAGGAGGCAGGTGAAACCAAGCAAAACGCACAATTGACCTGCATTGCAACCAAATCAATGGGCTGCACAAGTAAGCGGCATGATTAACTCAAATCACAAATAATCAAATTAAATCAAAATATCACAACAATATAAAATGACAGTCACCATTTGTCAGATGTCTTAGATCTTAACTCAAGGGTGTCTGGTGTTGTTGCAAAGCATTGAGGTGCTTGTCGATCCTTCATCTGAGGTCAGAGGTCACCAGTACTCAACCTTCCGCTGGGAGAGTTATTATTTCTCCTATTGAGCTGCGTAGCAACCATTGGTTCCCTTTAGGTTTTTAAACCTCAGTAGAAAGAGGTCACGTCTGCTTCTCATCCTAGGTTATAGGTGGGTGTCTGTTGCACCTTATCAGCTACTTCTCATCCTGGTCTGGGCTGGACGATGCTGGTCTCTCACCCTGTCCTTCCTCCAGCAGTGGCACCTTCCAGCTGCTTCGTCCGTCTACCTTGATGACTGCAGGTGTAGTCAGCAAAATCTGATGTGGTCCTGTCCATCTGGGTTTCCTCCAATGCTTCCTCTTCAGATCCTCCAGGATCCAATCTCCTGGTTGGAGATTGTGTAGAGGCCCCTCAGTTGGTTGCGGGAGTGCTGCTTTCACCTTTGTGTGGATAGAGCTTAACATTTTGTTTAGTTGCACACAATAAATAAGCATCACAACTTCCATTATTTTTGGGCTCAAAGCTTTGTATGAAGGGAGATTCCAGTGTTCATTTGTCTGCCTATCATTATTTCAAAAGGTGAAAGACCTGTTTTTGCTCTTCCCCTTCCCTTATAGCCATTAACCCTAGGGGCAACACTTTTACCCACTTTAGACCTCTTTCTTCACTACACTTCAGCAATTTTGCTTTCAGGATCCCATTTTCCCTCTCTACCACTCCACCACTCTGGGGGTGATAGTCACAGTGTTGCAAATCAATGCTCAAATATTCTGACAGTTGACTGATAGCACTATTTACAAAATGTGAGCCATTGTCACTGATGATTCTCCTTGAAATTCCCCATCTGGGGATTATTTCTCTCACCAGTGCTTTGCTCACTGCTGACGCATTGCTTTATCTGTTGGGAAAACTTCAACCCATTTTGAGAACATGTCAACCATTACAAGACAGTATTTCTTCCCTTTGTATGGTGATCGAACGGTTGGTCAGGGGCTGGATGACTGGAGGCTTGTATTTCATGTTCTCTTGTTATATTGTTTTTTAAGCAAACCAAACATTTTGAGAAAAAATTGTAAAGCCTCACGTGAACCAGTGTTTGTTTACTGCATCCACCATCCCCCTATTTTGACAAATGGTCCTTCCTATGTGCCAACCTAGCACAGAAAGGAAACAAACATTTAGGCAAGCATGGATGTCTGTCCTGAGATTGCCACACATTATTCACATATGTACAGTTAGCCTTTTTCCAAGCTGCCTTCTCTGTGTTAGAAGCACAGTCTTGTGTTTCTGCCAGTTCTGTGAGAGGGGCAAGAGGAGTTAGAGTTTTAGATCAGTGTGCTGTGACATTTGTAGCAGGACTTCCTGCTTTGCAGCTTGCTTCACTGCAGAGTCTGCAATTGCATTTCCCTATGAAACAGAGTCAGTGTTGTTAGTATGAGCATCACATTTACAGACAGCAATCTTAGTGGGGAGTAGAATAGGTGTTAGCATGTTTTAGATTAAAGGTCCACATGAGATAGGTTTTCCTGTGGAAGTTATTTGACTATCACTAAGTATTTTAACCTTTCACAAGTTCATGCAAACATTTATATATATTCATACAATAATTTGGTTCTTGGTTCCCTCCTGCTTGTCAGCATTCTTTATGTAATTATATTGAAAAGTCAATATATTACTGTAATTGTCTTGTTAATTCCATAACATTCACAGGCATGGGCTGACATGATGTTTTAAAGGTAATGTGTAATGTAAACATAAATAGTGATGTAGCACAAAAGACCAACCAGTTTTTAATCACACTATTAGCATAAATACATATTTTCATATATTCACATAAGTTTAAAGGCACAAATAAAGAAAAATATTGTTCACAACATACTAAGCGCTTTCAATATCACTTCATCTCAAGTTTGAAGGCACCCAGAGCATAACTTCATGAGGAAACAAAACATTTTGGTTAAACAATTAACTTGGTAATGGTTGTGGTGAACGAAGCTGTTGTAGAATACTACAGTGAATGGACTGTATGGACTTTGGAAATTGTATATTTTGTCTTGTATATTCATCACAGTAAGGCCCTGTGTCATGTGTATTGCCTCTTTAAAGGTGTCCTGTGGAGTTTTCCTGTAAACAAAGCGTTACTCACCAAAACATATTGTGCATAACCTTGAGGTCTCGTGCTCATGGCATTTCCTTCTCCATAAACCTTTGTAAATCTGATTTGTCTTAAGAGTTTGAAACATGCATTGTTTATATCCATATTTATTACTTGTAGCTTGCAGTCTTCTTCTTTCTTGTCTTTACTGCCACATTGCTGCATTTACTGCACATTACCTGAAATATCAATGGAGGGGAGGAGGTCTACGACACCACTTATCCCACACCTACAATGCTCTCCTTTCATCCCCTCCCCATTCACATTTGGCCTCATGTGACCATTTCAATGACTGTCATTTACACTTGGCCTCAGGTGACTCCAATGACTCTTAATGACTGTCGTTACAATAGCTAGGAGCACTAACAAACCAAGTGGTATCTATGGACCTTGATAACGACCCCACAGAGGTTAAATACATGGGATTCCCCACCAGTCAGTTAGAACTGAAGAAGCCCCTTGAATGAGAGGTGATCTTCAAGTATCCTCAACCAAGTCCAGTTGCCCTCAATTCAACCTTCCTTGGATCAGTGGAATAGTGTGTAACCATTGGCAGGAATGTGTATCACATATGTGCTTATGTGTGTCATTGAGCCCATGTATGAGAACAAACAAAATGTGGACCCACATGTAAAAACACTGCTCCATAGTGCTAATAATGATCAGAAACTCTACAGGGTGCCTTTAATTTACTATGCATGTCAGTATATCCCTGCAGCAATGTTACAAAGACAAATGCCTGTAATTTCTTTGCACTTGCTGAATGATTCCGGTTTTGTATTGATGCCATGTAACAACACTCAATTTTATAGCTATATGCATGTAAAATTGGCACTATGGTGGTATTGTTACCATGAATCGACATTTTCATAAAATTCATAGTTATTAAGCATGACAGACATGCATTATATAAGCTCAGCAGAAGAGAGCCTTATAAGATTTCTTTTTTCTTATTTTAAAGGAAATGGAAAAATTCATTAATCATTAGAATCAATATTTAATTTAACATATAATATATTTTTATATAACTGGTTGGAAATAGTTATGTGACATTACTATGATAAATATTGGCATTACAGAGAATGAAAAGTTACCTGAAAATGGCACAATTTGATGAATGGAGAGAAAAAGACAATACACTGTGCTACCAGGGCTGGACTGGGACAAAAAATTCAGCCCTGGCATTTTTGGCCCAAACCGGCCCCCCACAATTGGTCGAACACCACCCACAGATTTCAAATACTCAAATACTGATGATGACTATTGCATAAGGTGTTTACGCAGTTAATAGATCACTTTTTTGTTTTATACTAATGTTCTGAGAGGAGTAATAGACCGGTGTATGTGATAGGGCAATGAAATCAAGGGTGTGCTCATGCGCCTACCACGTGAACATGCATGCTTACCGAACAGCAGCACCAAACAGTTTGAACATACTGTAGGTGGAGAAAGGTCTAGAGTAGGCTACATGTAGGCCTACGCTACCCCACAGATAGTAATAACAGTAATCCATACCATATATATCATAGTAGCTACCACATACCTGAAAATAAACATAGGAGAACTTTGTTTCCTGTTGTTGGAAATAAAAACTATTTTTTTACCTGTACTAGTGTTACAACTGTGGTCGTAATTTTTGTTAAAATGTATCTTGCTTAGGCAGACTGGATGTTTCTGTGTCAAGTGTGGGTGTGTGTCTATATGTGCAACATGTAAATAGGTGCGTGCACAGACAAGGAGGTGATTGGTGGATAAGCTTCCAGCTCCGGCAGGTGATTGGATATTTTAAGAGGAAGTCTGCTATATAAAGAGCCAAGATGGCGTCATTGCTGTGCAGGGGTAATCTCCTATCTCCCTCCTCTCCCAACCGGCCACACTCCACTGACAGCCGTTGTGTGGACACCACAACATGGCTAATGTGGTTAGCCATTTGAAATACACTGTGCATTTCAACGGACCTAATGGCTAATGGAGCTAACTGAACTAACAGCTAACAGAGCTAACGGCTAACCAAGCTAACAAATAAAAAGCACATTAATGTAACTGCTTTGGGGTCAATTCTTAATGTAAACATGAATATTTTTAATAATGCACCAGGTTAGAGGGTTCCTTGTAAAATTTACAGCATTAGTTCTCTGAGAATCTCTTTCACATCGAAGCAAAATTGATATTGTTACTGAAATATCCCTAACTGAATCAATATCGAATCAAATTGGAAACTGAATCGAATTGAGACTTTGGGTTGTGGGTTGAATGAGAAAATAATATGGTAAATACGGTAAATAATTACCGTGAATATAATTAACTGGCCCATGGATGTGGAATTTGGCTTAAATAAATGGTAACCTATGTTGTGACAACTGCAGTGTCTTTCCCTTTGGTCCTGTGGTGTGTGTTTGTGTGTTGTAGGTCCTTGGATGGGTGGAGCTGAGGTGCCATTGAGTACTAACTGGGAACACCTGGCCAGTGTCCCAGAACTTACTTAAGCCCGCCTGCCCTGACTCCAGTTTTCTGATCTCTTCCCCACTTATCAAGCCTTGTTTGTTTTGCATTACCCTTTTTGGTTTTGTTTGCACCTCACATTAGTCAACACATTCATACACTTTCAAACATCACTGATACTTGATTTTCACACTTCATTGCACTTAATTTTTGTTACTTACTTTAATAAATTGCAGTTTATTGTTGCTAAGTTTGGCGTGCGTCTCCCTCTTTTGTTATGGCCCGCGAGCTGGTCATAACAATGTAGGTAGCAGTATTTGCCCAGGATTTAATTAAGACATCTGTTTTAAACTTAACAAAATATTTTCTTTTATTACAGAGTTCCCAGAGGACCAGAGTGAAGAGGAAAGACAGCTGTGGATGGAGTGTCGCTCACCTCGGATGGTTTTGCTGGGGTTTCACGTCTGCTTTCTGAGTCCTAACTATACCTACCAAGACTGGCTTTCACAGTGTAAAGGACTAAGACACACATGGTGCTGGGTCTTTACAGTTATTGAAAAATTAATAATAAATGAGTTTAGGATTTGTATTAATCAGTGATTACATACACAGCCTGGCCTAATTCTTCTGTAAGAAAGAATGCAGCGAGGCAGAGAGGCACCACACAGTTTAATGCCAGCCGTCTTATCAAAGTATTAAAAGATGGGTAACATCAGTACAAACAATTGTAAACAAGAAGAAATCCAAGACACTTTGATTCCTAGGTGTATTAAATACATTTTTGAATGCTTTAATGTTTAAGAGTACATTTAGTTTTAGTTTAGTTTTAGATTTAGTTTTGGATTTAAGCACTGTAATTTACTAGATGATTAGAAGAGATGGTTAATATTTGTACAGTGCACACATGAAACATGTATAGTAGGTCATACAGGTCCCATAAAATGAATTATTCATCATAAATCATTGTGGTATTGTGTTGATGTATTGTATTCATTAGTGGTGGTGTACACAACATGGTCTAATTCTGTCAGTAAAAAAGTTAATTTTACCTGTGTGTTGTGCCCCCTCCTTTCATTACTAAAAGCCTATTCAAATGCTAAATGTCTTAAATAAGTGGAGGGAGTTATAAATACCTGCTAACGTAAAGAAATAATGTGTTGAATGATGTTTTTTCCCCCTTAAAATCAAATAAAGGATGTGTATTATTATGAATCATGGGTGGTAATTAAATGCAAAACATTTACAGTAAGTACACAAATAATGTATCGTAATTTGGAATTTTCACTGAATTAACTCAGTAACACATTAAAGGACGACTCCATCTGTGTTTTTTTTTTTCCGGGTTGTTCAAATGGAAACACCCACTCAGCCGTTAGCAAAGAGCAGACGTGGGTTTGAGCACTGATGCAGTATTTTGCTTTACAATTGCATACTGTAGCTAGGCCTGCAGTAATAGACTGTATTTTTACAGTGCTGCCATTGTAATCTACATGAAGTTTCTTACTGTAAATGTTACAGTAAACAACTGAAAAGTTTTCTTCTTATTCATATTAATAAAAACAACTATAAATTGCTGACATATATAGTAAATGACAATGTGTTTTCAATCTTAATGGTCCAGTAATAAGATCAGCTCAGTTTTACATTTAAAAACACATAACCCTTAACATCTGGCACAAAAGAGGATTAGACTAGTGACAGCTTTATGGAACTAAACATTTATTTAGAAGCTTTCAAATATGCCAAGTATATTCAAGTATGCATGTTTGAAAAAATAATTCTCGAAGTTCATGCCCTTTCAAAGAGGGTCAATGTAAATCTGTTAATTGTAATATCCTGAACAGCAACTGCTTTATAAAAATATAAATGCACAAATAAACAGATTGCAGGATATCACAGTTTATAATGCCTTCAAATGTTGTTATAATTTGCAGGTTGGCTTCCAGGCTCACTGAGTGAGAAAGAAACAAGAATAAAAATCGAGCACAGAGTGAGAGAAAGAGAAATTAAACAATTGAATGGCATAAATAAACATTTTAAACAAAGACAACTAACTTACCTTTATGAAGTGATGTCGAGTTCTTCAGAAGAGTGGTGAAGAGGATTCACTTGAGCTTGTTTGAGCTTTTTTGTTTTCTTAGGAATTATTTACCCTGTCTGGCCTCTGTTCCATTCTCAAGGTTAATCACAATGAAGTATCTGAAAACAACATGTAACAAATCAGGTTTTAGTACAGCTTGGCAACAAACTACAGCATATTTGCACTAGCAACCTAGCTACAGCTTAGAAACACACTTGGGTTGAGCTAAGATAACCAATATAATCACTCTGTCTTTTGGGGCTCAGCAGCAAACATATCTTATTTAACTTGGCTCCGTTTTTGAATAAACTTCAATTGTTATGTGCTTTAGATAGTAGACTATTAATAATTATGAAATGTAATTGGGATAAACAAGGTACTTCGACCAAAATTTGAATTCTTGGATTTGAATACATATGGAACACTAATGGGCACCTACAGAATGATATAAAAACCTAAATAAATAAAAAATAATGGACCCACCCTTTAAGGCATTTTGAAGCTGTCTTGTGAAGGAACTGTGGGTTATCAATTTACATTCTAAGTTTCAGTTTGAGGTGAACACAGCACAAAAAAACCTCTAAATTGTATGACAGTATAACTTACTGTATGTACAATATATACATATACACTGAATTATTTCAACACTTCACTGAGTCTTAATGTCACAAAAATACAACATGTATCACTGGATGTTTGGCCTGCTGTATGATCAATGATGCATTTAATAATGTGTGATCTGTCTGTTAAATTTGTTTTCTAAAATGCTACTCATGCTCCATTAGGAAGGCCTTGAACTTGCAATAATTCTCTTGACAGTATATATGGGTCTGGTGAAGCCCAGATAGGGTTAAGCAAGTCTGAATTTGGGCTCTTTTGCCACATTTAACTTCCAGTAAATTAAATATTGCCAGCCCTTACCTTCTACCAAAACATCTTACCTCATTTTCTAATGAATTCTTTCTCATCTCCACTGCCCTACAGAGGATCAACAATAAGGGGCTAACTATAATACAACTGGCCTAATGTTTCCCACATTTATGTAAAACCTTAAACCAGTTTGTCATATAAATCAATTTATACAACTCTGTTGTGTGATCAAACATTGTTTGAACTCACAATAGTGGAAGATCACAAAGTTTCCAGTGATACATACTACTGTATAGCATGTTGGATTTTGTGTCATTAAGACTGAAGTGTTGAAACAATTCAGTGTATATGTCTATATCATACATAAAGTATGATACAATGTGGATGTTTTTTGTGCTGTGTTCAGAGGACTCACCTCAAACTAAAACATATTGTAAATTGATAATGTTCAGTTCCTTTACAAAACAGTTTCAAAATGCCCTTAATGTGTTTATTCAGTGAAAATTCTAAATTACAATACATTATTTGGGTACGTACTGCAAATGTATTGCATTTAATTACCACCTATGATTCATACCAATACGCATCCTTTATTTGATTTTAACGCACTCCACTTGTTTAAGACATTTAGCATTTTAATAGGCATTTAACAATGGCAGGAGGGGACACAATACACAAATCCAACAAAACAATACCATAATGATTTATGATAAAGAATTCATTTTATGGGACCAGTATGAGCTACTGTACATGTTTCATGTGTGCACTGTACAAATATTAACCATCTCTTCTAATCTATCTAGATTCTTGATTCAGTTAGGGATATTTCAGTTACAGCACCAATTTTGCTTGGATATGAAAGAGATTCTCAGAGAAATAAATTGTACAAGGAATCCTCTAACCTGGTGCATTGTTAAAAATATTAATGTTCACATTAAGAGTTGACCCCAAAGCGGCATTAATGTACTTTTTATTTGTTAGCTCAGTTAGCTATTAGCTCTGTTAGCTCAGCTAGCCATTTGAAATGCATGGTGTATTTCAAACGGCTAACACATGTTAGCCGTGTTGTGGTGTCCACATGGCAGCTGTCAGCGGCTCAAACTCCCACAACAAACAGTGTGACAGAAGCAGGAGCAGTAACACGGTAAATTACTGTTAAAAAAAGATAAATGAGTCGGTCTTACCAAAGGCTAGCCACACGAGACTAACAGGGTTAGAGCATCATGCATCCACTGGAGAAGGCATATATTAAAAGTCTAGATTAAAATGTCCTATCATATTATTTAAAAAAGTATTTTTAATGCTTACCTTCTGTTCCCCACTGCATACAGTATGCGTGAGTGGGCAAGGAGCCGCACTTTTGTATTTTCTGGTCTTTTCCCCAGAGTCACGAACACCAACACGGTGACATCATATTGTGCTTTTTTTCATGTTTATGTTAATTAGGGAGGTAAGTTGTTGTCATTTGGTTTCTTTGTTTTCATGAAGTTATATTCATACCTGCCAACATTTAGATTTCAAAATATGGGAGGTTTTTTCGGTGGGGGCGAGGGGGAGTGAAGTTATGGATCTGTGTGTATGTCAGTTATTGATAATAAAGGTTGAGGGCCATACAAATTATGGGAGTTGCCTGGGAGAACCAGAGTGGTGGAGTGGTGAAAATATAGGAGAAACCCAGGAGTGTTGGCAGGTTTGTATATTGGTTACTTCCCAGTTGTTTTGTTTGTTATGTTGGCTTTTCTTCACCTTCAAGTTAAATCAAGCTCTATCTACATTATTTAATTTAGTAAATAAACCTACTTTCTCTCTTTCTTTATATTGAGCTATTTGTCTCTGTGGCTGCTTGGGACTTGGGGAAGATGGGGCTTATTTATGTTGTGTCTTGGACATCCCTAGACTGGGCATAACAACTAGGTTAATACATAAGCAGGCATACATTTTAGCACAGTAGAGCTAGATGTAACACACTATACAGCCTTTTAACGTTTCCCTGCGTGCTACTCCCTGCTTACCGCTTCAACTACACTCTCCTCCTGCTCACTGTGTTCCTTGGCTTCCCTGTCACACACCTGCTCCTTTGCCTGGCAGTGGCCATAGCCAGCCACCTCTCCTCCTTCCACCTGTTGCTGCAGGTGGAAGGCAGGTACTGCTGTTGCCGTAGATGTTGAAGCTACTGCTGCAGCCCCTGCAGCAAACATCTCAGATTTTTGCACATTTGGTGGCATCCGCATCTATATTCTTAATTTTTTTTGGCCCACAACTTCTCTGCACTCCCCTTCTTTCGTTTTTACTTATCCATCTTGACAATTGACAGACGCCCTCCTTCATCCACAGATGTTTGGCTCTGAGCCATGACATCTGACAGATGAAACAGAGAGGACAGAGGGGGAGGGGTGGGGTCGGCCCAGTAAGAGATGTGATTGGGCCAGCCTAGTGTCATTATAGAAAATGAACCAATTGGCCGCTGCCCCTGCTTTATGGGCCAGTTGTTAGCAATAATAATAGAAATTTAAAATTATATCGGCCCCAAGGTGTGTCGGCGCACTGGGAAAATGCCCGGTATGCCAGATTACCAGTCCAGCCCTGTGTTCTACAGTTTTGCCTCTTGAAGTATGAGCCTGCCAATACAGTTATATCTCTATTAATCTTCTTGTGGCACAGGATGAAAACAAGAATCAGACAATACAGAAAAACAACAATAGTTTATTTTAACCATATTTTGTGTATGTACTACAAACTCTGGTCTCTATAATCGATCTCCATATCTTAGGTCATGAAAGAATGCTTACATGAAAATCAATCTCTTATTCTTTTACAGCATGTTTCTCTTTTTCACTTTTAGAACAGGTCGTTGGCACATGTAAAATCAAAATTTAAAAAAAACTGTTTTTGTTTTGTTTTATTCTCAAAATGTATTTTTTATATAAATCTACCACTAGAACAGCATTCCCTCTCAGAAAAAAGAAAATAATGTGAAAATAAAAAGATTATTGACCAAAAATATTTAGATAGCTTACATACATGAGACAGCTTGACTAAAATGCAACAAATTTACCATTTAAATTTTCAGACGATTTACCTCCAACTAAAGACAAAAAAGGGAAATGGTAACACTCTTTCGTAAACTGAGTAGAATTGTGATCAACATCCCACCACTAGGAACTCAAACACGGGCTAAATGACACACACCCAGCTCATTCTATGGTTTACAAATGTGCCAAACTCCACAGAAGTGCAATTATATGATGAATAGTGTCTGGATGGCAAAAAGCATGATACGGGGTAATTAATTATCTCACCTAAGCCCAACTATCCCAACTGGATGAAAATGATCTGGGGACCTTTATATATTTAGGAATCTACCCTCCACATTTGTGTTGTGTGCAGCACATTCACACTGAAAAGATAAAGTTTTGTGTTTCACTCAAATTTGCTGATCATACTGTATCTCCAGAATGATCTTCCTTATCAATGTATCTTAGACTCAATACAGTGGGTCTCTATGCTAAGTAGACAAATTAGCTTCTTGCATTGTACCCCAAATGGTATCAAAGCTCTCATAAATAATTTCCACCGTAGCCTCCATAATCCTCCACCTGTAGGAGGATGAAAAACATATGGAAAATACAAAAGAAAATGATGCTGTTTCACATGAGACTAATATTATCAAATTACCTCTGTGTAAGGTGAAAAAAAAGATAAAAAGATAATTTGCTGAGGATTTTTTTACTTAACAGATTATGGACATGGATTAATAGTACATATGATCTATGCAGTTATTACAAATCACAGGAGGACCCAAGGTAATACTAGTCCTGTGTGAAAAGGGCTTTAGATTATTATCTTGTTTAATTTCATTCCCTTTTCATATCCTTGTCAGGGGATACAGAGACGAACAGCCCGTCCTCACAAGAAAAACAACAGCATAAGGCTAAAATTCAGCTGGCAAAAACGACCTATAGTTACGTTTATGCCATCTAGCGGCTGTTGTAATTATGACCCGGGGAAGTGACACAGTTCAGATGACGCCAATATAAGGTGACAATTTGCCTTATTAGGAGGAGGCGGGTTGGGTGGATGGCTAGATAGATAGATAGATAGATGGCAAAAAATGAACTTAGACAGCTGTTCACTTCCTGTTTCCAACTGTGAGAGTCATGTTTCCAACTGTGAGTCGGGATGTTTTTTCAAAACCCAAACCATGATCTTTCCCGAACTCTAACCAAGTGTTTTTTTGTGCCTAAACTTAACAAGACCTTACCACAGTGCTGTCACAACATAAAACATAATTATTTTTTAACAGTAATTTGTAAAGGTTTTGGAAAAAGGCATATTATGCTCCTATTTTGGAAAGCAGCATATTACGCTCCTATGGGTCGTTCTGAAAACGCTGCTATGAGTTGTTGTGGAATGCAGGTACAATTGACCTATGTGGTCATTTAATTATGAGCATGTGTTGGAGATGAAATGCTTCCATATCTCCTTCTTGAGAAATGCTGCAGTCTTAAGATATGGGAATTATATTTAACTTATTAGCTTAAAAATTTGTCTTTTTGAGTAAAAAATCAACCAAAAGCCCTTGTAGGCTTGAAAGGTGGCTGTAAAAGGTTTTTAGCAATCTCCACCTGATTAGATGTACTGAAGTTAAATAGTATTAGATGTGCTGAAGTTAATTAGTCTTTATTGTTAAATGCATTACAATGACCTTATGTCATTACTCATCTGTGCTCTGTTTTGTTTAAATGATATGACTGTTGACTGTATTTTTCTTATTTTCAAAACATCCCATGAAAATACCAAAAACCAACAATTAATTGACTTGGTTTTGGTCTTTTCTTTTTATAATGACAAAGATACAGAATATCCTTAGCCATATCCTTTAATGGAGTACAGTGCCAAGCTGAGTGAGCTAGGGCTCAAGCATATGCATTTTAAGATTCCTTATGTTGCTGTTATTTGTGACTGTTTTGAAAATATTGAGCATGTGGGCAGACAAGATGGTAACTTGACAAATCATAAACTTTTCACAGACACCTTTCAAGCCCACAGAGGATGAGTGAGAGGATGATTTCATCCATCGTGACTCCACAGACAGACTTTACACAAACCTAAACAGCAGTTTTTGTGAAGCATAATAACTTATTGTAACACCTCCATGTAATGTAAAGGCAAAACTGAATTAAGCATGACAGAGGCTTGACCTTTTTGTGTATTTCACTGTTAGTGGAGCAAAAAGTGAACCTATTTGCCAAAAGTAAACCCGGGGCATTTTCCTAAGTATTGAATCTGACAAATGCTTGCCTAACCTCTGCATTTATGGTGCCTGGCACCATTTTTCATGTGGGGACTTTGAAATGGTTTCCAGGGTATGGCGTCTGCAGAGCTGTGCCCATCCAAAGCCCATGGGCACATCAATTAAAATGTAAATTGTGTTGAGGGAGAGAGGCAGGTGCGACACAAACATCTGGTTGATGCCCGATCCCACACATTCACCCCTAAAGCCTCTCGCAGCGTAAGCCCTGCCGCTCAGGGCCAAGTCCTGTGCTTGGCAGGGGCAGGGTGTGAATCTGGGACTGCCAGGCACTGCCCATGTGGAAATGTGGCACACAGATGACAGGCAATGTGCTCAGACAGCTGTATAAAGGGTTTAAGCTCTTTCTTCAGCTCACCAGTCTGCTTCTGACAGCACCCAGTCCTGCAGTGCTGCAGATGAGGTAAAGGGTCCCAGCATGAAAAAGGTGGCTTCAATGCATCATCTTCATATGCAACAGGACAAAGCACCGTAAGGTAAAGATGAGGCCATGATACACTGGGAACGTTTAGAGGCAGTACACGTGAAGAGCCAGAATTTTAGATCATCTACATTTTTCACAAGAGTTTTGATCTTTACAGGTTATTTTCCCTACCAAGATCAGAATTGCTTATTGCGTTTACATTTTCTCTATAATAAACTGAAGACAACCCTGGGAAGCTAGAAACTTGAGTAAAGACATGTCGCAATTAGGGATAAAATTATGTTATGCATATATTAGGAACACAAAGACAAATGTAGCTATGTTTCTTTCATAGTTAATCAATAGAATTTAATTTAACTAAAATGTTCTTCTAATAGTGATCCCCGACTTTTACAATAGCAGAACATAGGACATACAATATTTCTCTCATTTAAGATCCTCATTCTATTGATGACAGAGCAGAGTGCCTAATATGTATGAGACAAATATAATTAAACATTGAATTCTGATCAATTTTCATCACTGACAGTTCTGTCACTCACTGTAAAATAATGAACAAGTGTTTAATCCATCCCAGTTACAGATGATCATGAAATATTTCATCACTTAATCCACAACTGGAGAAAATCACTGATGTGCTCTAGATTCCTTTGATACATGGGGAAAATGAGGTCACTATCCCATCTGATCCAAAGTCTGCAGTTTACCAAAAATGACAAAAATAAATAAATAAATAAAACAAAACAATAATTTGCTTCATGAGTTCTTCTTAGGCAGATGTCTTCAGAGTTTGAAAGCATATAAGTAAACCAGTCCCATGAAATGAGAGGAAGAAAAAAAAAACATGAATTAAGTGCTGAAAAAATAATTGCAGAATACAGTTTTTCTTGATTTAACCACAATAGTTTTTTTTCTTAAATAAATAACTTCTGTTTTGTAAAGACACTTTTTGAAACAGTAGACATACCCTAATTCCCAAAGTCATTGAATAAACATCACCAACCACTGATTTGCCAAACACACGAGTCTGTTCTTCCATGTTTGAACCACTGTCCTCAAAATCAATTGTTAGCAATGTCCTGTCAGTAATGTCTTCATGTAATTCCATCAGTTTTATATTGTCTCATTTTGAAAAAAAAAAAAAAAAAAAAAAAGGTATTAGATTTGGGTCTCTTGAACATTGTCTTTTGAGCTGGCCCGGATTAACAAAGGTTCGTGCGCTGAGCTGTGTATGGAGTTGATAGTAGAGGCATGGTTGTATGCAGTCTTATAAGTGTTATAGTGGTTGAGGTGCTCATGCTCGAGAGGAGGCAGCGTCAGATGGCCCTCCATGCCCGGGCCTCCTGTTACACAATCCTCATCCACATTGATGATCTCAATGGTGCGTGTGGGTGCGTGGTGATTCTGCTGGTGGTGCTGTTTACGCATCTTGTAGAAGATGATCAGCATGACAGCTGCCATGAGTGTGATTGCAACAAAGCAGCCAATGATGATCTTGGTTGTCTTCATGACCTCATCCAAGCCATTCAGTGAGCCCTCCCCACCCAGCTCCGTGACAGGGATTGTGTAAGTCTTCTCTGTGGCACGGGTAGAAAGTGGGGTCCGGACTGTGGTGGTAGTTGTAGAGGTGGGTGAAACAGACTCCCATGTGCCAGCAGATGGGGTGGGGCCCACCTTCTGTTGCACAGTAGTGGTGACAACGTCATGATGTGGTGTTTCTATGGTCTCTACTGTCACTGTGGTGAAGTAGCTGAAGCTGCTGTTCTCCGTAGAGGACACATTGAGCGTGGCAGATGCTGTTGTGTTACCTGCAGAATTACTGACCATACACGTATACGTGCCCGTGTCCTGCATGGTAACATTGGTGAAGTTCAGAGTGCCATCATTAAGCACTGAGATTCTGACCTTGTACGCGCCATGTGTCATGATAGAGCCATTGGGTGTAATCCAGCTTACTGATGTCAGAGAACTGGCTCTACATTTCAACTCTGCAGCACTTCCCTCTGTTACATTTAGGTCAGCAGGGGGCTCCACAATAACAGGAGCATAACAGTGAAAGTAGTTCTGGTCCAGCTCGCCAATGTATCGCCCCTTGTGGTGAGCTGGTGAGCTGCATCGGGCACAGCAGCTGGTGTTTGCTGGTACCATCTCCTTAAGCCACCAGCTTAGCCAGAGGATGTCACAGTTACAATTCCACGGGTTGTGGTGCAAGTGCACCCTCTCCAGGTGATGCAAAGGAGTGAACAGATCATGGGGCAAGAGGGTCAGGTTGTTGTGGGCTAAATTAAGCTCCACTAGTGACTGCAGATCATCAAAGGAGTTCCTTTCTATGGTCTGGATCTGGGCATGCATCATCCATAGCTTCTGTAAATGGATGAGCCCTTTAAAAGAGCCTGGCCGGATGACAGATAGCTGGTTCCCCGACATCTCCAATTCATCCAGCTTCACCAGGGGAATAAGGTTGGGAATTTCCTTAAGATTGCACATTCCCAGATTTAAGTAGCGCAAATTACTCAGTCCTTCAAAGGCCCCCTCAGATATGTAGGAGAGCCGTTTGAGCTCCCCAAGGTCCAACCGTCGTAATGAGGGCACTCTGTTGAAAGCATAGGAGGGAATGCTCTCTATGGGGTTATTCCTCAGCCAAAGCTCCTTTAATTTGGACAGGTACTCAAATGCTCCGTTTGGGATGGTGGTGAGGCGGTTATCAAAAAGCTCCAAGGTATTGAGGCTGGCCAGTCCATTGAAGGCCCCCAGCTCAATTTTGCGTATGTGGTTTTTACTCAGCTGCAGGATCTCCAAATGTCTTAGGTGCTTGAAGCTGTCCACCTTGATGACCTGAATGAGATTTTCTTGCAGATTCAGGTAGCGTGTGTTGGTAGAGATTCCATCAGGGACATCTCGCAGGCCCCGGCGGGTGCAGATGACTTTGCTGAACTGGTTACTACAGGAGCAGACAGAGGGGCACGTCTGAGCACGTACCAACCCTGCCACCACCAGCAGCTGGAGGGCCAGGAGCAGCACAAACAAAGGGTCGGACAAGGCCCGGTTCCACCTAGGACCTCGCATCATCTGCTGCTGCTGAGAGGAGGTCATCTTGTTTAACATTCATAATTCATTGACTGGTCTTCCACTTTTTGGAAAGAGGATTTGGGCCCACTGAAATGAAACAAAAGAAGAGCTACGTTAGACAATGCACAGGTCCAATATATGTAAAATTAGAAATCCCAAAAAGTAAGATTTGAAGATTTTCAGTTAAAAATCCTCTTTGGGTTTGTGAAGCTGTTGTAGGTACTAGCCACTCATAATCACACACACACATACACCCACTCACATAAACTGCAACCTTGATGGAGTGCCTTATATCCATTTCTGTTTCTGGGTGCACTGTCCTCCTCGCACTCTCAATCTCAGTCACATAAAACAAAATCACAATGAAGCCGCCGACTTCTGTGCTGTATCTCTGCAGGAGGAGGAAGGGAAAGAAGAAAAGCAGCTATGACTGCTGTGTTGTGTGATTTATGTTTGAGACTGGGGGGACATAAATAATAAGGAAGCTCACCACCCACCAGTCCTTCAATTGAGTCAAGATATCTGGAAACGTCTGATTACAACTCCAAGTTCCTCAAAGGCATGTATGTGACTGAAATGTCAAACAAGCAAGCCAAAATGGAAACGGGGAGTTTGTTTTTGTGTAACTCTTTATATATCACTCCAGAAAAAAATTGTGGAAATACAAACAATGGATTATTTGATTAAGATTTACTGTGTGCAACACAGATTAACTGTATGCAAGAGAAATGACGCAATGGCATGAGTGTGACTGAATTACTGATGTTTATTCTTTCTATGCTTCTATGGTTCTTCTTCTTTCTACTCAGTATTGCCAATATCCCTGAATGTTGTTAATGTTGTCATGGTTGCACAGTCAATAATGCTGCAAAAAAGTGATATTTATACAGTATGAAAGGTAAATAAGCACAAACACGAGACAAGGAAAAAAAAAAACAACTTGCAAGGTGTGGAAAAAAAATGAAAGCAGCAATGTGATGCATGTGCAAAGTTTCGTGAGTTTTCGAGCAAACCCTAGCACCTCAAAAGTGCTAAAACTAATTAAGGGGCGCTATAGAGCCGACGTGCCACACCCAAGTCCAAATGCGATATCAAATCGAAATATTTAATAGTTCAAACATGGGTGCAAAGTTTTGTGAGTTTTTGTGCATGCTAAAGGCCTCAAACGTGTGTTTGTAAAATGAAAATTGACACACAAAATCCAAAATGGCTGACTTCCTGTCAGGTGAAAAATATTCAAAAAAATGTATTATGTCCAGAATGATGAGAGCAATGATCCCACCACATTGCAGCTTTATCCCAACATGGTCCTGTGTTTGGGTTGCACTATGGAGCCCACTGGCCACACCCGAGCCCGGTCACTGCAGAACTTTGCAGTTTTTGCCAGTTCTGATGTGTGTGCCAATTTTGGGCCCCTGGCACTTTCGTGCTCAGGCCCTAATAATCTCAACAAAAACAATAGGTTCCTTGCATGTTTAGTACCAGGGACCAGTGGGCCCTGGCTTTACGTGCTCAGGCCTTAAGGACAAAAAAACCTCCTGACATACAAAACTCAAAACTGGAACTAAAATTGAGGGTTCCAAGAATTACTGAATAAATATCATGAACACCATAACATGTCTAAAATTAGTGCATTGGCTTTGTAGATTGAATTAAAAACCCCAATGAATCTCTATTTTGGCTGATCCAGCTATGGAAATCAGTATCTGGAACAAATTTATGGCGTTCACATTTATAGGGTTCAAGAATAAAGTATCAAAATCCAGCGGTAATACATGTGGTAATACAAAATAATGAAGAGGTACTTCATATATTACCAACATGATAATTGTTTTAATTGTTTGTCATTAGTTTTAGAGTTCAAGTATGACACCCCTGTGTGACCCCCCCCCCCAAAAAAAAAACCAAAAACAAACAAAAAAGTTCAAAGTTCAGTAAAAAGTAAATGATAGCTGCAGTCTTCACCAACTGATGCATATAATTATGCTGCAATGACAGTCTTAACAACATTTTATTTATCATTTAGTTGTCAGAATTCAATCACATTTATTTCTGTCATGGAAGGCAAGGCAATTTGTCACTAAGTGAAAGACAGGAACACTCTGGGCAGGTTGGAAGTGACTGAGAGCTAACACAGATAAAGAGAAACATTTATAGAGTCATTTGACCTGAATGTTTTTGAATGTGGGAGGAAAGTGGAGCACATTCAGAAAATCAGAAATGCAAACATGAAGAAAAAACTTCACACAGAAAGCGCTATAGTTACAGTAGAAACTTGTGATGAAATGACAGTGATGAACACTTGTCTCTTGTGTTGCATGTGAACTGTAGCAACAAAAAGCTTTGGCTGATATCACACTCTGTCATAAAAAGAACACTTTCTGTCACACAAATAAGAAGAGTGATCATATGACTTCCAAGAGACAAACTGGGATATATTCAATGAACAAAGTGACAAAGCTGCCATACGGCAATAAGGTAATTGAAAGAAACATTGTTGTTTCTTGTCATTGTGTCAGTTGTCCTTGACACTGTGAGTTTTGTGCTCAGAATAATAAAACTTGATTTCATTTAAATGGTGTATGGCATTTAAAAAAATATATGATATACTGTAAATAGATCAGAGTATTTTTTCTTTTCACTGTTGAAAAGCAAATACTTTACATGAACGCATGCATGAACATCTGACAGCTCAAAGGTGAATTAGAAACCCTTGAGAAGAATGTGCTGACACACACACAGACACACACACACACACACACACACACACACACAAAGAGAATCCCAGATTTCACCACCTCACTTTTCTGCAGTGTTAAAACAGCTGATTTCTGAACAGAATAGAATAAATCAGCTACATGAACACTGTTGTGGGATTGCAGTATTTTCTCCCTCCACACAGTATGTTCAACACACAGCTTCATCTGCAACAGAAAGCTGTTCACTTAAGAACGAGCAGGCTATTACTGTAACTACTGATTAATTGCTTGATTACTGACTCCATTAATTCTTCAATTACAAAATTCAAATTCCAAGCAGCCAAAGCCTGAGGGTGGAGAAAGAGTGTGTTTTCATGCAGGGGACCAGGCAAATATGAGAGGGATCACACACCAGGCTGAAAATCACAATCCATTATGGCGGCTTTAATTTGTTAGGAATTAAAACCTTGCACAAAACAATTGACTCTGGTAGAATTCAGGGCACAATATGAGGTGTCTGCTTGCATATTCTACTGGTCCTGTTAGAAGTGAGTTTTGCTGGTAAAACTGAACATTTCCAGGAACATTTTCTATTCAGACAAGTACAGCGCTTTTTCAAGGTGAAATCCCATCAATAATATGCCCAACTAGAAAAGAGGCTGCACAGTTAAGATTTGTGAATAAGTATCCCTTGGATAAGAAATCCCTGTATCTTATTCCACTATTTACTCATCCTCCCATTCAACACATCAAACCTCGAAAAGAGATAAACAATGAATCAGCAGAACAGAATCCAAATTATGGCAGCAGAAAAGATGAAGTTGATTTACAAAGCAAAACAATATGTCCTCACACTGACAATGAAAGCAGCAAAATTGGATTTACGTAGTGCAGTGAAGGAATTAGATAAAAAGAGATAAGGAAAATGAGATTAAGAAAAGAAAGCATTTTTAAAAACTTTTGTCCTAACAGATTATGAACTGCCAGTTATCACTTTGTCTGGCAGAGAGTACTAAAGCATGACCTAGATTAGCAGAACTGCAGACAATTGAAGAGCAATATTTTTAAATTATTTTGTAGTTTATAAAATGGGAACAATTCACACTGAACCATATAGAAAAAGTCACCCATATACAGACAGCTGTTTAGAAGCCTACCTTCTCCTTCTCAGATGACAAAAACCTTAACATCTTACACATGTCGCGTGAAAAGATGTCATAATGTGAATTCATATGATCTTTATACATCATTTTAATCAGGGCACTATTTACTACAGTGTATATTATTATATGGATGCTGGTGGTTTATAATATTTCTTGTGCTGTAATTTGATAGTGTTTTATTTTATCCACAAGGGGGCGTTTTTGCTTCATTGTTGTTAGTATGTTTGGAAAAAGCGTGAGACTATTACAACCTGGATATGGCTGCGGTAGCGGAGAGACGAACATGTACCACTGAAGTTCAATAAGCTCACTAAAGAATGTAATTACTACTTTGCTGTGTTGGAGTTTGTTTTTGGAACTTTACAGATGCCTCATTTCTCACATGCTAAATTATCATTTAGCATTAGTATGAGATTATACAGTAACATTATATACCTTTAATTTAATTTCTGCATTGACAGAGTTTCTGGCTTGTTATTAGTGTAGGGCTCTGCCAAATTCAAGAACTTAAATGCTAGCAAAGGATGGTAATGCTTTAGATTACGGCCTGCAACGTTTACCGAAATTATTAAAAATTTACTGTGTAATGTTTTGTGGTAATTTTGCAAAGTACAGTACATACCAATACATACATGTAGGTATACGGAACAAGATGTGAAGTTAGGGAATAAAAGGCTAACACTAATGAGAATAGTAACTTAATCATTTATACTGTAGGTACCTATTCTAATATTACATATTAGAATAAGTCCCTACTGAGCAACAATCTGCTGTTTGGGAGGAATATTTAAAGGTAACTTATACTGTAAGTATTTTTAACTACGGGGCACCTATTCTGATATTATGGGCCACAGTATGACCATTACTGTGCAACAAAGCTGGATTTTCATGACAGTTACACTGACATAAAATTGATTATCTTGTATATCTGCCTTGGCCATTGGATGGACACTCCAGGTTTTCGGTTCAGCCGTAGAAAGCTCATCATAAAAAAACTGTACTTTTACTGTACTCTATAACAACAACAAACTGTGTCAGTTTATCCACAAAAAAACAGTACCACCTCAGGCTTCTGACATCCTCTGTGCACTACTTTGTAGTTTGCCTCTTTTTGTTATCAAAGATGTATAAAGTGCTATAGAACATTATGCCATCTTCCCCCAAACTGTTGTTGCTCACTAATGGTCATCCTGTACCCTGTAATAATATAGTATATGCTTTCGTCAAATTCCTCCCAAATGCACTCAGAGGGTCATACATACCCAGTAATATTAGGGTTAGGTTTTCTATTAGGTTAGGTATTAGGGTTTTGGTAAATGACAATGGTATACGCGGGTATATGCATATATAAGCAGTGGTTTAATCAAGTAGTGCTTCAATAGTGAGGATACATGGTCCATCTGTTCGATGTATTTTAAAACGTGCCAAACTATTGTGGCACAAGCTGATGCATACTGTGATAATGATATTACATGATTAAAAAACTCAACAACATATAGTATATTTTTATAATACAGTAACATTGTTGAATGTTTATGCTACGACACAGGCCTGGTGCTGTATGAATCAGATAAGGAAGACACATTTCTATGTGCCTGTAAAGGATGCCACGTTGCTTCTCACATAAGAGTTTAGTTACATCAAGCAAACAGCTCTTCACTCCCTTCATCACAAACCCTCCCTGAGGACCTGCCATCAGACCACTTAAAGGTAACCAATGGGAATTAACTTTGGCAGCCATAGAAACAAGAGACTAATCCTTTTGCATGACACACTTAATCAATACCCATACTGCATAAATACAACAGCTGTCTTGCTTATATTTCTCAGCTCTCTGCGTCTTCCAGAGCAGTGACCACACTTTCATCTAACAACATATATAACAGATACAGATGTATTTTGATTACACGCAGAGAAACAAGGGCTTAACTTCTTTAATGGCACAGAAAAAATATGAATATGTTTAATGTATAAAATGTATCTGTATAGAAGGATAACTACAAACAGCTGACTGTTAAAGCCAGATTTAAAGCCTGATTGAAAAGCATCATAATTCCTACATCTGCTAGAGGGCTTTTTTTCACTTGAATGTACACATACAGTATGTTTTGGGGGGATTTGCTCAAATGACTGATGCTGTCATTTTTTGTGGGAGGACAGGACACGTTTTTCTCAAAGACAAATGGACATATCAGAAAGGAAATTGATCCCAGGTTACCAATCATGTGAAAAACAATCATAATGACTATTATTTGATTTGTTTTTGTAAAGCCTATCAATCTACATATAGGGCAATACTGAATCTAGTAAACTTTTTTTTTTTATTTGTATAAAATCAGCTGCTTGTCCTGCTGTCCAGCTGCAGAGCATTTATCCCTTTTTAATGTCTGTCTGTCTGTCTTAGGTTTCATTATATCACTCTACCATTATTTCTGTGGCTGAATGCACAGCTAGAATCCTGTAGCTGGTTTCACCAGTGCACACATTGTGCTACACAGCAGTTTTCACTGGGTCCCACTCCCAGGCCTTTTCATAAGTACTTTAATTCTGGAGTCTGTATCGTATTTTTGCATTATAAATCAGCCAGAAAAGGCTGAATGAATTATTTAGCAGGGCTACAGGAAATTCTAGTGGGGCTAAAGCCCCCTAAAATAGGTCTGTTGACACCGCTACTTGGCAAAAAGCATTAAGTGGTTTTCTTATGCTCTCTTTCCATGGTCAACAAATATTTCCTGCCTTTTGTTTTTAGAAACACATTCATGGCTTGATTTGAAAGGTGAGGAAAGTGAGATGGGACTGACTTCACTCAGATAATGCCTGAGCGTCTGGTCTGCTGATTATGAACTTTTTTGTGAAGAATGACTGACAGAAGCTTTGGCTTTCACACTACATGGCATGGTAGGGGAAGGGTAATGGGAGATTGTAGAATGAGAGACATGTTTGACAGGGGAAGGTCGGCATGTATGCTATTCTTGAAAGTGAGAGAGAGAGGGGGAAGAGTGAGCGAATAAGACAGAGAGATTAATGAGATATAAATCAAATCAGGTCACTTCTTGATAATGCCAGCAATCTTGCAACAGCTCCAAATATAAACCAGAATCCTTTACGGATTCCAGTGTGGGAGGGATACCCACCACATGCATCACACGCCTTCTCCTCTTTTCCTTCTCTCCTGCCTCACAGCATAAACATGCTGGACACACAATGACTGGTGCAATAAATAGATTGGATGGAGGTAGGCTGTGGTTATGGTCATATTTTGCAAGAGTTGTTTTGTCACTCTTTATTTTAACCACTATGTTAGGATTTCATGGGGTAAAGACAGGACACACCATCTTCCCCTTGAGCCAATGTCAGTGGCTGCTGTGTATCTGCTGAGACAGTTGTGTTAATATTTTGAAGCTGACAACAGTGCGTTACTCTGTATGACTCAACTGCTTTGCTTCTATTTGTAATTATTTTTTTAAATGCATTATTTGTTGTCGAGATGACACATTTTTTTCAGCCTTAGAATCTAATTGAAAATAATGTATGATTATTATCGCAATTATGCATAGATTGTCTCCACATGACAAAGGCTAAAATAGTAAAGATGATAAAAGACACTTTTATTAATTTGTCTGTATTCATAATCTCTTTTGTTTATTGGTCTTTCATTTATTTATTTATTTCTATAATACCCCACAAGTCATTTAGAGTCAGCAACATACTGATCATTTGTAATTAACTTTAAATCACCTCCTGCAGCACACTCCTAACAATATACTGTATATAAACAACATATATATTTATTTCTTGTATATCATTATATGCTACTGGGTATGATTTTATACATTGTGTGAGTGCTGCAGAATAAATATGGTTGTCTTTGCTGTGTCTCTTTTCTGTGTCTCCTTGCTGATATTATGCAAATATGACAAAGTGTAAACCACTTTCAATTTTGACTTTCACACTTATGAACATTTGTGTTAATTTTTCACTGCATGTGAAAGCGGTTTGACTGCTACCTTGTGCAACTGAGCTGTTTGTGTTATAATCTGGCAGTTAGTAAGTGATTAGTTCTTTTTTTCAGTATTTTTGCACTGCTGTTTTTATCTCAGAGGGGTTTCACAGCTGAATCAACATACTTAATATAGATCTGTCCAGTGTTAACAGTGTTATAACAGCATTACATCAACCTTTGCTAGCTACCACAGCCTAACCCTAACTGAAAGTGTCAGTATTGGCTTTACTGGAAAATTCTGATAGGCTGAAGTTATCTTACTCCATCACATATTTCCATCACATGTGTATCTTGTTGTACATTTTGTACAATGCAAAGTTATATCCTAAGTGCAATATTCAGTACTGTATGTATAGGCATTCTCTCAAATTGCATCATGTGCAGTAGTGTATGAATTGTGTGTACCCTGCTTTTCCACAGCTTAAGATACACATCAATACACTGATTTTAAGCCACTATTGAATAACATTTTCAGGAATGTTGAGAAGCAAAATAAACTAGATGGTCATACTGTAGCTCTTTTTCAGTGTCTTTTGTTTTAACCAGCCAAGTGTAACAGACAAGCCGGGTACTTTGAGTTGGTGCTAACTAGCCAAGTGAGACAAACTGACAGCTGCTCCCCAGCCCACAGCCTGACATCCTTCCACTCGCATTTTGTCTGTCTCATCCATAACAAGATGGTGAAATGAATTTCATTCATCTAACAAACACTGATTTAACCAGCAATCCCTGTGCATGAAACTCTATTAGGAAGTCACTGTAGGCCTACATATGAAGCAGCTCAGAGGCCTACCCTGTTTGCTTTGTCATTTCTGTGTAAATCAACTCAAATATGTTCACCGACAGAATGCATGTAAATAAAACATTCTTGAGTAAAGACATGAACCATTGCTATGCTTCAGAGATGCTGGACAAACATGCTAATCAATAAACAAGTGAATCCTTTTTTCCTGTACTATCTTTCTAAATCTGTTACCATAATGAAAAAAAAAAAAAACACAAACAAACAAAACACATTGAACACCACCAAGCTAATAACATAAATTAGTTTGACAATCCAAAGACAGATTACATAAAATAAACATAAATATTCAGTATGTATCACTTTAGCCCCATTTGGCAAGAAATTATTTCTCATAGTGCACAAAGTAATCAATCATTTTAATTCTGCTCAGACTGCATGTGTTACATCCCCTCTGTGCACAGTTTAAGTTCTGTATTTTAAGGGAGGGAGCAGAAAAGTTTTTTTTTACCAATTAAGTTTGTATCAATAAATGATTTTATGTGTAATGAGCTACACATATTGAACTAGTAACTAGTAGTGCTTGGGCACTGATCGGGCACAGTAAGGAGCACTGTTTTCTGCTCTACCATGTGTCTTTTGTGGTCTGCAGGCAATCTGGCATGCAGGGGGCTGGAATCATGGGTGGAGTTGAGCAAAAGCCCGTGCATCTACACTGCTTATTCCAAAAGGCAGCGTACAGCAAACACAAAGTCTGCACCCACACTAATGAGTGCCGGTTGTTCATCCTTAAGATTTCCCAGCATGCAAAATTAAGAACAACTGAGTCTTTCTGAGTGTTATTTTTTTGTCTCATTTCGGAGCTGTAGGTCACTGTTAAACTCACGGAACATGTTGTGGGTACATAGTTATGTTGATAATTACTTATGTTTACATATAAATGTCTAATTGTCAAACACTGTGATCTAAAGCGTTACTTTCTTGGATAGATGGTCATGGGATTTGGATGAAGGAGTAGGATGAAGCCTACTGACTTTGGTGACCTTTCCTCTAGGGCCATTCGTAAGTTTCTGCCTCCACAAGTTCTATCTGTGCTTCTTTATGCAACTGTACCTCTCTGTTCACAATGATGCATCCTTCTCTATTTTTAATGAGGCCATTTTTCGTGAAAAAGCTTTACTTGTGAGTCAACTTCCCAGTATCTGAGAAAGAGAGTGGTGTGTCACCAGAGCTTGATGAGGACAGTGTATCATTACCGCAGGGCATCACACTTGCTATTCAGGTGCTGGCCAGTTCTACACAGAGACAGAGCAATTGGTCTCCCCTCAGTCGGAGGATGACCCCCAGAGTGACACATTTTCCTGATAAATGAGCTGCAGTAATTTCAATTGGCCTCTTCGGACAGAAATGCCTCTTCGACCAAGAGCCTGTTTAAGGCCGCTGACCTTGAAAACACATGCGAGGATACATCTATCTGCATGAGCGTGTATACACACGCACCCAAGTATGTACACGCAAAAACATCTACAATTTTTTTTGTGCACAATGTTTTGATTATCTATTAATTCTGGTAAAAATCAGGGGTTTGTACACATAACAGCACAGATTTTCAACAGAAGGTGTGTATTTATGTGGGAGTGTCTGTGGCGTTTGCTTTTAGCACGTGCACATTTTCCCAAGCTATGTACGTGACAGCCTTCTTGTGTCACAGTGAGCAGCGTGTTGGCGGTGGTGGCTTGTGGGTGACAAGAGGTATAGATAAAATCATTCTTCACCCTGCGAACATTTCAGAGAGGCTGTGGGCAGAAAATGGCTGCTAACTACTCTTCAAGGATGTAGGATGAGGGAGTCTATCTGTAATACTGCTGTCACTCCAGTGTGTGGTTGAGGTCAGGGTTAGCATGCATCACTTTGAGTCTGACACAGCCACGCAGAGGTCATTCTGAGGCTGTGAACCCGGACATCCAGGCATCATGGTCTGTGATTGAGTTTGGGCTTGAGAGAACGTGTGAGATAGGAGGGAGACAGAGCACACTGATGATATCTACAAACCAGAGAAAACGCTGGAGGCTGCAGTTTCTGAAAATGTATTAAATTCTAGAGTCTTAATCTGTTGAGATTGAATGTGTAAATTAATTCAACAGGTGTTGAGTTTAATTCTTGTGCATTTATAATCATGTTGGACTGACACAATCCAGCAGGAGCCTAATGACTGATTAACAAAATCAATAACTGTTGTGGTTTTACGGTAAGACGTAGAGCGAAATACAGAATGAGTCAATGGGTTAAAAGAGCAGAACTAGATGTTTGGAGAAACATTAAACATCTGTTTTCCTTCTCTGAACATATGACTGATTGTTGACATGTTCAAGGACACATGCTTGTAATGTGTCGGTTGATTGATGTGTCGGTATACCTTTGTAACCCTGGTTGGACTGAAGGTCAGTTCTACAGAGGAACTGTTAAGAGAAGGCTGGCAGTAAGTAAAGCGATGAGTAAAGCCAAATAAGTCAAATAAAATATGTTGAATACATCTTATAATGTTGAGATTGAGAGTGGGGGGACCTCTGGTGGTTTGCAAACATGTCATTACAATAAAGAATTCTTTACAACTAAATTAGGTGATTCCAACAACTTCATTATCTGGATAGACCTGAATAGAAATCTGTGTATGAGGGGGAATTATTTAATAACTTAAGTAAGATAAATAAATAAATAAAACATGATATTTAACTTTGGCATTTTAGGCTCAGAGTTATATGGTGTGTGTGTGTTTATATGTGTGCGCCACTAAAAATGCCAATTAATAAACAGTGTGCATAGTCATGGTTTAAGAAGTTTTACTCACAATAGTATTTTTTCATGTTGCAAGATTGTGAAAGTGGTATTAAAAATACAACTTTTGTTTCTTCTATTAATTAGACACCCTAGAAAATAGCCTTTATGATAACTTGCAGCTCCTAATCTCTGAATGCTTAGAATGATTTCTGTTTCTAACCATAGTTTGAGATTAAACTGAACAGTCAAACTTGGACAAACAGGATGAGAAAGAAAAAGGAAAAATGTTTTTCTTTAATTAATGTCTGATCAGTTATACTAATAAACTGAAGCAGATTGATTTTAAATTGCTCAAAGGCAACTTTATTTAGTAATGCATGGAAGGGACAGTACTCATTTAAACTAACCACATCATCACTTTGTGCAGCTGTAGCATCGTACTACAGGGTATTTATAAATTAGCAAACTATCTCAGACTATCTTTGTCTTATTTTGTTTTAATCCATCGAATTGTTTTCTAATTAAATCACGTCAAGATTAAAGTAACAGTGAACCTCAGATTCAGAAAACACAGAGGGCTTCTGTGAGGAGGCGTAGTGTGACACTTGTCTTGTGATAAAGTGAGACTAATTACTCTGTTTTTGATTTAACACATCACCACACGTGAATACACACACTTGGGAAGATGTACAGTACCAGGCAAAAGTTTGGACACAACTTCCCCTTCACTCCAATAAGAAAGTGTGTCCAAACTTTTGACTGGTGCTGTATGTCACCAGCTATTTTTCTGAAATGTGTTGCCACAGGAAAAGGCTGCATTTCAGAGGAAATAAAAACGTGAATTGATTCCATTGCACCAATTCAATATCATATCCATGAAGAAACCCAATCTCCTGCCCCACTGGGATGGGTATAAAAGATGGATAAAATAAGAGAAACACCACATGAAAAGGAGCTTTGAAGTAAGTGAATCACAAAAGCAACTATCCATGCGAGTCATATCAAATAAGTTGAATGCCATTTAGCTTTCAAAGAGGTATGACAATCACCACTTTTATATGTGAGTTTTCAAAGCAACACAAGGGAACTAACAGAGTTTCAAAAAGGCCAGATAGTCAGAGCCTGATTTGCTGCATCGCCCGTAAAAACTCCAGAACTATTTACCATGGCAGGGATAATAGACTCAAAAATTATGACAACATATGGCGAACACAGACAAACAGCATCATCAGCCTCGAGGAGCGGTGGTTGCAAGCAAAAGGCGCCCTGACACTGCGACAGTAGTTCACACCAAAAGTAGAGCAGACGTGTAGTAGAAGTTACATGCATGAGTTGCAGAAGGGCTGTTCACACCAGAGGCATATTTCTATGTGCAGTCCAGCAGCCGTCTTTGAGAGGAAAAAAAAAAAAAAAAAAAGCCTGACACAAAGGTGAAATGTCTTGTGAAAATACACTGTTCTTATGATGTGAGCGGAGGTACCAGCACAGAAACACTGCTGAGAGT
Organism: Scomberomorus guttatus; assembly: GCA_038419695.1. Lineage (NCBI taxonomy): Eukaryota > Metazoa > Chordata > Actinopteri > Scombriformes > Scombridae > Scomberomorus > Scomberomorus guttatus. The sequence goes on along the minus strand of CM076453.1, from coordinate 13,785,949 downwards.
CATAAAGTCCTTCTTATTTTTCCACTTCAGTAACTTTACATCACACTTTCTTTCCATTTTCACCGCAGCCTCAATCATGCATCAAAGCCACCACATGTCATTTCTCATTCAGTACTGTGCTGAGATTGGGTTCAGCCTAAAAGACCTACCAGTCTATCCCCATCTATCCCAAAATATTTCTAAATACCTAATCCCTCAGCGACAGAGCTGCTGTTCATTGCTGTGATATTTCATAAGATTTTTGCCTCAGTAATCAATATGTTGCTTTTAAATTTAACAGTGTATTTTGGGGGAAAATCCATTGTACCCAGTAATGCCAAAAGTATTATATAGCTGGCTGTTCTATGGGCTGTATGGAAATGCTTTGCACCATACAGTATGTGGGTGACTGCATCTGCTCCATACAGTAACTGTGCCTGGTGTAAGCCGCAACATCAAATTACAGCTAAAAAATGCAAAACTATGTCCTCACCAATTAATCAACACAGTTCTGACACAGACTTAACACAAACCCTATGTTCTGGGTCTCACAGAGTTACCATATAAAACATGTACTTGTGAGTATTCTGGCCTTGGATAAAAAGTGCCCTTGTCATTCCGAAACAACTTATATCCAAGGCTAAGAGAGAAAGACACATACAGAGCAATAAAAAAGTGAAATAATCTATAGTTGTTGATAGATACTTTTTGTTCCTTCAGATAAATGGGTTTACATCCGGGAAAATGTCCCACAGTATAGCCACAATACCATTTCCACCTGTTAATCATGGTTGTGGATATGTAATGGTATGGTTAGTTATCTTGTGGGAGTCATTATGTTCAATAATTGCTCCGCATGATCATAAAACAGCCAAAGAATGTGAGGCTATTTTAAAGGACCCAGTAGACCCTACGGTGCAAATATTGTTCCCTCATAATGTCTCCATTTTCCAAAACAATTATTCCCCCAGACAAGTTGCTAAAAAACTCAAGCATGGTGCCACCAGATCTACAAATTATTCAGTCTTTATGGACTGAATAATAACATACTTGCAAAGGTTCCTCAAAGAACACGAGGCTTTCCCCATTAAAACATGCCAGTGCTTCTGTGATGACATTTCAAAAACACTGGGAGGCTTCAACTTCTTACATTGTGCACTGCCACTGGATATTATAGAGCAAATTTGGTCACTGCATGTGATTATTTCTAAGATGCACAATGTTACAATGAAAGTATTCAATACAGCCCATTACAATAAAATGGAAGGATGAAATAAGTAAGCAGTTCATTCATTCAGCCTTTCATTTACTTCACCTAATTCATCCTTTTTATGATCACAGGGCTGAAGGCTAATACCAGCAAACATGGAGGAAAAGACAGAGACACATGCTGATGATTTATAGTTCCCAATCCACCAGAATTAGACACCATTGGCCTGCACTGTATTCCCACTCTTTAAAGTCTCCCTCCACTCAAAAATGTGTTTTTCTTCTTGTTCAGTTGAATGTTTGCGCTTCACTGTGATATATGATACATGTGCAGAGTTTGACACTAGAAGGCTGTTTTCACGTTCATCTGCTGAAAGTGGAAAGTTTCTCTGTGCTCATTGAAAACCCAATTTTAAGGGGTGGGCCTATGATGGTTTGTGACATCATTAATACTTTGGAGCCAAGCCTGGTCCAATATTACACAAGTGTGATGTAGTAACTTGAAGCCTCCAGTGCACAAACACTGAGAATGGACTGTACATGGACCTACAGTGAAGTAGGAGACATCTTGTGTCCAACAGTTAAACTTTAGAAATGAAATATATATACATATTTATAGATTCTGGAATTTTTAAGGGAGAAGGAAGAGATTTAATTAAGGAATTAACAAGATAATTAAACTACTTTTGTGGAAAAACCATATCAGACACAAATTATTAATCAAAGTAGAGTATTTTATATACATCTTAAAACATGTCTGGAGGGGATCTTTAGGAAGTGTACAATCCATCGTTTTCTAAGAACATAAAGATAATTTATTTTAGCTGGCACAGTGAAATTGTTTCTTTATTTGCTGCTTATAATAGTCTTTCAAAAATAACTGAATATCATTAGTCCTCATGTAACATCATTTGAGTGCAGATTGGTCACATACATTATTTTTTTTTCTATTTCTTTCTTCCACTCTGCACGTATCTTTTTCACCTGAAAAAAAGAGGATAACAGGTTAGCTCCTGTCTTCTGTCAAATTGAGTTCTTACCTGCTAACTCAATCACAGTTCCAAGCGGTTCTGGTCATCCTCATGTTAACTTCCAATCCACCGTATAACGCCGGCCCTGAAAATACAAGAGACAATAAGAAACTGTAAGGATAATTTCAAATAGATTTACAGCGATATGTGGACACTGTTTAATGGGCTCAATGGAATACAGTCTATGAATAATGCACTGTTTTGGAAAGATTATGATGCATCTACTCAATTACCAAAAATGCAATTTTTTAAACCCCCAGGATAGAGTACATCTAATTCAAAATTCTCTTTACTGTTTCTAAATAATCATTGAGTCATCTTGTTAGTTTTCCTTTCAACCACCTCCTCAGCACTCTCTGCTGATGCTGATATTTTAGTACCGTTGAGAACCTCAATCTAACACGAGGGGCTTAGTATGTTACTGTAAGTCCAAAGAGCTCATTCCCCACGGACAAGGGGACAGTCAAAGCCATAAAACCTCACAAACACACCATACATGTATATCTTGCACACACAAAGATATGTATACGCAAGACAGAGGACAGGCCCTGAATGCTGAATAAATTATGGGGGACAAAAGCAAACGGAGATAAAACTCTCCGTCTCGCCTGCCATCCATTAGTGCGGTGCAGAAACAGTGAGTGCAAATAAGTGTGTTTGATCCACTGGATGTTTGTTTTAAGATAAGGGTTTTGTCGTCTCTGTCTCATTTATGCAGCATTGCCAGTAAGCACTGTTTCCACATTACAGTTGTATTACATCCAGATGACTGCCAGCTAATGGCCGTAAACCACTGCGAACAGATCTGCACACATCTAATGTGCATCAGATGACAACATAGAATAGAAGAGTTAGAATGGAACAGATCTGCCAGAGCTGTTTCTAAGACTTTTGAAACAAGTCAAACAATTTTCAAATCAATCCTGACTAGTTCAAGTCAAAAGTCTTCATAAGCAAATTTCAACTCAGTTGCAAGTCTTCCATGCTGAAGACATGCTGAATACTGATGACTGAAATTCCTGTGTTAATAATGTTTATTAAAAAGCTGAGCTCTTGCAATGCATATGCCCCCGACTTAAATGTTTTTGCTTTCAAGTTTTTAGAGAGTCATGTCTCAAGTGAGTCAAGTCTCAAGTCCTCATTTTTGTGGCGGTGTCTACACAGCCTGCGTAGTGAAAGAAATATGTTAGCAGAGCAACAGCAGCAGCAACTTCACTCCTCTGTCTGTCTCTACATAGGTTCCATTCAGGCACAATATTAAGTGTTGGTCACCCACATTTTGGCAGCACTCAGAACACAATCACTGTAATTAGTGACTTAGTCGCGGTTACATGCATGTAGCAGAAACATGAGCCGCTACACAGCCTGCGTGCACAGCTGTGTTAATTATATAAAACAGAAGTTCCATCAGGCATGCGTGAGATGAATAACTGAAAAATGTGTCTGAAACTCCTCCTGTGCAGACAAGCCTTTATTTTCAACAAAATCCCATATAAAAGACTCTCGTCTCTCAATACTTTCCAACACCCCAGCCTGTCTGTGGCACAGTGCCTGAAGCTCATTTGTTCCAACTGAAGATGTCAATTTTTAAAAACAGCAAACTAACATAATAGTTTTATTTTGAGAAAAGGCTAAATCATTTCCTAAAACGAAGGTTATGATATTGTAACTCTAGTTCTATAAGCACAGGCGGGGCCCTCTACTGGGCGCTGTGTAATAATCTCTTCGATTCACACACACGCAATTGCCCACTGAAATTTACATGTACGCAGCCGGCCAATCAGGACGCGCCTATCAATTGCGTGTTTTGCACACTATAAAAGCAGCGTCTCACCGCTGCTCACTATCCAAAACCACTTCAGCGGATGGCGTACGAGCAAAGGTGGGTTGAGCTGGGCCGTAGAATCCTTCATGGATCCGGCTGACCGGTTTTGGCACGATGGGGGAGATGCCCATCGGCGGCAGCGATGAGACCGGGGCATGATGGGCAGGAACAAGCTTGTAGTGGCGACTCCATCCGCGGAGAGGTAAGATCAGTGAGCTGATTTCACCTTCGCTGAAGAAAAGAGGATAGTGAGCAGCAGTGAGATGCTGCTTTTATAGTGTGCGAGACACACGTACCCATAGAGTCCAGAAAAGGGCGGAGCCTGTGTGAGTGGGGTGATGTAGTTTTTCACAGATGTTAATAAATAAATAGTGCATTTGTTGAGGACTATTATCCAGCATAGATTTTAAGCTCTAGTGAGTATTTAAGGCAGCAGGATGGTGTATGTAGGATTGACTCAGAATAAACTAGTCTTCATCACAATGAATTAACATGTCACCCAGTGCAAGAATGTGGCTCATTGATGTGCTTCTCTATAGTTTTTGGACAACAATAACGATCTATGTCTAAGACAAATAAGCTATATTAGGCATTAGCTACTGTACACAGACAATACTTATTAATTCACTGTTGACTTATCCTCCTGACTCGAGTCCAAGTCTCAAGTCTGCAGCTCTGAGTTCTGCTACTACAGTATACATACATGGACATATCATAATAAGATGACAATAATAACACAATTGCTCAAAACCTGTATACATTGCAAAGACTATGTAATGTAGGGTATACATATGTGTAAAAATTAATCATCACAACAATGCAGCACAGCAAGTTGAGGAAAAAAAACTATCCATTGCTCTGGAGCAGAAACATCACTAAGAATGACAAATTATGCCCACAAAGTGGATGATGGCGATGATGGATATGGGTTTTGCCGTTGTAATCATTATCATTGTTGTTATTATCAACAACATCAATATTGTACCCCACACACACACACACACACACACACACACACACACACACACACACACACACACACACACACACACACACACACACACACACACACACACACACACTCAAAACACCCTCTGGCTTTCCTCCTTCTTTGACAAAACACTACATCATTGCATTTTCCAAAGCATGTTTCCAGTCAGTGTTTTAGAATGTGTCCAAAAGATGTATGTTCTCTTTAATTAATAAGAAAGAGCCATACTCAGAACTTAAACATACACACAGTCTGGCCTGTCACAGTTGCTCCTTGAGGGATTGTTGGGTCTTTCAAGGATAAAAAAAGAGATGAGAGAAAGTTTGTATCTGTGCAGTTTTTTGGTATTTAACTGCATGTTAGACCACAGCTTTGATCATGTACTATAATACTTTTTTTTTATCAGAGTAAACCTCCAAACATTGCAATTTACAACTTTTCAAATAAAAAATATCACTTTAAAAAAATGTCATTATATCCAGTGTTTTCATCTTGATAAAAAGTATCCCTATTTACACAAAATAATGTGCCTGACCACGCAACTGAACACAGACGAAAGAACATGTGCCATTCACTCCCGATGAGGAAAAAAAAACAAAACAGCAAGGTAATATCACTGCATATACTGTTAAACTGCATCAACCGACATATGACTTTCATAAGCATTTCACTGACACTGTCACTGATTTTAGAAAGTCTTACCCAGTGCAGACATACAGTGAATTGGTCACTGGAGCAGATAGAGGTGGACTCACTTTATCTGAAAACTATGAATCTCAAACATTTACCTGCAATAGTTAAACTATATTTTTTTTAAATATTGTCACGGATCAGAAACAGTGTGGCAGCAATTACATTTCAAGAAACATTTTATTGTCACCAAATGGATGATAGGGCAGCATTTATTGTCTCATCACATCACTTCAACATCAGTCAGTCCTATAAATTTCTAGTCGTATCTTTACAGATCTGCAAGATATCAAAGTTCTACTCTGTCCTTTTTTATTCTTTCTTTATCTCCCATGAACTCACAGAGATAAAGTCCCTCTGTCCAAGAATAGTAGTCCAACAAATCAAGACTAATGTCAGTGCCTTCTGCTCCAGATCCCCAGCATATTTTGACCCGCAGGTCACACTACATCACCCGCTGGAAATGACCAGAAATGCATGTCAGGTTGAATCAATTGGCTGCACAGCCACTCGTTCAATTAAGATCTTGGGTGGGGGTGGTCAGTGTGGTTTGCAGTGTGGTGAGTACAGGCTCCCAAAGGAGCAGTAAGTGCTGAAATCAGCTCAGCTGCGCCTGTCATTTGTCATTATCTAATGGTAAATCCATCTGTGTCTGGTAGAGGGCTCTCGCAAGGCTAAATCACTAAGTGACCAGAGAGTAAGGAAAAGAAGGAAAAGAAGGAAAAGAAGGGTAGATAGATAGATGCTTATGTTAAAATATACACTCATATTGTTAAAAGACTACATAATGGCTCTATTTCATCTGATTTTGCTGGCAAAGGCAGAAAGATCATATCAAGAAGTTTCAAAAGATCCATGAAATCTCTAAGGTTTGCTTTGACATGACGCAAATGCACACTAGGATTCCAATCCATATTTTTCCATTAAAAAAAGTCTAAGGAAGGCGATGGTGACGAGATAAAATAAATTAACGGACTTTAAACTAGGAATTAAGACGGAATACAATTATCTGGAACAAAGAATGCAATTTTGTAATTCTCTCAATTACATGATCTGTGACTTAATTAAATTAGAATGTGGCTAAATCAGTACTTTTAGATTTTAATTAATACACGTCTCAGCTATGTAAACCATTTGTCAGTAGACAATATGAGAGCTTACAGGCTTTTCTAGCATATTGTGTTTATCTCTGTGTGCATGTATGTGTGCGTGAATGTGTGTGCGTTTGTACAGGAAAGCCTGTGTCTGTATTGTATAATGTTTTACTGTCAATAATCACTGCCAGTGACAACCAGACTTTCTTGAAATACAGACAAATATGTCAAAATATTGTGTCCCTTAGCCAAAGTGATTCAAAAAGCAATAGATATCGTTGCCAAGTTTCCTGTTTCGTAATTGGCAAACTGGTGCAGGATGAGGTCTGTTTATCTAAATATGATGGCTCTGTGTTCTTCTTTTCAGAATGACACAAAACATGGCTATGTACAAGTCCGGTGGAAGTGAAATTGCTGAAGGGCTGAAGGATAAAATCAAAGCATGATACAACACAGACTGCAGCATGTATATAGCCATGCCCAACACATTGTGCTTGTCATACATTTCTGTCAACACGTTTGATTTAAATATACTTTTTGCAGACCTCGGTGAGCACCACAACTTAAAATTCTGCTGCACCAAAAGGATGCCACAGAGAAACATTGCAGAGTGGAATTAATGCAATCAGGGGAGATATGGAATTAATATGTCTGATTAAGTGCCTGACTGAATTAGTATTTGGAGTCTAAAGAGATTTCAAGCAGAAGGGAGGGATGAGGTTATGTTCTGGAGAGAGGAAGAAAGGCTGACTGATTGGGCTGTACAGGAAAACAATAATAAAGAAGAAGGGGAGGAACAAAGGCATGACTGTGATATGAAGCATTTTACGATGCACAGAACATCCCTTTGGATCCTGGGTTCACTCAGGCCAGTCTTGTCTCTCCGATTATTTATTTTTGACGCGGAAATGTCCCTTCTACTCATCTGTGAAATGGATTCATAGTCACCCTCCTGTCCAATGTTTTCACCAGCTGTCAGTTTTTCATGATGGGAGAGGTAACTGGTTTGGCCCATTAAAAAAAGGCCTTGAAAGCATTGTGATCTGTTTTCAGAAAAGACCCTGTCATTAGGGATGAGGGAGCTACATGAAGATGCTTACTTGGATAATAAGACATTGAGGATGACACATAGAGAGAAACACCCAGACGGAGGCAAATATGGAAACAATACCAACAATCAAAAGGCAGAGGGAAAAGTCAGGCAAAAGGTAGTTTGAGGAGAAACAGGGAAGATGAAAGACATGGAGTGCATGGTTAGCCCCAGAGAGAGAGAGAGAGAGAGAGAGAGAGAGAGAGAGAGAGAGAGAGAGAGAGAGAGAGAGGAGTAAATTGCCAATATGAAATCTCTTCCTCTAAATGTCTGACTCTCATATGAAAGGCTGGCAGAAACCTCTGAAGAAAAATGCATGAGAACGGATGTCCTGCTGCCACAGAGTGATATGGGAGGCATAACACTCTAAGCCAATAAGCATATGTGATGCACATCACTGACAAAGCAACCTGGTATAGTACAATAAGAAGGCGCATGTGCAGTTTGAAACTAAAATTGACTCAGCTTATGTTTCTTGCTTATTAATAAATGTCACAATTCAAGATAAAGAAAAAAAAAAGACATGGTCATTTTTTTAAGGCAAAAAATAAAAGTAAGGTAAGGCTGAGAAATGACAACCTGAGTGGAAGAAAAGGAGAATACAAATTAAGAAAAGTGGCATATAGAAATCATTGGCCAGATGAGTGTGATATGTCAGCAAAGAAGGTGAGAGACTTGTGGGGGGGAGGGAAGAGGACTGAGGAAGGTAGTAGATTTTTTTTTTTTTGATTACCGTTCATATCATTTCTCTGTGTGATGGACATCATGGTGAGTCACTGGGTGTGTTTGTCTCTAGTAGAAGATGAGAGCAGCAGCTGAAGTGGCTAGCATGCTGCACCATCAAAGAAACATGCAACTGACAAATTAGAGAGATATTCTCTCATTTTCCCCTTCAGTTCTTTCCTCAGATGTTACTCATTTGGACTTTCTTCCAGGAATTAAATAGGAGCATCAATTGGCAAGAGCTGACTACTTGGTACAGTCACATTAAGCTGTTTTATGATGAAATGCCTGTATCTAACTATAGCTATAAAACCAGCTTTGAAAATCTGGATCATTAAGTGTTTAAGCAGTAAAGAGTGTGCAGACTAAACTGTATAAAATATTTAATAGTTTGTTGTGTCAGCACAAGCATTGTCTCTTCGGTTTGATTTTTTTGCCCTGCTATCCACAAGACCTACACATGTTAATGTTGGTTAGTCAATCAGTTGGTCCAATATCTAGACAACTACTGGTTAGATGAGATTTAATATGGATATTCGTGGTCCCCAGGGAATGATTTTGTTGACCCTCTTAACCTTCTGTCTAGCTCTACTGTCCAGTCAAAATTAGATGTGGATCTTCACAGAGCCAAAAGGATGTAACCTGATACTTTTGGTGACCCTATGACCTTTCCTCTAGTGTCAACATCAGGGCACATTCAGCCCACCCCAGAGGATAAACCATTCCCATTTTTGGACACTTCATAATGTTTGATGTCGCGCTACAATCTGGTCAAACTGTCAACTTCAGAAACAAGATATTTAAAACGAATCATTATAATGTAATCTGCAGCGGATCATTTCGGCCCCCTTAGCATTAATTTTGTTCTCAGGTCTCAGACTTCCTGAATAAATAAAGCTTAATCAAGCAGATATTTGTATATTGTGCTCAGAAAATATCAAATCTTAATGGGCTGATTGCAACATTTACTTACATTTACACTACTTGCATATTTGTGCTCCCCACAGGATGAAACCTTTTGATTTGTGACCTCATGGCCTTTCCTGTTGTGCCACCCTGAGCAAATGTTAACTTTGCAAATAAGAAATCTCATAATAAATGAGGCACATTGCAACTAATTTTGCTAAATATATTCATAATTCAGGGGAGATAAACCTATTTGGTTGTAATGACCCCACAGCTACCATCAGTAGAAGCTTTACATTACATTTTTTTCCTTTATGGTGTAATAAGTATTACATACTCTGGAGACAGCTGCAGGGTTTGAGACTGAAGTGTTGTTTGTTTTAAGTGTGCATGTGTGTGTACATTTGTTTCTACACATTGTATCTGTATGTGTGCTTCAAAGCCATGTTTTGTTTTTGTTTTTTTTTTACAATAAATGCCATCATTTTGCTCTGAGAAATCTATCCTCCCACTTATTTTCAGCCTCACACGGGAGAACCCAGTATAACAACCTCTTAGTGCATGCATGTCTGTTTCCACATACAAAAGACAATTCTTCTACCAGCTCTGAAAATGCCTGTGGACACATTTCACAGTGATGTGCAAAATCACACAAAAGACTTGTCATCAGGCTACCATGCAAGAGAATGATCATACAGGAGTATAGTCATTCCCTGTTGGGCTCAATGCTAGGGATCTTAAACGGATTTACAGATACAGATCGACGGATACGATACAGGACTAAGCAGAGCATTCATGACAGGTATCAGGAGTTAAAGTTGATAGTAGAATTAAGAAAGGAAATGCTGACATGCTACCAAAAAAAGCTAATATGAAGGCCAGATTATAATGCAGGACATCATCATGCTACAGGAAGAGAGAGGAAGTGAGCATGTGTATTATATGTTAATGCATGTCTTCCCAGAGACAAGTTACCAAACCACTGCGATAACTACACAAGTAGCCATGTAGAAAAGGAAAATGTTCACACACTGTTTTGTGCCAGTAATCATAACACAAGTAATAATGATAAATGGATTATTTGTGAATAATCAATTCATTTTGAATTTGTATAAAAAGGGGCAATCACAACCAGACACACACACACATGCGAGACATCCTTTCCTCTGCTCAGCTTTTTGCATGAAAGCCCAGGGAAAAGCATCAGATAGCAGGGAGCACTCGTCATGCACAATCGGCCACGAGTCTCTCTCGAAGAGGCCATCAGCCTTGCAGCGCTTTCCAGAACAATCTCGCGCCAGACTAGCCTTTAGCTTCAATGCCTGGCAGCACCAGCTGCTATGCTCTGCCAGTCGTGCTTGCACAGGGAGCCAATGCTCCATTGCGGAAAAGATAAGTAAATGTTACTTATTCCTTGTACAAAAGCAGTATTGTACTATGTAGCTTGACACAGGCAGATAACACAGGCATGTAGCAGACAGTACTCAGAGGGCGGAGGTAGAGTGATACATCTCGATGCATGTGTTTGAGCTAAAATATGGTTAAAATAATGTACATCTACATCTACAGTACATATGGACAGATTGTACATGTGACAGTGTGTGAAAAAAGATTGAGTTAAAGTGGGAAGACAGAGAAATAACTACATGGAAAGTGAACACTGCTCTTGGGAAAGCTCGCTTTCTCTCTCAGAGGAGAGGGAGGCCGTCTGAAGAGGTTATTTATTTTTCATCTGGAGATGGAAACTGAAGAGTGGTGGGGAGAGCCCCAGTGGAATTACTGACTGGAGATGTGCCCTCCTGGAGCTACTGTCTCTCTCTTCTCTCTCTTTCTCCCACTCCCGCTCACTTTCCATCTCCCACCTTTCTGATCTACACCGGAAAGCTGCCACTGTCTCTCTGGGAGAAGGGAGGAGAGGAGAAGAAAGAGGAGAAGCTCATTCTCAATGCCATCTTTGCCTGCTTTACAGTCAAACTCTATTCACCCCGCACTCTTGTGGTCTGCAGAGCTCTGTTTGGCTTTGCTCAGCTCTAACTGCACTGAACAAGCTGAGCAGAGTTGCTCTCCAGGCTCCTCCCAGGCTTGTCTGTCTCTACGTGGGAAGCATAGCTTCTTATCCCAGCCCTCCTCATTAACAGCATTCCCATCACACTCCAGAGTCATTAAAAGAGCCACTTGTCCTCCCCCATCCCCTCTGGTGTTTTCCTTTCATCGTTCCATTTCTCTGTTCAGATGAACCGGCGGTGTGAATGTCTTGGCTGACACCTTTACTCCACCAGGACCAGAGTGAATTATTGGGAGGCAGAGTAGTGGGGCTACATAAGCTTTGTAAAGCAGCCTCTCCATGGCCTGTTCCAGGGATTCGTGTGTTGTCATGGGAGCCCATGAAAGGCTGCCTTTCTGCTCCTTATTTTTCTTAATGAACAAAGGTGTCAAATGCATCCTTACATTCAGGTCATTTGGGAGGTTCCCCATAGCTGCAAAAAGTCAAGATACTAAAAATAAGAGTGCTGCAGAAAGTATGCAAGGGAGCTCATACTTTCAGACCGATGAGGCAGCCCCTTCCCCTTTCTACCATCTAGGGAGGGATCCAGGCCTCGTGTCAGTACAGGTTTTCAGCAAGAACATAATTAAGATGACATTGTTGCTACAGTAAAGTGCTCCTCAGCAGCAAAGCTCCTCTGTAAGAATTCTCACCTGGTGAGAGCGTGGTACCCCAGGAGTTTGCCATTTCCACATGACTTTCTTCCACAGTCTGACTGCCATGCTACAATACAAACATGCTCTGCTCTCTTATTTTATAAGATGAATAAAAAAAAATCCGGAAGAGGAATGGTGAACCATCACATGCTTTACATTTCTATGGAGGGAGACAGAAATGGAGTGAGAGAAGGGTGGGGGGGGGCTAATAGAGGACCTGCTGCAAGAGCAGAGTGGGGTTTGTACTGAGACACACTCTTCATTATTCCTCAAATAGAAACAAGTCCAGTCTCTGCTAATCTCCCTCACAACAGTAACAAGAAAATGGACTCTGCTTTCGCCGCCTCTCAAAGCCACAAGCTAACAATGGATGTAGAAGAAATCAAATTTGCACCCCCCACGCGATAACCTCCTTTTTTTTTTTTCATCTTCTTCTTTTGCCTGTCCCTCCCTACGCCTTCCTCCCTCCCCGCTATCTTCCTCGGCACTCCATCCCCCGCCTAGTTAACTTCATTGGTTGGAGAGGAAGAATGCTGAGGATGCAGGACTAAGGAGAAACCAGCATCAATTAGACTCTAAAGTGCACTTTATTTTTTTGTCCCCTCATGCCAAATTAAATTACACCATAAATAAAAAAGCGCAATGGAAAAGCAATGAACTTTAATTATGGAAGCAGAACCTCAGCATGGGTCATTGCTCACTACACTCTAGTTCACTGTATGCTTCCACGCTGCACATGTGCTGGCTTGGGGCCACTGTTTTCAGCGAGGTAGATTTCACAGTATCACTTTCAATGGTGATAACTTACCTGGTCTGATATCACAGTTTTGTACATCCCCTGCTCCCCTTGACATGGTCCAACAAATCAAAACAATAGTATTCACGTAAACAGTCTGTATTTGTCAACATCACTGCAAACAGCCTCTAATTACGCACAATATACACAGAGAAAATCATAATTTTTCAATAAAGTCTATTTTGTTAGAAGGGCATTACATGTTAATTTAACAATGTATGAGGTTATAAAAAGCTGGTCACACTTGTTAAAAGTGTCTTTATTGTTGCTTTTTTTTCTCGTGGTTAGCGTACACACTGCATGTAACAGAGGAGATCAAATTGCTTTGATAATTCAGCTGAGAACACTAGAGACACAGTGGGAAACAAATTAAACATGATAACTAAGACTGTGCTTCCTCCCATGTGGATTAGATAGATGGGGTAATGTGTGTGTCTGAGAGCGAGACACAGAGAGGGAACAGGAGGTGTGAGACAGCAGCTGTGATTCCCCTCTACTTCTTTTTTGGGAGGGCTGCCAGGTCAGATGGCATGGCAATACATGACCTGTGTAAAATGCTACTACCATTAGCTGATATGTTATCTTTGTATTTTAAGTGCACAGACTAAATTTCAACCTGCGCTAAAAAATATGTAGATAGTCTGGATGGAATGCCAAAAGCAATCTTTCATTTAAATCTACTTTTTTTTTTTTTTTTTACCTGCCACAGTACAGCGGCAATACAGTACTGAGCAAACCTGAAGAAATAAAATGGCTGAGGGCATCACTTGACTAAAAAAGGCATTGTATTACTTAATAAGTAAACAGAAAAAAACCCAACACAAATAAAACCCCTAAGATTATTAGATATTCTGTTGTATATATAGCTAGTCTGATATCACAAGATTGTACAAAGATTATCAAAGTACACGCAATGGTTAAAGTTATTTGGCTTCATCAACATGGAGCGCTTGAGGATATCGAGGATATCAAGGACATCAAGCAAAATAAGAGCGAAAGAATTTAAGAGGGTGTGAGATGAGAGGATAAAATAGGCCATCAGTCTAGTGTTGTAGGTCAACAGATAAGCCTGCTGAAATATTCTTGTTTACATGCTGCTTCCACACGTGGATATTGAAGATTTTTATTTTCTAATTGAGATTAAACAAACTTTACTTATGAATTACTCTATTCGGGCACTAGAAGGGGTGGACAACAGAAATAGCTTACAATGCAGTTTAATAAAGACACAACAGTTCCTTAAAGTTACAAAACCCTTGTTGTCATGGCAACAGTAAACACCACGATGTCCCGACTCACAGTTGGAAACGGGAAGCGAACAGCGGCCTCCTGCAGCTAAGTCCACTTTTTACCATATAAATATCTAACCATCCACCCAACCCGCCTCCTCCTCCTAATAAGGAAAATTGTCACCTTATATTGACGGCTGCTAGATGGCATAAATGTAATAATAGGTTGTTTTTGCCGGCTGAATTTTAGACCTATACTGTTGCTTTTCTTGTGAGCATGGGCTGGTCTGAGACATGCTGCGATTGAAGCTCACAGTCACAAAAAAAACTATTTCAAGAGGATATGAATCAACTAATGCAGCCCCCTTACACATTCTTATACACACGCACCACCTCTGATTCCCTTGCCGAAATAGGCCTGTTATACAATTGAGTTATGGTGAATCATTATTCGTTGGTGTTGTCTCTCGGTAGCTTACATAACCAGGATTTAATAATAGAACAAGTGCACGAATACTCACCCACAATACTACCGGTGCTCCCTGACCAAGAAAAGGTACTCAGGTTTGTAGCTCTATTTTGAGAATGAGTCAGGCAGAGAGCCATAGAGAGAGAGAGAGAGAAAGAGAGAGAGAGAGAGAGAGAGAGAAAGTGGAGAGATGAAATGAACCGAGGAAGTACATTTCCCCTGCCACATGCCTGCCGTTCACCCTGCAGAGTCACGGGCATCTTAGCCTCTGCGGTTTTACAGATGCAGAAATGTCTTGAGGGCTTGTGCAATTTAATTTGGCATCAAAAAGCATGGATCAGAACGGCAGAGTACACAGCTTTGTTTCAGATTTGCTCACGAGACAGGGTGCTGCTTCGGTTTGAACTTGAACACATATCCCATTACAGATGATGCTGGAGCACTCAGCGCTACGAGCTGTACACAGCACTCAGAACTGTGTTTGTGCCGAAACATCGCCACAGAGTATGACTTCAGCCAGTAATGAGTCCTTACATACTGCATGTGTAAAGACACCCGACAGAAATACACATACGACCACACAGACGCACTCACAATATAACTATGTGACTGGTTTAGAAATGGACAGAGGAGCTTTATACATTCTGGTGCGCTTTCAGATCTCTGCACAAATAAGCTCACTCTGTTAAAACACATTAATTATTTGCATGTCTTGACCTTCTTTCAAAAATACAAGTGCTATAAAATGTAATATGATTGAAAATTCAAAGTGTGTATTTTTATATAGTGCTACTGGCGAATTTGGCAACCCTAAACCTTCTCTCCTGACAAATTACTGGCAGACAAATTACAGAGCTTCAGCTGGAGATGAACAAAAGCCTGACTGAGGGACACGCTCAGCTGGCAGACATTTAACTTTAGCAGGAGACCTCGGGAGTATGTGTGTGTGTGTGTGTGTGTGTGTGTGTGAGACAGAGAGAGTGACTTCATGTTAGCAGTCACATCACATCACAGTTTGCAACCACATTTATTAAGAGAGTCACCATGCAGACTAATTTGGACATGGAGCAGACTAAACGATTACTGGCAACCACTGATTTCATGTGAGGGCATCAGAGGACTTTAATGGTTATTGCCCTTGTGCATCACTATACTCTGTGTATTTTTTTTTTGTTTATTAATGAAGATTTAAATTATTTTATTCATGTCCTGCATGTGTAGGCACTGGTGAATAATGCACACTATATGCACATGTGTGATTACGTGCGTGTAGACGTGTGTAATCAGTTCCTTTGTGGGTGTGCATGTGCATATCTCTGTGTGGTTACATGAAGGGAATTGCATGTCAGTATGTTGTATGTACTCTATGTGTGTGGGGGTGTTTTATTTATCTTTCTATTTGAGGATACAGTCCTTTGAGAGACTCATAGCAAATTCTATTGTAAACCCCGAGCTACTGAGGGACTGCAAGAGCCAAAGCCATCCGTCAGAGTTGGACATATCCCCCATATGCAAACAAATGAATTAGAGCATTCGCCTCCCACCGGTGCCCACGACACAACAGAGCGAAATAGGGTGCAAGGATGTCGGGAGAGGTGAAGGAATGCCATATAATAAGATGAAGATTAGAAACCCCTCTTGTGGTGCCAAAGGAAAGGACAGGCAAATACAAGGATAAATGAGGAATAAGGTCAAGTGAATTGGTTCTGGGAAAAAAAAAAAAAATTAGAGGAAGCCAAGACAAAGCCTTAAAACTCTTCACCTCTTTTGAAGTGTATAGTGCTGAAGACAGTGTGGCAGTAAGATCTGTGGTTATCCTTTAAAGCGTCTGTAATCACTGGAAGTGGGTGCACAAGAACCCCACTGCACACAACTGTGTGTCACTTTTGCAGCACTCTGGTGCTGTCGTCCTCTAGGAATGATTAACCCAGAAGAGCTTAATATAGAAAGAGAGGAAGAAATAGATAGGAGAGAAGGATGAGAAGGAAAGAGAGAGAGAGAGAGAGAGAGGAGGCATAGAGGACATTATTGTATTCCATGGAGAGTCTACTCTTTACCTCTGCACATCAAACCATGTTCACCACCGTTTAGCAATCTGTCTGCTAATTAATCACGCACTGTAATCAGTCAGAGGCACTGGAAAACGGCGTGTGTGCATGTGCGTGCAACTGCGGTTGCTATCATGTGTGTTGGGAAACAGGTACATGCTGAAAATCAAAGAGGCACATTGCATGTTATTTGCTGCTGCGGTGTTTCTGTCTGTAGCTACGCTGCTCATACAATCAGGCTTTGACATTTAGAATATGCAGCTAATTTTAGTTTAAGTTTCTGTATTGTTGCTTCTCCCCTGTTCAGCAACACACAGTACAGCCACTTCATGTTTCATTATATGTTTTTTTTTTGTTTCATCACCTATGTAGTATCTTGTGTTGATGACTCACTCCTGGATAACTGTGTCTATTGTGAGTGTTTTAGTCTCAGAAATTAGAGCAATGAACAATGGACATTGTATCCCCTGATTCTGGCAAAGTATATAATCTACTAGGTGAAAATGAGTGCAGTATTCATTATGTTGATCTCCAGAGCAGTGATATATCTGTGATTGGAGATGGATTGACTGAATTGCCATCAGGGCGAGCAATCATGTCTGCAGCTATTCTGGCTAATAGTGACATGGTGGTGGCAGCAAGGGTGGGCTGGGTTAGCATCCGACACAGAACACCAGCCAAGCCTGCTAGCTCACATGCAGCCATCAGCGCTAATCTCCCGCTATGTGCTAACAATAGCGCTGATGTGCTTGCTTTCTGGAGGAGCTTTGCTCCCCCCAAGCCTGCCTTGTTTGTGTGATGCCCCAGCAGCCAGCCGTCTTTAGCTTTCCCATTACCGGGGGAACAGTGGAGCTGAAATCAGCCGGGGTATTGTTGCTCCCCTGGAACGGCTGTTTGATTGAAGGCACACAGGTTACCGGATTCAGCATCACATGAGCTGAGAAATGTGGAGGATGTGGATAAACACTTCTCTAAACCAATTACTTCGTATAAAGCACATTGAGATTAGTGAAAGAGAAAAATGTGAAGCAGGATAGTGGGAGGAAGATGGGAGAGGAAGATGCAGTACTTAGTGTTTAACAGAGTGGAGAGGATGAGAGAGTTTGGAGAGAGAGAGAGAGAGAGATAGAGAGAGAGAGAGTGAGAGTGAAGAGACTACAGGATCCAGACAAAGCAACAGGGACACTTTTCAGAATAATCAGAGTCAGCAGAAAACCAACTACAGACTTGAATATTTTGAATTTAATTATACAGATTTGAATTATACGATGCAACAACTGCTATTGTGTTTGTCTGTGTTGAGAAAAACACACATAGTGATGGTGATACATGTGGAAACAGATTCTTTTTAAACCTTTACTACCAGTACAACAGTCACTGAGCAGCAGTGTACCTCAAATGACAAAAGCTACTGAAGGACAAGGCTCCTTGTTTTCAGTTTTTAATGATTTCTAAAAAGAAGTTGAGTTTTCCAAATATTATATATCCAAATATTGTTTTTCACCACAGTTCACAGTATAGACTTCTTGGTTACATAATCTAATGTGTTGGTAAGATTGGGCTGTAATGTGTTTTTGAAACACATATCTCTGCATAGTGTATTATGCACAGTGTTGGCCTTATTACTCATATTGTAGTACAGTACTAATTACCAGTATTGGTTGCTTATTAAAGCGAAAATATTAAACATAATTTATAGCTTGACTTGATAATTGATTGTAGAGGTCATTTGTTTTGCCACTTGTTATGCCACTATATTGCCTTTCCAATACATATCCTCATTCACCTTCACTAATAGGGGTAATAAATGTGTATGTATTAATAGTACTCTACTGTATATGTATACTAGCCAGGATATGATCTCTGTTTTTCTCAGTCCAACACCCTGTATTTTCTTTCATATTTATAAGCATATGTGGTCTAGCATATTTCGTAAGGTCTTTAAATCCTGTAACAGCCCATGGGCATTAAGCTTAAAACATGGCAAATTACATTGAACCTCAGCTGCACTGAAAAGGGGAGGGCTCCCCCCACGGTATGTCAAAGTGTAATCCTCCATTTTAACACACTCCCTCAAGCTTTCTTTATTTGTCTGTCTGTATTTTCTCTTCCTGCACCTAGAGGTTATTTAAAGACATAAAATGTGGGTAACGTCTGAGATGTGGTGGCTTCTGCAAATTTCATCTTAGCATTCTACAAATGGCAACCAAACTGTCATTCAAAACACTTGTTTACAGTAAAGTCCAGAGGCAGGAGCGTCATTATGCAGACACCTCCTTGATTAAGGAGAGAGAGAGAGAGAGAGAGAGAGAGAGAGGAGAGAGAGAGATGAGAGAGAGAGGAGAGAGAGAGAGAGAGAGAGAGAGAGAGAGAGAGAGAGAGAGAGAGAGAGAGAGAGAGAGAGAGAGGTTTCCCAATCCCGCTATGCTGAATGACAGCCAAAGACACAGTTAGAGAAAGTGGGACTGCAATGTCACACATGACAGCAGGTTAGTAGGCATCTGGCAAGTGGACATTAACTTGCCGTCTGAGTTCACAAGCAGGTCTGAACACACCAAAAGCCACAGTGACCACAATCAACACACAGGCATTTGGAGCACACAGCAGTCTTCTTGGCCTGTTACCCATTTTCAAGGTGAGGGAGGCATTAAACCAAATGGGTGATACATTTCACAATTAAATAAAATAGATAATGATGCAAGTTCTATTCATGCATTTATTCAGTGCCAAGCTACCATAATGCTGACCCGGTTCCACAAAGGTGAATTACGGTGCAAATGCACCCTCAGTTGAAATTAATGCACCTTCATTTTTAAATCATTTTTTCCCCTTCCTCGCTCATAATTGCCTGAGCACAGTCCAAGTTCGTTGATTTAACTCTGTTTGATTAATTTCACGGTGCTTGGAAGGATATTTACCACTGAAATAATATTTATATCACACAATACACTATTATGCCTCAAAGATAGTTTCCCCCAGTGACCAGCTACAAGTCAGCGTGTATAATGCTGAGCTACGTTGTCCACTGTTGCTCGAATTGAGGCTGATGTAACAAAATATTTCAAATAAATGCAAAATATACATCAATAAGTGACTTAACTTTTCAAACATTGTTTTTAATTCATAATTTGTTTAACCGTAAGTTAAAATATACAAATGTCATAAAAAAAAAACTGATATACACGGACTAGTTGTGGTGCAAATATTTCACCTTTAAATTAACATTTTTAGCCAGTAAGCTTACATGTGCTTGGTTATGATAACACGTCTCCTCTTTGATTAAGAATGTGTATCAATAATTCCATCAGATCCATAGAAAAAGGTGATACTTAACAGAAATTGATGCGTTCGTGAGCCAAAGTGCTCAAAGTTGCAATATCTACTCAACAAAGTCAATTAAAAAAACTTAAAACAATAAAAATATAGAATCTCTCAAAATGTTCTGTACATGTTGACTGACATATGTATGAACGATTTCATTCCACTTCCAAGATTCAAGCTCCCAAGCAATTCAAGTATTCCCATTGAAGCATAGAAAACTATACAGTTCTTGTTACCACGTCCCAGCATTGCTCCATCAATTAATTTGGATTAAGGTCCACTTCACAGAGGCTATAATCACAATGCAGCCGATCCTTTGATGTTTGAACAAATGAGTACAAAAATGGCAGAACAGCCTTATGAAGATTTGTTCTCCTATTTCACCACAAAGAACACTAGATCTCCCCTAAGTCAGTGAATCTCTTCCCTCACAATGATGAAATCCTCCATTGTCACGTTAAATGAGAGGATGGAGGATCCTAGCTTTTTTTGGGGGGAAAAGAAAACCGTCCCCTACAATTTCCCTGTTTGCCCAACCATCAATTGAAGCCTATTTGCATTCTTGACATTTATGGGTATGCTTCCTACACTTGCAGTATAATTTATACGACTTACACAGCTCATTTACAGATTGATAGCTGCCATTCTTAACTGGCTATAATGAATGCCTCATCACTGCACAAAACTTACTGTGCAGGATCTGACGTTATGCCAAAGACTCCACAGAGCCACTTTCATTCTTCATTAAAATCTAATTTGTCTTTGGAAGACAAAATCCAGTGTAACACCCCCCCCCCCCTTCTTTTTTTATGCATCATTTTGCTCTGTACAAGGAAACAATTTGCCATTAACGTTCATCTTTCAAAACTGAACACTCAAATGAAACAAAAAGAAGAATTCCAATTAGGGGAGAGTAGAAAAGTCCAGAGCAGAGTGAAGTCCGTGGTTGATTGTCCTCAATACACACAGCGATAAGGAAACGGTGAGGCAGCAGTTCATGACTTACACATCCGACAATCGGATGTAAAAATCATTTGTCCTTCAAAAGACCTTGTCCTGTCTCATCAGTCAACCAGGCGCGTCCATTGTGATCTTGCTGGTCCGGACTACAATAGGAGGAACTTGTTTCTGTTCTGATTCCTTACTTAAGTGTTTTAGCCTTCTTAGCCGCAAGGGACACCTCACATTCATATGACCTCTTTTAACTATAAAACTCCAGATTCCAATTCAAAAAGAAATAGAACAGCAGAATTGTGCCTCAGAGCGGAGAAATATGCAATATGATGGTCAGGACATGATAGGGCCTTTACAGAATAAAAGAACACCTAGAGATTAAGCTAATGAATACAGAACGAATACGACTCTCTTTTATGCTCCGATTAGTGTTATGCAAATGCGGAGCACACTGGTGGGGGGAGGAAGAGGAAGGATTGCATGCCAGTGACTGTAGGGGTCCCACCTGTTTCATCAGGCACAGAAGACCCTTTTAACCTGTCCACACTGCCCTAAAAAAACACACCACACACATCTCCCCAAAGGGCTTTGTCATTCCCTGCAATGCAGCCTAACACAAACAGCTCATTCTGGATTTACTTTTGAAATGGATGATTTAACATGGACCACCTGGTCTCAAGTATGTTTTTTTCCCCTGCCTCCTTTTCAACGTAATGTGACACAAAGAGAGCCGATTACCCTGCAACATGGATTGTTTGCGGATCAGATGCAGATTTAAATCAACACACACCTTTTCATATCAATGGCAGGGGGAAAGGGGGAAACCCACATCACAGGAACAAAGCTGCAAGCGCTGTACCCACTTTTCGGGAACACAAAAAGGCTAAACTGAAGAAGAGCTGCACACAGTGATCAACCTTTGTTCCCTACACCCACACACACACACACATCAGCATACAAACTCTATCGCTCTCGCACACACACACACACACACACACACACACAATCATAAACCTCTGCACCGTGTAGTCCCAGAGAGAAAAGGCAATACACACACCTCATGAATATTACAATGAGCTGGATCTGGGTCATTAATATGACACAGTCGTTACACTGGAGCCCAATTAGCAGTCAACATAGAGCCTGGAATGTTCCCCTGCTACTCTACATAATCACTATATCACTGCGACAGACTCCAGAGCAGGGGAGGATCAAACCACACAATCACAAGCAAGAAATATCAAGGAATGTTGTGAAACTTGCTAGTATCGAGCAAAAACTCCAATTGGTTATGACAAAATGACGGGGTATGATTTATTGAAAGTCTAGCCAGTATGAAACATCATCTTACCTAAAAACGAATAAAATCTGTGTGAGATTTTTTAAACTTTTCAGCTTAAAATAAGCAATGACCTTCAAGCTGAATCTTGATAAAGGATTGTTTTACCTTTTAATTCAGCTCAGTTTAATATAGTTTAATTTAGTTAATAGCTTACAGCAAGACTATGAAGTATTCGCTGAACAGTGTGGCCGTAAGCGACAATTATAATAATTAATATGTAGTGTAACAGTGACACACTTACAAAAAATTCAAAGTCAGCAAACTGACTCAATAATGTCCGTCATACAGAAAAATATCTATCTAAAGTTTGTTAACATTAGCATCATAAGCCGCTTATCAAACTAAACCAAGTAAGACTTTAGCAGCTAAACTGCTCAGTGTATTGAACTGAGTAAAGGTACATTTCATTGCTGATGAATTCAACTTTCCAGTTATAAAAGATGAATCTGAAATAAGAGATAAATGATGCAGATCTGTGTAGGCACCCCAACTGAGCTGTAGAAGTTGCTAATGCAGCAACAAGGTCACAATCCCTCACTGGCTTCCCACCCATGCACACCAGCAAGAACACTATACAGTACACCTAAGCTTTAAGTATCTGTATCTCTGCTGGGTGAATTAACCCTGGTTCCTGCTATGTGGATGAGCGTTTGGCCCCGGCATCACACATAAACCAAACATGAATTCTTAAAACATTTTCTTGCATACAAACTACTTTCTCTTAAAAGGCTAATGCTAGTGCAGTAACCTACCCTATTCTTTCTCGTAAAAAATGGTACATTTCTTTAAAAAAAAGTGCATTTTAATATATAATAATTAATAATTCCACTGGCTTAAATTTGTTTTGAGAAAAGGCATTTTAACAGACTCAATAACAGAAGGCACTATAACAAACAGTATTTAACAGACTTGTTAAGACAGATTTGTTTTTCTTTTCTTGCAGTTATAGCTTCATGGTGGATCTTTAAGAAAATGTCTGTCTTGTACCTACTGTAGTTAAAAACAACTCAGATATTGATTTTTTTTTTAATCAAGAGGCATTTATTTGAATTAAGTCAGATAGTCTTGCTTAGGCAGCAATAGATCATCACTTCACACTCAAAACAGGTCAAACTAACTAACTCAAATAATAATATTACATTATTCTTCTCATAGTTTTTGACACTTTACAGTATACCTAAATATGTTTTCATTTAAACATATCTGCCAATGTTTAAATTATATTAATTCATCCACTAAAGGGAAATAAAATGTGACAAGGCCTTGAATGTTGTGTGACTATTTTCTCTCCTCAGTGACAGACGGGCTGCAGCCAAATGCTGAAGAGTCTGGCACAGGCTGCAGAAGGCTAGCCATTGGGCTGTATGTGCACACAGACACAGACACACACACACACACACACACACACACACACACACACACACACACACACACACGTTTCCCTCTTCCTGTCAAGCATGATTGGATACCTCTCCACTCCTTCTCTTGACTACTTATACCCACCAATTCATTTTTGTGTTTCCATTCATTACCGGCTGGCACACAGATTAACACAGTGCCATTGATTGTTGCTGTTATGTGAAAATGTGCTAATTTTACTTAATTATCTGTATTTGTTTTGATTTATACTTTACATTTATACTGCCCTTTAGTGTGGCTTTATTGTGAGCTGAGTAAGTTTTAAGAACCAAGGAGTCATGACATTCAAACTTTTACAATTAATTGCCATCAATATGAAAATTAAAGCTTCTTTTCATCTTGATTCCTGACAAGATGCCTGTTTGGAAACAAGTGCAAGGTTTTCATTACATGAGGTGGCATCTGTTCAGCATTAATTCTTCTTGTAGCTGAGGGAGATTACCCATTAAATGGGCACGCATGAGCTCTCTCAGTTCACCCAGGCCTTTCTGCAGCTAGCGTTTTGCTCAAAGCATTTCTTTTCTCTCTCACACATGCAGTAGAGGAGCAGACTGACAGCCCCTGTCACAAGGCCTTGACCTGAGCAGTGAAATAGACTGGTACCTCAACAGACTCCATAGAGACAACTTGGATTAAATCAAGTGTAAGTCTATCCTTGTCAGATCAAAACTATCATAGTAGGGCAGCCTTGCCTACATGCAGGTGCCAGGATGAGTGACACATTAAGGTCATGAGACTAACAGGGTGAGTGGGTAGCGGGAGAAATACATCAAGACACTGACACTCACGCAGAGACACACACGGATAAACACACACATGGTGTACACATGCATGCACATACGCTTATGAGTGAAAACGGATGAATAATTGTGAGCACAGAGCACAGAGTATGACGTCTTTACTGAAATAGGTGCAATCTTTTGTGTAAGGTTTTGCTGTTGTGTTTTCACAGTAGGTGTTTCCGTGTGATTTAGAGTGCTGGTGTGTTTGTGTGCTCTAGGTGTGAAAAACTGCGCTCACAGACACAGGGGGCTTCTTTTCCTCCAAATTATCAAATACGTAACGTCTGTATAGCTTAACAGTCAGAGATTGTGCCACTGCTAGCTGTGGTGTGACCATGCTGTGTTGTATTGTGGGGCTTTGACTGATGACCAAACTCCTGCAGTGAAACTGAGCTGAGCTACCATCTGATTTGGTTTATGAGTTAAAAAAACGGATCTGGGAGACAGACGGCAAAGCTTGACCCAGATGTCCAGATCCCAGACACTCATTCTGCACCCCTGGGTCTGCAGAAGGCACTGGTTTAGGAGGGCATGCGGATGTGCTTGCAAATGCACGCATGCGCACGCACACACACACACACACACACACAGACGTGCAGTGGCGAAATTCAACAGAAAAATTAGGATTCATTGTGAGCTAATAAAATGACTTTCTGTTTTATGAAAATTGTAATCGTATGTTCCTGACTCCAAACAACACTCTATAGCTTGATTTGATTATGGGACACAGAAATGCATGTACTTGGCTCTCAAGAGCACATTATCTCAATGTGCATTCTGTAATAATCAAAAATAATTCACTTTCACAATCATAGAGGCCAAACCTACCATTTCCATTTCCACGTTACATTTGATGTGAAGGTGATTTAATTACATTGTGTAGCCATGCTTATCTTTGTCGCTCTCTACAAAGCAGAGCTTATTAGATTTAATTTTAAAATGATACACTGTACATGTAACAACACCCATGGGTAAGTATTTCATTAGTCAGTCACAACATGATGAGACAAGTCTCCTCTTGCTGGTTTTAGCTTAGGGTCAAACCCTGGTGAAGGCTACTGAAAAGCATTGGTTTTTAATATTACAGCTCTGTGAAGTGTTCTGAAAGGGCAGCTGAATTTTTCATTTCATTTTTTTGCTCGATTTGATTCATGCACATTCCTGCAACAGCTGCAAGGTTGCGACTGATTTTTTTGCCCTTCAGTACAACCTACTTCTAGGTTTCCTGTATTTTGATGATTTCACCTGAGGAAATTTTGCTGAAAATTAAGTGGATCCTGGTGAAATGCTATTTCTGCTTTGTTGGAGTGGAAGGTACAACATCTTTGCAACTCCCCCTGCAGATAAAGCTTGCAATTTGTTATGGATAAAACACTGTACAGTATGAAAGAAATTGTTCTTCTCCACAGGGAGAAGCCCATCAGCTTGAACAGGTCAAGTATACATTACAGCTACAGGCCATTTTCTTTTCATCTAAAAAACAACACTACAAGTTAAAAGTTATGCAGTACATCCTCTGGCGTACACTTGCACATGCTTGTAGCTACACAGGTTTTCTTTGGATTCAGTAACCCCTCTCAGTTTCAGAAAGTGACTAATTTGGTTGACACTGTACATATGTGAAGAACATTCACATTAATGAACCTAGATAAGAACCATCACTTCCAGCAGGCTCGCAGTCTGTACGTTTTAAAAAAGCCTACAGCACTAAATTCAGATTCGTACTAGTTTTGTCACCGAGGGCTGGTGTCCATTGACAAACTCTTTCTTAGCTAGCAGCTCATAAGCTGCCTGGGGATGCGGTAGTCATGGCTCTGTTGCTATGCGACCACTAAAAACCTATTTGAACGGCATTTCTCCAGTTCAGTTGTTTTTAACTTTAAATGTTTAGAGCACAGAGCACCTAGCATGCTCGGCTCACTCTAAATTCCACTGTCAACAACTAAATATTGAGAAGACAGTGCTTGAGAGGAAGATCTTCTTCCCTACCCTGCCTTCAATTTTCTTTCTCATTGTCCTTTGCTTTTTTCCGCTTTTTTTTCTAAGGAGGACTTAAATATCTTACCTCCATAAATCTGGAAAAATAAAAGGAGGCAGCTAGCGATAGCCCGCCACCCTTTCCCAGCCCATTTAACCTTTTAATTTAGCAGCAGGAATTAATGCGGTGGCCAGGGCCAGTATCACTTTAAACAGATGCTGCCCAGGTGCCCTGAAGGCAAAAAGAATCACTACTCTGGTGCTTATGTATATATATCTTCTAATGTGTGTGTGTGCCTGTGTTTGTATGAGAAAATGTGTTTGTGAATGTTTGCACTGTGCTCATGCAAGCTGTTATTAACGGAGCTGTCACATCAGTCCTACCTCGGGTGCTGTCACTCTCATTTTAGCAGCATGTGACATTCCAGTGAGGTCAAGAAAAGAGAAACTGGCAGCGGAGAGGAAGGTGAGGATTATTAAATCGAAAAGACACCTTCATCACGACTGGCAAGGTAGGTGATGTAAGGCAAGTGGTGAGTAATGATGCATCCTGAATTCGGGTCAGTGCTCTTGGCTGAATTTTACGAAGGATGCGAAGAAACGGGGGGATAGTAAAAGGAGTTGGACGAATTCCTTTTTAGCCCTGAGTCACAGCAGCAAAGCTGTATTGTTTCAAAATAGCAAATACACTAGCAAACACCTCGCAATGTTGCCACGCTGAACACACTTATCTATATTCCATTTAATCCACTTCTGTTCCCACGATAAGAGTGGCACTAGAGAGAGAGAGATAGAAAAAAAAAAGGAGCAATGCTCCCTGGCCTCTAGAATGACAGAATGGCACTTTTATGATGTCTCCCAGATTATTCCCTGAGATGGATGGGCTGAGCTGGAACACCAATTGATTAATCCATCGACTGGTGGAATGTGTCCCCCTGCTCAGCTGTTCTTTCCCTGGACAGAACATTCAGACAGACATGCTGGAGACGATGACTAATGAGTGGGGCTACTGCAGATACCGCTCACGTCTGTCTGTGTATGTGTGTTGCTGTGCTCAAGATGCTTGCTTGTGTCTGGTTGATAGAGTAGATTATATTATACAAGCACAAACAACATATCAGGTATCAGTCTCAGGTTCAAATGATAATTCACAGCGGTATAACAGACTGGAAATAACTGTCTTTTCTCTCAATAAAGACTGAATGGGGATGCTGTTGTGATAGTGAGCTTGCAGTGACAAAACAGCCAACAAATCTGACCACAACACTCTCTTCAAGGCAGTGCATGCGTCATCCACCAGCACATTTTGAAAGAAACTGAGGTGTTTTTTTTTTTTTTTTTTTATCACAATCACAATGGCTGCCTGTGATAAAGACTTGCCACAACATGTCAACAGCCATCGTGTTAGAACTAACTCACTGTTGGCTTATGAAGGCATCTGAGAAATGTCAATTCCTTTAATGTGACTCTCTTCTTGCCTACCTCTGCAACTATGCATGATTAATCACTATGTGACTGACTAATGTATAAAAGCAGCAAAAACCAGCCATGATGCACCCTGCAGAAGCGTCAGCTTAACATCACTGCTGCCTCTGCACTGACTTGAAAACCCATACACCTTCAAAATTTCTCCAAAGGAAAGCGAAATACTGAATTGAGATAATTCTGCTTTCTTTCATTGACTGCCTGCAATCAAGAGAAGAACATATTAGGAAAGATATTTCTGAAAAAAAAAATGTAGAAATTTCGGCAAGCCAAGATCGGCTGTGTCAGCACTTAAAACATGGTGCCACTGCAAATATTCATACACGGGGGAAGATATCCTAGTAATAAAGACTCATTCATGTATATATTAACCTTTGCTAATTTCAACAGAAATTTGTTCTGCGGGCTATTGTAGAAGGTTTCATGAACACAGTGGATATTTCAACATGAACAAACTTTCAATATGTATTATAATTAACACCAGTATATATTTATTCAGCTCCACATTTAGTGTCTGTAAACCTCTACATATATGCTGTCAACCTCTTTTCCATATAAAGGCTTTTTTCACCTCCGGCATTAGGGCTTCCAGCTCCTATCTGGACTTCAGACCCCCTGCATTGCCCTCCAATACAAAAGGCAAGGGAGTAGATAACGGATCTCTGTAACCGTTCCCTTTCTCATTGAATGAAACCCCTTGAGAGATTTTATACCCAGAGAAGATGAAAAATGTGGGGATAGCTCCATTATTGATACAAGTCCCCAGCAGTGAAAGAAATGAATGCTAATGGTGTCCTAAGCTGGGCTTTACAGAGATTAATCCGATTTGAGAAATGAACATTTTATTATATGGCACAAAGTGCTGGCCCTGATCTGAACTGAGTCACAGGCTGAGGAGGAAAAATATGACAAAGGAGTGTGGGAAGGGAACATGGGTATAGAGTCTGTCGCTTTGCAAGACCCTGGCACCTCATTGCAGTAGTGCCCTTTTCCAGCTGACAAGTTCATTAATTTTCTGACATGACTGCTTGGAATGATTTGCAATAGATAAGTCAGACAACAATGGATAGTGAAATTGGACATAAAACAGATGTCTATGGTAGCAACATTATCAGCTGAAGACTGGCTTTGTGTGAGCAGCAGGAAGTCCCTCTTGGTCTCTCGGCTGCACCTGCTCTAAGGCTACTTCCCACTGCTGAGGAGGACTAATTGGGACACACTGGGGATACCACTGTTGTCACTCTAGCATAGTGAAATAAACAAACACTAATCCACAGTTTGAAAGTAAACTGCTCCTTAGGTTGACTGCGTCTTTATATAGCCAATGACAAACATACAGCCCTCATCCATCTCCAAAAGAAATTTCCATAGGTTTGAGGAGTGATAAATGGGGAGGGGGGATTCAGTCTCTCTACTTATTAGTATGAATCACTCTGCACCAGTTGCCAACAAACAACTGCAATCTTGGGAGTATGTAGGGAGGATTTATCATGTTAAACCCCGTGACAGGGCAAAAACATAAAATCAGCAGTCTAATTCGTCTCCCCAAGGTGATGTCACTCCATCATATGGAGCGTTTTTCTTTTCAGTGGGTGAATAATGTTCGCCATGTTTCTCACTTTCACAGGTGAGAGATGCAATTCATTCTTTGTCTGAAGAGTGACAGCCACCTCTATTTATGCTTTTACCACCAACACTGGTTTATCACCAACATGACAGACATCTATTTTTAAGCTCACCTGCTACAGAGTTCAAAAGCATTGCAATGAAAAAAAAAAAAAATGACATATGTGTTTTTACTAACCTTTGTTCAGGGGAAAGCTCATCCAGTAATATCCATACCCTTTATTCAGCCAAGCAGGTGAGAAGATGTGAGGAGACAGATAGATTTTGCAATGCAACTTGTTACCATTTAACTTATTTTATATAATAGACATACACCCTCAAATGTGTCATCTGTTGCTTCGTTGCATACTGGTTAAGGATTATATTCAGCAGGCTAGTGGCTCCGATTTTTGAGCCACGAACTACAACATCCATGTCTTCTCCAGCTGAGCGGAGGCAGAGCGAAGACGGCGGATTTTAATTTCAGCACCACGCGAGAAGGACAGCTCCCTCCCGGGCTACCACAGAGGCAGTGAACAAGCGCCTTCTGTGTAAACCATGCCAAGATGAAGAAGAAGAAATAACAGACCAATGTCTGACGATTCAGGCAACCACTCAGGGATGCCAGAGGTGCAGTCTTTCAACTATAAATTCTAATACTAAATATTTCACATATCATGAATTATTTCTCAAAGGTTACTAAAGACACGTGCAAAATATGGAAGATTTTTAGAGTGAATGTAGGTTGAGCCAGGTATAGATTGGACGGATGAATGGATAGCTGGATGGATGGATCGCAGTTGCCTACTCGCCTAGCGTGTGTTCAACATGTTACAGCGTGTAAAGCCACAATGCATTTGTGGTACTTCCTTTTGTAATTAATTGCGTGTTTTTGTTTGTGTAAAAAGGATAAACTCTTTCTTTCACTGCCCATGATGTCTGAGCCTGATGCTCGCGCACTCAACTCAAGGGCGCGCAGTGAAAAGCAAGCAGACCCACGCGAGCACGCGCATCTTCCCCCTATCTCCCAAATCGGCGCATGATTAGAGATCTTTTAGACAGAGGCCGCAGTATCACTGAGGGTGAAGCCTTTGGGACAATGTGCTCTGACTTAAGTTTATAACGCTGCCGTCACCTCAAAAGCAAGAACTGTCACATTTGGACATCCAACAGGAAGAGCAGGCTGCAGGAGTAGAGTTAGGTTATGTTATTGGGACGAGTGAGGCAATCAGACGAAGATTTTCTTTACACCACACACACTAACTTACTTGTTCACGAAGACGCCGATGTCTGCAGGATATCTGGCTTTGATGGAGAACGATCCCTCTTCCGCTCCCTCCCCAAAAACTGCATTGAAAAAAAAAAATATCCGCAATTCTCAGGCGATTTTGCAGAATCCGTGCTGATACTTTCTTGTCAGACACATTGTGTTCCCGCTCTCAAAGCGACGTGGTATGTAATCCACACATCAGTCCGGATGTCACGCTAATAACTCTCACAGTGATGATAATGCATCCGATATTTCCCTTTTCCAGGACGCACATAACACGGAGGCACCCACAAGTGCCATTGTTGAAACTACTCTCCCGATGCGAAGCGATACCCACTGTGGTCCCAGATTTTCTCCTAATGATGAGTTAGGGGATTGTGAACTGACACTGTTTTTTTTTATTTCTTCTCAAATATGAATTAAATGTTTTAAAAAAGGAAACGTTTCCATAAGATGCAGACCACGGAGAACCTCATGTGGTCAATTTCCAGGTTGACATCCTGAAAAGCCCTTCATTAGACTGTGTGGTACACCATCATCCGTACATTGAGGGGCAGATGTTTGGTTATTTTCGTGTCCCGCTCACTATGGTTTTCAAATGTAACTTTTCTTCAAGTCCCTAATACTTCTTGATCACCAACACGGCTGAATCTGATTAGATTTCACCTCACAACCCAGTGCGGATTTCAATGCTTATTTCTATTTTCCCTCCTGGTTAAATCGATGGAAGAAGTCGTTTAAAAAGTCGCCGTTTAATGATTGAGTATCCTATAAATTGAAGAATCGATAAAGTTGCCATGGATAAACGAAATCTCTTCTCTCATGTGTCTCCGTTCTCCATTTTCGAGAGGAAAACAATGCGTGAAATTTAGGAGCGATGCAAGATCGACAGAAGAAAAAAAAATCCAGAAGGTATCCTCAAGAAGCCTTTTACAACCACATCAGAAATTCAGACAGCGGCTTCAAGTATGAGGCGCCTTCGTTGTACATCAAAAGCTAAATTCTTACATGTTTTACGTGCTGAGCCTTGATCTCATCCTGTGTGGACGGGAGTTATAGTTCACCAATGACAGTCATCACTTCTGCGCCCTCGCTCCGTCTATGTATGCATTTCGGCAATTCAAGCCTCGCCTATCCATTGATGTGACACACACAGGGGTAAGAAATTGCTTAAGGGTTATTATCCACAAAGTGCTGATCGTCCAAGCCGTCTCTTCCTCTCTTCCCTCGACTGCAGTGTGTTTTAAGCTGCTTCAAATGTGATCACCAATTACCCGGTTCCAATACGCGCACGCAGGCTGCATCCATCGGTGCGCTTTACAGTACCTCATGCGCCCAGCATTTACCTACCCAAATAAAACGCACGGCGTAGCACGGACGGACAAGGAATTGATAAGTGCACGAGGGGGGCATCATGTAGGTTACCTCCCACTGACAAGCTGCTTTTCTCCAAATGAGTCTGCTCTGCCAGTCACTGCTGCTGCTCGGCGCTGCCATCAGCCGCAGGACTGCAGTGAGGGCAGGAAATATTGTTTCCCCTCTCTTTCAGTCTTCATATTTAGAACTTCTAGGGCTCCTAAAATTTCACCCTCCCCACTGCAGAGAGTCCACGCGCGCATCTCAGCCGGAAGAGTGGCATTAATTAATTGATTCTTCACCATTGTCGTTTCATTCATTGGTCAGTTTTAATAGGGGATAACAAATGCAAATTTTTTTTGTTAAAGCGCGCACCCATTTGTGTGTGTGCGCGCGCGTGCGTGAGAGAGAAAAAGAGGTTTAGATAGAGGAGACTGTGTGTGTGTGTGTGTGTGTGTGTGTGAGAGAGAGAGAGAGAGAGAGAGAGAGAGAGAGCCCTCCCATGTGTTTCTTGCAAATGGGACACGACTGCCACCTACCGAACCCCCCTCGCCTGCTTGCTGTATGATAGTGGCCTCAGGCTGATTGTTGCATAGGATTGCTCTCCCATGACAGACTAGATTTTGTTTGTTCAGGTTTATAAATACTATATCTATTTGTATTTTAACATGCTGTAGGGTACAATATAAAACACATGCCTGTCTAATTGTTTATGGCGAACAGTAACCCCACAGTCACAGAATGGAAAGACTGTGCAGCACATGCTGAGAGAGAAAGCAGACTGGGACAAGTTTGACAATCCAGAAGAGTTTAATGGGTGCTGATAATCTATCTGCATGCTCTCAGGCTCTGGTAGACTGAATTTTAAAATAGTTTGCTCTATTATTATGCATTGTGAAATACATGTTGCAAAGTTTTAGCATGGTGGCTGACACGGGAGACTTCAGGTCTCCAGGAGGAAGACTTGTGAAGTGTTTATCTCAAGCAACCTGCTGCACAGCAAATATTATGCCAAACTCAGTCATATACTACTGTGTACATGCATAATGAAGCAAAAAAATTGAATTTGCAGATAGGTGAGTGGGAACATGTCTCATCTGGGTGGAGTATATATGTGTTCACAGACCATGTGACAGTAGATGTGAGAAAACGTTTAAATGCCAGACCAGGGATCTGCCCATCTAGCTGTCTAACATCTGATCTCATTTCCCTCAGCGCTGAAGGCGTTGCATCATTCATCTGTCTTCATAACTGTCGACCTGCCTGTCTGTGTGTCTGGCATATGTAGTAAAGAGCACCCACCTCTTGCTTTCCCCGGTGAAGGAGACATCATTAAATACTCCTTTTTTTCTCTGCATTCTTCTCATCTCACATTTTCCACTGATCTGAGCACCCGAGCAAATGAAATCTATTAATGTGCAAACCCGCTTTGCTCTTCAAGACAGTGGCCTAGTATTTTTGTACCCTCTGAATCTACAGCATTTTCATGTCATTCACATGTAATTGCTGAGGTCACTTTTGAGTGCTCTCTGCCATAATTTGTGTCATGTTGCTGTACGGCAGCTTTGCTTAATGGTTTTGATTTAAAGGCTTTTACTTTCCACCAGCTGGGAGTCTCTGACCACCTTTTACCATTTAAGGTCCTATTTACAGTGTGGAAACCATTACTGGAGGCCTTACCCTTTATCTGTAGCTTTTGAGACCACATAGTCTTTACTGGTCGAAACATTTACCTCTTCAAAGTGAAGCTTTGGGAATCTGAAATATATTTGGCAGAATCCATTACCTTAAACACTATTTAGACATATCCATGTGATAGTTGTAAAATGCATTATTTAACATCTTTCAACAGCTAATAAATTTACGTCTCCCTGTTGTGAGTCCTCCACACTATTGAAACGTCACAGTATAGATCACGCTGTCCTCAGAGAATGTTAAAGAGCTGTTGTGCTGCCATTGTAAACAATGCGACCTTGTTCTTTGAAAGGGCAAGACACATACCAGACTCACGGGGGCAGTTTTTCCTGGAGTGGCAAGGGCGAGTAAAAAACCTTATTTAAGGGAATGCTTCAGCATAGATTAATGGTTATGCGTTCAGTTTCCTCATAAAACTGAAGATTGCTTGACATTATCAATGTGAATTACCGACACAGTTGTGCTGTAGGCCTTAAAATGATCAGTTTTCACCACATCGTGCTCTTCACCATCATTTTATGGCGACCACCCCGAAAGGCTGGTTCTTTGACAGAAGAGAGAAAAAAAGCAGTAAAGTGCCATTCAGAGACGGTTTAAAGCACACAGATCTCTTCCTTTTCCTAAGAGTATTATGTTGTCAGAGCTTGAATAATACATGTGTTGGGATGCAATTAGATAATGTAATAATCATGTTTGGTATGACATGTAGTCTCATCCAGCGATCACAAGGAATGCAGTATATGTATCACACTGAAGTCTTGGCTACTCAGCATTGCTATTTGCTCTGCCAAGATTCAGTTTAAGCTGAGAGATGGAAAATAAAACACCGGAAAGGGAGATATTTGAACAGAGGATACATTCTGAACATAAGCACAAAGCTCCATGTAATGCATGTTTTATTATAGTGATGGCAGTAATGCCACCGTACTGTTTGCATCACCAGTGATGATTCTGATTTAAATTGACAGCCTCCGCTACTCTATCTGATATACAAATGTCAAATTGAACTGCTGAAAAGATCTTCTCTCACTTTAAAATTTTTATCTCAGCAGTTGGAGTGTGTTATTTTTAGAAAACCATTGTTATTTTGATAAAACACACATTACAATTCCCCTCCCTCTGTCTGATATTCTCCACAAACACATAGTTAAATCTACCTGCTCAGAGACTGAGTGAGAAGGGGGTACTGTGGCACCCACAGCTGCCCCTTTTAATGGAGGCTCTGAATACATTAATAATGTGTGTTATTTATTTTGAGATTTGGCATTCATTATTCATGATGTTGTTTTGGGGGGTATGAGACATCACTACTGATATCCTGCAGGGCTCATAGGCAATGAAAAAACATAGTCAGGTGTGTGAGAGGTAAGACGGAGAAGCGAGTCTGTGAGCCTACTCCTTCCCATGCTGCTCCATCAGCACCACCTGAGGTTTTATAGTGTAGGAAATGTGTCTTTCCACTTGGCCGATGTTTGATATCCCTCTTTACTTTTCCTTGTTTTCAGTGTTCTCCAAAATCACATATTTTAACCACAGAATCAGCATCTAATCGCTCACTGTCAAATTCCACAAACAACTGACTGATGATGTCTCTGAGATTTAAAACAATCCATTATATTCCAGGGACTTGATAATTAGGTGCATCAGTGTGTTTGCCATCCTGTTTAATATGCACTTTGATCCACACTCATCTCTAACTGTACTTCTTATCCAAGGCTTCCTTTGGCCCATGGGGCTCATGATTGAAGAATTAATTCTTAGTCTCCATTCTAGGCCACTGTTGGCTTGGGTTCTTGATTCACATCTGTATCATATACATAAAAATTATTCAAAACATGTTTCAACCTAATAACACTCTCTAAGCTGCTTCATAATAATGGTGGAGGAGACTGGATGACTGGCTTAGTTATTGGATATTGGCTGCAGCTCAAACATCAAGAGATGAGAAGGCCCACACTCACTGAAGGATGAATCAGTTGATGATCACTATGTAATCAGTATATTACTAATCATATCATTGGGGCATCATCATCTCTGAGTGGTGTCCTTTAGCATTAGTAACACATGACATAATTTCTACTGTTGGTTAAACCTATTCCAGATGGGGTGGGTTTTTTAAAAAAATATTTTACATTATATGACATGTATTCCTAATGGCTTTGGTTGATGTTTTGAAAGACACCATATCACAGTAGCAGTCGTGCATGTGCATCCAAGCATACTTCCAATGAGAAAGAAACAGTTGCACAGAGAGCTCTCATCTAGTGACGGTGACGTTGAGAGGTGTATTTAATATTGCAAATGAGGCTCGTTTCAAAATAATACTGCATGTCACCTTGTATTGTATCTTAAAATGAGCATATAGTAGAGAACAAAACTAACTAATAAAAACCAACTAAATACCCCTTGATACAGTATCCTATAATATCCCAGATAAAATAGAAAAGCAAAAATCACATCACACAGCTTTCAAATCTCTGGATAGAAAAAAATATCTGGAGTGAAATTTTAGAGTGAAGCTGTAAATGATTTAAGTAAAGCTGTTTATTGTAATCACGCTTTAGATAAGCCTCATTCTAAGTTACAGGAAAAAAAAGTTTTAAAAAGGTCATTATTTGTAATGATAGTTTAGGTGGATATTAAATATGAGTTTGACCATACACAGAAAAAGAAGACATAAAGCAATTTGACCATATGAAGGGTCCAAGCATTGATTTAACAGTGAAAATTAAAGTTTGATTCATTATTTTGAA
This sequence comes from Scomberomorus guttatus, assembly GCA_038419695.1. Taxonomy (NCBI): domain Eukaryota; kingdom Metazoa; phylum Chordata; class Actinopteri; order Scombriformes; family Scombridae; genus Scomberomorus; species Scomberomorus guttatus. The sequence continues at coordinate 13,749,210 of CM076453.1, read as the reverse complement.
GCCCCAAAACTCTAAGAGAGAACATTACAGAGAACGTTCTGTGGCTGTTGCCTGACATTTTGCCATTTTTGAAACTTTTTGGCCATATGGTAAAATACAGCACAACCAAACATGGCCTGGTGACTCTCTGGCCTTTGCACACATTTATGTGAGGTTTGGTTGCTGAAATGCCCGGGCATTAAGAAAAGATGCTGTGTGCAACTCCTTTTGTGGGTCATGACTAAGTGCTAGTATCAAAATTTTGTCATGCAAAGACGATGTCGGCAGTTGAGATACGTTGTGTAAAATTTGATGGAGAAGGAGACAACAGGGGGGAAAAGTGGTGGTATGGAGAGTTTATGGAGATTTTTTTTTTTACAATTTAGGGTCCATCCCAATTAGGTATCTGAAGCTTTGTTGCTCTAGCAAGTATTGGTATTTTTGTCTTACTTTACTTGTGCTCCAGGGTCTAAAGGTCTGGTTTTCAAATAGGATAAAATCCCAAGTCAATTCATAAAAAGCTGTGTGCAAAACACACACAAAATTAGATAAACTTTTAATTAGATTAAAAAAAAAAAAAAGGTTAAAACGCTTGGGGAAATTATCAGAGCAGAAATGAAAAAAGTGATTACATTGCAATTCAGTGTTTATTATTAAGTTCCTTATTTTGAGGTCACAATTGATTAATTTGTGTTGGCTGAGGAGGGTAAAGCTAGTGCTCCAAATGTGGTAACAGGACTCACAATCCTCACAATCATCAATCCTCACACACACACACACAAAAAGAAAAACAGTTCAGCCCTTTTGCCTCAGTCTGAACATAAAAGATGTGAACATGTGCCAGAAGCTCCATATTCCTTGCCATAATGAGAGGCGTATTGCATAGAAAAATGCTATTTACTGTAAATGAAGAAAGTATTGAGCACTTGAGATGCTATCATGCTGAAGCTCGAGCTATCCCCAACGCTTTGATTTCAGGAATTAAGCTGGAATTTATTAGTCATTAGAGGTTTCCTCAATCATTCATTACTCTTTTTTCATCCTCCAATGAATATTTTTACTGTGCTCATCTCAAAATGCAGTGCGCTCGCCTCACATTCATTTTATTCACTCGTCTTTTCTTTAATCTTCTCCAACGTAAAATATCATATTCAAATAGTTGCAGAAATGGGTAACTGGCACAAAAGGTGACTATTTAAACACAGGAAGTTTACTAATGGATATCTTTATTTTATCATAGTGACAGAAATATTTTTAGAAATAACCTCAATAATGAATTCTCTGTAGAAATGCTTTGCCACAATAAAGTCAGATGTTTCAAGTCAAGCATGACTGTTTCCTCTGCAGGTGAACAAAAGCCCACAGAATTACGGTATGCATGACAAACCACCAAGGGTGAATTCAAGCATACTTCCAATGAGAAAGAAAGAGAGCTCCCCCCACTGTGCCAGTGACGTTGAGAGGTGTACTTAATATTGCAAATGAGGCTCGCTTCAATAGAATGGATATCAATTTTACAAAATAATACTGTATGTCACCTTGTATTGTATCTCAAAATGACAAAAACTAATAAAAACCAACTAACTACCCCTTGATACAGTATCCTATAATATCCCAGATGAAATAAAAGGATTTGCAAATTTTTGTGAAAGGTTTGCTCTCAAAATCGAAAGGTTATGAAGCAAGAGCTTACCGTCGTCATGACAACTTGCCACACTGTACTCACTGCCAGCCTGAACCGAGGCATAAAATTCACATAAGGTGTCATTGAGAAAAGTATGTCTCCAAATCAGTGTTCCTTTGTTTTTGGTAGAGAAAGTCTCTCAGTATATGAACCAGCCCATTTTGTTGCCTTTTTTTTGCATTAATCTCATCCATCTCTTCCTCTATCATTTTAAGCTCTTCAGGTGTCAGTTCCTTGTGCTGTTCTTGGTTTCTTTCTTTTCTTTTCTTCCATGTCTTTTTCCTCTGCTGCGTACCATTCTTCAAAACTTCATAACGAGTAAGCTTTGACAGCTGTGCTCTTTAATGTTGCTATGGTTACCGGTTGGGGAGCAGATGAATTTCGAACGGTGATTAAAACTTGTGCCGAACTACGTGTGCATTAAACGGTTTTAACGCACACCTGCCAGCCAATCAGAAAAGAGTCTTCACCCAGACCATGGTATGAATGCAAACAATCAACAGATTGGTGCAAATGTGTAATGAAACTTCTGACAAAGAGCCTGAGCCACAGCCCTTCGACCACATGCAGCTCAGTATGTCTTTTCCTACTGATAGTTCAGCATCAGTAAGCTGCACTTCTTTAAACAACTCCCTTATTCCCACTAGAATTGTCTATTAATGCACAACCATTAAAGGCTTACTAAGTTTGCTACTGAGAAAATCTTGACTGACAATCAGAGGATAAAGCTTTAAGCGTGACATAAACCTTGTAATCCTGTATCATAGCAGATTTAGACTTGGTATAACCTCCGTTTCAGCTTGTTTATCTCCTTGGCTGTGTCTCTGTTCATGCAAAACAAGCAGTGCTCCAGACAAAGGCATACCTATTCACATGTGAGGCAGGGAGCAGATTTGTGGCATCTGGATGTGACGGGCGATCCTCTCTCTCTCTAATCCTCTGTGTGGTTGTCTTTCTGCTCAGACACATAGGGAATCGAGTGGGCCATCCATTCACTTCCTGCCTGCCATAGGGCAGATAAACAGAGAAAATCTGTAAATGGCCACATAATCAATACAAAACATTATAAGGAACTGCACATTTCATTGGCTGCGTTTTGATAGATGGCAAAATATACTGCTCATATTTAGCGGGGAACTTAAATGAAGTTTCTTTTACAGCTGGTATCACAAAAATGCTAAAATGTGCGGGAGCATGCTAGTTCATGATGAGTTATGAAGTGCGTGTGACTAGCTGCAGTGGTTTCAGTTTGGCTGTGTGATGCGGTCCGTATGCAGTCCCATATGCCTCTCTGTCCTCAAATGACATCAGAAAAAAATATCAAAATCCATCAGGAAGAGCGTCTTGTAGCATAAAGGCCACATACCCTAATCTTCTTGAAGAAGCAAAAATGCAACATTAACAAGGGATAAAGAGTCCAGTCAAGGCTTTATTTGGCCACTGCAAGGTATCACCTTGAAAGGTTGGAAATAATTGAACACCACGAGGTTCACTCCTGATTACTTTAATCATCTTTCTCCAAGAAAGGTCATTTTACAGTCTGCTTAAGTATGGACAATAAGAATCAATGACTGGTAAATGATGACATTCATAAGAGCTGCTTGTGGTAATGTCTACTGGGCAAGCTAACACTATTTTAAAGAGATTAGTAAAATGAGGAATAGAATATGGAGCCAGATGTGACATAGCATGAAAAACTGTGACCATTGAACAGTGGATGACCGGAAAGTAATTCACCACCTCTCCTCTTGCTGTAGTTTCTAAATGGTCACTTCATGATTACTTTTTAACCTTTTTAGCCATTCTAATAAATCTGACAAACCGGATGGTACCTACTAAGTGAATTTAGTCAATCTGCATTAGTAATAGATTTGGTTTGGAATTAGCATAACATATGGCTGCTGTCACATAGAAACCTTGTAACTTGAGTTTTGGAGATTTTCACGTTTTATCTTGACATGAAGGATTGTGTGCGGGATGTTGTGGATTGAGAAAAATGTACAGCGCTGTGATTAATGAAACCATTAAATTTGTCATTACCTCAAAAATATCTGATCTAGAAAAATGGCCAGAGTCCTACAATGTTTTTCAGTTTTTTGGGGGGATAGTGAAGGTTATTGAACGTCATTGCGCATGAATGCATTGAGGGAAGAAAATTATGAAGATTCTGTTTTGATAAAGAATAACAGCTTATTAATGCACTTCAAACCCAAGGAAAAGCTGTTTTTGTTGCATCATTGCGCACACCCACACACACACACACACACACACACACACACACACAGAGACACACACATGCAGTGGCGCACACAAACAAAACAAACAAACAAAAAAAAACCCCCAGAACAAAACAAACAAAAAACAAACAAAACACCCGCTGTACAATCAATCTCCTCTACACATTACAATAAAATTCAATTGCACAGATCCGTTATTGTTCTGCCATCAAGACAATTTTTCATTTCAGGCGAGATGGGTACGAGGAAAATATAAGTGATATCCTCTCCACCTTCCAATATATTCAAAGCTCCCCGCAATACATGTCCACACTTAATTCAAACACACATACAATCCAGTATTTCAGATGAGTTTGCCTTTCATACGTCTGCAAAGGGACAATCAATATGATGAACTGGAGTCAATACTTAACGTCTGTGGCCAGAAATGTGGTGGGCATTTTGTTTAGTGTTCCCTATGAAGTGTTAAGATTGCTTTCAGGCATTTCTCTGTTAGCTTCAGCTCACAAGCTGCTCCACTGCACAACAAAAAAGCTGCTATCAGAAAAACACTTGATCTCTGCCACTTGCAGTATGAATAAAAAACAATATTAAAATATTGTATTTCTGTTTGGAAGAGAAAGTAAGTGGGCTTGGTAAACAGATCCGTTTGCCAAAAAAATAAGTGGGAAATGAGGACTGAACACACAAAGTCAGAAGTGCAAAGCACAAGTTGAGCTGTTTTGAGTGACCTGCAATGGTCTATATGTCTGTCTAAACTGCAGTCTGCTGTTCTGCAATCTTTGCATCAAGTCTCCAAACTGCCATTTAGAGTGGAGTGCTATTTACAAATGTATCACATGCATTTGGATTATAAAAGGTGTTATTTGTATTTTATATTTGCACTCCAACAGTGCCACCAAGTATGAATACATCTCTGACACAATCGCAACAAAGCTGAATATGGTAAATATCATTAAAATAGGATATATTACAGGGCTGGTGTACTGGATTGCAGCGGATGAGGCTATGTGTGTTTAATAAACTGACAGGTCAGTGAATATTGGTATTGTGCTTGTGTAAACAAGGCACAGAGAGACTGAGTGAGAGAGAGAAGAGGCTAAAGATCAACAACAATAAAGTAAAGACAGAAACAGACATAATAATACAGATATGATAAAAATTATCTTATGCTCTATAGCTTTAATTTTGCTCCATTAACAAGGCTTGGTATTCTGTAATAGACAACAAAACCACATACTGCAGGCTAGTTTCTGCTCTATATTTAATCTAAATGGAGGAGCTCAGACGGACCCTGTGTGGATAGCATTGTGCAAAAGCCCACAGACACCAGTGATAAGCTTTTTCTCCCAACTCTCTGCCAGAAATTTAAGCCTTGCCCTTTGCCATAATCCCTCCCTGACTCACTATTGGCTGACATGCAGAAGAGTATCTACCCTAACTCAAGTTCCCAAACTGTGCCCTGCTGATAATGTTCTGGAAGCCAAAAGCCAACTGAGCTACCAGCAAATGAAGTGTAACTCCTGTGATATTGCTGTTCCATAATACAATATGCCTTGATTGTATTTTGATGCATTTAAATCCTCATTCTCATCATGGAAATCATTGAAATGTTTCAGAACACTGATAGAAAGCTGTCAAAGTCCAAATTCACAACAGTAATGTGACACTGTGGACTGGTCATATATGTCCTGAACACACCAATGAAGAGAGTAAACTATTATTGGTCTTCCTGAAAATTCTCCTCCTCGTTAAAATTACTTGGTACCAGGTGGGTTGAGAGGAAACCATGACCCTTCTATGAAACCCTTTATAAACCCTAATGTATAAAACCATAAATAGAAACAAGGGTAGCTACGTGCAAAAATGTAGATTTTAGAGATGAGGTTACAGTATCCCAGTGTCTTTAATTTCAGGTCAGAAATTAAAGGTCAACTGCATATTTTCTGAACTGTATGCAACTTATTTTAATAAGGATTAAAACTATTTTTTTTGATTGATGCTTGTTCTGTGGAATGCACTTTTCTTTAGTTATGACCGATGTTCAAGCAACAATACTGCAAACAACAAGTCTTGTTCAATTCATATACAGTATTTCTGATAACAATGCATGTATGCATAACAGCTGATTGCATTTATCAGTAGATTGACATTACACACTGACTCAATTACTGCAATCAATCAGATTACAGTTATTACTTGAATAATTTAAATCATTTTCATGACTTGCAGTAACCCAATTTCCACATGATCTGGTTTGTTTTATAATTTGATTATCATCCAGATGTAGTAGCCAACAGCAACCATCTTATTGAAGCCACAAAATACAATAAGCTAAATCGAGGTGTTGTCTTTGTTGGGTTTTGAAATCAATTACTTTACCTTTCTTCCACTCCCAGCCATGCAGGTGCTTGTGTGTATAAACACCTCTTTGCATTCAGTTTACCTCCGGAGTGGAGTGGAGCATGCCCAGACTGAAAACACTGAAACAGTCAGTGTTTAAGATCAAGTTTTTGCATACCATAGTATATTGATACTATTGATAGACTGTTGAGTAATTCAGATCTGATGTTCAGTGGTAATTGTTCCTCTGATTCCAAGCTTACAGCAGTTTGACTAGAATCTTTAGAGTGATGTGGGTTTTACTCTTGTGAGTGAGTAGTAAAGGGTGGAGATCTCTCAGCTAGTCAATATCAGACAGTATCAGCAAACAGGATCATGCTAACAGTGCAGCATCACTTTCTTTTGCCATACAAAACAAAAATGATGTCTGCTCTCAGACATCATTGAAGGGTGACCAAGAGGATATTGTTGAGTCTCTGTGTGTATTATGCTGCCATTCAAAATGTATTAGCACTAGCTTATAGCTTATAGGCTATAAGCTGCTGCTGGGAGATTTGATTCGCAGGGCCATGCATCAGTATCACCACTTCTTAGTAACTTGTACCAGCTTAGGTAACACCTTTGAAGACTTTCAGATACACATGCAATTGCAACCATTGCTACATGGCTTTAATCTGTTAATAATCACATTTTTGGTATGAATGTAAACACACTGAAGGTGTCTACTTGGTGGTACTTCAAGGGACTTGTATACACACATGCACAAACACATTCATTTCATTAATCGCTGTTGGCAACAATTCTGTGTCCATGTTTAATGAGAAATGTCAACTACATTCTGAACCAAAGGCTCCAGAACAAAGAAAAAAAAAACTGCTCTGTTGAGAAGAAGTGAAGTATATTTTCTGCTGGAGTTTTCCACAGTCTGCAGAGGTCTACCATTCTGAAGGAATATAACTCAACCTGTGATGTTCTTTTTAAAAAGCCCTTTGGACTATGTGTCACCGCACATCTTTTTTGATATTTTTTCTTTGCTTCCCTCTGCTGATTGATGGGCTTGTGACTCCACTGAGTAAAATTAGTCATAAAAAAAAGCCACCACCATATCCAGAGCCCAGCGGTGTGGCAACTCCATAAACATTATTATTTAGCGCTGTTTACATGTGAAGCATAAGTGCCATCCAAGCATGTATCCTGTTCACTTCAGCTGGATAATGACAGCGTCTCTGTCAAGGATTTACACTCTCGTTCACTTTACACATCAATTTCACAATGTTACCTTGTCAACCATGCAGTCCAATAATCAGAGAACAAAGCCAAATTAACATTTGTCACGTTATGCTGATTTCAGCAAAGGATAGACAAAAAATAAGACAGTCAGTGTGAAGCTGTGGGTGAAAAAAAATGCGACTATTACTTTGCATCCCTCCCTTATTTCTTGCTAGTGCCAAGATGTGTGGCCCAGCTGTAAAAACTATTAGAATTACTGCATCTGATGAGAAGCTTATAAACCTCAGTGACAGTTTCAGTGATACAACAACCACAACACACACATGCACATTACACAAATCTGCAGCTGTAAAGACATTATACGAAAGTGAGTATTACATACTTCAATGGAAAATTAGGCTTTGTGTTGAGAAAAAGAGTTCTTATACATATACAACAAAATAGCTAGTTTGTCCCATATTGTTTTCTGACCTTTAGGGAAGTTTAGGGGAAACAACACCACTAGTTTATGTTACAAGAAGATTGCAATTGTGGCTAAAGGACACGTGTAACCATACACAAACCTGACTCAACTGTCTCTATATTTGTGGGCTCATGAACTCGACTTCATCCTCCTGAAGTGGTATCATTCTCGCTTCAATATACTGACCTTGTCTTTTGAGTACATTTTTTTCAAGACTAAGCAGTCTATAGAAAAAGCACAGATGTCAGGTTGGGTACATACAGGTGAACAGTATGATGCTGATTACTTTGCCTGGTTATTGTTTGTGGTGATATCTGGTTATCCATCGGCAGAAATACCAGTGAGAGCTCCGGCAAGGAAGTGCCTGTGTCTGCTGCGAGGCAACGAACAGGATCAGCACCAAGGGGAGCGCATATGACAGAAACTGCCATTGTGATGTAAAAACCCAGTCTCTGGTGTCAAAGTCAAAATAGTATTTATATGTTGATTTAAGCCACTCATCTGTGTGTGTAACAGTTTTACAACCAAATGAACAAGACAAATCTTTGTCTTCTGTAAAACTGCAAACCAAGGTGCAATACAAACACTTAGACATACTGTATATTTCCAGTGTAATAGTTTTTTTTGGTATTTTCTACATTGTGTATTGTATTCCTTACACTGCTATGTTTTTTTTACAGTATGTGGGTGGACAAGATTGATTACCTGCTGTTGTTCTATTGTTTTACCTTTTAGCTTGGTGATTAACCTCATGTACAACTGTAGCACACAGAGCCCATAGACGCATAACAGCTGAAATGTATTAATGAGCACTTTGCAGTGATTAACAAAAATATGACAACAGTAATATTATCATAAAATACTGTTGCGCTGTTATTGTGCAGTGAAACTTTAACAACCGTCTATATCCAATACAGCAAAGTTGTGGTATTTTTCCCATCATTCCCGGGCTCAAAGGTATTAAATGCAAATCTCCTAAGCTGATAGTAGGTGAGTCAAACCTTCCTCTCTCTTTGTCTCTCTCTCTCTCTCTCACTCACATAAACACACATACACACACGCATCAATAACTGTTGTATACTTAAGAAAGTAGATTTGTTTAATATTAGCTGTTGTCCCACAGCCATATCTGCAGCCATGCAGGACTTTTACATAAAGCAAAGCAATGAACTGAGATTTGCCAAGTCACAAGCTAAATCACTTTGCAACAGAAGCCCTGTGGCCCTTCCCTTACCAGAATCCAGCAGCCTGCAATAACACCACTGCCTCAGTAATCTCTTATGTGCATGGGCAATGTTCTGCATTTCGTTTAGTGAGCGTGCTCTAGTCAATGTAATGAAGTGTGATTCTTACAATACAGTACAGAAGTTAATGAGCAGGCTCATTTATTTTCACAAGTAGAAATACAGTATATGCAGCATATCAGGGTTTCTCAATCTTCACCATTAAGAGTATTAAAATTGCAATTTGTGGCCTATTTTTTTTTTTATTCCATGCCTGGTGGGAGCTCCATGTAGACTACCATTATATGTAAATGATATGTTTTCAATCTATAAAAAAACATCAAACAAATGTAAATGTATTATTCTTACTAGAAGCTTAATGCAGAATCATTTGCATATCAAGTGACCTCACATAAGGTCCTAAAGCTCATCTGTAGTGTCAGGCTAGGACCAAAACCAGGCTAATGAGATATCTGATGGACAAGATTAACAAGTTTCTCATTTTCATCTTCTCTCAAACTTACCGTGTCTTAATCGCCCAAGACACTATGAAGACCAATTCAATCTAAACTTTATTTTTCTCAAAATAAATGATAACACTTTGATTGTTTGCGTGAGTGTGTAAGTGTCCTGTTGTGCCTAAATACAAATTGAGGATGCACAGTTTGTTAGGAGGTTTTTTGCCCTCCCACTTCCATATCAAAATAGCTTGGCAAGAAAAATGGGTTATTCATGTTAAGGAATGTCTTAAGCAAGAACTCACAAAGATTTGGTGTTAATATACCTTGAAATCCAAACTCCTACTCTACTTCTTTGACTTCTTCATGTCTTATTAATCTTTGAAGATGAAGTAAAAATATGGAATTTCAATACCAGCTTTGATGATACATACTGTAAATGTTTTTGCTTCTATAAAGTGTACGCTTGTTTGCATACACATGATATGGAAACGATTTTAGATCTTTTTTTGATGCTTGCTTGCTTGAAAATCTTTCTTGGTCACGTTTTGGTTGAAATGTTCTTTTTGTAAGCATAACTCTTTTCCTCTACACAGACTGGTAGAGACAGGCTGATTTTTTTCTGAACTTCCATATCTACTAGTTGACACACAAAACACCTTCCAAAACAAATCTATACCACTAGCTATTACATATATACCAACTTACTACTTAACTTAACTATTCCACCCATTCCTGAGGGAACTATCTGGCTCTTTAGGCACCAAATACTCCACTATATTCACAGGCTAGTTGCTAACTTTGTCTGTCAGCTGTTTGGCACTAAGCAGGTAACGTACAGTGTTTATCAGAGACGCATGTTGTGTCTGGAAATGCTTATGAGAGCAGTGAGACTGTATGAACCAAAACAATGACCTGAAAGACACTAAAAAACCTTCGTAGAGCTGAGGGGAGTCAGGTGATAATGCCCTTTGGGTTCTTCAGTATGAGTGTTGATTAGAGTAGCTTTAAAGACACTGGACATGGAGAAAATGCAAGGTAACTTTTCATTACTTGATGATGATAATGTCGTGACCATGTCTGCATGCTCTGATTTTATTGTTGCATATATATCTGAGCAGGGCTCACAGCAAGGAGGCTAGACTGCTGACTGTCCGTTGAGACACCTCCTACAGTTTTAGAATCTAAATACATATGTTCCTCTGATACCGCCTCCCCCCAAAGGTGGAAATCAACATATGGCTGAATTACATGCTACATTACTTCTTAATTTATCCCTCTCTGAATCTGCCTCTTCATGTGCCTCTTTCTCTCCCTAACCAACCCAGTCTCACATCAAAATGTGTAACAACTACGTTTGTGCACAGCGCAAAACATATTAGCTTCAGAATAACAGCTCTAAAATTGGGAGATGCCTACGTTCTTTTTGGCCTAGTCTTTTCTACTGGCCTGCGTCAACGTCAGGTGACTGTCAAGTTTCTGTCTGCGAAAAAGAGAAAAAAAGTCGGACATTCCTTTTATTCTCAGTGGAAAATGCAATATTTTAAGATAGTTTCGGCATTAAAATGCATTTTGATAATATTTATAGCGAGAAATGTGCACTTTATTTTCATAATCTGCGTTCAGTGAATGTTTATTGTGCTTAGTTTGTCAGTTATTACAATGATTTTTTTAGGCTTTCTATCGTTGCTAAGGTGGTTGCTATGGACACTGCTATCACTGAAACCACGTAGGTGCATGTTGTTTGAATGTCGTCTTTGTGTTGTGTAGTTATCTGAGCTGTAGAGTTATTTGTGTTATTTTATGTAACTGTTTGATGATGTTCTTTCAATAAAAAAACGTAGATTGTTGAGCGTCCCAGAGATGAATTGAATTTGAAATCCAGAATTTGAAGCTTTTGAAGTATTTTCCTCACTGTCACCGTCTTAACATTTCTCAACACAAAAACACAAAAGTGTCCTTGGTGACTCAGCCATATAGTTAATGTTAAGGCCATCAGTTTTAATTATTTCTCCTTGGATTCTGAGAAAAATTATATCTGAAATAAATCAATTTACTTTCTCTTAACGTAGATCATCTAGATGCAGTGTGACTAATTACTAGTTCAGCTTTACTAGATATTTGATATATTCAGTAGATATATCTTTTTACAAGGCTATTTACAACCCTACTTTGCAAACCGGAAGAACTACAACTGTGTTGCTGATTTTCCTTAAATTGGAAGTTGTAAATACTGAATTGAGGGCACACTGAGGAGTTTAAGGAAATGGTAAACACATTTGTGCAATCAGATTTTAAATAACTAATTGTTAAATGGGTGAAAATAATTTTAACCATATTTTACCCATATTGTGACGGTGCCCCCAGTTGTTGATATACTCACATGATATCTGAGGTCAAGAGCTCTCCATAACAGTTGGTCTGCAGCCCCTTTTGTTGCTTGATTATAAGCCTTCAAACATGCACTGAGGTCAAGGTTCAAAGGTCAGTATTTTTTAAAGCAGGATAGTAATACCTGAATTTCCCCTCTGAGGATCAATAAAAGCATATTTTGTTTTATCTTATAATTGTGTTTGTCTGTAATTGTCTGTCTTGGTGTATATCTGTATCTTTTCACTGCTATAAAAATATAGAAAGCAAAACTGTGGCCTTAACATTAACCTACTGTATTGTTGAGTTATCAAAGACACGTGTTTTTGTGTTGAGAAATGTTAAAGATTAAAAGAAAACTTTAACACGGAGACAGTGAGGAAAATACTTCTGGGCGGCGGGTCCTCTGGTCAGCCAATCACAAAAATCTACGTTTTTTTTATTGAAAGAACATCATCAAACATAAAATAACACAAATAACATAACAGCTCTCATAACTACACAATGTAAAGACAATCATTCAAACAACATGCAACTACGTGGTTTAAACGATAGCAGTGTCCATAGCAACCACCATAGCAACGATGGAAAGCCTGACAAAATCTTTGTAATAACTGACAAACTGGACATCATATACATACACTGAACAAAGATTATGAAAAAAAAGCACATTTCTCACTAGAAATGTTATAAAAACATATTTTAAAACCAAAACTATTTTAAAATACTACATTTTCCAATGAGAATAAAAGGAATATCAGCCATTTTTAAAATTTTGGTAGACAGAAACTTGACAATCACGTGACGTGGACGCAGGCCATTAGAAATGAATAGACCAAAAAAACGTAGGCATCTCACAATTTTTGAACCATTATTGTGAAACTAATACATTTTGCCAACGTAGCTATTACACATTTTAATGTGAGACTGGGTTGCCCTACCACATAAACCCTTTAGAAATACATCTTCATGTAGAATTAATGTGCTTCACTGCTCCTTATGTTCTCTTTCTTTCTTTCTCTGCTGCTCCTTCGCTCACACACAAAACCTCAAGAGAGACACATCAGTGATGATAATGGCTTACCTGTAGTGTAGACACTTATTCATATCCTGAACAACAGAGCTGGTGGGCCGATAATCACTACATGGTGTGGGCAAACACTCCACAGACAACATCCTGAGGGGCCAGAGCCTTGTGTGCAACAGGTAGTACAAATCAATACCACCAAATGGCAGCTTGCAGATCTCACATAATTAGACACGGGGAGAAGGAGAGAGCTCTACTCGCCCAAGCAGACGAACATTAAACAAGTGTTTTCAGCCTGCCTCTTATCATGTTTCACCAACATTCATTGTGTTTCTATCAGCTGCCAAAGCTACTCTCACTCAAAGTGTGGATTGACTGACAATTGGACAAGATCCAAGGTATACCGAAACAAAGCAGCTCAAAAACAGCAAGCAGCAGAGGTGTAGCATGGAAGGCTAATTAATGTTATCTATTTCATTCTGCTTTTATCCATGACATCCAAACAGAATAATAAAAGAAGTTGTTAGAGGCAAAATAAGTTAAAGTTGGTATTAGAAAAAAATTCCAAACTCTTTTTTTAATCCCATGTCCGTGGCTGAAAAGTGTGGCACTTTTATAATAACGGCAGAACTGTACCGTTATGAAAGCATTTTATTTATCTGATAGGCTCTTTCTGATTTCTAACCATGTCTTCAAGTCACTCCGCAGAGGCTTCTCTTTCTGTGACCACACTTGGAACAAGTGCCAGTGAATATGTTTAGCCCTCTTTGTGCTTACTGCTCCTAAAGAACCTGCCTATTATGGAAGGTGGCACATTTAAGAGTTTCATTCCTAAGGGTGCCTACCAACGGCCGTGCCCTCAGGAATGAGTTATTTCTACCTCTCTCACTGATTATCCCCTCTCATGTCACTTTCACTTATTTTCCTCCAACTCACTGCAGATCTGACAAGAGATCTGGTGGTGAGAATGTGCCAAAGTACTGATAAAGCACAGGTCCATTCATAAACAGTTAAGTGAGCACTATGCCAACAACACTTAAATGAAAGAAAAACAATCTGACAAGCTCAAGAAGACGAGAAAGAATGACGCAGATTGCTCCACGGGTATCAAGGAAATGACACCAATCCTTGAAACATACTGATTTATATTGTTAATAGGTGAAATGATCTCCACAGCTGGCAGTTACCACTTGTTTCAAGAAAATAATCTTTAAGGCCTCAATAACAGATAATATGTTATCATAAGATGGATATTGTTGTAGTGTTTTGAAGAGACGGATGGATGAACGAATGGAAGAAGGAGGGAGGGTAAGACACTGAGTGATCCGATGTTGCTCTTACACATTACTGTTATGTGATTGTCCAGTACCCATTAATTTAATGGCACCATGTGTGCCAGCATGTGGCCTTTGAAATTACAGGGAAGCCCTTTCTGTTTGAATATTGACAACAAAATAGTATAGCTGGCGTTCTGGGTATTTCATTGTATGTTTAACAGCATGCCTCTCCTTGTGTGTGTGTCTTCTAGTGTTGCTTCTTTTTAATCTTTCCTTCAGTTGGGGTTGTTACTTGATATTACCAAAAAAGTCTCTCTTTTATATTAAGTCAATTAGTAATTGGCATCTTTTTAACTCCAGATTGACAAATCTGAGTTTTTTTTTTGACCATGGGGAAAACTATTTTTTGATAAATGTGCATTCGAAGACAAATGTGTACAGCTAATACAGATTTGTTCTGTTTAAAGTCTAATCTAGGGCTTCTGACAGTGCTTCCCATACACTGTTTAGCCATCCCTCCACTGAGAGCAGGGAATGTAGAAAATGTAAATTCAGATTCATATATCATGTCATCTGGTGACTTTATGTCAGTTATTTTCAATAGCTACTCCCTTTGGAAAACAGTTGTCAACAGTGTAAGCACATTTTCCTGCTACCCTTGGATCAGAGCAAGCCATGTGTGTGATTCCCACATCGCCAGATAAACATGAAAAACTAGTAGCTAAAAGGCTTTGACTAATATCATTGGTGAGATGAGGGAATAGAGGAAACTTTTTTTTTTAACTGCTGTATGATGAAGCAGAGCACATTAATCTGGAACATGGTTGATCCACTGCACCATTTAGGGTGAATGTATCTGCAGTTGCTGCTAGTTCAACCAGCTTTCTTTTTTTGCTAACATTCCTTTCATAAGGATTTGTAATTTAAAAAAGCAAAGCAAAGCAAAACACAACCCTTTATACTTTGGGTTCAAGTTTTATCTCCAAGTTTATATGGATTTTTGTTTGTTTGTTTGGCCACAAATGTAGAACAGCTGCCACCAATCTGTTGCTGGTTTAATTATTTCAAAAAATCTTTTCAACAGGTTGTTTCTATTTCAACTGCCGCATGGCTGTTGTTCTGTAAGCTTCTGCTAGCTTTCCACCTTTGTGAATGATGGGAAGAGTTGGTGCAGCTCGGGATTCCTACAAATGTTAATCAAAAGGCAAAAAACAGTTTTTGTCTTTTTTTTTGTTAATTTTTTGAATGAAAAACAGATGGCTGCTGAACTTAAAAATAAAATACATTTCAGGACTAAGTTGCCAGAAATTTGATTTCACAGAATATCCTTTTTTTATAGAGTATTAACCACTATTATTAACAATATAAATCTTGCTCATCTAAAGGGCTGGATTAGGCCTGTGATCTGGAAAACAGTTTGCATGAGTCAGTTTATTGATTAGCTCTGCATAAGAGGTGCCTTGCTGGTTAGTGGTTGGCCCTGGTACCTATGGCTACATGAGTGAATGAACGAATGAATTTATTTGATGATTAAAAAAACACAAACACTGTACTGCAGTCATTACATGCATTAAAAATCACAGAAGATGAAAACAGAATAAAGCCCGAAGGTTTATTTCCACTGTGGTCCTCTAGTACAGTAACACTTAACAACAAGACAGCAAGTGAAGACAATATAATCAATATATACATAGCAGTATGTATGTACTGTAATGTGCATACACAGAGTGCATATAGTGGTGGTGCTCTCACCTGTTTCCAATAAGACTATTTGTTAGGCATAAATAAACAGTCTCATGAACCATATTTTGTGCAGACATGGATGGATGGACATATAGACATGATGCAATTTGATTGGAAGAACTATTTATATTGGAAATTAAGCGCAGGTCAGTGTAGTATGAACATGACTTCTAACCCCAAAACAGACAAATATGACTTCTTATGCTGAAAGCTCCAGCAGAAGGATATAAATCTCTCTTTACCAAAGCATACAAGAGAAGCAAGCTGTGCTTGCAGTTATAACACTTTCATCTCCCATTACAATATTGCCCTTTCGAGTAAATGACTTTCATGTTTCAAATGTGACAAGCAGGTTTCTAGCTAATGCATGGCTTATTCTGTCTTCCATTATTACCTCCATTCTCATTCACAGAGGACACTCCTTGATTTTTGTTGACAAAAAAAGCTCTTTCACTATCTCAAAATACACTAAAAGAACACTAAAACATGAATTGTTTGCTCTTTATGTTTAAAGACATGTCATTTAATCACACAACATACATGTTTTAAACAAGAATATGACACACTACGGTTATGCAATATATTGCATTATATTATCCAAGGTAAAATGATAAATTCCAGGAACTGTACTAATGTGCGCTTAATTTGAAACAACTATGCATTTATATTTCTATGAATTTTATATGCTGAACTCTTGGTTAATATTGTAAATCAAATCATAAAACACAATAATGCAGTAACAAAGACTGGGATTATACTAATGTATTACAAAAATCTAGTTTTGAAATTGGAGAACAAAAACATGACCATGATCAACCTAAAATTGCAGAGGGAGAGAGGCGCCTGAGATATGAACAGCATGACCCATCTGATGCAGCCCAGGGAAGCATTGTGACTGTGCAATTTAACCATGCAAAGTATTACTGAAGAAAAAAAAAAAAAGGCTTAATGGTAAGGTCTCTGACTGTGAAAAGGTGACATGCACTACAAACAATGCCTTGGCATTCTCCTTGCATCCAAGTAGTGCCATCTGTTTCAATGATTACTTTGAAATTCAAGTTGTGTGTGAGATTAACTTGTGTATGGGTGTGGGCTGGAAGAATGGGAGACAGTCTGTGTGTAAACCAAGTACTCGCCATGGGTGAAAGCAGAAGCCAATACTGAATGCAGATCTATGACACAACACTGCATCAGATTAAATATGGAAATTATGATTTATTTCATCATTTTATGATATCATGACTAGCACTAGTTTGTTAACGCTTCTTGAACATGTCATCTTACACTGTATAAGGCTGAGTTTTCCTCCATAATGCATTTCATTCATTGAATAATGGTGACAAAAAATATATATAATGTATTCCTGATCCAAAGGGATATTGAAGGATTTACAGGATGTCTATCTGAATACTATAGGACTCCAAAAATCCAACTCAGTCCCATGCCTTTGCAAAATTATCATGAATGTATTTCTTATATAGCTCTAAAAATCTTTAAAGATTTGGTCTGAAGTAGGCTGGATTCTGATTGGAATCTGAAAGGATTTTCCTGTTGGATTAGCAAAGGACTTTTTGACTAAAGATATAAAGCTCAAAAAGGTCATAGTGAGCCTGTTCTCACTTTTGTCACCATACCATACAATACAGCCTGATGAATAACACCTTCCTCCTCCGCGCTCCCCCTCTCTCTCTCAACAATAGTTGTCAAAGACTCAGCAGTGAATGTCGAGGACACATTAAAAAAGGCGAACTGTTTGTCTTTAGTCAAAGCCTGCTGTAGCAGGTTTATACTCACACAGTACAAAAGAAAGAACTCAAAAACCCCAGTACACAGCTAAGATCAAATATGAAGCACTGACCCATTTGTAATCAAAACCTTCAAGGACTAATGGGCTAAAATCTGTTAATTAAGGTAAATAATCCACTGAAGTAAAAACAATTTTCATCCTGAACCATGGAATCATTTAGCAAAGCAGACAGCACTGGATTAATTACTGCATTAGTGTAACTGCCTGCTGAATAAGCAACCTAAGCATAACTTTTTTTTTTACTAATTAACTTACATCATCCCAGTGATTTAGGGAGTGCATTCTGTTATATCGTCTTCAAAGGTGACAACAGAAGCGATATTAATATCAGATTAATATTTTACAGAGCCACAGATCTGTAAAACAGTGTTCCTCACCAGATGCTGCAAGTCTTCACAAGAGAAGGCTTCTACATAACATTGAAAATATGTACTATTCATGAAGTGAGATCCTTTTATTCTTGTCATGTAATTTTCATTTAACCAGACGATCTCACTGAGATGAAAGACTGAGTTAAAACTGAGGTACTGTAGAGTGAAATTCAAAACCTCTCTGTTGAGACGTTTAACTGGTGGCGTTCCATTAGCAGACCAGCAGGAAACACCCATCTGTCTTTAATTGGTTGTAATTTTATACACATTAAGTCTCTTGGCCACAAACTAAACCAAACAACAACTGTGGCTAGTAGATGAACCCATACTTTGACAGAGAAAAAAAACAGGGCTGTAAATGTCAAACCAACACAAATCAGAGGCCTGTGTCACAATTGGACTTTTGGTCAGGTGTGTTGCAGAGTCTTATAGACTGACAGCAAAGCAAAAGCAAGACGTTTAGAAGCTTAAACACACATGACCAATAAATTCTAGCATGTGGGTGCTCGTCTGCTTCCCTGAAGAAAATACACAATATGTCTGAACAGGTCTTTTTAGACTCTTTTGCTGTTCCTCACAGAGCAGTTGCCATGGCACCACTGGTGTCAAGAAGCAATTTTTGTCATTAGGCTGTGAGACATTTCCCTACCGTAAACGTGTGATATACTGAACACTGCGGTACAGTATACATCATGCGATATGATGGTGCTCTATCTGTAATTTATTACAGTATTGTTTATTTTAATAAAAGAAAAAAAGGTTCCACTACTTCTAGAAATGATTTGAAGCTGTTATTGATTAATTAAAAATTAAAAATTTTAAGTATATTGCTTAAACTGTTGCTCCTGTGATGCTAGTTGGCAGTAGTTGTCAGTTGGCAAGGGTTTTCTGTTATCATGAATATCATGAACAGTGAACATAACTCTCAGGGAGCAGTAGTCTGCTGCTGTTGTTTGCTTTTGTTTTGTGACTGAACATTTAAGCCCAGGGGAGCCCTTGCAGATGCACATTTTGATTTGTTTGATTATATTTGCACTCATACATAATGCCCAAGACCATGTCATGACAGCGCTGCCAGTATTTTTGAGACAAGATGGTGTCTGGGTGTAATGTAATTCTACTATCTGTATCTGTGTATGTCACCAAAATGTATTTGTAAATGTATTCTGTGTTTATTTCAGAAGTAGGCCATGTTATGACTTTAGTTGAGCAGGACACGGACAGAGCATACCAGCTTGACAAAGCGATATGAAGAGTGAAAACGGCTTCTTTGCAGTGCATCATGTGAAACGACCAAACATTCATGGAAGTTTTGAAGGATTTCACTTGCTACAACAGGAGATGAAGCAAATGGCCTTATCCCTGCAAAGGACTGACACATATTTCAGATTGAAACTGATGCCTATATTTTCTAATGCACTGAGACAGCAAATGCAGCTTTTCAGAACTGCAATCTGCACCTCAGCAAAACCACTGAAACAGAGGATGTGAAATATCTCAGTGACAAATGGTTTAAAGAGTTTGGAAAAAACAAAACAAAACAAAACAAAAAAAAAAAACAGCCATTGCAGCCAAAGGATATAGCTCTTCTCTCAACAAGGGTCCCAGCCTTCCAGGTAAGGTTCCAACTAAGGACCTTCTTCCTCTGAGGTGCTGAATTACTCTTGAAAGTTAGTACCTCATTATCACTTTGTTCCTTGGTTAAATTTCTCAAACTGAATCCACTTAAAAAGGGGAGTGATGGTATTTTACTGTGGTGTTGGGGCTTGGTTAGGAGCAGGTTTTGTTATATGCAATAATTAATGATTATCAAAGATAATTATTGATTATTAAAGTCGACAAAAATATTAATAAGAATTAATAATAATGGGGCACCTCTCTGGGGTCAGGGACCAATAACCAAACAGTGGATACAGTCTCACTTAAAAATGTCTACGTACTACAATATATATACAAACAATAGCAAAACAACTTCTCTTTAAGGTATAACAGAGTTTATTAATGTTAGCGATATCAATTAATAATCAATAGCACTTCAATCAATAAACATCTATCATCTAACCACAAACCATGAAACACAAGCAACTATAAACAAGAAACTATAGACAACAAGCAAGCTTATGGCACATGTGTGTGTGTGTGGTACAATAAGATAGCTTGGGCTCTTTGCTACCAAGTTATCTGCTCACCAAATGTGTGTGTGTGAGTGTGTGTAGGAGCGTGTATGTGCGTGGTTAGTAAGAGGAGAAAGGGGTAAAAGCACCAAAAGCATAGAGAGGAGTGAGGAGACGCAATAATTGCTTTTTATCACTCAGAGACGCGGTGAACAGACTGTGATCCGTCCGCCGCGATCGCCGGCATTTTAACAGATAAAGCGCAATTTATTGGCTTTGCACACGGTGGCAAACTAACCCAAAGCAGCCCAAAGAAGTTGGACAAAACACAATCAGCTTAGCGTGATAAACATAACCAAAAACAAACAGCAAGCAGCAATAATACTCGCATGGTGTTATCAGTAGCAACAACCGGACTCACGGTCCGTTAACCTCACAACAACAGCGATAATGCTTAAAACAACACACACTTTAGTAACCTATCTGTGCCCAGACTTAAGCCTCTTACTTGTATCGCTTAAGGGAGCAAGTAGAGTGTGTTTCAGACCATCTTTCTGGTCCAGCTCGATTCCTCTGGTGGGGCCATCTTCTCGCTCTGTCAGCAGGTTTTACGGCAGCTGGTCCTCGGCGGGGGGTTGCAAAGGAACAGCGGAGTCAACTCAGTTAAAGAAAAGCGGAGTTATTCTTCTTCTTCACTTCTTTAGTAAAGCAGTGAGAGAACTGGGTTGCACGGCGACCTTCTTCTTCAGATCCAGTAACATGATCAATTGAACACAAAGAGAATCTCTACCCGTCCAGCGAAGTTGAGATTGAGCGGCCTAGTTAGAGTTAACATACTTAAGGGGGTACTTCCTATGGTAGCCGTAGCCACAACTGGAAGCATGGTTTTGGAAGCGTTTTAGGTGTTTATACCTTCGGTGACGTCATTGTCGAGGAGCAGGATCCCTTGTGGGTTCCGGCGGGTCTCGTCCAATGGGAGGCAAGAGTTTGACTCTGCCCGATTTCGCACCTGTATGTGAGTTGAGCAAAGCACGGTGGGAACTAAAGTCTATTTTGGACTCCTTTTGTTCAACTTGGTTTCTTTGTTATCAGGCTGAAGAGGTCCCTACAGGCTTCAGTCAGGCTTTATGACTGCATGCAGGCCTGCCTTTTTCTTGTACATGGGACATATGAGGCCCAACAGCGGTAATCCCAGATCTTTTTTGAGGTCTACAATAACTGTACTCTCAACACTTCTGCTCTCCCTGTCCACATGTGTCAGCAAAACACTGAACCCCAAATTGCTCCTAAAGGGCAGACCAGCATCTTGCATAACAGGGCCGCCACCATCGGCGTGTGTGTGTGTGTGTGTGTGTGTGTGTAAATGAGAGACAAATGGTGAAGCACTTTGTCTGTAGAAAAATTATACAAGTGCATTGCAGCTCAGAGTTTACCATAAAAGTCCCAATTCTCATAGCAGGTTAATCTAGCCCCAAGCTAAGCTAAAGCTAACCATGTCTGCCTTAAGCATTGCTGAAAGTGCTGCAAATACAAAGTGAAATCACAAAAGAAAATGAATAAATAAATGAAATTAACAAAGATATATGTATAATATCGCTGTATATGTACCAATGGCTGGAGCAGAGTGATTTCTGCTTCCCAGAGACTCACAACACTGCAGAATGCTCTAAAAATTGCTGTAAAAAATTACTTACTAAAATACAATGTTTTGAGCTCAAATTGGCTCTCCATCAGGTACCAAGTATGGAGCAGAGTGACTCAAATGGGATCAAGTAAGGGTATAAAAATACCACATGCAGGATAGGATTTCACCCCATATATGTATGAAAATGGCTTTTGATGTCTCTCCATTGGAACCTGTTTGTCTCAGAAAAAAAAAATCATCTGTCTTCAGTGGCATAGGAACAATTTTGAAGTCAGCAGACCGAGTCTGAGTAAAAAAGTGTTAAAAGTAAGTTTGATATTTTAACACTGCAAGACATTTTTAAATTGCTAAATAATTTTTGAAATATAAATACATGAAAAAAGGATGTTTGTCTTTCAAGTAAAAAAAAAATAATGAACTGAACAACTGACACAAACACTGAAATGAACACTGACTGAAGGAGCATGCCCGAGGGTGTTTCTGTCTGAGTAAAATTGTCTTTTTTATCAGAGAGGGAACTTAAAATAGACATGACACCAGAGATTTTAAATATTATGTCACTATACTCAAGTTCAATCCATATTGGTGAAACTACATGACAGGTTGCCAAAATTACAAACAGGAGATCCAAAGATTTAACAAAGACTTTGTCAGCAGTCAGTGTTGTGGAGCAGCAATGGTTGGGCCTATTTCTAAATGTCTAAATTCTCCCCTCCCCCCTTTTTTGTGTTGTTTTCCTCAATACACCACACATGTTGTCCAGTGTCAACACTAACTCACTGGTTTGGAACTGGTGGATGTTTACTCCACAGTGGGATGGAGTCCAAATCCAAATGGCAGTTCACATGGGTCAGTCCAAATGAATTTCAATGGCTGCACCCTTTACAGTGTGTGTTCTTGGCATTTTACACCTTATTAAATACACTTGAACCCTTTTCAAATGTAACTGGATAGTACTTCAGGCCAAGCACAGTTAGAGGGAAGCAATTTCCCACAATTGCTCTGTAAAGCCCCATTTTTAATTTTTTTAAGCTTTGGTCTTCTTGTATCCTGACAGATAACTGTAACAGATAACTCCACTACCATTATCATCTGTGTCCAATAGTATATATCACTTAGAATCAGTTCCTAGAGGGCAGCAATTTCTTATATGCCCAATGATGGGAGTCAAAGTGTGCTTGATTATCAACCTAGTCAAGCTTTTCTAGATTTTCCAAGTCCCACTCAAAACTGTCTCAGTCTTTAAAGGACAAAGCTTTTCTTATTGTCAACAAATGAAAAGACCCAAACTGATCCCACCAACAAGTACTTCCTGTATAGCCAAAGCCCGATATAGCTTATTCCTCCACTGTTGGTCAAAAATATAAAAACAAAAAAAAACCCAAAAAACACATACTGTAAATAAGCCACATCTTTGCATTGGGTGACTTCTTCCTTCATTATAATGAACGCTGAACTTCATTTTGACATACAATTATATATTTGTGACCTGCTTTTAGTAGGACAAATAGGTTTGGGGTTAAGTGCCACAGATAGGGTGGGATGTCAGAAAGAACTGAGAGACAAACTAACACATTGTTAGTTTTGCTCTTTTCATGTGATTTGTTGTCAATACAAAATATATAGAATATAGAATATATATTATTCCTTTATTTGCACATAAATAATAAATCATAAATATCATCATAAATAATTTACCTAGCAAGTAAAAAAATAGAATCTACTGTATATATTGGGCAAATTTAATGTGAAATATATACAGATCTACATTTTAACTAAAAAGTATATTCCACCTTTCAAGCATGTAATTATCCCAGTCTAGATTCAACCACTATTTAACTACATTTGTAACGATAGCATAAATGATTAGCACAGAAGTCATGATATGTGTGCTTCCTGCAGCTGGTGGACACTGAAACCCTTCAGCTCAGTTTAAGGAATACGTCCAAACCATTTTCGTTCAATATGGTCTTTTAGGGGAACGCTGCGATAATTTGGGAAACACACTTACAGTAATTTCTGTCTTACTGTGGATGAGAAGATCAATATCAGTTTAATTTCTGTGGGTTCAATACAACAGTAGCAGATATGTCTGATTTACCTTGAACAAATAGAGGCAGAAGGAAACTGCTAGCCTTGTCAAATGAGTTCCAATAACTCCAAAACTGTCTTTACAAAGTGTGTCTGGTGTATTTAAATTAGTAATTAAGACATTGTGTTTTAATTATGTGTTGTATCTTCTTAGCTAGAAAGTCAACATCCAAGAGTCAGCTATTTTGTTCAGATGTACAAAATGTGTAAAGCCAGCACCTTCACTGTGAGGACAGAACTTCTGAGATGCTGTCAGTTCACTGCACCAAGCTGGTTTTGGTCAATAAATAACTCTAATGTGTAAGACAACACTTTGGAAGGCGTAGTTTTCACTTTTTACAGTAGCTAGCTTTTTTCCCCTGCTTCACCACTAAGCTAGCCTTAACACATCCCAGACCTATTTATGTTCTATGAATATAAAAAGTTGAAATCAGTCTCCCTATCCGACTTTGGGCAAGATGAAAAATACTGTGTTCAGGTTTCTCAGTTAACAGCCATGTGTGTAGCAATTTAACTGTAACTCTGTGATTTGTATCCTAGCTGTGTCTCCTGTGCACATGGAACTATGACTGCTGGCTGTTATTAAGTTACCTTTCTCTTTCTGATAGTCCTAGCCTGTTTCTGGTTCAGCATAGGCTGTCCTGGTAATCACTGTAAAACATCCTGGAGCTGATTGCCCTACCAGACCAGCACTCTTGGCTGTCATTTCTTATTTGGGAAAGAGAAGATTTTCATGCCCACAGACAGGACTAGATTTGATTGGAATAACACTGGTGTGCACCAAGCATGCCGAAATGTCTGTCTCGACAGTGACTGCAGAATGCTTGCTGAGGTGCAGCTGAAATGGAAGCCAGCCACATGGAGAAATCAGCTTACTTAAATTGAAGAGAAGAATCTCCACATGAATACGAACATGGATCATAAAAAATAGCACCCAGATTCAAGACTTCAGTACTCACTGTACACAGTAAGATACGATTTAAATAAGATCCAAAATAAAATAAAAAATCAACATAGCAAGTTTTTCTTCTCTGAAATATAGCTTTCACTTGTAGATTTTGAAAACACAGATTCCAGCTATGTTTGGGAATATCGTGTGTGTGCATGTATGTGTGTGTTAGAGAGAGAGAGAAAGATATCACTGGATAACAAAGGAAAGTAAATGAAATAGTTTTGTATATTTATGGCATGACCAGGTTCAAAAGACAGGGGTCAGCAATAGAGCCCTGTCTGCATTCTTAGTCTGATCCCTTGATAAATATCTTTCATTATTCAAACTATATTCTTCTTCTGTATGAAGATAAACTTGTTTTTGTGCAACGTCACTTAAGTGCCTTTACGGCATGTTTCTAGACATCTCCAAAGACAGCCTGTCAAAGTCTGGACAACCAAAACAAGCTTGATAGTGTCAAGCTTGTTTATCCCAACACAAATGAACTGAAGATGCTCCATTTTCCATATTCATGATCCGTCTTCACATGCGTTTTGTGGTCAGACACAGGAAACGTATTGAAGACAGACTGTGACACACTTCTCCAAAGGGCAACTACCCCATGACTTTGATTAATCAGTCTCATTGGAATGATGTCACATGTTCTTTATTTTCTCATACAGAGTGCAAGCGGAACAGATGGTATCTGGGAGTAACATATTCTCATTAGGAGGTCCAGAATCTGCATATCTGAAAGGGAAAACGAGAGAAAAGGGGGAGGGGATGGGGTAAAATCCTCAGAGTTTTGGCACAGATCAACTCTCTGACCTTCTGTCCAGTCTGCTGGCCGACAGGCAGGAATTAAAGGATGGAACAGGGAAGGAAAACTGACAGCCTCTCAGTAGCAGAGGGCTCCAGATCTGAGTCGGCCTAATCAGTAATCACTGATATGTTGCTTTCACCTTTTACAGGGCTTTTGTTAGGAGAGAAAATCAATAAGCAGCAATACTCTCCATACAAATATAAAGGTTGAGTGTCTACTGTATCTACATTCCTAATAATCAAAACTGTCATACCACTGGAGTATGTTTGTGTATGTGTTCCAGTGTAAGGGTATGGGTGGAAGAGAGCACTGCTCCTGTATAACAGCAGTCACTAAGTCACAAACAAAATACGCTTGCAGTGTATATCCAACAGCTTGAAAAAGAGGTCAAAATTAGCTGATTATTTGAATCGTAGCGGACTGCAAATTGAAAAGAAACTTGTTTCTCATCAATTCAGCATGCACTTGAAATATTGTCATATTTGCCAACTGTATTTATGCATATGTGTTTGAGTGTGCTATTTAACTTCTGCAGGAGGAAGTGCTGTTAGGTTTTGGAGGTAGCGCTAGGTTTTCTCTACTTAACACTAACTGGCAGCTAAATGGCATGGCATGCACCTTGACTGATGTGTCAAAATGGGAGGACGGCTGTCCTCTCCAATCACTGTCTCTGTTTCAAATCCATTGCATCTGTTACAGCAGGTTAAGTTGCTGTTTCTTGCAGTGACAAGTACCTACAATGGTGGAATGTTTTCTGTGACTGCATCATTGGCATATAGGTCATACCTGCTCTCAGTGGGACTTGTACTTCATCACTTATTCTCTTTCTGACTTTCATGGACAGGGTTTCAAGCATCAGTCAAGAAAGAGGAATTGGACAGTTTGGCAGCCTCAGGACTGCATCACTGTTTTTTTGCAGAAGACATCTACTGGCTTCTACCTTCTAGTGCACATTGTGGCAGGTTGTACCTGGATGTAAAGCAGTTGGAATGAGTGGTAGCACCTCTAAGTCTAAGGCCAAGGTCGCGGTTGTGAAAAGGTGGATTCTTTGTTGTTGCCCCTAATAAAGCTGTATCTTTGATATCACAAGTAAGGTTAAGATGGGGTAATAACAGGGAAACCAGTGCAGTAGTTGAAACCTGGCAAGCCAGATCACTGTGGTGAAGACAGAGCTGAGCATACAGCAAAGCTCACGTTTACCACAGTCTGCAGTCCTTACCATTGTCAATGCACACAAGCTAGATTGAACAGTGAAAAACATGGACACAGGCTCCTGAAGTTTTCTACAGAGGTTGTATACATTTTTGCAAAGAAATAGCGTGAGGAGCTCAAAAATCCTGAAATAGCGCAGAGATTCTGCTCATTTGCATTGAAAAGAGCCACTTGGGGTGAATCCGGCACTGATTAGTATACCTCCCAGGCATTCCAGCAGACCTAGACGAGCTTGGAAATGCCTCTGGATTCTTCATGAGTAGGTGCTGGATGTGGCTATAGGCTACAGAATTTCTGGTTTAGGTTGCTGTCAACCACTTATGTGGCTGAAAATGGATGGATGGATAAACACATTTGATTGGTCCACTTGGTAACTGACACCAATCAACAATGTCTGTAGTTTCACAGTTCCCCTGTATTGCTGTACTAGTTCTCCCAACCATCACTGATTAAGTCTTGGTGCCTCAAGTCTGACCTTCACCCCTGAGAACATCAGCTTTGTCATTGAGAAGAATCAACTAAGGATATGCTTCCTGTTTCAGCTGAAGAAACTGAAACTGCTGCAGAAAATGACTTATAAACCAAAATCACTGAGTGTATTGGACTGGCGGCCGAGGATAAGTGCGGACTGCATACAATCACCTTGTCTGCAGCAGGCAGGGCAATTGGCTGCAGTCTGGTTTCTCTATTTTCCTGACCTTGAGACTTGCTTTGCGCGTCTGTGTGGTATTGTGGTGACCAGCGTGGAGCGTACGGTGCACAGGTGGGAGGAGAGGAGCAGACAGGTGTGAGGTTAATTCAAATTAAGTAGCACAAGGACAGTTGGTGTATTTTGATTGAAATTTGGTCCTACATGTTGCCCTGAAAACAGATGTTTCAGAACCACAGTTATTTGTGGTGCAACTTCAATCCGCTGCTGCTTTGATTTTATTTTATTTTATTTTATGGATATAGAAGACAATGAAGTGTTTCCAACATGATCCCTGAACATTAACATTTACAAAGTCATGGCCAAAGGAATTATCCTTTTATTTCACCAATCTTCCTTCTCACTTCCCTGACAAGACTGCTCAAAATAGTTAATTCTCAAAATGTCAGTAGCTCCATGTTTTAGATACACATGTTTGAGAAATAAACATTTAAAACATTATCCATTGCCTGTATTTTATAACAAAGATGTTTGCAAAATAAATGCTTTACAAAATTTTTTAATACAGAAGTGTTGCTATCCATGCATCATTGTTTTCTGCTGATGGGTGCCCATTGAATGTATCAGGAGCCCTTTACATTCCACTGCAGTCTGCATTGATTTATAAATGAATGTGGGTGATTCTTACAGTATCTGCTCTCCACAGCTGCTTTATACCATATGAAAAGCTTTTCCTTAAGTTCGTCAAATTTATGCATCATCTGAAGGCAGCAGGACTAATATGTTGGACTGATATGTTGATAAATCTGCAGCCTCTGAGAAGTGCCGCGCCACAGCACAGTGCCATTATGCATGGCCATTCACTGTGTTTACCTTCATTAAATTGCCTGAAACACCAGGCTGCTACAGTATAATCACACACACTTTTACACACAGCAGACTGGTCGGTTATAACTCAATATACTGTTTTTTTATGAAGGAGCTGTCAGGTTAGCAGCTCATCACAGCCTCTTTTCCAACTTTCTTTTTAGCAAAAGTAGCATCTCATATTTTATTCTTGAAATACATGGCGGTGCAAATGCTGTTGTGTAACATTAATTACTAAACTATGTGACCGTGTACCAGGTGAGATACATTAGAATTATTGCTGAAATAGCGTCGGTCCAGTATAATCATATAAACGGCCTTACTAAATCAATTTCTTTTCCCTATTCACTCAGCCCTTTTGCACGTTGCACTGCTGCACATACATGAACCAAAATAGCAGGTGCGCATGGAGACGTCCCCACAGTCCGTGCACCTAAGACTTACCACCTTGCGCTTGTCGTTGCACTTACGTGGTCAAAGGCCAGAGGCTGCAGTCTATGTTTGTATTACTACAAACATTTCTGGAAACTGGAACTGTAGATGCAAAATTAATCGATTCTGATTCTGAATATGAAAAAGCAAGCCGCACTCCTCATTTTACAACCAAGCCTGACATACATTATCATTCATGTTTCAAATCCCCAGCCACATCACACGCCCGCCCACAAATACATGATCCAAAAACCACCTGTTCCATGTGTTTGTTCATTTTCCAGACCCCACATCCTCTGGAGAGAAGTGGTTTGACTTTATGCCCCAGGACCTGCCGCTGGGAAAGTGGCCTTGCAAAGCCCTTGTGGTTGAATCGGACTCATTTTGTGCCCCTCACAACAGCTGCAACAAACCTCAGGCCCTGTCAGGTAAAAGGTCAGATTGTTGAAAGGTTTGGTGCCAGCGGGCCAAAGTATGAACACCAGTGCTGACTGCAGGAGTAAAAAGCAGACCCCCATAACCATCTTTACCACCAACTATGAAGGGGAGAAGGGAAATGACTTTTCTTCTCATAGATAGATAGATAATACAACCAAGTACAGCTATAATTAGTGAAGGCTGAGCAGAATGAAGAAAGATTTTAGCCAATCCAGACACTCAGCATAGCACTGATACAATAGAATAAAAAGGGCTTATAATGAATGAAATGAATTAAAATAGACTTCTTTTCTGCCGTATTCTTAACATTTGATTCACTTTGGCTTTAATTAACAGCAAAGGCTTCAGGCTCAATATATTTAGTATGAACTTCCAAGGTAATTAAAGATCCAAGATTTTTCCAATCATCTGTGAATATTGATTTCCAAATATGACAAATATGGCTCTAATACTTGGGGATCTAGTTTGGGTGCCACTCTAAAGAATCAAAGCAACTTCTAGTTTTTCCTGGACCCATAAAGCATGTCTTACCTTAAATTGCATACAGTAGAAACCAAAAGGTATTTTAATATGATGTGCACAATTAGTGCCTTACATCAACCCTTTCCTTTGCATCACTAGACACTAGCCTGATACCTCTTTGCTCCAAACATTAAATAAATCTAGTATATGTCCCTTGAATCTCAGTGAGAAGCTATGGCGTAACTCATAATCTCAAAACTCAAATAATCTCAAAAAAGCTAATACCTTTTATGATCCCACACAATATTTTAGAGAAATTCTACAGTTTCTCAGACAGTCCTGCAGGCAGTCCTGATCCTGGCATCTTCTTTTAAATTGCAACTACTGGACTATTATTTAATCATGTCAAACCTGTGTGGCAATCAATACAACACACTCAAATTGCACATTTTGCCTCAACGCATGGGAGCATGGGACTAACAGAGTACTTAAAGGGGACCTATTATGCTTTTCCTTATTTTCAGTCATATATATATAATGTTACAATGTCGGATATTCATATTAAATGCGGCCAAAGTGTCAAATAATGAGGTAAATGTATGTAGAAGTAATCCCTTTAAGCAAAAAGCCCGGCTTCAGACTGCTCTGAATGTTCGGTTTCCAACTTTTTTTTTCTACTTTCAGCCCGAGCCAAAGTCTATGGTCATCAGCTCCAAGCACACTGCGCAAGTTCACTGCTCTGCTCTGCTAACATTATGGCATTTTTCCATTGTTTTGGGGGTAGTCACGCCCAGCCATGACTTGAGTCAAGCCGGCACACTGTGATGTTTTTCCATTACACGGCACAGCAAAGTAAAATAAGCTGTTTATAAGTTGGAGGTGTGCTGGTTGTCTGCAGCTCTTCATCAAACATCATCATCACTGTGGCTGTTTCTGCTTGTACTATTCCTCCCTGCATTATTTCTAACTGATCCACTGAACAAATAGCTCCAAAATATGTCCATACATTGTTGTTTCGACTGGTTTTTAGCTAATGAAGCTCTGCTAATCCAGTGAGGAACACCTTTCATTTCCTGTAAATTCTTCACAATATAAGTCTCCCATTATTTAGTCATTTAAAAGCTTTTAATATGAAGCAGTAAAGCAGGAAATGTTGGGTTTGCATCGGCGGTAACTTAACACGACGATTCCATGATAAAGCTGCCCCTTGGCAGGCTTCCGGAAAACTGGCCAATCAAAACAGAGTGGGCTCATCAGCAGGGGGGCCTTAAAGAGACAGGAGCTAAAACTGCCTTTTAGAGACAGAGGCTGAACTGAGGGGCTGCATGAAGGGCCAGTATAAGATAAATACAGAGTATTTTGAACTGTGAATCAGGCAAAGCTACTCTAGTGGAACACAAATATAGGGCTGGAAATGAGCATAATAGGACCCCTTTAAGTTGTTTATGTCCCATTTCACCAGCAGAACTTTCCAAGCAACACCGAGAAAATCTCCATTATCATCTAATCTCTTGCAGTGCACTGCATTGGCCTTTCCATTTAATCAGATTATTGCAAAATACAATATCTATTACTGTTATGCAACCTATACCCAGCTATCTCTGCTATTAAGACACAGCGATTAGAGAAGAACCTGCAACTTAAAAATACCAGGCAAATAATTTTAGATATTTTAATGAGAATATTAACAGATATCTCAATATAGTATCCAAAACTGCAGTCAGCAGATCACACTTTCTGTAATACTTTCTGAAGCCAATTATAGCTCTAAAGGCTGTTTTATAATTCCATGTGAAAATGGAGGATCTAATCTATGTACAATATACTTTTCCCTTTAGACTTCTTTAGATTGCTTTTTCCTTTCGCTGGTGTTTTTCTGTTCCCTACTGCAACAATACTTTACCAGAACTTGGTGACGTGATTACATAACCTCCTTTTCAACCTCCATACTGTGCTGGTTTTCAAGCTCCAAAAGTGATTTTACATATTCTAGCGATTATTTTTAAGGCACAACTGTATCTGGCTGCAGGCTATATTAGACCCTTTAATCCCGTAGGAGCTGCGGTATTGTCTGAAACTCAAGAAAAAGCAAGAAAGCAAGAAGAAAAATAGAATCATTGGAAATCACTTTCTTCGTCAAATGTTTTAATAATAATAATGTATTAATTTATTCATGTGATTTGCTGTTATAGCATGAAGCTGTAGCATAACTGTCCTAATGCCTACCATTGCCTTTTCATGACTGGGTGAAAATCTCCAGCCTTTTAGCTTGTCTATGATAAAAAGGAAATTTGTCAAGGGAGGCTGAGAGATGTCTCTTCCGCCCTAATTGCATAATTTTGATGGCTCTGATCTACACTTCTGTGGATTGTGTACTTTGTGTTCATGATTTTTATATCTCTACCCTCCATGGATGGCACAAGATAAAATGTTCTGAGAAAGATTTGTTTAAATGGGAAAGTTTTATCCTCGAGTTGTTTTATGAAATGCCTCTTGCTCTTCCCTCCAAAAGATGAGTCAATCGGAGCATCCTGTGTTAGATGACAGGAGAGGGACCATGAATTATAAAGTTACATTAAATCCCTGCATCTTGGCAGAGAGTAAAATTGTGCCAGCCAGGGTGGAAGTCAAAAACATGTTTAATTCAAATTCAAACTGAAGAAACATTTAAAATGTGGCATTGAAAATCCTTTCAGTAAAAATCAGCTAACGTACTATAATTCAGAAATCAGGGCAAAACATACTATGAATATGAAAAATGGATAAAACAGCTCATATATTTTAACGTAATGACTTCACTGAAGGTAGAGGTGTTGTTTTCTGTGCTTTTCGTTCCCTTGCTTCCCATATTTCAGGCCAGAATCTTTGCCAATTCTGAGCCAATCCTCATTCTGCAGGGGAAATTAACACTGCCATAATTTTGCAGCTGTCCAGAGCCAGAGGTTGTACACTCATCTGCAGCTCTAATCGCATAACCATGAATTCCTCACACCTTAAGTTACATGCTGGCTCCATGGGTTACCTACTTGCGTGACTATCGCTGAAAAAAAGAAAAAAAAAATGCTTCTTACAACCTAATCCAAAAACTTAAGCTTGGCACTGCTGAGTCTATGCAAGTATTAACTTTTTTTTTTTTTTTTTTTGGAGAGAGGAGGAAGGGGTAGCGGGAGTGGCAGCTGGCACTTTTGCTGACCACAACCCGCTACGTTATTATTTATTTATTTTCTTGTCAAGTCATTGCTGGTTCATTCTGGTATTTTGACAGCCACCTTATTTGGAGCATGACAAGTTTAAATTAAATAGATATAGCACCGGAAGGCAAAAAAGTGGCCCAATTTTACTGTCTAAACAGATGTAATCTGGTGGTGTCAGTGTCATATACAAATGTGTTAGTGCCGCACTTTTTTCTGTCAAGAAATAATATACAGCATGTGATATTGCATATAAGAGAGTATGTGGCAGTTGTGATTTAACAAATTGATAGTATTTGTGCTGATGTGTTTGCTGTGGCCAATATCTGCCATGTTCTGCTAAGGAGAGTAGGGCAGAAATCGACAGGCATTTGCTATGTGTACTTACTGAATGTTGGAGAGTTTATTTTTTTCCACACCAAGCTTACATTGTTTTTGTTGAATAATTTACATCTGCTAGAACAAAGAGCGATTCCTCATGTGCACAGATTTTAGAAAACAAAATCGGCTTCCTTGGCTGAAGTGCAAGTTAGCAAGTGAATTGTTTTGTTATGGACACCTGGAGGATGTATGACGAGGCTGTGAACCTATTCCAGAAATAATGTAACCAGTAGAGTTTCATGGATAATTACTCCCTGTGTGAGTGATAGCAGAGCCATGGCTTGTGTGCAGCATTCTTCCCTAATTGTCCCCATTGAGCACTTTGCCTTTACTACAATAGTTTTATGAGTGCAGTTTCCACTTAGAAGCATTTTCGTTTTGCACTTCTGGTCTTGTGCCTCTTGTTGTCCTGGTTCTTGTTCAAGGTGATAACTTGGCAGAACGAAAGAGACTATCTGACTTTTAACTGTCAGACAAAAATGTAAAGAAGATTTGAGAGGACGCCAGTGTAGAGGTAATGCATTCGTCCTTCTACATTAGTGAGTGAAATTTGAGAAACAAAATCTCACCTTTTTTCTTCTGACAGTATGTTGCAAATTGTGATCCAAACATATAGCAAAGGACACACTGATATAGCATGTGGTGAAGCAGTTATGGAAGGGTGCCATTTTCCATATCTTATAATAAAGGTAAGCTTATTTGATCATTTATTTGTGGTTATATTTAACTATTCTACTGACCCAACAATCTGACAATCTGCTTTATGTTGGCAGTCTCCTCCACATTGCTTTCTGATTTGATTTCACAATGAAGTCCAAATTGGACAAAATGAACACCCCAGATGCTTTTTCTCTCTGTGCCTTTATGAAATTTCAATTATGTCTTTGAGCTTTCATATCAGTAAATATCTTTTGGGATCTTGTCATTTTAAGTCACTCCTAAAAAATTTTCAATTTCCAGTATTTTGAGCATTTTTACACGACTTTCATTTTTAGGTGTCTTAATGTTCCAAATTCATCTCCAGCGTATTCACTTTAACTCAGATTCAGCACAATGCTCTCAACACATAAAGGCATATGTATTTCAAATACTTTATTCTTATGTTCTACTTTTTCAATTTCATTGCTTTCAGACTGAAATTGCTAGAAGTAGCTCGTCTCTTCACATCACATTAGCTACCTTGGTGCATAAATATTTATTAGGCATCAAACTTTGCTATGGAACACACAAGTTCACAGAGGAGCAGAACAGAGGAATGACATCAGAGCTAAACAAATGGACAGCCAATTTGTTATCCATCCAAGGCCTGTATTTGAATTCCAAACAATTCCTCATTCTGTTTCTCTCTTTGCCTTGTTGATCTTTCACCGATGGATGTGGGAGATCACCCCGGGGAACAGGAGACATTTATGCGGTTTAATTGTGTGTGATTGGCAGACTGAGTGTTGATTTCCTCCTCTGTCTGTCTGGATTTAGACTTTAGTGAGTAGGGGACCATACAAAGCGACTTTGAACAACCTGAGATCCAAAAAGAGTGGGATGAATAATGTCGGCCTCAATTGACCCAACATCAAGTTTAATACTGAAATTGACAAAATTGCACGTGTTAAGTGGTAAATTACTATTTAAGGATTCAGATTGGACAATCACACAAGTAGACTGGCAATTTACCACACAGCCTTATGCAGACATTCATGTTTTAACAGAAGGTAGTCAGAATATCAATTGCTGATACTTGCTACTCTAAAATAGGCCTTGACATAATGGTATTTATTTTAAATGTACCCTGGTATCTAAGACCACATAAAATCGACCTGATTCATGTAATTTATATGATTTTGTAATCACCTTCTCTTAAACATAAACTCACACAGACAAGATATAATATTGCAGCAGAAAAACAGATGCCTAACACCTAAAAGTCTTCTTTTGTGTGTCTATTTGGCTTACTT
Source organism: Scomberomorus guttatus (assembly GCA_038419695.1). NCBI lineage: Eukaryota > Metazoa > Chordata > Actinopteri > Scombriformes > Scombridae > Scomberomorus > Scomberomorus guttatus. The sequence goes on along the minus strand of CM076453.1, from coordinate 13,713,810 downwards.
TACTTTTTCATGATTGTGATGTAATCAGTTGCAAGATGACCAATATCAAAGTTAACCATACAAATATTTACTCTAATCATTGCCAAATGAATCATTTGAAAAATCACAAACTGCAGCTCCCCTGAGGAATTTCTCTTGGTTCATTACAGTGTTTAGCCTTGCGCTGATTTTGATGCAAAACTCGATAGTATTGTGTCCCTCAAACAGGATTTTCTATGAGGAAAAAAGACCAAGAACCCCAAATTGGACTTAATGAAAATCTGACATAACTAATTTAAGCTGCTGTAAAGGAAAAAAAAGACTTTCTTTCCATAGCATTAGGATTTGTGATCACTACCAATGTCCCATGATAAGTGGAAAAGTGAAGCACTGTTCTAGTGTGATCATCTGCATTCAAGCTCTTTAAGTCACAGGAGGGGAGAATGATTAAAAATGACTTCAAGGATGAGGGTACAAGAGACTGGTAAGTGAAGGGAAAAGTAAAGGGAATGTTGTTACATGTCATCACTTTTTTCTTCTAAGAGAGACAAAAGTCATTTCAGCTTGAATCGGATATGCTCAGATCTATTCATGCAATCAGCTTGAATGAGGCGAGGGATAATTTGGGAAGGACGATGGACATTCGGATAAATTAAATTAGACTCAACACTTATAATTGCAATGTTGTAGACTAGATTTTATGTCCCCTAAAACTGTTACATAAAGTGGACACCCTGGAAACAAGGACCATAAGGCTTTGATTTTACAGAAAGTGATAATTAAATGGCTTTTGTGTGCAGCTTCCATGTGTGCACCAGAGACTGCAGATATGTTAATAAACAATATACTTTAAACTTTTAAGCTTCTATCACAATAATCTAAAAATAAACAGCTGAACAAATGCTATGACACTTTAGTTTCTTACTCTTCTCACATGTGTTTGATACAATAGTAAATATACACAGTAGGCTATAGCCACTTTTTTCAGTATGCGCCCACAACACTGACTTTTTGAGTATTAAGGACAAGGACAGAACATTGACAGTCGCTACTTTATGCAAATACTGTGTAACATTATGTTTTTATAAGCTATTTGCAAATCTACATAGACACATAACAAATGGAATATCACAGGTATATGAAAAGAAAAGGTGTCATCATGAGACCAAAATGTGAAAAAAACTAGAACAAAACTAAAAAACTAAAACAAAAAACACTCTACAGTATATTATATATGTATATAGTATCAATGTCTTACCTCAAAGTGGGTAGAATATCTAATTTAAAAAAAACAGATGATCTATGTGGTAGCAGAAATTTAATTTTAGCTGGACTTTAAGAAAGTTAATGTTTGAGTATGTCTGTTATAAAATCACTATTGATTTGTTCCAAGAGGAAGAGTCAATCACACTGAATAAGGATACAGCTTGTTGCTGTTTGCCTTAATCTTCAGGGAGCCCAGACCACTATAAATACAGGACTAAATACTTTAAAAAAAAGAAGGAAATCAATATGATTCATAACTCACACTTGACAGATCTGTTCAGCTAAATTCAGCACTGTCAGAACCACTATTCTGTCTAATATATTATATATATATATATATAATATATATTTAATATATAATCTAATATATTTAATCTAATATTGTATCATATCATCAAAATAAATACTTATGTAATAGCAGTGCAACAACTGACAATACATTTGAATTTTTACTGCATATGCTGCATAAACACACAGTAGCAAAGGTTGACTGTAATGTAATTCCATGCCTTTAAAGGTCCAATAAGATGTTTTTACTTATTCTGTATTATCATATCTATAATTATATGCCAAATTGATGTCATTTTTTCATTTTCTTTTATTTTTGGTGACCCAGTCAACTCCTCCTCAGTCAGGTCTCAGTTTAGTTGCTCAAATCAAGCGCCAAAGTGTCAAATCAGGTGCCAACATTAAAATATTGTGCTAACACATAAAACCCAATTAAAAATATGCAAGGAAAATGATATAGTGTTCATTAAAAAATGTGGCACATTGGACTTTTGGCACAATCATAGTAACATAAGTACTCAATCCATATGGGTATGTGTATATAGAGAGGCAAAGTCTAATCAATAACAAAAGACAGCTTCATGCAAGGGCTAACGTCAAAGCCAAGCTTATGGTGTGCTGCCTTTTTTATGTTCTGTTTTTTTCATGTTGGGTAGTGAATCTGTAAACTGTGACTGAAACCTGTAATCATGTACAAATATGCAATTCCAGGAGATACACGTAACCCTGTGAGACTACAAGCCACCATAGTAATTTGAGCAAACAAGCAATTTGAGCAGCAGATATCGGTAACTTAACAGTGTGAAACTACACAGATTGTGGATGACAATCTCCGCTCTTCTCTTGCTGTCATTTCATCATTTCACAAAACAAAATGTAAAAATCAAGAAACGCAATGTGAAAGTGCATGTTTATGAAATGTGAAATGAATTATGAATCGCTGCAGTAATTCATTTTATCTGCATTATTTGAAAGGATTTATTCTATTTTATTTTAAAGGCCCTACAGATGGTCACCTTACCGAACGTTGGGCGGGGCTATGCTGGTAATTATGTGATGTCACCAAATTCTATTAACTAATAAGAATGATAAATGGGTAACTTCTCCACTCTTACAGGTGCAACAAAACTAATAGGATATGTGGGGACGTCTCACTCGAGCTCAGTCTGCACACACCCACACAGTCATCAGAAAAGATCTAATCAGACAAAATGATTGAAAACACCTGTGTGGGTGTGCTGAGGGTGTGTCCTTCCTCTTACAAAGAGCTGATTTTTACATATTAGTCAGTGAATAGAAAGGCCTGGATCACACATATATAAGGTGGATCTAAAACAATTTAAAGCATGCTGGTACAACTGAGAAAATTATAAGACCCAATGTGTGAATTTTAATCCATATCCTCTGAGAAGAGAATATTCCAGACAGTGACTGATGACATTAGAGATTACACTTCCCACGCTGAGGTGTGTACTGTGGTAGGGCTAAGATACCCACTAATCTAAGTATCTTATACTAAGGATATTCCATTCATTAAATCTAATATCAGAACAATACCTCATCTACTGAGTTAGAAACACAATTAACCTTGGTCACAAGAAACTTAAATGCAGCTTAAATGTCCCTGGCACAAATCCAGTCAAACTCATAACTGTGTAGAGATCTGTAGCAAATATAATACCAAATCTTGTCTAGGATTTACAGCTTATACTCAGAGGAGTTTCAGAGTTAGCTTAAGTAGTTGGGGGGATGTGTTGGTCCAATAAATCTTGAATTCTATTACAGCAGTGTGAATGGGGACAAAAGTGTGCTTCTTGCAAGGTTTTATTCGTCCCTATACTCAACAAATACAAGCTATGGTATTAAAAACTGGTCACAGACATTAAGTGGAAATAGGTATACATGCAGGAATACATGTGCAATTTGTTCCTGCATGTATTGGTCTAGGTGAAGAGTATTAAAGTGTATTACTTTAATGATGAGTACATCTCTGAAATAGCTCTTCTGCCAGCTTTTTGAAATGCAAACATTTCTGCAAAGGGCAACTAATAGAAAGCTACAGTATGAGCCTGGCTAACAAAACAAGGCCCACAGTCACCTCGAAGAATCTCAATAAACTCTCTCTTGTCCAACATCAGCACTTCATTATTCATTTATTTAACCACAACAAGGATCACCGTTTCATCCTATGATAAGCTAGGAAGGGGCTTTCATAATTGCTCTTATTAATGGGAAAAAGAGATGGGTGTTCTTCCTGCCTTTGCAGTACCTCCTAAACACCTGGGCCCTGTTGAGCACAGACGAGCCTTTGATCTGGGCTCTGGAGACCCTTTCTTTTTTCAGCAGAATTATGGATTAGCCTCAAAATGAAAAGGGGAAGACATTCAGATGGCTAAATGTGTTATGGAGTGGGTGAGAAAGAAAGAGAGAGACAGAGAAACAGAAAAAAAAAAGTTATTAAAAGTATGTTTATTATAGTTGTTCATAACTGGCGCGTGGATGCTGCAGGAGCACGTTTTGTAACAACAAAACATAAATAAAAGACAAACCCATGCAACCACAAAATGAAACCTGTGTGGTTATGCAATAGCTTTTTTTCTGACAGATGATTCTAAAGACTATTCAAAATGATAACTTGAAAAATAGACAAGTTGCCTATGTATTATTATTAATTGGAAGACAGGCTTTTACTATCCTAATTCATGGATGCAGCAGAAACCCTATTGTTTGAACCAGTGAGTGGACATGCACATAGTCTATTATCATCATATAGTACTTAAAAGGTTCAAGCTGCTGCATAAAGAGACATTTGATTTAGACAAGCTGTTTAAGCAATGACACACATTTTATTATATTTCATATAATAAGGTCTGTCACCCTCTGAAAGATCAACCATAATCATCCCATTCAAAGCAGCATTGCTATGTTAATCATATGGTCTAGAATGGGAATCAGTAAGGGCACATTTTTTTGTTTTTTGGTAAATACATTACATGAAATAAAATTCTCTTGCAAAACAGAAAGATTTCCCCTAAAATTCCAGGCAAACAGGAGGCAATCCTCTCAAAACAGACATCACATAAGCCCTGAGCAAGACCCTTGAAGTGCAGCAGGGGTCCCAGGAAATCAATTTCTCCCTTGACATCACCAACATCACGGACACTGTGTGAGCACTGCTTTCATATGCACACTGCACTCTGGTCTCTCAAAATTCCAATAAATGGCATTACATATGCTGTAAGACCAACACGTTTTACTCTTCTTTCAGTTATTTGTTTCAGCATGTTAGCAGAATTGTAAGATGATGAGATAATATTACACATACAGTAATACTCTGGAGGAATTTAAAAAAAATAGCTAGCTACGTATGAAAAGACAATAATGTGTACAACTATGAACATTTTTTTTCAGAATCCAAATTAATTGAAATCATGTTTAACATATCATCGCCCCTCTCACTGTGCAATAAACTGTACATAAGGGTGTAGAACAATTTAAATTTTTCATGCTCAGATAGGATCCAATCAGACCTAAATCAGATTCCTCACAAGGCCTGGATGATCTAATGCTGACATGAGAGAGTAAATCACTCCTAAGATAGAGCAGTAGCACCATGATGCTCAATATATCTATGCAGGTTTTTAAAGCTGCAATCTTTAGACAATGGAAGGACCAGTGCACTTGACAAATGGGATTATGATCAGATTTACACTGGATTTCTTTTTATTTTATTTTACTAGATTTCTGTATTGTTGCCATTGAATTTCATTTAAAACTGTTGAGTACTTCTTATTCAGGAGTGTGCATAACTACAGTCTCTCCTCTCGTTATAAGAATCAATAACAATAAATAAATAAGCCCAATTCAATTAAAATTCATATAACAGCTCAAAGAGCAGAGGCTGGTTCTTCAAAAGAAGACAAATAATTTAAAGGACCAGTGTGTAAGATTGGAAATGGAACATAATATTCATAAATATGTTTTAAATTAGCATATAATCCCATGAAAAAAAAGAATCATTGTGTTTTAATTACCTTAGAATGAGCCTTTATATCTACATAGGAAGCGCGTCCTCTTCCACGGATGTTTGTACAGTAGCTCAGAACGGACAAACCAAACGCTGGCTGTAGAGAGGGTCTTTCACATTTTTTGCGAGTTTCATGGCCGCCGTGGGTTCTTCTACATTATTGGGGGGGGGGGGGGGGGGAATTGATTTGGTTGCAATCTGTAACCTCATCGCTAGATGCCACTAAATCTAAACGAAATAATGTAATACTTGGAAAATTAGAATTGTGCGTCAAACTTTCACATAAGTGTCTTCAGTATTTGAGAGTAAAAACAGTGATGGATACGAATGCATCAGGCACTTGTGGAATGTACTCCAACATTAAGGAACATTCAATCACTGCTGTTTATTTCCTACATAGAGTACAATGTACTTTATGTAGTACATTGTACATTGTAGTACTTTCTTAGGCAAAGTTCAATAAGTTTTACAAATAAAAATGTAAAACAATCAGCTGAAGAAAATGACAAAAATGATTCATTTGATTCGATTGTTACTGTAACACAATGAAAACAAATTTTAAAAAAGACTAAATGTTCATTTTAATTAATTAAAAATTATTTTAGTTTAGTTTCTTTTAAATTTTGTTTTTCAAGTCATAAGCTGGTGAATTAAAAACAACTTAATTTTGTTGTTGTTGGTCCAAATCATTGAGTTTTTCTTGCAATACAAACATAAATCCATGCACTTTGTAATCAGAAACTTTCCTGACCAAATCTTTGCCCAAAACAACCTAAGCCAGTTTAAAACAACAAATACATCACACTGTTAAAACTAGTGTAGACTAATTAACCTCATGGAAAGTCACACTTTGTTCATCTTAAGAGCATACTTTGAGCTGATAGTCACAGATACCTGTCACCTTCCAGAGAGAGAACATAGAGATGGTGCAGTAGGCCCATGTCCTTCAGTGTATGCAGCACACTTCTCTACAAATCTATCTGTTGTGGAAAATGCAAAAACAATGAAAAATACTAACTAGAGGTATAACAGAGGCAGGAGCAGAGGAAAGATAGAGACTAAACTGCACCCGACCACATATAACACATCTCACCCTCTCTGAACTGATGCAGGACTGAAGAACCTATTATATTCAGTATGTATTGAATATGTATGTTTTGATTTTGACAGAGATAATAATCATTGCACTGGTACCATATATATTATTTTTTTATTGAAAACAAGACATTTTGGGACAACAGTCAGGTGTCCATATGAACAGTGAAAGAGGTTTTCCTCGCTGTAAGATCCCCTTCAAATGTGCTTTCAATGTAAATGATGGGGGACAAAATCCACAGTGTGTCCACACAGTCATTTTATGCAAAAATGCATTTAAATGTTCATCTGAAGCTTATATGATTCTTCAGCAGTATCTGTTAGTCATATCAAGTGGATATCTGCCACATTTACATTTTTAGCATCAAATTCCCTCTTTGTGTTTCCTCGGACAGTGTTTCCCTGTTGGGCTGCGTTTGAAGTATAGTAACAAAAAGAGGGACTTTGGCACTAAAAACACTGTAACATTGAAAGATACCTAGTTGATTTGGACTTTGGACTAAGGCTTCATATTAGCTTCAGATAAACTTTTAAATACATTTTTGCACAGAAGGAGGCTTTGGGAATTTTGGCCTCCATCACTTACGTTGCAAGTGCATTATGAAGGGATCGTTTAATGACTAATGTAACAGGAGTAATGAATATGGCATGAAAGTTCTATTTCAATGTTCATTTGGCACCTGACTATTGTTTAAAGACAGACTTGAAAAACTGTGAACGCATCCTTTAATGCAGAAGATACTTTTGTGTAATCAGATTTTTAAACATTTTTTCTGAAGGACAAAATTTGTGTCTAAAAATGATCTCTTAATTATCTCGAACCTCATTATTAGTGTAGTACATGTTTTATTTTGTGTTTTTGTACTTAGCTCTTTGATTGTATAGTGCCATTATATGTTCCAAACATTCTTGCACCACACTGAAAAAACAAGCAAAAATAATCGATACACGAGCAATAGAGAAAGATGACAAACAGCAGGTTAATGCTCTCTGTTTCGGTGCACAGTGTGCTCACTCTGGGTTATATACACATTAATGAGAGTGTGTTTGTAGGAGAGAGTGCTCCACATTGATAGATGCTGTTGGGGGCTTAGTGGCACACGATATTCTGCCACCGGTAATCCCCTTTCCTGCTCCAAAACAAAAATGATTTTCAAATGTATAGATCAAATTGAAGGAAAATGTAAATATAGAATAAACAGTGACAATGTATTCAATGACAATTGTAAACATTGCTCTGCAAATTAAAGCTTTAAAATGATAAGTTCTGTCACATTGGTATAGGACAGATAAAGAAAGGTATTGTGTGTAATGTGACTGAAAGTAAAGTCACTGCATGGAAGACTTTATTATAGTTCTTTTGATTGGGATCATCCAAATATTATGTGTGAACATAAATAACTCTACCCCAAAGTTAGACAACTCGAACCTAGAAATTATTTAGGACAGTCAAATGAGAAAAGAAAAAGTGGCATTTTTCCAAGTAATACACTGTGGAGCAGCTCTATAGAGCAGCTGTTCAGTCTTGGAAAGAATAAAAGTTTGGTTCTCATTCATCTGGTGAATGTGGCTGTTAGGGCACCTCGAGTACTGTCTGGTGATAATAATGTTAGATTTTTTTGTGTTGGTCATTGTTTGATCTCTGGAGAGTGGCTGATTCATAAATGCTTTATAAAAGTTGAAGTCATACACCCCCTTACAATATAAAAACGTAACCTTCTTATAAACAGTACATGCACAACAGAGAAATGTAATTATTCCCCAATGTTTCAAATGTACTTGACTGTCACACAAGCATCAGAAAAAAGGTGAAAAAATATATTTTTTTAAGATGTGATGTGATGAACTTATGACCCTAGAAACAAATATTGTATGGACTCAGTGTACAACAGAACGGCACTACATGGCCTCAATACAAATTCTACACCAGATGGCCAGTCCTTTCCCTGGCCTCACCTCAGTCTTTGGTGTTTTTTCCTGCAGGAAACCTGCAGTGGCTCCAACGGCCACTCTCCAATCTCTCCACATTGCCTCAGTTGCTAAGTGCAACTGTCTGAAAAGGTGTTAACACAAGACAAAAAAAAAAAAAAAAAAGACTGTGTTTAGACTGGTGGCTGCTTGAAAGAAAGCTCAGCCATTTATTTGGTTTGTTCTTTCTGCCAGAAGACCAAAAGAGATGTGCAGTGGGAATATGAGCTCTGACTTGACAGCCAGGAGAACCAGTGAAGCGACCAAACTCAATTGAGATTGGCCCAAAAAATGCCAAACCCAACATACAGAAATGTGACACTAGGAGTGGCTCCCTTAGTCGTGGCTGGCAGAAAAACAGCTACCACCACATGAAGGAGTCAAGGTCAACTTTTTTTTATGTAGATGATTCTTTGAGGGTTTGTGTTATTTTTTTGTTTACAGTCTCCGCTGAAAGATGAAGGACATAAAACCTTAAGTCAATAGACTTTAGAGTCTGGAAATGGAGCTGTTTTATAAGCTGGGTGTCTGGGTTTTAAAATGTTCACCACATGTCCTTTTGCATTTATAGTGGATTTATTTATAACACCTCTTTTTTTTTTTTAAATGACTTCTGAGGCTTTCACAGTGTGAAATCTGATTGATGCTTAATTTGAAAATGGTTCAGAAGAGATAGGTGTAAAAAAGAACAGAGAATAAGAAGGGAGAGTAAATTACATTCCCATAGTGTTAAATTCTTCACCATTTTAACATACAATTGTATCCATCCTGTTTGTTGTTATCTTTCCCATCACAATTCAAAACTCCAAATTATGTGTGTATACTGTATATGATGCACAGAGCAATGTCAGTGCAGGAAGCTGAATATTTTTGGGCTGGGTTGATTCAAATAACACAAACACTGGTAACATACTAACTGTGGAATGCTTCTCACGTCTGCCTTAAATTAATGTCTGTAAAAAGGATAGGATAAGACATTGAGGAACAACAGAAAAAGACACTAATAATTCTGCTATAACAATTGTACTATAATGCTAAAGGTGTGCTATTATTTTTCTATTGTTGTATTAAGATAACCCTTAAAGATCTTCTAGTTGAGATAATAGAGTTTCTACAGGGAGTAATGTATTTCAATGAACCTGGTAAATTAGTGGAAATTCCAAAATCATTGCATACTGTATATCACACAACTATTTGCATATTATTTCCCTTCAGTGATGTATTTGTATAAGATAACGCCAGACTACTGTGCATTAATGTATTATATTTCTCTATTATAGAGGTAGCATCTACTGCTCTTAAGAGCAAAATTAAGCTCTTCATTTAAACAGCCCTTACAACTGCAGTGCAGCCTACACTATAGGATCAGTGCCACAAAGGACCAATTGATCTATCTTCTAATTATTACCTTAAGATGTTCTGTGTGCAGCATCATACCAGTATCCAATCAAATCCAATTAACACTGGTAGCCTCCTCCAGAAAACTGCATTATAGAGGGATTACACAGCTATGTGCTGGTCTGATTAATGGCCGCAGTAATTAATGCTGAAGGGGTCTGTCCGAGTGCCTCAGTGTAGAGAAGCATACAGCAGTGAGCCAGCTGCAGTGAACAGAGCTTACACTCACACACATGCACACACACAAGCACACGCACCAAACACCTGGATCCTCTCATGTCCGCATATGTTGCACACAATATGAGGCTTTATTTTGTGCCTATAATACATACGGAAATGGGTGGGGAATTAAAGTACTATATGCAAAAGCACGTTCCATATGCGCTGACTTTGTAGAAAAAAACAAAAAAACAAAAGTCTGTAACGTTCAACTGTCAACGGTATCACTAATTCTCATTTCCTTTTTCTTTTTACTAATAAGGTCTCGGTTTTTCTCAAAATCTCAAATTTTCACCTAAACTAGGCATTTGAGTGCTCTAAATGTCCTCTCAGTGCACACTCATACAACATTCACACAGTCAAGGGGAGACAGACTCAGAGTGGAGGAGGCACACTGAGTGAAAGAGTTTAACAGATGTGGAATGACAGGTGCAGAACAGAGCTAAATAGAGTTACAGAACCCTCCCACATCCATATTAGCAGCATGTTATGTGATTTCCTGTTTCATAGGATGCCTAAAATGTGCACATCATTAACAAAAAACAACAGTAGTATACTTTCTTTTTTCTTATCCATGTATCTTATCCAAGCGGTAACTCTAGAAACATGTTACCACACACAGACTGAAGCTGAACTAAAGGTTGTTTTTAAAAGAAATGTACATTTTATTTTATTTTTTTTATTATTATTAGTTATGTTGGCTCTTACTGTCACAACTTTGCAGTCCTCACAAGAAAAATTACAGCATATGTCAAAAATTCAGCGGACAAATTTTCTAGGAGGTGGCGGGTTGGGTGGATGGCTAGGCAAAAAGGGTCATGTTTCTGACTGCGAGTCGGGACAGTTTTTTTAAAAACCATAACTTCGACTGTTGTGGTGTTTACTGTTGCCATGATGACGAAGGTTACGTAACTTTGAGGAAGTAACTTTATCCCACACCACGTTTCAAGTGATAATTTTAACCCAAACCATGATCTTCCCCTAACCAAGTGATTTTGTGCCTAAACCTAACCTTAACCACAGCGTTGTCCACTCATAAAATATAATTATTTTCTTTTACGATTACTGCCGATAGAGGGGGCATATTAGAAAACACTGGAATGCAGGTACAGTCAACCTATGTGGTCATTTCATTATGAGGATGTGTTGGAAAATCTGCAACCAACACTCCACTGGAGACTTGTCAAGCAGACATATTGTAAATGTATAATTGAAGTATACCAACCCAAATAATTTATAAAGCAATCTACTTGCAGCATCCGATTCCAGAGATAACAATCCTCAGCATCTTCAGTACAGCTTTATCACAGATGGTTGAAGGCCTTAAACCTAATCTCCAAGATGTGACATGCAAATTTGAAGGCTCTTCCTTTGCTTCACTCAGTGTACATCTTTCAGTCTATTTCAACATCAAATGTTCTTTATCACGCAATGCTATCTCATATTTCAAAGGCTGTGGTTGATATGGCATGACTCCAGCCTGATAAGAGCACAAACACCTGCTTGCTCTACAGGCTTACTGCTCGGAGAGCCCTTTATATTGGCTTTGAATTGCTCTACTGAAATATAAGCATTAATCTCTCTGTTTTTCACCTGCTTTTCACCAAATCCTCCTCCTGTCTTTTTTCTCTAACTGATGCGTAGTAATTTTCTGTAAATTATAGCACAAAGGACTATGAAAAGCTTCACTAACACTTTGTGGAAATTGCTTTGAGTTTATGTAAGTTTTCATGTGTCCTTGGTCGTTTCACTTTTCTACTTATAATGCATCTTTTTGAGTCTTTTAATGACTCTGTGTGTGTGTGTGTGTGTGTGTGTGTGCGCGCTTGTACTGACTTCTAAAATGGTACAAACTACTGTCACCACATTCTGTTTCGCTCTGAAGGTTAACCACCACAACAGACAAATCCACAATTCATGAAGTGCAAATACTCAGTTCTCAGTATTCTATGAAGGCCATTTGAAGGGGAGGTGAAATGACTCTCATGAATGATGCATACCATACAAAACTGTTCCCAAAATAAATGTCAATCAATACTGTAGATATCAAAGTGAAGGAAAATGTAATACACACAATGATTCTGTAGTTCACTCTAATTTTGTGGCATACAGTTTAGGGAAAAAAGTCATGGCGTGGACACATAGCGCATAGCAGCTACTTTTTTGACAATTTAGTGGTCAGACATGAGCAAAACAACTTTAGTTAGGGCATGATATCATACATGATCACACAATCAAATCAACAGTTTTCCTTCCTTTTAATTACTCAACACTGAGGGCACTAAATCTGTGAATAAGAGCTGCAGGCGGATAGTGCACTAGGGATAGCTTGTGGTAACAGGAAATAAGTAAACATTCATTCTAGATGGGTGTGTTAGCGGTTGGTAACAATAATGGCCAATTACATTTTGGTACACCCCAAAATTGTGTGACCACTTTTGTGTTTATATTATTTTTTATAAGCCAAACCATCAGTTTTTTTTAGATTTCCAGAGCATAATATTATCCCTTATAATATAGGTGATCAAACATTATTTTATTTTTCATAATGTGAAGAGAAATGGTAAAAGTAGGCAGCACCCAGGTGGAACTTTTGGCACTGGAGCAGTTGCACCCGGATTGCCTCAGGGGGTAACTTCCGCTCACACCCCGGATGCAATCTGGAAGACAAACCAAACACTCCGTGTCTTCATTGCTGCTGAACTCTATCTGTATTTTACAGGTTAGTAGTTGGTGAAAATTACCAATGTCAGCTTCTCAAAGCCTATTTTGATATCGTTTTGAGCATTTCTGTTGAACTTTAGAACTTTGAAATTCCACCACTGTCTAAGACGGCAGATTCAGACGCCGCTGGGTGGGCAGTCAATAGTCTTGCAAGCAGGTCGCTAGGTTTTAGGTTTATTTACTTTGCAAAGTATTTTATTTGGGCTCCTACACACTTTATAGCTTAAGTCGTTTGTTGATGTTAGAGGGAGAGAGGCAAAGCAAGCATCACTTCTGTTGGATTTTCACGGAAAATCCGGCCCGGGGCCTTCACATAGAAATCAGTCCACAGGCTGTTACAGGCAACCGGTCGCATTTTTTACGTTACATTACTACCCATTCATTCATTGGCAATAAAAAACGATTAATACATGTAAATTGCATCACAATTCTACATATATAACCTAATTAGAAAAGTATAAGAAGTACACTAGAAATGTGAGATAGCTACAGCTTTGATTACATTCTGTGAGATATTGAAGAACAATTGGATGTTTTGTGCAGCCACACTTGTGGTCTGAAACAGAGACTGACATTCAAAAATGTTGTGTATTGAGTACTTTATTGTGAACTTGAAAATAAGATGCAATCTGGAAGATGAACCAAACACTTGTTGCTGCTGAACTCTATCTGTATTTTACAGGATTTCTTTATTGTTGCTGTGGTACCAACTCTGGGACCTGTTATACATATATCATAGCATAGGCATAGGTACATCCAATTAGTCACTTCAATACCAAACTGGAGCAGGTGAGGAAAAAACAATGGTTACGATATTGTAACCCTAGTTCTATGAGCAGAGGCGGAGCATCCTCTATGGGTAATACTCTCCTCCAATCAGACGCACACAATCACCCACTGAAATTTGCATGTATGTAGCCCGCCAATCAGGATGCGCCTACCGATCAGCGAACCCGGGTGAAAAACATAGCCTAACCTCACAGGGGTCATAGGTCAACACCAAACACCCTGCACACCTCATTCCCAGAGTCATCTTGAATCACAAGAGAATGCCAGTGTATTATTGCCCAGGGGGAGGGTCAGGTGTACCACAGCTAATATTCACATCACCCTTCTCACAAGTCCTGAGTCGCACCTGCGAGCATGGACCTTGAAAAGGAGCCCGTCATGTCCAAGAGATAGAACCGTAGGAATGGACAGGGCATAGACCAAGACGCTGCCATACATATGTCCTCGACATTTACCCCACTGAACAAGGCCATAGACACTGCCACACTACATGTGGAATGCGCTTGGACCACAGTGGGGGGTTCCTTACCCACCAGCCTGTAGGCTTGGGAGATGCACTCACAAAGCCAACTAGCTAGGTGCTTCTTGGATAGGGATTTTCCAGCCACACTCTCTCCATAGCACACGAACAGCTGTTCAGTGTGCTGAAAGGGGACTGTCCATTCAACATAACATGCCAACGCACGTTCTGGGAACAAGAGGTGCAGTTTTGCCTCCCAGGCATCCCCATGGGGTGGAGGACAAAATGCCTCTAACTGAATAGTTCTTGACCTAAATTGAAAAAGCTGTCTTGAATGACAATGCCTTCAGAGAGGAGTGCTCCAGAGGCTTGTAGGGATCATCCACTAGGGCCTCCAGCACCAATGGCAGTTCCCACTGAGAGGCAGAGACACGCATCACTGGGCATTGTCTCCTAACGGGAGGGGGAAGACAGGTCTGTCGCCAAAGCCCTCATGACAGGAGGAAACAGCTGCTCCATACACTTTAATAGTAGCATGACACAGCCCCTTTTCCACCAGATATTGTAGAAAGGAGATGACATCTCCCACTGTGCGTGTCAAGGAGGCCAAACTCCTTTCCTCACACCAGCATTGGAATCCCAACCACTTTGCTTTGTAGCAATCCAGTTCTCACCACTTGGATGGTCCACACCACCTGTGCAGACAGTCCAGCCCGCATCAGCCTGTCCCTCTCAGAAGCCAAGCCTGTCTATCGAGCCCGCCTCCCATACTTGTGGGATGGCCAAGGGCTGGGGCACCAACATCTGGGTCATCTCTGTGTTCCACAGCGCCAAACGGTGGTCCGGGTTATCAGGGTGACCGGCAGCCACTCTTCTCTCACTCTCTGCAGCAGCAGAGGAATGAGACAAAGAGGGGGGAAGGTGTAAACCTCTTTGGCCATGTCATGTGTGCAAATCCACCCCCAACGGTCGATCATGTTGTGGTGTCAGGGAGAACCAGAGCGGGCAATGTGTGTTGTTCCAACTGGCAAACAGGTTCACTTCTGCTATTCCAAAATGGTTTTTAAATCTGCTGCACCACCTTGGGGTGCAGCACCTACTCATCTGCCAGGGGGCTGTCCCTTGACATGAGGTCGGCGCCCCTGTTCTCCAGACCCAGAACGTGGAGGGCTCTCAGAGACAGGAGGTGTGGGAAGGACTGCAGAGAAGGGGCCAGTGTGGTTAGAGCTGAGCCGGCAGGGCAGTCTGTGAACACGTGATGTCCCTGGACATCACTGCCTAAAATGGCATGCATTTAAAGGGAATGAGAGGAGCTCATGTGATTGGTAATTATTGAAACCCACCCAAACTCCACCTGTGCATAATGCATTCCTCTCACTAATAATTTATTCAGTCTCTCCTCCACATTGCGCCTGGTTGCAATTTGGTCACGCCCATACGCGACATGCGCCAGGAATTAAGTCTTGGATCTGCACCATTGAATAAGTGGTAATTTATTGATGTAGGATATAGTAAATATCTTAAAGGGAATTTGATATAAGTTACTACTAAAAAACCTAAAACAATAGAGTTATACTTAGAAATAAATAATTGAAAAATTAATAGAATAAAATGAAAACATTCGGTACATTATAGGAATGCAAATCTGATAATGTGACTGTGTATCCTCTTCATTTTAGAGGGGTGTAAGGTATAGCTGTAGGCTGTACAATGATTGTATTGAGAATATAGTTGACTGACAGAGATTCCCTTTGTGAATGGATGATGTTTAACCATTATGTATGGAGAAAACCTTTTATATGGAGCATTGATTCATCATCACACATTTGTGTCTACCTCATTTATAGAGATGACATGTCACAACACAACAAAAACTTCTTACAGCCAAATTGGTTCTCTACAATTGAAATCTGATGGACATGAGGCACACTGTGGCCACATTAAGCCTTGATGCAATCAAGTCAGTGATAGTTTTGTTGTTGTTTTGGCTGGAAATTGGCAGTAATAAGGATGTTTAAAGACATGCAGTGGAGACTATTGACATCCCAGGCCTTTGAGACCAGCCAATAGATTTTTTTCACTCGATTACCAGCTCCAGTTGCCAATCTGCCATCATTATTAAGACTGTCTAGTGTTTACAGGCACCATGGAATACAAATGAACTGGATACTGCAGTGATAGTGGGTGCAACTAGCTCTGTGTAAAAATGGTTACAAGCTAGTAACTTGAACTTTCTCAAATGTCAACTATCCCACCATTAAGATTATCATGTATGTGCATGCAGCACTAAGCAGCATTTGAGCAGCACTAATATTTTCCCAAGCACATCTCCACCCACACATACTGTATTCATGCAGTCAAAAACATTGACATACAAAAACATGAAAACACATACAGACACATACTGTAGTGTATGTAGAAATATTTTCTTGCTAGTGCATGCGTAGGCTTACTGATGAGATAGCACAAGGCAGAGTGAATCCTTTCAGTTTGACACATGTTTTATTATTCCTGCATTATGCAACCATTGCTAAATGTCATGTAAATGCTTCAATGAATTTCAATTTATCATCAAGCCACTAAGCCCCAATTTGTACTTTGAGCTGATAAAGTGAAATTGAAGGATGAGAAAAAGTGGCTGGGTAGAGAGAAGAGACTGCATGGGACACTTCCCTGAGAGTAGTGTTATCCACCATGAATACAGAATGTCACTAGCAGTAAGGGAAAAAAGTCATTTGTCAGCTGTATCAAGAGTCTGAGAGTAATTAATGTAGAAACAGCAGTATTGAGATTAGCCTTGCTGAACAAGTACGAGATAGGAAGTGTCCATGTCTGTGTTGATTAAACATTAAAACATTCACAGCAGTTCAGGAAACAAAATCTGCATCTGTAAGTGTTAAAGCTGACAATCCGATGGGTCATCACAATTTCACATGCTGATGAACTGCTATACATAATAGTATGTAAATTAAACCAAGTTCACAGTTGGTCACAATTTTAACCCAATTATTTGCCTTCACTTATCCAGAGACATAGACAAATGTTATGTGGGAGCACGCCACAAATTAAAGTACTCTTTTGAGAACCATTCTTCCCTAAGTAACCACAAAGCACTGGATGGGACGCAAAGAACATTAGGTTTATTACAGTATTGACTGAGTCAAGTTGAGGTGTATGCACAGTGTGTGTATGTGAGGCCTGTTGTTCTCGTAGGCCAGTGGTCCAAAATACTAATGTATGTAACAGTGGTGTCCCCAATCTGATTCTGGCCACGGACAGTTATTGCTTAAAGACTGCAAAAGAAAACTATTGTACTCCGAAAGTAATATACAGTATACCAGATGAGAAAGAGTTTATAGATATGGTAGCGACACATTGATGCTTTGAGCAAATTCTAACTGGAGGTATCAAAAACCAAAGTAAACTCTTAACCTGATGAAGGTGTTAGATGAAAAGTTTCATCACCACAGTTGTTATAGTTCATCCAGAGCGTGACATGGATGTCTGAACCAAATTCTATGGCAATCCATCTGACAGTTGGGGAAACTTGTGCCTTCATCAAAAATTCTTTCTGAGAAATTATTAAAGACCTTAACCCCAATTTGTTTATGGAAATGCAATGTAAATGAATGATGCACATCTACTAGTTTGGGCTGATCAAACCAGTGCTGAGTTGTTCATGTAAAGGTTATGTTGATTGATTACCAATTAAAGACAATAAGATGAGGTACTAATAAAAATCTAGCAATTCAGTAAGCAATACCTGTATCGCCCCAAGGTAAAATTACTGTACTTGTTGAATTGGTTGTGTCAGCAGAGGTAACTTTAGCATGTTCTTGCCTTCTGGAAAGAAATATGGAAGAGAGCAGGATGTGCAATACTTGAACCTGCGCCCCAATAAAACTGACTTCAAAATCAATTTGACAGATGAAGAATGGGACTGAGCAGCACTCATCCTCAGAGGTTTTTGGTAGGTTAGATTTCACTTAAAGCCTCCCAACTTTGTATCTCAAGGAAATATTTTTTTTTCCATGTTTAATATACATTTACACAGAAGTGTCCCATTCATCATCAGGTTAAGAAAAGGTCAGAAGTATTACTGCCTGCATTGAACTCATTTGACTGTCTTTCATTAGAGCCGGCAAGCCTTGCCATAAAATCCGTGCCAGCTGGCTGGTCCCTGCTACCTGGCTCTTCATTTTACTGTCATTTCATCCCAGACACTACAGTAAATGAGCACAATGAGTTGAATTTCAGTAACAGCAATTACTGTGGAACAATTAGTCCAATTATAAGATGAAATATTTGGCATGGGTGAAGGTAAGTGGACAGAGACGGACTTTACCATTAGGCAATTGCCTGCAGGGGCCACCAACTAAAACAGGCCCGTAACAGATTTAATATCATGTTTAGATATAAAACATCTAAAATCATGTTACTATTATCCCTTCTTAAAACACATGAAAGGACTATTCCATCAGTAGATGAGTCACTGCGACCACTGAGCACTACCTGCTTTTTTGCTAAGACTGTATTGTCCTCAATACAAATGGCGTGTTTAAGTCGACAGGTAGCTAAACACCTTTCCCTCATCGGGACTCTTGAGACAGTTACGTAGTTGACAACAGATTTATTGATAAGAAGAAAGGGTGGAACTATATAGAAAACAAAAATACAGTCCAAAGATGTGTATATAGGTAGAGGGCTCCACCTGTGCTTATAGAACAAGGGTAACCTTCGTTCTATTTCACACAGGCTCCACCCTCTACTAGACTCTATGGGTACAGTAGGGGGAGCCCGATGAACGTTCTCCCTGCTGCGACATGCGATCAGACTCCCTTATTGAGCCCGACCAGCTATCGGTTAGTCACTGCAGCCCTCCTACTACTTTATAATCCAAGCCAGTTGAGTAGAGGGCCCAACCCAGCCAAGTAACATGAACATGAAAGTGGATGTAACCATGACCTAACCTTGCAGGGGTCAAAAACCATATAACAGGCACCCTGCACACCTCATTCCCTGAGTCATCATGGATCATGGGAGAATACGGGGGCATATTGCCCTGGTGGGGGGTCAGGTGTACCACAGCTAATACTCACACCACCCTTTTCACAAGTCCTGAGTCGCCCCTACAAGCACGGACCTTGAAAAGGAGCCCTTCATGTTCAAGAGATAGAACCTTATGAACGGACAAGGCACAGACCAAGATGCTGCGAAGCATATGTCAACACTCACCCCACTGAATACGGCCGTTGACACTGCTACACCACATGTGGAATGCACTGTAGGCTTGGGAGATGCATTCACAAAGCCAACTAGCTAGGGGCTTCTGGGATAGGGCTTTACAAGCCACTCCCTCTCTGTAGCACATGAACAGCTGCTCAGTGCGCCTGAAAGGGGGCTGTGCATTCAACATAGCATGCCAATGCATGTACTGGGCACAATAGATGTAATTTTGCCTCCCTGGCATCCCCATGGGGTTGAGGACAAAATGCCTCTAGCTGAATACTTCTCAATCTAAATGAACTCATTATGTTCTTGGGAACAAAGGAGCACCGCTACCACCAAGCAGAAAACAGCTGGGGTGAACCGACAGGGTGCACAGCTCACTCACTCTCTTAGCTGAAGTCAGTGCAAGCAGCAAAGCTGTCTTGAATGACAATGCCTTCAGAGAGGAGTGCTCCTGCACTTTGGGGTGCAGCCTCCGCTCGTCTGCCAGAGTCAGGAAGTGTTGGAGAACCAAGAGCACTGCCTGAAGTTCAAGGAGGTTGATGTGTTGGTTTTCCCCTCAAGGCCACACACCACCTATTACTCTCCCCAGGCAGGTGTGCCCAACACCCCATCAGGGATGCATTTGTAAACACCACTATGTAGGAGGTCACTCAACCAAGCGGTGTCCCTGTTAACAGATGCTGTGGGGACTCCCAAAAATGCAGGTCCTCCTGCACTGATGGGAGAACATTCATCATGCAGTGCTTGTGCCTCTTGGGATCCAAACGCAGCCTGGTGAACCACCTTTGCAGGTGGCACATGTGCAGAAGCCCCAGTGGAGCAACTGGATGGCCCGTCACCGTGAGCCCCAAAACCTGCATTACAGACAAAGCTGTCACTGTGGCTCCCCACTGCAGTCTGAGGACTGCCTGCTGCAGGGCCCTGCACAACTCCCAGATACTCCACCTGTTGGCGTGGCTGGGGAGCGCTCTCCTTCCAGTTGATAGGTGCAGGTAAGGTGCAGCACCAATTTGGCTGTGTAGAAATGGCCCATTCCCTGGACCTGGCCATGACAATGAGGTTGTGTAAGTAGAAGAGGACCCTCATGCCCTGGTCACTCAGGGGCTGCAGCACCGTGTCCACACACTTGCTGAATGTGTGGGGAGCAAGGGAGTAGCCAAATGGTAGCCTGTTGTTCCCATAGGCTATCCCCTGAAAAGCGAAACGCAGGAACTTCCTGTGTTTCGGCGCCGCCTTGACATGAAAATATGCATCTTTCAGATTGATGGTGTCGAACCAGTCACCTGGTTGAACCGGTTCCAGTAATCTCCTGATGGTTAGCATGCGGAATGTCTTTCGGGCGATACACAGGTTCAGGATGAGGACATCCAAAATGGTCTGAAACCTCCCGTCTTATTGGGAACCAGGTAGTACATGGAGTAAAACCCCCCTCTGTCTGTTGGGAGTGGGAATGACAGAGACAGCCTGTTTTAGCAACAGGTTCTGGATCTCCTCGAAGAGAGTATCTATCTCCTCTTGGGAGGATAGATTTATCTCCTTGATGCCCAAGAACAGAGGAGGAACACAGCAGAACTGGAGTGAATAACCCATCCACTCTGTTAATGCACAGCTGTGACGCCGTTCCTTGTAAAACTGTGTCAGAGGGCTGGTGGTCAGCTGGGTGGGGGGTGGGGTGGGTGGGGGCGACAAAAATTCCATAAATGGAAGATCGGCCCATGGGGGTCAATTTCGAAAGGGCCAAGCCAACGGTGTGGTCTGAATGCATCACCATTGGCTGCCACATCACAGCGTTTGATGTTATGTCAATGTGTTCGTTCCCCTCTGTTTCCCACAGAAATAACTGGAGGGGAGCGAAACAGACATGATGTCTCCACTTCTCGGTCCGTGTGCAGGCCTGGGGCATTACTCCCTAAGGAGTAGATAAAGTCACTGACCAAGCTACTAGGTGTCACTATTTCAACTTACAACATAACAATGACAAAAAAGAGACACCCAATCTCCAATGTTTAAATTTATTGCCACAGAGGGCATTCTAAGGAAAAAAGCAAGAGGGAAAGTAATACATTCATTGTGAAACTCCTGAAAGTTATCTCCTTTTCTTGTTGTTCTCTATGAAACAACTAGCAGGTCCAGAGTTACTAACATTTTCCTATCGCATTGTGTCACTTGTGTATTGTATGTCCCAAGAAAATAAGAAAATTATATATTTGTTGGAGCGCACACACACACACAGAGAGAGAGAGAGAGAGAGAGAGTTTGTGCATTTAAGTAAAAATAGAGAAAAGCACACAATAGATTAAATACTACTTAGATTTGAAATACAGGTTTTAAGAAGATGACTTATTTCTTTTGGTAAGAGATTCTACAGCTTTGAGACATAATTATAGGTTGATGATATGCACATCCAACCTCGGGTACTGGTACAGGATAAACACAGGATAAAATAACACGAGAAAGCCCCCAAAAATGTTACGATACAATGTCTCATCCCCACAAGGTCTTAACATCCATATGAACTGAAGATAGCTGTATAACGACAATAAGAAAATTACCATTAGTAGATAACCAGTATTCTTATGATTTTTGAGTATTATAGAAAGACCCATTATATACAGTAAGTATGAATGCAACTGTGGGGGGCTTGTAAGCAACCTAAGAGCTTGTGCAAACAAGAGGTCATAACCTGGTGTAACCCACTCATGGGTAAGTACACCTCGCTCTAGGTTCGGAAGGAGTTAGGTTTTGTGCAATAACCATAAATACAAGTGAATTCAGTTAACTGCAACTTTAGTTTGCCTATGGATAACAAACCAATGCAACATGGATATGAAAAATAAAAACTGGGCCCTTTCAACCAAAGAAAACTGTCCTTAGTTGTATCAGTCGTCCTTATCTGGGATTTCTCCAGTTTCAAGTAACTTCCAAATCAGTGTCTGATGACCATAGAGGAAAATTGGTCAAAGTCAACTTTGTTTGAGTTCAGATGAGATGGAGGTCTGATCTGTCAGAGTCTGATGAGTCAGAGTGCATTCTTTAAGTATAATGTGTGTTCAAGCTGGTACCAGTCCAGGTGACTGGCACGATCCCCCTGCTCACAGACTGCACCGCAAAACTTCTTATCAATTTCAATTTCAGCAAGTGGCGGGAATGGGTGAACCAAAGGATTCACTGCAAAACTTCCTGTCAATTTTAGTAAGGGGAAGGAATGGGTGAAACAAAATATTTGACTAAGTTATCACAACTGTAGTATCCAGTAACAGAAATAAAAGCATTAATTTAAAACTTAAGTCAGTAGTTCTATTCATTTCAATATTAACCCGTTTGGTTCAGCTGGGTTACACTAGTATATGGCTGGACCGTGTATGGTCAATGTGCGAAATTGTGGCCATTGTTACCGGGATAGTCAGTGGTAGCGTCTATAATGTGAATTCCTGGATATTAAATGTGATCTGCAATCTTCTGTAGTGGTCCCGGTAGCGTACTGAAGTAGCATATCACATGACATGACTAAGCAAAAAAAAAAAAAAAGGTTATAAATGCAGCCAATGGGGAAACTCCAACACTGGGCCGGCCGACCAATGGTGTCACTTCATCACTCAGTGAGTCAGTGATTCACTGAATCAGTGATGGACAGACATTCGGGGCTGGTCTGTGGCTGGTCCAGCCAAAAGGCAAGAAGTTTAGGAATCTACAAGTCTACAAGGTAGATAAAATGTGAAAAGCTTTAAAAAGCAAGCACACTGGCTGGAATCAAGGAGGCTGCCATAAGATTGTTGGTGCCGTAGTAGAATTTTGAATTAACTGTAGGTGCTGATTGTTTTTGAGAGTTTTTTTTGCAGTCATCCAGTCTGTGTGAGATAAATGCATGGACTAGTGTGTCTGTATCATTACAGCACAGCAATGGCCATAGATTAGCAATATTTCTATGATGGAATAATGGTGTCATAGTCACCTCGTGAGATTTACAAATAAACTCAGAATTTGAAAATATATATATATATATACGCACTCGTTATTTTTGGTTTTTCTTGAGATATTACATTTCCCAGCTTGGGAAATGGGTTAGAGAAAAAAAAATCAGTCTAATCTTGGTTAAGTGTTAGAAAGTTTTTACACATCCAATTAATAATAACAGATGGTCAGGGAGGCAAATCCATTTGGTTGTCATTTAGTTCAACAGAGATATAGTTGTATGTTGCCAGCATAGACCTGCAAATTCTGTCACATCACCTAAGGGAAGCATATACTGTGAGAAAAGTAATTCATTTAGAAAACAAGTCTAATTTTCATAATAAAAGAACTTTTCTATGAACCTTTTTTACCACAACATTATTTAGTTTGTTTCCCCTTAGAGGAGCAACATCACCTACCTAATTAGACCACGGCACTTAAAAAATGCCTTACAATGCTGCAGGGCATGTGAAGTTAGAGCAGTATCCCTTCAAAAAGGAACACAGTCAATAGCCATTTTGTAATGAGCCCTTCTTGCTTCGTACACAAATAATTTATATGCAAGAAGCATGTTGTTTAATTTTGCTAAATTATTTTCTTGTTTTGCCTGGAACCAACTAAGGGTGTCCTACAAGGCAGTCTCACAGAGCTGATCAAAAATAAAAAATAATAATATCTGTAAAAATGCCCAACTGTTCTAATGGTTGCTAATGGTGTATAGAGAAGAGGGAGTGTTTTCTCAAACTGTGCTTGGGGTTTACAGCTTCGAGTACCCCTTCCACCACTGGAAACAATTGTGTACCTTGCAGTTGCCTCTTTTGGGCCCTGGTATTTCTCGAACTTTTCATATTATTTCTTGTCGATGCTGCTGAGACGCATGGGACTGCCACTTCTATCACCACTGTTTCTGTTCCTTCTCCATTACCACAGTGTCTGCTTGGTTGGCCAGTACTTGTTCATATGTCTGGACCAGCAAGTCCCACAGGATCTTAGCTCTGCTGTTCTCAGCCAAAGTACGCTGACTTGGGTCCTGTTGGCTATATACATGGCTGGTACCATAGAAAAGATGTAGGCTATTCTATTGTCCCAGTAAGTGCATACAAAGTGTGCCGTTGACAGTGGTGGTCAAACCTGCATGCAAGAAGGCCTCACTGGTGCTCATAGAGCTAGGGTTAGAGTGCGTAACCTTTCTTTTAAGTTAATTTGCTGTCAGACCCACTAAAGAATATAAAAGTAGCATTAAAATTCATACCGGTAAAAAGTGCAGAGCTAGAAAGACTGGCAAGATGAAGATATGAGTTCCAACAGCACATTATGTGTTATGCTAAGATGAAGCAGAGGAATCATGGAAAAATAGAGAATAGAGGGAGTTAATACTGGTGTGACTGAGGTATTTTTAGAGACATTGTGCACATGAACATCCATCACTAATTCTCACTCTGGGAATGTGCTGGTGTGTATGGTGGGAGACATGGTGGTGGATGGAATGGAGACGGGAGCAAAAAGGGTTCTTTTCTGTCAGAGGAAGCTTGTGCTCTTCCCAAAATGAATTTCATCTCATATACATGCGTAAATCTCATCAGCCCCCATCTCTCTCTTGGTGGGAAAAGCCGTTCAGAGAGACAGCTGAAATAAATCAGCGTGTGGGGCCCGATGTAGCCTGTGTGGGCTGGGACAGAGATGAAGCCACTGCAAGCGGCCTCTGGCTTTAATGATGTGCAGTGAGCCAGTGGAGGCGTGTAAATCTGCAGCTGGCATCTCATTCTCTGCAGCCTCAATTCCTCCCCAACCTCTGAGATATCTCTGTCAAAGTCACCTCTGTGCACCTGTGTCAGGTTCAAGTGTAACAATCTAAACAGTAGGTTAAGGAGATAGAGCAACGGACAGATAGAAAGTGCTGCCCTGAGTTGAGACCGCAAACAAAAATGAATAAATAAATGATTACACATTGTTAGTATAGAGGTTGATTTTCTAAATTAAAAGCATGCATTACAGGAAAAATACTAAGCAGGTTTTTATGAAATGCTGAAATAAACCTCAGGAGACATAGGCGTCTAGGAAACAGCATGGGTAAATCCCTGAATCATAACTGAAACTACACCTAAACACATCAAATTAAAGAATGCCTGAAGCATACATCAAACTTAAGTTAAAACATGTTTTCCCCAGAAATAAAATGGGAGGTAAACACACTCAGTTTAATTGAAACAAATGATGGGAATGATGATGTAAAGGACGCTGTAATGTAATCTGGGTTGTCATCACTAAAGCCTCAAATCATAATTAAGTCGTTAATCAAGCTACGAGGTCACATCTTACCAATAGCAGCTATGTTTTTTGTGATTGTTTATTGAAGCTTTTGCAAAATTTTGCAGCCCTGTGATCAATTAGGCCACACAGCCAATGCCAATAGTACATTGCTGCAATCAACGATAAGAGATTTGTTTATAGATTGGAAAGTAATTAAAGGCTGGAGGCCATTGATTTGTCATCACTAGAACACAGTACAGTCAGGACCTAACATATAGGATTATCATGTTGAAAATATGGACCAGTTAGAAAGGCTCTGGAAAGAATGACAATAGCAACTTTCAAATTTTCTGATCTCAGAAAAACAATCTGAAGAACCACAATCGGACCAGATGTTTCTGTCAGCTAAAACAATAGAAGACATGAAGTCATGAATCAAACCCCTATATCTATCCATCCATTAATTCACCCATCCATCATGGATTACTGCTTTATAATTGTTGTAACTGCTTTTTCATACTCAGGGTCATGGGAGAACTGGAGGCTTTCCAAGCATGAACTGGGAGAAAGGCGAGGAAACATCCTGAACAGGTCTGAGGTGCACTGTAGGGCTGACATAACAGGCAAACACATTTACTCTCACTTCTCAGCTATGGGCTACTTAGTGCCCTATTTTTGTGGCAGCACAATGACCAGTGCCAGCAGCACTTTGGTAGTTTGGTATTTTCTTGTTGTTGAAGTTGCCTGTTTATGTGGTGTTTTAGTGACAAACACAGAGTGCACGGTGTACAGGTGGGAAGAGAAGCACGATAAGTTGGGAGGTTCTGTGGAATAAAGTTATTGGTATTTTGGTGGAAATCGGTTCTTTAAGTTGCGCTTTCAAAATGGATGTCTCAGAACCATGTCAGTTTCTGGCATCACTTCGCTGGCTTCTCACTATCAGTAAATAACGGAATAATGCTTAACGTGTAAATAAACTATTTTAATAAAAGACTCAATTCAGTAGATGCATTTAAATTGGCATCAAAATCAATCTTTTATGGTGATGTGGTTAAAACAGGAACATCAGTAAAACAGTCCTCATTTATCTATAAATTAATTAATTATCTATAAATTATTATAAATTATAAATTAATACAGGTCATTATACAGTATACTGTATGACAAGCAATCTCTTGACTATTATCTATGAGTAGCAAACGGTGGAGTCTTGCTTCATTCATTTGTACTTCTTGACCTTGTGTTTTCATTCAGGGTCTGCTGAGGATTCAGAAAGTGTAACTGCAGTTTAGATGCCTAAGATTTGATGTTTTCTCTCATCTTCGCCCCAGTCTGAACCCTCTAAGGACCACGAGTGCGGTCTGCAGTCCATGATGTCATAATGGTGAATGGGCAAGGTTGCTTGGACGGATTTCTTCAAAGTATCATGCTTCAATGCTTCTCAAGCTCTTATTTCAATACTATCTGATTCAGGGTCACCCGAAGTTATTCACTCTTCATCTGCCACGTTTAAAATCAGCTGATGGCACAACATACTGAATATATAACCCCAATATCCTCTGAAAACCTTTTACAGGATACATCCTCTGGAAGAAATCAAAGCTTCAATAAAACACAGTGCTATAGGGAATTTATTATTTTCAAATGTTTTGGGGCCTCTTTTAAAAGACAGTGTTGGCTGTAAGCTTTTCAGTACCTGTTCTCTTGAGGGTATCTACCAAAATGAGCCCAACTCTCCATAGACCTCACCTCCAGACACAGAGGGTAAGAGCTACATTCAGCTCCAGTGGATGAGCCTGGCTGTAATTGAACTGGCCTCAACACCATACTAGTGGAATAGGTTGTGATGCGTTTATTTATTTTTGGGCATAACCCCGGCAATTTACCATACGCTGCATTTGGAGGAATGAGTGAATTGTCAGCATCATCAAAGCATCAAATGATGGTAATATTTCATATATCGTATGTGACCACACATTGTTCTTCATAGCACATTTTAAAAATCACATTTTACCTAAATAAAACTGTAAAAAAATGCTCAAATATTCTTGGCTGACCCTTACAGTAGCAGCCCTGGATGGTGTTGATGTGTTGGCTCTGGTCAGACACTGAACATGTTATAATAAGTGTGTGATCCTCCTCTGTTAAGGTCAGATAAACTGAATAGAGCTCTCACGTAAGTGCTGGCATGTTTTTGTTTTTGCTTAGTCAAAAACCTAGAATAGACTTTCCTCTTTCTATCATCACAATCAGGAGCAAATATTTCTTTGTTTCTTTTTTCACTTGATTAATTGAACTATAATTGTGCTTTTTAAATTTGATTAATTAAGATATTCTACTGTGGTTCCACTGTGGAGCCAAATACGTTCATTAAGTGAAAATGTAAATATAAAGGATTCACTGTATTCTTGTAAAATTATTCTGAATTATCACAGAAAGATTGTGTCTTTCAAAGTTTCCACAGTCCAAAGACATTGAAGTAAAGGGTAACTGCAGGTATGAACCCTGTGACAGAGAAGCAACCAGGGTGTTTCCATTTCTTTCAGTCCACACATGCTGGGTGGACCGCAGCCCCCAACGTGACCCTAAAAGAACGATTAAGTGCAGAAATTTGATGGATGGCCTGAATCTCAAGGATTACTGCCTCTAACAACAATATAAACAATTTGACATAAACAAAAAAAACATATTTCTCTCTTCTTTACATTGTTTTCTCTCTGTTCTTATGCGTGTATCATGTTCTGTATGACAAGGGGAGTTGATTACATCAAGATAACAGCACTGACATGTACAGCAGATACACTCAAAAAAGTAAAAAAAAAAATAAAAAAATAAAAATTATTTTAAATTTTACTTTCACAATAAAAAGGCTGGCCCGTATACTGTATCTATTAAATTCAATTTCCAAAGCTTCTTTCATTGCATTTGTGTACACAGGAACACTAATCTGATTTGGAAAGAACCACCAAGAAAGAGCTAAACATGCTGCACTGCCTAAACCCTAATTCCTCTTCAGATTTCACTTATTGAGTCCCCTGTAGTGTTGTTAGGTGCACAATGAAGTGCCCAATTAAAGCACTACTGTTCAGCTGCCAACATCATTCTGAGCAAAGTTAGAACTAAAACAAAACAAAAAAGGATATTTGACATGATTGTTTCCTCTTTTATTTGAAAGTACAACCTCACGGGACAGACCTGAAACTGTTTTCCTCCAAGTAACTGTTGAAATGATGAAAATGTAGCCATCATTTTCACACACTAGTTTTGCTCTTGTTTGATAGAAAAATAGACAGATTGTAATTAGAAAACAGATGACTAAAAAGCAGGGAAGAGACTGAGAAAGAGGAAAAGGAAAAACAAATTGTCGGTGACACAAATGGAATAATGTAAACAGCTGGAAGAACAATAGAAAATGAAATAATTGACTGAAAGACAAATGCTAGTGAGAATAGGGATTAATAACTGGGTGATATGAATGCAAACATTTCCACTGTCAAATCTCCCTCGCTCTCAGAATAAGGATGTTAGTCTAGAACAGATTTGTTGGAGCCAGACAAGTTATAAAGAGAATGAAATTACCCAAAATGTGTTTGTGTGATGAGTATATCAAGAATTCTTTGCACATAAAAAATGAGCAACTTACTACCATTTCAACATACACAGTAATATTCTTTTAACTACTAAATCATTTTTATTACACTGTCAACTATGATTTATTTGCAACCAAACCTGTGAAAATAAAGCCTAAAGTAGCTAAGATGAACAATTATGCACAGGGATATGCTGCATGAGGTTAGCATTGCTGTGAAAACTGAGGCCAGCTGGAGACAAAACATGGTTTATTCCACATGTAGAGAAGGTTCAATAAACCAGCAACAGTGAAATTAAATATATATATATATATATATATATAAATATATATAAAATCTAAGTAGTTCTCGATGTCAGAAGTGAAACAGATCTTAGGGCAACAACTCTTGGAAATAACTTTCCTGAGGTGCCCACACAGTGCGGCAACCTCTTCCAAACACTTTAATTATCTGAAAATAAAGATTTATTTCACCGTTTTAGAAGTGGTTTATGGAGAGTAAAGATTGTCACCAATAAACTGCTGCATTAATCTTCTGGGCTAAATCTTTCTAATGCTATACAACACTTGTATGGGGTATTTATAGTTGATCTTGTCATTCCTCAACAAAATATAAATCAAAACCCCTTCAGAGCCCCATAAAGGGGGATAAAGTGCATGTACTTGACTCAAAGGCTTACTTGCCTATGAAGTTTCTATGTTATATGTTGACCGTGTATGTAGATTTAACTGATAATGAAAAAATATATATTTCATTAAATTTTTGTTGTTTGCCATCCAATTTATGCACATATTATGATAATATGATTCATTTTGCAGTGCAGCAAATTCATTTGAATATCATTTTATAAAGTCTTCTTACCACTATGACTGAGGTTATGACATTATTAAGAGCTGAATACAGGTAAATACAATGATTAGTTAATATATTTAAAGTATCTGAGTCTTTTTTTGAACATTTTGTGAAACTGGACTGTATAAAGCTGTTGTTTGTTCCCTTTTCTGCGATCAATACTGGAGGACTACCAACATGGGTAAAAAAAAAAAGCCCTGTGGTGACCCAAAATCAATCAGGCCAGTTGTTCATCACTAATACTTAATAATTAATAATTTAATTGATGATACAGGGACAAGCTGTGCTGCAAGGCTCTCTCTATATATTCAATGGAGGACAAATAAATTCCAAGGGTGTTATCATTGAGTTTATTTTCATAAAATTGACTAAAGCTTAGCAACTCTTAAAAAATACAAGACTTGTGATGCATTACCTCTAAAGGACAAATGTTATTACACTTGGTGCTTTTTTGTGGTTTATGAAATATTTCAAACATAAAATGGCTCTCATATGCCTTCTGTTCTTTGTTTTACAATGTTTCCCAGACAAAGATGCATAAACAAGCAAACACTGGATCAGGTGAGAAGCCTCGTATCCATGTGGAAGAGAGGCTCATCTAATCCTGCTGTTTTTAGCTATGTGCGCTTATCGTGATTCACAGAGTGGGGTTGGCAAACAAAGCCACACTGGTATGTCAATGCAAATGAAAGTCATTGCATTGCTTGGCTCTCAACGCTGTGCCTTGCCTTGCTGAGGTATTGTGTGCAGTCTGTCTCTGTTGAATCTTCTGAGACCCAATATATAAGTGTGGCAGTGCGAAAGTGTGAAAATTGTTCTTTAGAGTTGCACACGACTTACTGTGCCACATAAATGCAATGCACAAGCTAGACATGCTCAACATAACCATGACATCGATGTTGGACTTAGTTGTGGTGATGAGTCACTTCATTTCTATGTGTTTGCAAAGATATTACGTCACAAACTTCTATGAAATGGCACGTATTTACTTAATTCACTCTGGAAACTCCAAAAATGACTGCTATGAACATTTCACATTTGGCCTGATACAGTAAAAGTTTGTTTGTAAAAGCATTTGGAAGCAAGCTAACTTTGCCAATTCCTTTGATACCTGTAATTAAAGATCAGCATTTTAATTAAAATCTTGAATGATTGCCCACTTCCCAAACATATAGAAATAAAAACATCCCAGAAGGCATTCATTCCTCTGAATGTGTCATTCTGAGGACAGAAAAAATTACTTGGTATGCGCCAAGTAATTTGGGTAAATATAGCCACATTAAATGATCCAATCCTGCACAATTTAGGCTTAAGGCCTGGGACACACTGCCTACCTCTACCTGAGCAGTGTGTGTAAGTTGCTGAACTGCTGCGGCTCGCACACGTGCGGCGTCCACACAGACAGCGTTACTGCTGCTACTGCTGCTGCTGCTGCTTGCTGCTGCTGCTGCTGCTGCTGCTGCTGCTGCTGCTGCTGCTGCTGCTGCTGCTGCTGCTGCTGCTGCTGCTGCTGCTGCTGCTGCTGCTGCTGCTGCTGCTGCCAGCTCTATCTTTCTACATAGAGTTTGACTTTGATAATGGCCATCAATAAATGTTTCATATAATGGTGGGGTTGGTTGGTGCTACTTCTGTGTCAGCCACATACACTCTTCACACAGGACAGGGTTTTTTTTATTGATTATATTGATTATTCCGCCAGTTAAACCACTCCAAGTGAAGAAAATCCTTCTAGACAACACCAAGTTCCCCAAATAAGCCAAACACACTCTGACAAACTAACTAAACTAACTGTCAGGAGGGAGACTGACAACAGATAAGGAAAATAACAACACCAAATCTCCATTAAACAACAGGCAGGAGTCCTGGTTTGAACTAATATCACAGAAAGTGAGAAAGAGGCGAGAAAAGAAGCTCCGTGTGTCACCGACGAGAGGCACTTTGCCCTGGTGTGCACTGCACAGACTGACCCGCAGTGGTGACACATTCTATTTTTTTCATGTCTGTGATGTATTCTACAGATATAGACATTGAAACTATAGTGAAAGATGTAACGTTGCTGATATGATGCCAATATGACTGTCAACAGATCATTTTCACTTTCTATTTTTGCTGAGACCCGCAAGTGTCACGTGGAAAAAATAAGCAAGACGGCGAATCTCTTGATGGCACGCAGCTCACGCGGGCTGTGTGGCTGCCCTAACCTGTTAACATGGGTGCTGAAATAAAAAGCAAGAGGTTCCGTAACGCACACGCTCTGCTCACGCAGGCACTGTGTCCCAGGCGTAAGGTTTCCAACAAAGTTGTAAACGCATTGATGTATCTAGCAACGAGGCTGGAGCTTTCAAATGTAGTTCTGGCTTTTACAAACTGGCAGGGATTAAGGGGGGCAAGAGGAGTGAGCTTATGATGACACATGCTTTGGCAATCACAAGAAGTGAGCAATGGCTCATCTAAGACTGCTGATATGTTACACCTTTGTCAGTCTCCATTAGTATAATTACAGAAAAGCTAAGCCGACAGTCCTGAGTGAGGAAGGAAAAGATGGAAGCATAAAACTAAAGATTACAATATCAATATTGCTGTCTGAGACAGAGAAATTGAGAAATACATCAAGTTAAAGAAATCATATTTTATAAACATATTCATAGAGCAGGTTTGGGTTGTTTCACTTGAGTGAGACATTACTTGAGGCATCAGTGTAATGCTTTGTGACCTTGGTGTCATAAAATATCAAACACACCATTCAGGGATTCCCAGGAGGCTTTTTTTTTTCATTTTCCATTTATTAGGAAGAAGGTGGTTTAAAACATTTTTTTGACAATACTTCTAAAACTTAGATATACATGTTACTTTCTTTGAATGCTCACAATCTTTTTCTGTTTAATTTATGTTGCCAAAGAACAGGTTGCTCCATGCAATATAACCAGCATCAAACCAGAATTTCAGTGAAATCATACTATACAAATCGTATTTCATACAATCTATTGCAAAGAATTACATTCACGGTAAGTAAAGTATTAATAAATGCAAAGGCTACATGTTTTCTTGTAATGGATTACGGTGAATAAATGTGTAGTGAATATTCTATCAATCCCCTGAACTGGTGCTTTGTCCTGCGCTGGCAGAGTCCCCAGAGAAGTTTTGCTCTCTCCCGATCGCATTAGTATCACAGAAGTTACTACAGATGTATCACTGCAACACTGTATTCTGCGAATTTTTTTTTTTTTTTTTTTTTATTCCAAAATGCAGGAGCTATACTTTCAATTGAAAAATATACATCTTCATTATAGCTTGGTTCCTGCATCTCTTCATTAACTGAATGTTTGTTTTAGGGCTGATTTTAAGAATTTACTTACTATTTAAAGCACAGTTGGATTTAGCCCTGAGCAAAAGTGTGTCTACTTTCTCTTTAAAAGCTTGATATTTGAGTCATATCTGGTACAGTACACAAGTTGTATCCATGGGCAAAATTGTTGAACTACTAAAAGTACACTTACATCATAGATGTCTATAATACCTTCATCGGAATATTTATCAGAGGTGCTGGATTTAACAAAAACACTACTAATAAACAATATCATTGACATTTACATGTCAATGATATGACAGACATAGCATATTAATGTTTAAAGGGCCAAACCAGCCACATCAGCCTGCAGTCAATTACATGTTGTTTTTCTTTTTCTTAATTGGTAAGAGGGCACTTAAAGCAGAAAGACACACTGCTAAACAACCTGCATCTAATGTTGTATGTGTATAAGAGAAAGTCAGTGCTTCTACTTGGAAACATCAACTCTGCCTGTGTAATTCTTGCTGGTATATTCTTTTTATTTTCAACTGCATTTTCCCAGTGGAAACCACACTCTATCCATTGCTGCATGAACCAAAACACATTGCTACTGTAGGTAGAAAACACTGAAAGGAGGGAAGAATGAGCTGGTACTCTGAGCCCTGGAAAATGTGTTGCTTGTTGGGTTGAGTTTGAACGGCTAAAGCTACAGTAACATGGTAGTGCATGAGCTGAAATTGCACAGCCATGGCCACTGAGAGAGAGAGACAGTACTGCAAAATCTGTTTTTGGATGATGTTTGACATTAACAAACGTGAATTATTATACTTATCAAGCATCAAAGTTTTGTTACACACATGGCTGCAGCTTACTTTAGAAATATCTTTCCAAACAACAAAGAAAAATAAAGAAGAAAAGACACCAGGCAGACGAAAAAGGTAAATTACCTGTTCTACCTTGACTAATATGGCATACACAGGAATAAAAACCAGAGAACCATTTTTAAGAGTTAGATATGCATGTATGCCAGGCAGTCTAAATCTCTTTATAACTTCAACAGACTCACATCTTGCAGGCATGAGTCCAAGTGAAGTCTCTTTAATAACAAGTCTCCATAGTGCTTTGCATCTTTCTAGTATAAAAGACTACAGGCTTGAAAGGTGGCTTGTAAAAGCTTGTAGTTTTCTCCTTCATAGAGAGCAGCGGCCAGCAAAAATGTACTCCAATGGATCATGTATCAAATCATCCATGCAAGCATACAAACCTAACTTGGAAAAAGTTGGGACAGTGTAGAAAATACCAATTAAAAAAAAGAAAGCAGTGATTTCTAAATTTACTTTGGCTTGTATTTCATTGCAGACAGTATGAACTCAAGATATTCCATGTTTTGTCTGCTCAATTTAATTTTCTTTGTAAATATACATCCATTCCTGCCATTCAGGCCTGCAACACATTCCAAATCATGATTTGATACAAAAGCAGCATCCAGGAAAGGCCTCATCCTCAGATGGGCTGAGGATCACCAGTTTGCCAACAAATGCATGAGAAAATTATTGAAATGTTTAAAAACAGTGTTCCTCAAAGAAAGATAGGAAGGGATTTGGATATGTCACCCTCTACGGTGCATAACATAATTAAAAGATTCAAGGAATCTGGAGGGATTTCAGTGCGTAAAAGGCAAGGGCGCAAGCCTCAGCTGAATAACCGTGATTTCCGATTCCTCAGACGGCACTGCATCAGGAACCGTCATTCATCTATAAGCGATATAACCACATGGGCTCAGGATTACTTTGGCAAACCTTTGTCAAGCACTACAATACATAGTTACATCCACAAATCCCAAAACTTCACTGTGCCAAAAAGAAGCCTTATGTTAACCGTGTCCAGAAGCGCCGTCAACTTCTCTGGGCTCGGAGGCATCTGGGATGGACCATCACACAGTGGAGATGTGTATTGTGGTCAGACGAAATCAGTATTTCAGGTCTTTTTTGGAAGAAATAGACACCGTGTTCTCTGGACCAAAGAAAAAAAAGGTCCATCCAGACTGTTACCATCAACAAGTCCAAAAGCCAGGGTCTGTTGTGGTATGGGATTGTGTCAGTGCCCTTGGCAAAGGTAATTTACACTTCTGTGATGGCACCATTAATGCCGCAAAGTACAGAGATGTTGGAGCAACATATGCTGCCTTCAAGATGACATCTTTTCCAGGGACGCCCATGCATATTTCAATAAGACAATGCAAAACCACATTCTGCACACATTACAAAGGCATGGCTGCAGAAGAAGAGGGCGCGGGTGCTGGACTGGCCTGCCTGCCATACGGACCCATCCCCAATACAGAATATGTGGTGAATTTTGAAATGTAAAATGCAACAACGAAGCCCTGTTGCACCCCTTAAGACTTGTTTGCAGGAAGAATGGGACAAAAGTACACCTGAAACGCTTCATCACTTGGTGTCTTCAGTCCCTAAATGTCTTTTAAGTGTTGTGAAAAGGAATGGCAACATTACAAAGTGGTAAATGCGTTACTGTTCCAACTTTTTTTGAAATATGTTGCAAGAATCAAAATTGAAATATGTGTTTATTTTGAAAAAAACAGTAAAATTCATGAGGTAAAACATCAAATAATATGGTTTTCACAATGTAATACAGATCAAAGATAATTTACAAAACAGCTTTTTCAGTTTTAATGTTAATTTGACATACCCTCCTAACTTTTTCTAATTTGGGGTTGTATAAACTTCTGAAACCAGTCCTGCAGCATAATCCCCTTTTCAACTGCCCATCCATATTCTCATTAAGGTTTGCCAAAATTGCTAAACACAGTGCTTCTGAATCCACTGCTTGTGTGTCTAATGTCCCACTTGAGCACAGGTGTCTTAAAAATCTTGTGCTCTGTGCTTTCATTCCTCCACCAGGTGCGGTTTATCCTTCTATAATGGTCTGTTGGGAAGGTGTCCACTGCTCCATATACCGCATGCTCTCTCAAACATCTGCTGAGTCCTGCACAGTCCTCCAAAGGAGAGCCAAGAGTGAAATGAGTCGCTCATTTTTCACTTCCTTCCAGTTCTCTCTTCTCTTATTGTTTGAAGTTTTGGAGCAGGGAAACATTATATAATGGAGTTTGAAGTGCTGGTGGAAGTAGAGAGTTACACTATGCTCATATTTCTCTATGACCCAGACCAGGACCACTCATAACAGCCCAAATTCTCACTGACCTATGTGCTGAAGGTTCATGCCGATAGCCTTGCTCCTTTTGTGTCTCTACTGCAGTCCTTATCTAAAAGGAAGTGACATACTGGAGTTAGGACAGCTCTGGGGTGGAGCAGAGCTGCTTCAGGGGGTTGGACTGGAGCCTCAAAGTCCAGGCTGTTTCACTGTGCTGCACATTTTCTAGATGTAGATTTCCCCTTGCTGAACAGCAAAGACAAGCATTCAGTGTATTTTCTCTAGGTAGAAAATCAGACACATAATCAAACTAACCAGACAAAAGCTGCAATTTTTACTGTATGAAAATACTTAACCAGTAAGCACAATATGCAGATATAAGGATTACTGACAAAAAGCAGGTCAAATGAAAATAAAACCTTTTTTCTTTTTCATAAATAATCTACATGGTCTAATGCAACATTGTATGGACATCATAGCTTAACAGTGTTCCCTTGTATTGCAGAAATGTGTTTGGTTGGATAACATAAGCAACTGAGTTTTATTTTTGACAAGGTACCTCTCTTATTATTGAAACATTTCAAATGAATTTGGTTTCTTTTGTTTCATTTCTCAGTGGACTTGTGTACAAATGTTTGGGCTTGTTCGACTGCTTCTCAGCTACCTCAGGGGATATTGTGGCTTGCTAACCTGTGGAGGAGGTTCTAGTGTATTCCATCATGGTAAATCAGAGAGCAAGAGAAAGGAGTTGAACAAGCCACCAATTATAATGACCCAAGGCTGGAAATACAAAAGAATAATTATCTTATCCACAGCTAAATATTATTCAATCTCTGACCATGGTTACAGTGAATAGAGGGGATCTATCTCGGGGAGATAGTTTATATGCTTGTTTATACTCAAGCTTTCAACCATCAGTGTTTGCAGGACTGTAGTCTTTAGGCAGCAATGCACAGCTCTCACTTAATGCTATGCTCTCTTGGCCACTCCAGGGAGCAGCAGGATGAATACAGTCTGCCATTCACTGCATCTATCAAATGCCATTTGTCAACTTTTCTTAGTGCACATCAGTACACAGAGCGGAGAGGGTCTAACTAACCCTTACCAACTGCAGACATACCACATCAACTGGAAAATGGGCCTGAAATGTGCAGCGATGTGACAGATACTGTTAATATGTGTATGGGAACATAGGCAAGGCACGTTTATTTATATAGCACATTTCAGCAACAAGGCATTTCAAGGTGCTTTACATGAAACATTAAAAGTATCAAGACAAAGTGCAAAAGAAACACAATAAAATGACACTTAAATATAATTAAAAACAGTCATTAAAAGCCAAGAGAATATAAAAGAAAAACAAGATAAAATAGAATAAGTCAGGTATAAAGTACAAGAATTACAGAGCAGTGTAAGAAATGAATAATTATTTTATTTCATAAAAAGTAGCCGCAAACAGAAAAGCCTTCAGCCTCAATTTAAAAGAACTGAGAGTTGCAGCAGACCGGCAGTTTTCTAGGAGTTTGTTCAGATATGTGGAGCACAAAAACTGAACGCTGCTTCTCCATGTTTAGTTTTGACTCTGAGGACAGAAAGCAGACTTGTCCCAGACAACCTGAGAGAGGTCTGGATGGTTCATAACGTAGCAGCAGATCAGAAATGTATTTTCGCACTAAACTATCCAGTGCTTTATAAACCAACAGCAGTATTTTGAAATCAATTCTTTGAGAGGCAGAAAGCCAGTGTAAAGATTTGAGAACTGTGGTGTTGTGATCCACTTTCCTGGTCTTAGTGAGGACTTGAGCAGCAGCGTTCTGAATCAAGTGCAGCTTTCTGATCGATTTCTTAGGGACTGTAAAGACACTGTTACAGTATTCGAGTCTACTGAAAATAAATGCATGGACAAGTTTTTCCAAATCCTGCTGAGACATCCTTGATATATTCTTCAGTAAGTTGACTTTGTAATTGTCTTAATGTGACTGTTGAAATTCAGGTCTGAGTCCATGACTACACCAAGATTTCGGGCTTGGCTTGTGGTTTTTAACATTACTGATTGAAGCTAAGCACCAACTTTTGACCATTCTTCCTTGGCTCAACGATTATTTCAGTTTTGTCTTTGTTTAATTGGAGAAAATTCTAGCACATCCAATTATTGATTTGTTCAATGCACTTACTCAGTGCTTGTATTGGACCATAGTCCCCTGGTGATATAGTTATGTAAATTTGTGTGTCATCTGCATAATTATGGTAACAGGTTTTGTTGTTTTCCATAATCTGAGCCGGTGAGAGTATGTAGATGTTGAACAAAAGAGGCCCCAGAATGGAGCCTTGGGGAATTCCGCATTCCGTCATTTTTGTTCGCTCAGATGTGTAATTAACTATAGACACAAAGTAGTTCCTCTCTTTTAAGTAGTATTCAAACAAATTTAGTACTGTGCCAGTAAGTCCCACCTAGTTTTCCAGTTCATCTAGTGATATGTTGTGGTCAACTGTGTCAAATGCAGCACTGAGATACAGTAATACTAAGACTGAAATTCTGCCCCTATCTGTGTTTAAGTGGATGTCATTGAAGACCTTAACAATCAGTGCTGTGGTGTGGTCGAACTCCTGACTGGAAGACATCAAAACAGCTGTTTAGTGCCAAGAAGTTGTTCAGCTGTTTCCATGATTTTACTTAAAAACGGGAGGTTTGATATGGGCCTGTAATTGTTCATTAGTGAAGTGTCTAGATTGTTCTTTTTTATGAGTGGCTTGATGACTGCAGTTTTCAGGGCCTGCAGGAAGACACCTAAGAGAAGAGATGATCTGAGGCCATGCAATTTGAAACATTTTTGAAAAAGCCTGTTGGCAGAATATCAAGGCAGCAGGAAGAGGATTTCAGATGTTGTATAATGTCCTCCAGGTTTTTATGGTTGATTAGGTAAAATTATGTCATACTACTTGAATAGATTTTAATTGGACACAGGGACAACACATATCCTGTACCTGATATCGAGGCACTGACTGCCTGTCTAATTTTCTGAATCTTGTCAGTGAAACAGGAGGCAAATTCATTGCAGGCCCTGGTGGATAGAAGTTCAGAGGCTACTGACACAGGAGGGTTTGTTAGCCTGTCGACAGTAGCAAACAGGCCATGTGCATTATTATTTTTGGCTTTATGATGTCAGAGAAGGACTGCCTTGCATTTCTCAGTCCCAAATTGTAAATGCAATGTCTCTCTTTATAGATATCATAATGAACCTGGAGATTTGTTTTTTCGCCACCTGTGCTTTTGGGCACTCTCTTTTTTCTATTCTGACCAGCGTGGCATTTCTCCATGGAGATCTTTTCTTACAGAGACAACCTTTACCTTAGTGGCAATGGCATCAATAACATTTGTAATTTTAGAATTGAAATTATCTACAACATCATTGACTGAGACCCAAGAGAGGGCGGGTGTGGAAGAGAAAGCCTGAATAAATGTTTCACTGGTGTTTTCAATGATATACTGTTTTGTGATTACCTCTGAACATATGTGTGCACAGAGATAGCACTCTCAAAGAAAACACAGGATGATCAGAGAGAGCAACATCAGTCACCACAACCTTGGAAATGTTCAGACCCTCGGAGATGATTGTGATGATGACAATGACGTCCAGAGTGTGCCTCTTGTTGTGTGTGGGCTCGGTCACATGCTGAGTCAGTCCATAGTTATCAAGAACACAACACAGTTCTTTAGTCCCTATGTCCTGGGGGTTGTCAACGTGGATGTTAAAATCACCAACAATAACTACACAGTCAAAGTCAATACAGATTATAGACAGCACTTCAGCAAAGTCATCAAAAAAAGTTAGCACAGTATTTAGGTGGTATTTAGTCGTAGATATTTAGGAACATAGCTCAAGAAGAGGAATTCAGCTCAAGAGCCACATATTCACAAGAAGCAACATTTCCATAAGATATCTGCTTGCTTTGGAGGGAATCATTAAACAAAATGGCGTCGAAGCTGTGACAATTGTGTCAAAACTGGTGGAGGTGGATGCCAAGGGGGGTTTAGGGGAGAGAAACTTGGAGTAGGGCCGGGTATAAGTATGGTCCGAGCAATGACCAGCTCTTTCATCTGCTCAGTGAACTCTAAGAGGGGAGAGGAGGGGGAAAAGGTGACTGGAGAGGAGGGTGACCTGGATGGGGTTTGGGGGGGTGAAGACAGTGAATCCTCACAATCTCCACCCCCTCATTTGTTGGTGAGGGGGGTGGAGACTCCTCCTCTCGGCTTTAATGTCTCTCATGTATAAAGCTCTCTTCAGGCGGGGGCTGAGGTGGCTCTCCTTCAAGGTTTCTGCTGCACTGTGCTATGTCTTCCTTCTGTTTTGATTCCTCTTGTCTCTTGTCCTTGGCAAAGGAAACAGATTGGTGACACAGGAAGTAAAATAGGTTAGAGGTGAACAATTCTACTCCTGACTTGTTAAGACAAAGTCCATCTGCCTTAAAAAGATGTCTGCCGTCCCAGGAAAAGTTGAAATTGCCAATAAAGTGCACTGAATGAACGGTACATGCAGTTGTTTTTAGTGCCAACAGGATGCTGAATCTCTCAACTCCGCTTCTGACTGGCGGTAGAGGGCCACTGAAAAACACCTCAGTATTCAAGGAGCTGACTGTGTTCAACAGCTCAATAACGTCTCATTTCAGTACTTCAGACTGTTATTTCATAAAATCATTGGCATATGTGCACTATGATGGTTTTCACAGTTGGGTGTGCACCGTGATATGCAGGATTCTTTCTGCCAAGTCAGAGACCATATCCTTGAGAAAACAGAGTATTTTGGTGTTCTTACTGCACATACTTCTTACATCTTTTACAGCATAGTAACCCACAATCAGTATGAGGCCCAGTCGTGAGCTTTCCCTGTAGTCTTTTACTTTCAGATTCACTCTCAGTCCTTACCCTGCTGTGTGAAGATGAGAGGTTATCCAGGCCATCAGACAGAGATCCAGGGTCCTGCAACAGTGGAGCAAATCCATTCTCCAGTTGCACACTCGGTTATTGGGGATGTTTGTTGTTAGTTCTCCCTCTCTCAGCTGTCCATGGCTGTGTCCTACTAAGTACAGGGGTTGAAGAGGCGCTCTGCTTGGATGATAATGCAGGCCAGCCAGTCGCATCACAAATCTCAGTAGTAGGAGTTTTTCACAGAAGAAAAACAAGAATATCAGCAGAAAAATGCAAGCAGCAGATCGTCTGCACTGTAAGAAAGCAGGAAGTAGGCACCTGAGCAATGGAGCAAATAGAGCAAATGCATCCCCATTATTCAATTAGGGGGAGCAAGTTATGGTTTTGCTACCTGACTTTTTGTCTTTTTAAAAATAAATTCATCATCATAAAGTCCCCACAATCATTACTATTTTCAGCAACTGACAAAAACAATAAAAACATTTTTTTTTTTAAAAATCACACATTTTTGGACCAGCCTTTGAGTTGGTTCAGTAGAACCTGTCGCTGATCGTTTGCCACAGCATGCATTGGCTGTCATAACAGTCTGTCAATCCACACAGGAGTTGGACTGTTTACAAAGGTGATAAACCTCCATTTAGCTTAACTGCAACCATTGACTGAAAATAGAAAATAGGGAAAGATAGGCTAGTGTATGTTGAATGAACCTGCTTGGATCACTGACTCCAGCCAAACGTTAAATTAGCTAAAAGTAGGTTTGTACTGTCGTCAAAATGCTCAACCGGCTTGCAAGTCAGTGTTAGCTAACTTTGTCAGTCTGCCCACCTAACGTAAACACGCCAGGATTCGGCTGTGGAGATGGGATGTTCGCGAAGGAGCCGAATCAGAGTCGGCTCTTTTGAGTGTAACGTGGCTATTAACTGGGCTGTCGACTTTCACGCATTGACCGCAAGGCTCACTTTTCACACGCCCTCATGCCACATGTTCATTTTTTCACGCAGTGAAAAACCAATTAATAACTGATAACATCGCAGTATGAAAAGAGGACACTGATCGTGCACAGACAGATAAGACAGAGCAGCACAGCGCAACAGCAGCACCGTGTAACAGCTCAGACCATCAGGGGGAAAGCGAAAAATACACACAAATCAATTATGCTGTAATTTATTCCCATGCATGCTGCTCAGAGTAATCTCAGTCATTGGCTCTTCTGGGAGCAGCACAGCATCTCTCCCTCTCCTCTCACACTGTAAATATGAAATAGCCATACTTATAATTATCATTTCCTGTCCTGATCCACTCAATTACTGTTCTTGATGCATTTTTGGTTTTCATACCACCCTCAATCTAACTCATCTAGACTAGTGCAGGTGGTTTCTTGACATAATCCAAGAGGTTAGGTGGTGTAGAAATGCAGGAAACTTGTTTTAAATTACAATTTTTTTGGAGGTGAACCCCCAGGTCCACCAATCGTATATCTTTCCAAGTTTGCTCCCCCATTTTAAAACATAACCAGGTGCCCATGTATGGGAAAATAGTTTGCACTGAATGAAAAAAGTGTGTCACTGCTGGTGAACTGCATTTTATTTGGATGGACTTAAAATTATATATTTATTTAGTTATTTTATTATTCCTTTTTAAACAAAAAGCAAAAAACATTGAAACATTTTTGTGGCTTTCTGTCGCTTTTGCGGTTAAGACAAATGGTAAGTACATTAAAATCCTATATTTGTTCTGGGTATTCAAAGTGTGAAGAAGACTAAAGCCATTACAGTTTATTTTGGTAAGTCTATTTATTTTTGTATCAAAATGCAATAGGATCTCTACATGAGGTAAAATTATAAAAGCAACAAGCCACATGCATCTAGCAGGTCCCATAGTAACACAATGAAGCCTCCTTTCACAAGTGGAAATAGGTAAAGAGGCTTCAAATAAGAAGTAGTTAATATGAACTAGTTCATTCATATTTAATTAATAGGAGGCAGACATCTTCCAAATAAAGTCTGCCTCCTTAAAAAGAGAAAAAAACTAAGCACAGAATCAATTTTTGATGAATACTTTATAAAAATTCGTCAATAAATAACTCAAATTATAAAGTCAAGCAATAAGTAAATGCATTACTTCATAATCATGTCAAAAAGAGTGGGGCAGGTGGACCCAAACACAGGAGACTGCAGACAACAGGAACTTGAAGAATAAATCTTATTAATGACTGCATGCAAGCAAAGCCAAACTGAACAGAACAAAGGATCCAACAAAGACTGAACCAAAAGCCAGGACTTAAATACAAACTAAAGTTACGAGGGGATGAGGTGCAGGTGGAGAGATGGGTGGAGAAGTTCAGGTGAGGGGAATGAGAACAGGAAAGGAGCTGATTGGC
Organism: Scomberomorus guttatus; assembly: GCA_038419695.1. Classification (NCBI taxonomy): domain Eukaryota; kingdom Metazoa; phylum Chordata; class Actinopteri; order Scombriformes; family Scombridae; genus Scomberomorus; species Scomberomorus guttatus. The sequence continues at coordinate 13,669,958 of CM076453.1, read as the reverse complement.
TGGGGAAAACTCCTGGAAGGACTTCATTTTTTTTTTCCTATGGACATTTTGATGTACCAGTTGGAGCCCTATTTACTTTTCTGTTTGTTAACTTGCACATCTTGTTAATACTTTTGCTAACCTTGTTGTGGCAAAACTTTATTTATTTGCTGTCAGATATAAAAGCAGCTCTAATTGCCTATAACCTGGATTTGTTGCCAATGCTCCTCTTGAAAACTTCCAAGATGGAAGGAAAAAAAATATTTCCAAGACTGCAAAAAAAAAAAGTTTCAATTGCATTTACATTGACAGAAGAAATATGCAGAACACATGAATTGTTGTCTCACTAAAATTGTACAGAAATATGTTAGTCTGTATGCATTTGATTGGTTGCAATTGGGATATTTATGGCTAAAACAATCTGACAGCCAAGCAGTCAACATGTGTCCAGTAAAGTAAAGTGTGTACTTATGATTGTAGGTGCTCATGAAAGAAGACGGTACTACCCATGTTGACAGAGGATGCCAAGAAGAAGTGTGCTGACTCTAATAGACAGCATGAGTATATCTCCGTGGATCTCTAAGCAGTGCCATCATTTGAATGGTTCTATGCAGAGCTGCACTGCACTGCCGACATTTTCCCCATCAAAGTAACAGGCACACTCTTCATCCTGACGACAGGTGCTGCATCAGCCCCACAGGGTGTCTGGGGATTGTGTGGGAATATCTTAAGCCTTCCTAATGCAGTTTGTAATGGTAGTGAGCAACAAATATGTGAGACACTGATGCACCACGAAGCATAAGATTCTATGGTGCTTTGGGATTTTGAAACGTTCATACAGCAGCATCGGGATGCAGGGTGGAATTTTATGGGAATAGGAAAGGTGACATTCCATGAACGAATTAAATTAGTGTGACATGCAGACAGAGCCTAAAACAAGTCTTTGAATGAGATTTCTAGTGTTTGCCCTGCCCTACTTTGGGACAATAATTTCAGTGAGTTGAATGGAAAGCATTTGTTAAGAAATTAATTTTTAAAATGTTTTGATCAAAACCTTTCTGTCATTTCAGTGATTTTTTTTTTCCAGGCAAAATGCAGAATAGCGTAAATAATAAAATTTTTTCTTGGGGAAGATTTTAGACTGTTTTTATCCAGCGGATGCTTCAAGGCAAGATGTCAATGTCAATCTTGGTGTGTACAGTAGTCATTCTAAACAAAACTCAATTAAAAACATAAGGTATTTAAAGGCAATGCTTTTACAGGAAGACATGAGAAGGATAAATGTCTATGGGCCTTCTTTTTCTCACATTTTGAAGAACAAAGACATGCGGGTTGGGATAAATATGAGTTCTCAATCATGTCTTAAATAGCCTATTATTCAGTCTTAATTTTCCTGTCTAAATCAAGCAGCCGATGTGTGGAGTTGGCATTTGAGCTCAAATTAAATGGCAATTACTGTAAGAACAAATAAACTAAAGATAAACAAATGTTTCTGATTCAAATCCCCAGTATTATGTGCAGTACTCCCACTGTACTGAGGTCAATGCGCACACACACACACACACACACACACACGGACTGTGATTGATAACACTGAAACAAAGAGCAGAACAAATGGTTTGTACTGTCAAGATTAAATAGCTGAATGCAACCAACTGTTGATGTCAGCAGAATGACATAATGAGACAGCATCCATATTTGTACATGGACAGTATTGCAATCAGCTCCCATTGTAGTCACATTAGATAATACTGTAGGAACCAAATGACTTAAGATCATACAAACATATTGGTGAAAAATATTTCCATCCAATTACATGTATTTTTGTTGTTGAAAGGTTCAACATCTACATAAAGGATGTTCTTCATTGTTATGCCTAGTAATTTTAGAATACTAGTAATAAATAAACATGTTATATAAACAATCTGTGCAAACTGCGGTCTTTGAAAACAATGAAAAGGAAAAAGAAAGAGTACGTGTAATGAGCACTGCAGTTCTTTTTCTTGTGTAATCTAAGGCGTTGCAATTTACAGTAGACAACTGTTTTTTCTCTTTTCTTTCTCCCACAAAAACTGCTGATAAACGCCTCCACAGCCAGGAGGCATCTCATCTTCATACATACATTATACAAAAAAAAAAAAAAGTTCAGCTTTATGTAACCATAATATGGGAACATTTTGTCTCCTGCTCCAGTTCCTTCATCACAAATTAAATGCAGTGTGTCTGGCAAAAAAGATGAATAAATTAACAGCTTTAAAGCACAAAATGCAAGTGACAGGCAACTACAGGAGTGACAGCAACAATAGGCATGTAGGAAGAGGACTTGGGTAGATAGTTGCTTCCGGGCATTGAAACAGGGAGTGGAACTCAGAGACATGGTGTATTCATTGTACAAACACCACCTGCTGAAAACTATTTGGATGTTGTGGTTTCCACTCCGGGCTGCTCAATCTCAACAAAAACGCAAACACAAATAGAACTCGTACAAGCTCATGCATGATAACGCAGCTTTTCTGTCACTGCCAAAGGTACTTCCACTAAAATGAGAAACCACACCTGACGCAATGCTTGCTAAGGTACAGTTGTACTTTCCCCCTCATCCAAATTATGCAATTACTGCTTCACACTTTATTATGTGCCAGTGTGCAGCAGATGGGAACAGGCCTGCTGAACACACACGCTGTGCGCCTGTGTGGACTGAGAAACTCGGGTGCTGCTGGTTGTCAGTGTTTAAGGGTACAGGTGGGCTACTGTAAGTAAAATAAACATTCAAACACTGTATATATCACTTTATTTTGCAATTTAAATATAAAAACTAGGTTACCTGAATAGCAGGGAACTCCAAAAAATACAATAGGGGAAAGAATTTCCTTTCAAGCTACCTTTCTGTTTCAACATGTTTGCCCTATTTTTATCTGGTTTGTTTATGGCTTTTGATTGGCACCTGACTAAACTATGGGGAAGTATCTTAGCAACAATAATCCAACTATATTTAAGTTGCAGAAAATACAGTAGGGTCAGTGTATTTTACATATAAACACACATAACAGATTACCAGTTAACTACCTGAGCTAACAGCCTCAGATTGGTAAAAGTGGTTCTATATGACAGTTGTCATAGTAACTGGCTTTAAGAACTAATGGAGAACTTGATAGAAACCGAAGATTATGCTTAAAAAAAATCACATTACATAATATAGGATTATTCATAACCTAGTAACAATTTGTGCATTACAAATAGGGGATAACACATGAAAGTATGTGCAGAAACATTAACAAATACAGTGGCTAAGAATCTTCAGCCATGCATAGCCTCTTGACAAATACAGCGTCAGCACTGTTAATGCATCTTCTCTATATTGAAATATTAGCACTGCTTCCCTCACTGCTCCCTTTTAGAATACCAATACTTTTGTATATACATCTTTTGTGGCAACTATTTGGCAACCAACTATGCATGACTGATGCCAGCTACCATGAGTTAACATGAATATACATGAGTGCTTCAGTAGATTTTGTTGCTGATTTGCTTCACAGTTTGTTTGTTTTTTTTAAAAACTTTAATAAATGTTGATACAGCATTGCAAGTCTGTACAGTAATACACATTCTGTGGACATTTAATCAATGAATAATGCTAAATTCCATGAATGAATAAATGTCCTTAAGAACACCAAACTGCTTTGCCATTAATTTAGTCGCAAAGGAGGGGAGGTTCACACACAGAGTTTAATGCCAAGTGCATCAGCGGATGGCTTCCAGGGAAGCCTAAATCTTGATAGCCAGTTAATTTAGAGGACTATAATTAAAGGTCAAAATTATTAATTCATACATGATATATCAAATACCACAGATCCAATATGAAATAGATACGCAGGATTGGACCATGGCACTGGTGTGGCATTATTTCTCATGTAAATATGTTACTTCTTAATGGCAAAGCTAACTCTGTAAGACTGGATGAAAATTAGCTTGTTAATGTATGAGCTTCATTGTCTGCATTTGTGTTTAATTATATTATATTTATTTTTATTATTACATATAATACATAGACTTGAAAAAATGTGAATCTATCTTAAAATAATAATCACATGCTCGTGATAAAATGCATTTAAGCATTAAGTCATTACATTACATTTATATATGTTATATTTTAAATGAGGTATTTAAGTCCTCATTTTGTTGTATGAATGCAGGTAAACATCCTGCAAAGAGAGGCTTGGTATTTTCAATACAAAATGATTGTTGCATCAGCACATGTGCACCTTCAATTTCTTGTATGTTTTTGGCTAACACATATACACATGCACCATGTGAGCGAAACCTTCTCTCCTACACCCACCCGTTTTCCTGCATATCTTCTCTGATGTCATATAGTCATAGTCTGCTACCTCTCTGGTATCCAACCAAAGGAAATCCACTGTAGTGACAGTAATCTCTAATCCCTGGATATCAGTGTGTTCTACAAAACCTTCTTATTGAACACCTGGAGACAAGGATGAAACCATTCTTGGGGGGCTTACCTCTATTTCCTCTTAAATTAGCTATTTAACATATGCCACTGCACGCTCGCTCCGTGTTTAAGTTCCATTGCATTCATCATGCGGTGAGTGCATGCATCATTAGCATCGTTGCTCCCAATAGGGATTAAATTTCTAACCCTCACAGTGTTAGTGCTTTGTCCGTCAACACACTACATACACCCCCACACAGACACACACCAATAACAAAAAATATAGACACGTATACACTCATGACTTTAGATATCTTTCCAAAGATGTTAAGTGTTAGTTCATCATATTAATGTGATCTGCTCTTCTCTCTGAGCACAAAGCTGCACATTAAAAATGCAAAATATGCTAAAAAATATGACAATAGACTAAACCAGAGAAGAATGTATGGATCTGTGAATGTTGGACAATAGTATTATTCACAATAAGCACTGAAAACTACTCTGAGGTATGCTCATCAAGTATGATAAGTTTGGAGAAACATCTCTGTATCTATCAAGACATTATATAATATGTAATTTTATAATCCAGGCTGGTAGTTCAGTATTTGCAGATGCAAGTCATGTTGCATGCATTCAACATTGGCTTGTTTTTCAAATGGGATTCATGACTCAGGTGTGCTTTGCTCCATGTTTGCAGGGTACAATCCTTCAACAGTAAAAAAAATGGACAAAAGAAGACCAGTTACCTCTCAGAGAAGCAATTACAGGAAGCAATAAAGGCGTAGAAGTGCATTCAACAGAAGCAATTTTTGGTACCTCTCCCTTTGGCAGTCCACTTGTTCTCACTTGCACACAGGAATAGAGAGAGTGAGAGAGCAAGGGGGGTTACAGTCTCTGAGGTCTCATCCCTTCCCTTTCTCCTTGCTTGCCATTTCTCATTACAATACTGCATTGTTTACTTTCCACAGATGTGGGCAGAAAATGGTGAAACAAAGAGAAGCAATTTGAACTAACTAGATACTGCTGAGAGTGCACAACAGGGTCACAGTAAGGCCTGATAAGCAGTGGCCCACTTTCAAACAGAGCAGAGCCTGTCTTCCTTAGAAGAGCTCCAGTGCATCTGGTAATGGTACAGATATCATGACAGAGAGTGACTGTGGAAGAGTGCCTACAAGTTCAGCAGTAAGTGTGTACTCAATTAGCACAATCACAAGAAAGAAGACAATAAAGATTCAGTGTAGGCTAATTATGTAATGTTTCTGCTCATCCACTAGTGAGTGCAATGTACTAAACATCCCATCATCCTTTGTTAAGAGGCACCCTTCATTTTGGAAAATAGATGTTTTCCAGGCTTTGATTAAAGTTTTGAGGACCTTTATTAATGACTACTCAGTCTTCTAATGTGTAAAATCTAAAATCACATTAGATTAACAAGTGTGTATATATATATATTTTTTTTTTCCTTCATTTGCAATGCTGATTTTTGGAAAATTTTGAAACCTTTTTACAACCATGTTTACATCAGCTAGCAGTATCCTAATACCGCCAATTGTTGACCAGTGAATAGCATAGGTTGCATGCACTTAACACATTTGCATGACCACCCTCACACCCCCTCAGGAGTGTATCGTATCACTTGCACGCTTGTGTGCGTACACAAGTGTCCTCATGCCAGTGCAAGTAGAGTGCCAAATACAAACCACACAGGAACCTTCTCATCAAAACCGTGTAGTCGCTCCACAGCGCCACCAGCGGTTAAACAGTCAAAAACTCCACAGGTTGAATCCACCACCAATTTAACTTGGCTAAATACTCATTTGCTTTGAAGGAGGAGGACCACACACAGACTTGCTCTTTTCAGAGACTGCTAAATGTTACATTAAATGCCACACATGCACTCAACTATTTTTACATTCGTGATTGTGTAAATATCACAAACTTTATAGTACAATCTGCTAGTAATGCAGAATATTTGAATATTTTGTTAACTGGCATAAAATGTTTTGTCATAGCACTGAAAAGTATCCTTATAAGCTGCTTATTTGTATTATCAATTAATCTGTCAGTTATGTTTTCAATTGCTGTACAATGATATATAACAGCCCAAAGCAGGAATATCCTCACATTTAATAAGGTGCGACCAGCTCATTTTTGCTTGATAAATGACTAAAACAACTAATAAATTATCAGAGAATCAATCAATTATCTGCCAGTTGATGGTGTCCCTGGGTGACAGCAAAGTTCAAAGTTACAATTATAATTATCAGATTGTTATTAATTGAAAGAATTAATGACCGATACTTAGTTGTAAGAATATAAAGGCTATTGTAAACCCCACAAAATAAAGATTTAAATGCACCAAAAGACATACCGTGCACATTCTTTCATTGTTTCCTGTTTTTATGTGTAAGATTATGGTTTGTTGAATCAGTGAATAAAAACAAAAATATGAAGCACGGTGAATACAGCATTGCCCCTTCCACACCCCCCCTAGGCTTGTTTTATGGGAGATGGATGTTTGTACCTCTACTAGCACTTTCCCTTTGGAAATATTCATCAGAAGTGCTGGCTGCTTTCACTTCATAACCTCTTCCTCTATCTAGCTCTCTCTATCTATCCCTCTCCCTCCCTCTCCTCTAATGGCTTAAGTCTTCCCTGGGGGAAAGATAGCCAGGGATGATGCTTCTGTGGATGGGTTTAGTGTTGCTGAAGGTCTTTCTTGTCATGGGAACAATATAAAAATGATAAAGCTGGATTTTTTCAGGGCTTTCATGATGTATTTCATTTTGTCAAAGCCAGATGACTGCTCTCTGCTTGGATATGGCCCTGGTCTGGTTTTGAATCATATTCACAAGCTGTCTCTCCTAGTTATCTTGTTCTTTATTGCCTCTACTGTATTATTTCGTGCCTTAGCTGGATACCCAGATGAAAATCACAACTAGTCATCAAGTCTCAAGAAATATGTATATATATATAACACATTTATACTTTTTCTCCTATGGTGCAGATATTTCTCATTGTATCTTCAATAATGGCATATAAACAGTATGTTTATTTTCTTTTTTTTTTTACAATATACTGATACTATAATATACTGATACATTTTACAATATACTGATGTGCTAGGTATTCCACTTTGTCCACGTCAGCAAAACTGCATTCAGAATGGGGTTTTGATTGGAATTTAAGTTAAAATAGCAGATATACTGTATTTCAATAATGATTTATTGTTTAATAAAGCAAATCTGGCATAACATGGTATACCCCTAGATGAGAGCCTCTTTGCAATTAATTTCTTGTTAATAGCATGTTCACAGTGAGAAAAAGATTATAATGAACAGTTTTATGACATGAGGGTGGGTCAGGTTTAATTTCAGATGGCAACCAACAGGGCAGTAAATGAGTAAGTACTCACGCAGCGCTGATCCACAGCACTAACTGGTGTCTGTGACAATCAGAGTCGGCACCTGTCTTTTTTGTTGTTGTTAATACCACTGGGGGCAGCTTTTTAATCTGAACTTTGTTGATCTTACATCTACAGCATCATTCTCCTGTACAGGAGCTAACTTAAAGAGAGACTATGTAAAGGACAGAACATTTTCCCTCTTACAATTGAACAGTTTATTTATGTTTTTAAGCAATAAAACTCACCCTGGCTCGCTTCACTGGACTCGGGGGGGTTTTGCTGCTATGTTCTTACTTGGTCTGGTATGACTTGTAGAATATGGTAGCTATGTTAGCTTATGTTAGCTTATGTTAGCTTATGTTAGCTTATGTTAGCTTATGTTAGCTTATGTTAGCTTATGTTAGCAAACTTAGCTAAAAAAGATATTCTTGTGTAACTGACATTACTAAGTTTGCTGACAATGACTTTTCTCTACTTGCGCTACTGTTACTGTTACTACATTTTATCACTCACCGTTATCAAGTAATTACCACTCAACCACAGTGGCTTCTGTTCAGAAAAGAGTTTGCTTTAAAGGAAATCTTCTCTAAAGTTGTTAAAAGTTCTATAACACAGAATACAACACCAACACATCATGTATCTTGGATGTTACTGACAATTCCACTAATAATTTAGCATTTTTAAATCAACTGTGACATGTTTTCATTTGTTCCTTTGATATATATATTTTTAGACAATACGGTAAGTTGCTTCACACACTCAATGCCCTATTTGCGGTGTCCATGTGTGTGTTATGTGTGTTACCGACATGTTAATAACATATTTGACAGCAGAAAATGATTGGGACAACAGCATGGTCATGGCCATCCCTGCTGATTTGTCAGTGATGCATGATGTTAGATAGCAGCAGAGTAAATGAGATGTCACACTCTAAATAAGACTGAGGCTGGCACTCACAAAATGCAATAATGTTTGATGAACGCAGGTTACAGTGAAAAATACAGCTTTGCCACAAACATTAAGAGACTTAATATCCTCCCTCCTGTTTTCTGAGCGCTTTGCAGCTGACGAAATGAATCTCTTCAACATGCATGACATTTTACAGTCACATATGTTTCCTTTTTCCAATGGAAAATTAAAATTGTAGGTTCTTATGTGCCAGAAAGGAAAAGGTGAACAAAATGAAGAGAGATTTTGCTTTCTCCAAAGGAGATACAAAAATGTAATTTTGTATTGCACCCCCTTTTCTGTTGCTTGTTCCAATTTCCTTTGTCCTCAAGATTTAGAAAAAGTGATGGTCAAATTGCTCCACAGATGGATTCTGACAAACATATCCGTGCCACAAGGATATAATCCTACAGCAACAATTCATGTCTTATATAATGGAGGACTGAAAAAGAACAGCAGACTGAAATGGCATTAAAAACTCTGGGGCACTACATTTGCAGTAATACAAAATGCTGTAGGTTTTTTTTTTTAGTATGACTCACTGTGCCTCAAGAAAAAGCACAGAAAGCTGTCTAACCAGTTCTCCAACATAGCGACAAGTGGAACACTCAAACACACAGTGCTGTGTGTTAGTAGACATAATGTTTATAAAGCATCTTGCCATTGAGCTGAACCTTTTAGTTTTTGTTTTCATATTTTAAAAAGGTGTGCTCTACATGTGAGAACTGAACCACCAAATATAACGACCAGTGGGCCTTCAAATGTAACGGCAGCAATTTCAACATGTTTTGTCATTTAAAAGGATATACAACATGACTGATTAACACAGCCGCCTATGGAGATGAATACATAAACATTTAGAGGATGCAACAAAACCAGTGAGGGGTCACATCACATATGTAAGAAGATCGTAAGTCTAAAGTCAATTCATTGAATACGGGACAGAATAGATGACATATTCCTGATTTAGAACCTTCTTAGTTCTTAAAATTGGTGGTATAAGTAGAAATCTCATGAAGTATCCAAGGTGGATGGGGTTTATCTTCTGGAGAATATGAGTCTTCTTCAATTTCCTAGCAACTTGCCCTTTAGGTTTAGATGTCTCTTTTGTAGTGGAATTTTGGCATGATTGTGGTGTTACATCAATAAAACACATTAGGCGTCATCCTTTCAAGACCTTCAATATCCACAGCAAATTCCATGGAAATCTCATTTTGATCCAAAAATGTTAGCATTTTGACCTGACAATGGTATTAGATGAAAGGTCATCTAAGAGATGAATTCTTTACACTACTGTTTGCGATTTCTCTAATGCCTTGGTACCTAGACGTGCATTTAATTAAGACACAGTGGAAGAGGTTTAGTACTAACTAAAACTTTCACTCACTAATATTCCTTGTTGGTATATGTAGTCATTATTCAGTGGGTCATTTTTATCTTGAAGGCCTTTATATATTTACCTCTTAAATGCTAGTAATTGCTACATTTGTAATGACAGATGTGACCCCACAAAAAAAACTTTCTGAAAAATTATTTTAAGCAGAAAGAACAGTTGTTTACCTCCTTCATGAGTCATGATAAAGGATATTTTAACAGACCCAATAAGCCAACTCAAACCTCAAACTGGTACCTCACCAGACAGGACAATTGAGGCATGGTCTGTAATGATGAGATCCTGCCTCAGTGCTCCAGATCTCCTCATTCCAGGGTTTGACATTGCTTTGTTTCAGATTTAAATTGCTTTAACCATAAGAACCTCTTGGTTTGACATCGAACTCTCTTCCACTTTCAGTTCTACTCTCTCTTTTGCAGTTGCAACTGCTTTCTTGGCCATGTGGTTTATTGTGTTCCCATATGTACGCCATCAAGTTAATGTTATATTTACCAGACTTGCTTCCACCATCTGACTATGGTCATCATCTTAAAATCAACCCTTCATTGATGGTAAAACAATGCCAAATTACAGCATTAGTGCCAGATGCAGTTAACCATAAGTGGCATTAGTGCATGGTTGGAAGACAGGCTATGTGATCACTCATGAGGTGGAAAATAAATCTCTATTAAGCACCGAGAGCTTTGACACAGTTTCTTTCTAAGTGCATTTTTGTTGCTGTGTGCAACTTCTTTGCTACTGCCTGTGTTTGAATAATGACCGAATATGACTGTTAATTCTAGCAAGATAAGGGCACTCACACTAATGCAGTTTGTTAGTGAGATACAAATGAACCAAAGCAAAACCGGGTGCAAAATTATTACTTCTAATAAGTTCATTGTATCTATTTCTGTAGCCTATTTAGAACACAATGCTTTGTTGGCAAAGTGGAATTGCAAGGGAATTACTGCGACTCTGGTAAGCGCAAAGAAAGATGGAACGCAATGGGGTTAATAATGATTAGTCTGTTAATTTGAAATGGTGGTTACACCTTTTATTGGTGTGTATTTTACAAAGCAACATAAACAAGTCCTACAAAATGACAGACATTCAACAAAGCTATTTGGAATTGGTGAAAGCTGACAGTGCTTTAATGTTTTAAAAATTGCATAAACCTCACCTATTTTCTACTATGACAGATGCTTTATTTTATATTATTTCCTATATGCCAACATGTGAGGAGGAGATAGATGTATTTACATGCATGGAAAAAAAAAATGGTATTCCCTTGTGTGAATTTCACACAGGTATCACAATGAATTCGAATGTGTTTCTGAAAAGACTTCAACACCCAGAAGGACAGAAAGTCACAGGGACAATGACAAATGTAGGACATCTGATTCAAGGTGAAACATGAGAGATCATTATGAGAAAAGCACATTGAAAGCAGTGCAGTTACAGGGCACATCATACCCAGTATACACCCATCCCACCTAACATTTGGGCAGTGGCTCCACCACCACACCTGTTTCTCCACCACAGAAAGGTAGCCTCCTAACCTTGCCCACACAGCCTTAATCTACCAAATGCTCCTTGAGCATTTGAATTTCTGCACATCAATCTCAGGGCCCCGTCCTGCCTTGATTAATGGTCCCCATCTATCACGGCACCATGTGGTGCACAGGCCTTGCCCCGCCAGACAGCTTTGCTTTAGAATAATGGGTGCACTCCATCCCAGTCCCTACCATGCAATGATTGTGCATCTTTGTGATCTATCTGTCAAGCCTCTCTGTCAAAAGGGACAACAGGGGACAGTGCAGGGAAGCAATCGGGAAGAGGGAGGCATTGCGGCATGCCCTTTACGTACAGTATGTAACAGAATGCCTTTTATTGCGGCTAGCTGTGCTGACTAATAAACACAGAAATATTTTCTCACAGATGATGCTCTCTCTCTCTCTCTCATTCTGTCACACATGGCAGCATGAAGCCTAGGAGACATTCTGTTTGCCATCAATAACGTTGGCAGGAAAAGCAAAGCCACTAATGGTGACTCCAGGTTCTATTCATGTATGGTCGTTCTCTTGCTTCTCTAATATTCCCAACAAAATTACACACATGCATATGTTCGATTGTATATATGCCCAAACTCACTGTTGCAGTATGCACACAGAAACCTGATTTCATTTGAGGGCTGGGTGATAATTTATTTTCCACCCGGCCAGAAACATACGGACATCATCACAGTGGTTCAAAGACAGTTCCCTCTGTTTAGGAAACACTTGTTTTCATCAATATTCTGAAAATTATTAGCTGCAATTATGTCTGTCTCTCACCAAAGCAATTACATGCCACATGATCAAGCCCCTTATATGGGCACGCCAGTATTCTGTGGAGTCAAGAGCTATTCATGCTTTTAAACAAGCCATTCATCACTGTCATATGAATATTCTTCGGTCTTGATGGTGCTTTTGTGTGTCTTATTAAAGGCAGACAGGAGAACAAAAACTCTTAGCCCCTATGGTAAACACACAAACCAGGCAGAAATGTGTCTTTCTTTAATTGAGAACTCATGCATAACAGAAATAATTAAACTGTCATCATATCGCAGCATTTTGCATGGCAAAGGAACAAGTGTGACCACAGTTACACGTTGGATCTAACCAGTACATCTTGGTTGCTCGATATTCTCTGGCATTGTTTTTAAATGTCGCAGCCCTATTACATTGCCCACTGGGATCAGCTCCGATATGTGGGAGTATTGTGTTGCTGCCTGTTGCTGACATTTCGACTGGCTGGATATTGCTACTGCATTCCCCAAACATCACCCACTGGTCTACTGCTCATGTCAGTCTGTTCCAGGCGTGAAAATGTTTCCCCCTCTCCTTGCAGAAAATCATAGGACAAACTTGGAAGAGTTATATATAAAAAAAAAAGCAATTTAATTTGCCCTTATATTGTAGAACAGGGCTCTTACTGTTATTCTTTACATGTGAATATCTGAAAAAGGTGTCTTTTGCAAGTCTTACAAAATGTAAATGGTTTCCAAAATGTAAGAGGTAATAATGACAAAATGCTGATCACTGAATCTATTACAGATCGATATCTCATATTGATATAATCATTACCAAACTACATACACAGCAGCATCTAGGAAGAGTGAATCTGCATTAGTATTAAAAGCAAATAAATTACATTTTAAAAAGGCATGTGTACAGTTTGTCAAGGGATAAGGGGAAAAAAAACTGTTTTATTGACTGAGATCAGACTGATGCAACATCTTCACAAGCCCTCAACCCATGTTTCACCTCCTAAATTTTGTTAAGCTATCTGCAAGAGCAGACAGGCTATTTTGATACAGCTTTAAGGAGCCTGTCCTCCCAGGAAAAACAACACTATAGGTCGTAAATTCAGACACCAAAAACGACCTATAGTTACGTTTGAGTGACAGACTCCATCTAGCGGCGGTAATAATTATGCTCCGGGGAAGTGACGAAGTTCAGATGACGTCAATATAAGGTGACGAATTTTCATATTAGGAGTAAGCGGGCTGGGAGGATGACCATATAGGTAGATAGCAAAAAGTGGGAGTGGAGTGTCATGTTTTCAACTGGGAGTCAGGACATTCGTGGTGTTGCCATGACGATGAAGGTTGCCTAACTTTAAACCACATTTCAAGTGATCCCTAAATAGTTTTTCCATGCCTGTGAACAACATTAATCCAATGTGGATTGTAGATATTAAATATTAAGTCACTAAAAATGACTTGATAACAGTCATTTAAGTCATACTGAAATCTTCCTATCCAACAAATGCACCTGAACCGCGAACTGATATGCTAATATTTGTCCATATGTTCATGAATCAACGTATACAAGTGTAGTCAGTATCACAGAAAACATGCAGAACACATAATGGACTTTTGGTTTAGCATGGCAAGAGGTGTGTGGCACACAGTTAGAAACTGTGAATACAGGAATATATCATCAGTTAGGAATAGATTTATGGACTGTGGAGGCATTGCCCCTACCACGTCTGGAGGAGTGTCTCAACCATTCATTTCAATAATCAATTTAATTCTTTTTTTTTTTTCCCCTGCGAGACCATTTTAAGGGGTCAAATGAGGAAAGTCATTCCCTTCCCCCAGTCTGGTAGCATGAGCTGATTAAAGCCAGTCAGAAGAATTGTTAAGTAGGTTAAAATATATGGTCAGGTCAGCAGCTACATAACTTCATACAATGCATTAAGAATGAATATCTATATTAATTTTTAACATCCTCATACATCTAACATAAATACCAGTCTGGTGTTTTGATGATTTCACAGTTAGCTTTTCTGCTACATTTCTAGTCACTAAATTTGGTTCTAAAAATGCTTTAATACTATTATTAACAAGGTTATTTGAACATTCATCCCTAAATAGGGAAAATGTTAAGGTTAAAGTGGCAAGTTCCAAGTAATATTTAGTAAGTGTTTTGGTTTCAGATAAAATGCATAAAAGCATAACATACATTAAGCATAGCATATAGAAATAAATGGTTTGTGTGGTTCTGGATTAAGGCACATCTCTGCCAACTGAAGTGGGAAGAAATCAAAGAGCATACATGTAGTCTATGTTGACCTTGTCTGAGCTGGTGTGCAGTGAACGTCACATGCAACATAAACCCTGCAGCTTCTTGGCAGATGGAAAGTTGCTGAAATACTTGACATGTGCAGGCTAAGAAAAAAAACCTCCACTGTGCATCTGAAAAATGTGAATTTTCCAGCCATGCCTTATGTCTCGTCTGTATGAAACTAGGGCCATGAGAGTCAAGAGAGAATATGGTGACCCACATACAGTACAGGTAGGCTACCGGGCTCACAGTCATATGCCTTCCTTAGCATATAAACAACAGATTGTGTCTCAAAGAGAGAAAATAGAAATTATGTCATTATCCTTTTCATTTCTTTAATGAGATGAAAGCGTGGGGAGCAGGGAAATTTCATAATGTTAAACAAGAAACACTGAAGAGTTTATTTCTTGCAATTAGTTGAAACAAATTCAAAATTGCATGCAAGTGTGGATGAAATTTGGAAGACACAGCCAGACACAGTTGTGTATACCTCTGTCATATTTTATAAGCCTTGTTGTTTTGCTTTTAAACTGTTTTGGAAAAGCAAAAGGCCTAATGAGCACGGACTTTAGCTAGCCAAAGTTGAATACAAAATGAATGTCGTTCTTCTCGCCAGTGCGGGCCCTGTTTTGTTTTTATTCAAAATTCAGTAGGCTCTGGGCCATGTGTGTTTTATGTGAGCTGGGCACCATTGACTGGTAAATTCCATACTACATAAGTCATGCACAAAATAATGAACAGGACAGATAGCAGGCATCTGCAAAACAGCCTACACAGCTCTGTAAGGTTTTAGAAAAGAGGCAAGCGCCTGATCTCGGCTCAGGGACATCTATAGGTAATGACATGGGGACCTGTGAGTAAGTCAGCGGATGAATAAAAATAAAAATAATTAATATGATGGAATGTGGATATGCCTAAATAAAGAGCCTTATTCAAAATGTTCTGTCTGCATCTGATCCAATGCAGAAATGACACTACGAAGTGATATAAGTGGACTGTAGAGAGTAGTTTCAAAAAGACAAATTGAAATGAAAAATAATTGTCTGACCTTGTTGCTTCTCACAGCCGAATATTAACCGCTTACCACTGAACACTCCTTGACTCATGCTCTGCTATGGAGTATTGAATGTGCTAAAGTCTTGCTATGCACTGACAAAACAGAGGAGATACCCCATTACACCTACATGTATTCTTCTATTGTTCATACTTTTAACAGTTTACAAATAATGATATATAATAATTGCCTAATAATTGAGAGTAGTAAACATGTGCACTTGGTTGATTATTAACCAGGCTCTGTTTTTGTTTCAGAGTTCTCTAAATACTTCTAAACACATATCCGCCCTTTTCTGCAAAGTAGCACACTGACATAGTACTGGTTCAGCCAATCATGACAGGCCCATCAACCCTTACCAATGCTGGCTGCGTAAATGACTGTACCCTAACCCAGAATCAATGAGTACAGCTGGGTGGTAATGTGAATTTAGGGTTTCCCGTGAGGGTTCTGCCTGGGGTCACAGAAATATGGACACAGTGTGTCGCCATTATTCTAATTTCTAAAGGCTTTGCCTTCTAACAAGGCTCTTCAGGCTTAAGGGGGTAAAGCCAGATGCCTGCCACACTGTAAAGATACCAAACACAGCTGCTTTATGAAATAAGAAACCAATGAGGGCAACATTACAGAACACTTTCACACTAGGTGAGGAAAGTCCCACAGCAATAATGAACCTCTGACCATCTTTTAAAAGAAAGGGGGCAGGTGTAAAGTCCACCCCACACTCATGATGTGAAAACACATAAATGAATGGAGCTACATACTAGACTTGTAATACAAATGCCACGCATATGAGGTCTTACCTAAATTCTGACTAGATATGTCTGTACATTAGCAATTGAGAGACAAACTATTTCTTCCCCATTTTGGAAAACTAAAACTCGCCTTACCAAGGCAAAAAGTAAGAGGCCACTACACAAGTGCACAATGTGTTTCTTCATGTTCCATAAGAGAACATTTCTTGTCAGTGTTATACGAATTTATCCAATATGTAAAGTATGTTGTAAACTTCTGTAAAAGGTTTTTTTTCCTCTGATAAACTCTGTGATCAAACTATTTTGTAAAAACTGGACAGAGAAATAAAAAGAGACACCAAGCAATCCACAGCTACTGCCTGAGTAGCTTCATTCAAAGATTCATAGACAGCGCTGTTTTTTGTTTTGTATTGTTTTTTTACATGTATGGTTGCTGTTTGTTAGGGACTGTTCATTATCAGAGGGAGGGGTTGGCTGGGGTGTAACTTCAGTTTTTTTTTTTTTCCTTCTTTAACTTGACCCTCCTCTGAGCTGCAAATATTTTTCATTGAGCCTCCCTGAGTGACTGTGGGAAACTGCATGACCCTCCCTCCACCATAAATAACCATATTTTAATTATATTCACACCACAGGTAGGTAGTATTGGAGAAAATAAAAAGCAAAGGCTGACCTTTTCCAACCATTATGTTTAATAGCGAACCGTGACTCTTAAACCCAGCCCCCCCCTTCCCTCCTTGGGAAAGAAAGCAAACTACCAGCCCAACTCACTGTGTCCTCTCCTATAGGACTGCACAAGTTGCCTCTGACAATTCCAGCTCTGAAACAAAAATAAGACCCTAATTTAGTCCAGCCAATGTAACGAGCAAACAGCGCAGAGGGAGTGAGAGTTATCACCAAAACAAACAGCTAATTTCTTAAGCAAAATGCAAATCCTCCTTACAAATAATAGCATCATCACACAAGCTGTGTGCACTTCAGCAGAATAAAGGTGCATGACAGTCAGCCACCTCTCCCACCACACAAAACCAACAGAATTTAATAAGCCTACACACACACACACACACACACACACACACACACACACACACACACACACACACACACACACACACACACACACACACACACACACACACACACACACACACACACACACACACACACAGCCAACATTAGCGACATATGCATATTAATGACCGTTTTCCCAAATAAACCCTAACATACACAACAGTGGCAGCAGCAGCCAGAATACTATCCGCTGGCTCGGCGGCCATTATTAGATTTTAAAAACTTACCCTTTGATGATCTCATTAACGAAAGTCACTTGAAAACGAAATCCTGGAGTTGAAGAAAGTCTTGGTTTTCTGCACCAAATTAGCTCTGGTGTTGGTCCTCCTTTGCTGATTAACCCCAATTTTTCATTAAAAGTTCATCTTGAAAAAGGCATGGATAATCCTCACTAGCCACGGTTACTCCTGGTTTGTCTGTTTTTTTCCCGCTAGTTTGTGATTGTGATCGGTGCACCGCAACATGTAACAGCTAAAGCCGGGAAAACTGTTTAAATGGAGTGTAATCTTCCTGTAATCTGTCAACCAGCAGCAGCAACCGCGTAATTGTCAGCTGACAAAACAAACAACAATGTCGGCCTACAGGGCAAAAGCCGTGTTAGCTTTCCTAGCTGACAAATAACTGCCAGCATGGACAGTAATGTTCACAGTATGATTTTATATGAGCCTGAATGACATTCATCAGTCTCTCTTGACTTGTTTGTATAAACCATGTAGTCGATGTGGTGTAAACGCCGCTGAAATTTGGCGGCAGATCCGGTTTATCTGCCGGCTACAATAACTGTCCAATGGTGAGCAAACTCCGCCTACTCGGCGCGTCACAGGTGTACCAGTTTGTTAATGGTGCGGACCCGTTCACAACGCACAGCAGGCTGAACTTGTCATGAAGTAGCGACAACAAATCCCGCCCATTTAGAGGGAATATATGGCTATGATTGGTCAATTTTACTGCCATTTGAATTACTCGGCCCTCTGTAAAATTATAGCTGGACCACCAATCACAGAGCTGAAAGCAGCATTTTCTTCCCAGCAACTGTGGAGACGCAAAATTCTGATAGGCTGACAAAAGTGGCTTCTTTCATTTAACCCTTCACACTCCAACACAAACTGAATAGGCAGGTTTGCTTAAAAAAATATCTGACGTGCCTACCCTGTTTTGCACCCCCCCCCCTCCCTCTCATAAATAACGAACAGTCCGTTAATATGTCCAATTTTATGCAAAATGGATAAAGAAATAAACTAAAATAAAATACAATACAAAATAAACACCAACTGTTTATCAACCCCTGTCTCTATCCCATGTGTAGATATAGTGTTTTGCAGTATCACAAATGCAAATCTGTAGGTAGGCACACATGGCTCTATTTTTTTCTTAAATCATTGGTTGCAAACATGATACTCAAATTGATATTTCATCCTATATTACAAATGGTATTCAAAGGCAAGTAAGAAGACAACTTAGTCTTGAGCGTGCATCCTGGAGTTGTCCCAGGTCCTTAATCTGAGGCTGTCAGCAGTAAGCAAACTGTCCGTGGCGCTTGCCACAGCTCAATGACAGATTGCAGAGCATGCTCATGTTTCCTGTGAGAAGAAAACTGTCTGCACTTTATACCTTGTTTGCTGAGTCTTGGAACTTGCCATCCCCGTACCCTGAATTGTATGCTTGTGTTTTCCAAGCTATTTTGTTGTAATAGCTTAGTTGTAGGGTAAAGTAATTTAGTCACACAGGTTATAGTGTTATTTACACATTAATCATCAGATGCTTTATTCATGAGCCATCGCTGAACCTCTGTCGCTCTGTACCTGGGTCAGTATCACAACACCTGCTGTCAGCTTTAGCTTTCTGGACTACCATGGCAGCTGCCATGTTCACAAGGAGGGACAGACGGGGAGGCAGAGTAGGTGTCTTATCCACACATTACTCTATTTGGGATGTCAGAGGATTAGGTGAAAAATAGATGCAGGTCATCAAGTCATACACTTCTATCTCAACTTGAAGAAAATAGGCTTGATAGCACAGATGGAGAGAAAGCTTGCCAGACAAACTTTTAGCAACCCTTCATCACTTGACCTTGATGTCTTTTCTGCAGACACTGGCATATACAGCAGGGATGTCACAATCACTCTTGCACTGTCTGGGGTACTAAAGACAACAGCGCAGGTACCGGGACAACATATCTGTTTCCCTACAAGCAGCAGATGATCTCAACAACACCTAAGTTGATTTACTCACCATAGCAGGATTCCCAACTGTCAAAGCATGGTTCATTCATAATTTACAGGAGGCTACATGAAGGGATTTTAAACACAGAGAGGATGTGAGAGATTGTTAAGCCTAAAGAAACTCTACATTCTCTTATGGAGCTGATCCTTGCAACCTTTTCAAGTCAATAGAGGTGCTGTCAGTTCTGCACTCCAACAACCTTGTGCTGCTTTAATTAATGGCTTGAATGAGATTCTTTGCATTTTACAGTTAATGGATTCATTCCACTGCAGACTCATTTCTGTTTTTAGAATAGTATAGGAAATAGGAAGGGCAAGAATCACTTAAGGATTTGTCTTATTAAATTCATGACCAGAACTACTAATGACTTTGAACAATGATACATATTTTGGCCAATTCTGATAAAGACAGAACGATTGAAATAGTTGCTATAAATGTGGTGGAGTAAGAGAATCAAACAAGAGGATCTTCTGTACAGTCTGGTTTGGTTCTGGCAATGTTATATAGACCACATAGTTTCACTGACATCAATCACACTGCACAGGGGAAGCCTACGTGTGCTTGTTTAATGTAGTGAGTATAGCACACGTCAAAGGTTGTTTTAACAAATATTACCTCAATTACTCAATGAAATATTAACATTATTAACATGTCAATGCTATTAAGGTGATGCAAGACTTGTTCAAAACAACTTAAACACGTGAAATTTGTATCAGCCACAAATACGGACGTGTAGCTAAAGCTGATTTTATCGACTAAAAGAAACTGACCATAAGTCACAGTTGTCACTGAATCCCTACATTGTAGAGATTCTTACATCTCTGTATAAACAACAGTTTCTCACTTCTCTGTTTTGTTGCCGTCTGTAACATTTTACAAACCAAACAGCTAGCTAAAACAAACAAAAACAATTAAAAACACATTAGTTATTTCTATTTTTATATTCAGTTTGTGTGCTTGTGATGATGCAAGAAGGCCGTCTATGGCTGAGTAGTGAACCCCCCCCCCCCAGATTAGTAGGCCCAGCTGTAAATTCAGTGTGGAAATGGGTGCAGATTAAAGCTTAATTAGTCAAGGCTTTAGCAGCTATGCACTCTACATGCTCTTCCCCCTCTGCGTCTTTGTTTCTCTCCCTCAACACATATGTATTCAAACAGGTCTACTGGAATATCTTTACATGATTTACAGTTTTAAAAAACTATTTATCTTATACTGGCTCTTTATGCAGCCCCTCAGTTTAGTCTCTGTCTGAAACAGGCCATTTAGCTCTTGTCTCTTTAAAAAAAACCCTCCAATGAAAATCAAGTTTTTAACTGTGTTAACATGCTCATGCGTTTCTCATATGCTACAAGACATATTAGGAGCGAAATAAGCAGTCAACGCCATGGCTGAGCATTTCCACTTTGAAACCAAGGACAGTCTCAAAAACATGGATTCAGTCAAGATTTCCTACGTTACAAATCTAAGGAATCAATCATTTATAATTAAAGATAATTATATGCAGAGTCTACCTCCTTGGGTATTCCCTGACAGCTGATTCTGATCTGCATGGAAGAGTAGCAACCCGTCAAGTTGAAAAGCTGAGTCTGGCATATTGCTGTTTAGCCAAGTTTCCATCAGGACAAAAACAGAACAGTTCCTCATCTCCAGGTGAATGCTCAGTCTTACTGGAATCAGATCCATATTGTTATCCAGTGAGCGAATGTTGACCAAAAAGGATGGAATGGCTGGCCTGGTCGCATTATCTTTCAGCTTGGCTAACAGACCGGCCCGCTAACCTCTCTTCTGCTTCCATGCACACCGTTTCCTCTTGCCTCTGAGCTGTTGCAGTCTGCTACGCCAGTCCGCTGCTGCAGGGCATTGTGTCCTCAAAAGCTGCAGTCTGCTGAGCACCACTCTAAGCTTCAGGGGAAGTGAGGTGGGCGAGTTGTTGATAGTGTTCAGAAGTTCGGTTGGGCTGTACCTTCTTGGCCTAGTTGCACTGGTCGTGTTATCTGCACACTTACATTAAGAGTAGAGTCCCCAACAGTCTTTACACAATTAACCGGGAGCCAGAGAAGCTGCACTGCTGCGCTGACATGAATATATTTGCGTATTCATATATTCTGGAATTTTTAATGAGGCAGAAGGAATAGATGTCATTTTAAGGAGGTGGTAGTGGTGGAAGTGGTAATTATACTTTTTTGCAGAAAAACCATATCAGACACATTATTGTTCCAAGTAGAGCATCTTTACATTTTAATGCATGTCTGGAGAGGATCTTTAAGTTAATCTCTTAAGCTTAAATCTTTAAACAGTAGTAGGAGTGCACTACTACTACTTCTCGTTCTTTAATGGAAATGCCTTCATCTGTTCGAACTGGAATATGAGAGGAGCCAACACAACCTGTGTACCAAGTTTCATTTTATCAAAGACAACAGAATTGCAGAATTGTTACAAAGTCACCTTGTGTACATCATTCCCAAATTTGGTTGCAATCCAATTCAATATTGAGGAGTTATTGCCCGTTAAATGCATTAGGCCACGCCTTCAAAAGTTTGGTAACCAATTACAGATAAATGGTAAGTGATATCCAAAAACGAAATAAGTTTTGTTCGGGGTCTTCTAAATATGATAGGGACCAAGTTTGGTGAAGATTAGATGAAATGTGCCAACAGCAGCAAAAAATGTTAAATGAATGTGTATATCATGAGAGCTGCTGCGGTTCTCATGGCACACCTGAGACCTGTTGGGCCCACAGGACATGAGAGCCACCGTTGTTCTTCCATGGGTGCAATTGGGAGTATTGGTCAGGCACCTGGGACAAGCCGCAGCTAGCTGCTGCCTTCCCAGAACCCTGACCACCGTTCCCACTCACCCAGGTACACTCCCCCCCCCCCCATCACAAAAGCACAACCTGCTGCAGTGACCTGCTGCCCCCTTTCTCCCAGGTAGGGGGGTATTGTACATTTGTACACAATTAGAAAGTAAAAATAAAAAGCATGGAACTCATTCAGGTAATTAAACACTCAAAAGTCATTTAAAAAGTAAATACTTTGACAAGTAGTGCAGTCTGTCTGAACATTGTACACAAATAAAGACATAAAAAAAAAAAAAACATGCTCCTCTAATGCAAGCTGGAACCAAACTGTCTAAGTGTGTATTTATAAGGGTTTGTAGTGAGTGAGTGAAAGACAGTATGGTCACTATGAGTGACCAAGAATAACTCAGTGTAAAACTCAACTGAAAAGTGTGGCTAAGAGACTGATTGTGTGGGTGGGTGAGAGGGTTCACTGACTTATACAAAGTCCCACTCAAAAGTCTATTAGTTTCTTTAGGAGACTTAACACACAAGGGCTGACTGATGTCATCTTTTTCTGTATGGCTTACGTTGTCTCTGCCAGGGTGCCTCTCAGAGTTTATCCCTATGAACTGCCTGAAAAACAAAAATAAAAAATAAAAGTGTGTTCAAAGAGGATGTGAAAACATGTTTTATTTATTAATATCATCATCCAGGGATGCAACACTGAAGGACTGGGATATTGCTGATGTGTGTCATATAAGCCACTATAGTACTAAATTTACTAGTACTTAAACATAAGAAAATAATTTCATCAGTTACAAAGTGGTACACGCTACTACGCAGACAGCAATGGGACATTATCTAAATAAAATTACATCATTTGGAGACATTGGCAGATAAAACAAAGTTAAATGAAACTCACTGTGTAATTTGGAGCATCAGAATCAGAAGTCCAGATCTGCTCAGAAATGTTGATTTGCCACTGAAAAAAGACATTTTAGCAACGGTACAGATGTACATAGTTAGCAAAACTGATTTAAAAACTTAAGTCCGATGCCTTTTGCATTTCATCGGAATAAAATTCACTTCAGGAACACAATTTGAGCAAAAACTCCAAATCAAGATCGGTCTATACATCAGAAAGAATCTCAAAGAATAGATCACAGGCTTCATGAAAAAAAAAAAAAAAAAAAAAAAAAAGTAAAATAGCATTTTTTGTTTGATGTTGTGATCAGATGGCCTGGTACCAAATCATTATCATGACAAAAGTAAGGGCATATAGCACAATGCAAATTAATTGGAAATGTAATGTATTTTGCCTATGCTACTAGGCAAAGCAAAAAGGAACTCACCTATTGATTTGCTGGATCAAGACAGGTGAAAAATCATACTCCACTGTCCAGGAAGACATGTGCCAACTCTACTGTTGTAGACAGCTGCTGCCAGCTGCTGCTACTGCCGTTGCAAGCTGATTGCTTGCAGTAATCACACTAATTATCAGCCTTCACCTTCAGTATTACATACACACAAGCTAACACTCACAGTTTAGACATGGGGATGAAAGGATTGTTTTTAGTACAATCCCAAAAGTTAAGACACATTACAGCACAACAATGTAAAGCTGCCTGTTCTCTTATTACTCCATCTACTGAACTTTTCCTGCTGCCATCTGGAATAACAATCACAGATAGCTCTCAAATAAAGTCAAAGTTCTCATAAATTTGAACTCATAATGAGGATGTGAAGCCACCGACATCCCTCTACACACCAAAAACTAAAGGATTTTGGGTTAAAAAGAAAAATGAAACATTTCTGCAGCCTTTTACAATCACTTGCTGTTTTACTGTGAAATAAAGTTTTACTTATGAGAAAGCTTTGCGTGTCAAGAAAGGTGATAAGAGACAGAATCAGAGACCAAATGAAATCAAGCATAATCAAACTTCCCTTAACACTGCTACACTGACATCCTCTTTCATTTCTGCTATTTCTCAAACCAACATCTCTCCCCTTAAATAGGCCCTCCAATCTATCTGGGCAGAACCATATTTCTATCAGGGGTATCCTTTCCCTTATACCAGCAACAGCTATATGACAATGTCACTTGTATCAGTTAACATTGTTTATACACACATCAACCACAGCAGAGTCCTCACCATAAACCAAAATAAATACAAATAACATAAATACAAAACCAAACATTTCACTAAATAAAATAAATGCACCATACTTGGTCTAACCCATGACATCACTGGTGATGTCAGCAAGATCTTAAAATCAGGAAGTGGTTCAGTGCCTCCCCCTTTTGTCTCCTGGAAAGCATGCTGGGCATATGGTAAGTTACAACATCAGCATGTTAGCATGCTGTTGTTAGCATTTAGCTCAAAGCCACATAGTCTCTTGTTAGCTTGTTAACAGTTTTTGGACAGTAATGGAGCTCTTCAGCACAGAGGAATAAGATATATCAGGCAAACAATGCTTGTCAGTAGGTCAAGTTTTTGGTCTTTTTGTTATTTGTTAACATTATATAATAGCAAACTTATCATTTACTAAAATAAAAACAATTTAAAATGTCATAACAGGTGCATGTTAGCAAAATCCTGAATATACAGATGAAAACAAGCGTTTAATGCTACAGGAGTGATTTCAGAAGTTTTTGGTGATATTCCCTATGTATTTATTCTCTCCTACACAGAAGCTGTAGATATACTGCTTTCCTATCCTCCATGATACTTTTGCAAACTCTTGTATTTGACAGGGGTGTTTAAAGTGGAGGAAGAGGCCATTTTTAAATCTGAGTCCGACTCCCTCTGCCTGCCAGCAACTCCTTTGCATGGCAACAGCTAAAGTGCACACACACACACGCACAGAGTGAGTAAGAAAACTAAGGAGGACAGAGAGCTACTTGCCTGCTCTTGTTATTAAATGTGCTCTCTATTAGTCATATCTTATAAATAAATGAAATGATTTCCAAACTGGTCCATTAGTTATTATTTCTATCTTGTAAGTGGGGAAATATAGAATCACTTCATGTATAGACTCAAAAGAGAACAATGTTTTGTGACCAGATAACTGAAGAAAAAACAGCAAACAAAAACTCAACTGGTGAACACAAAGAGGATTTTGTTAAATGGTCAGTTCCTCGGCGTCTGCAGACAACAAATTCATCATCAGTGTTTCAGAGCCTTTGGAAACAATCATTCAATTGTGCAAAGGCTTCAATCTTTTCTGATTACCACTGACTGAAATCAAAAGTTAATAATATGGTGTTTTCAATAACATCTTTCTATTTTAGTTGCTGTTTCATTTCATTGCTGTTCTTGCCAAAGATTGTTAATTTAAAATAAAACAGTCACAAAACTGTGGAGTCGTATATTTACAGAGTATGTGTACGCCTCGTATCCGCACCTACATGATTATAATACACTTGCATCGAGATACAGGAAAAAGAGAGGGGAACATCAAAGGGAATGCAGACTAGCTTCACACAGCCCTGAATGTTTAAAACACATGCATAATACAGTACCAAAACCCTGAGAAAAAGATTGTAAGAGAATGTTCAGGGTCAGGTCCAACACAAAACAGCATCGGAAAACATAGAATCCTTTAGTCTCGTTCTCTGCTATGTGTGTCTGTGTGAGTTTGTGTGTTTTACATTTGTTAGAAGGTAAATCAGTGGCAGGAAGACAATCTTTATTTCATGATCATTTTATTGCTTAAAGATACACTGCTTGATTTGGCTACAGTGTATAATAGTTGCTTCAATTCCCCTAATAGATTGTTTAAATATTTAAATCAAATCTTTTAAGCCAATAGGCAAAGGAAATTCACAGGAAATTTAAGTTGTTGCTTCACTGAAAACTATTGATTTGACTTTCACAAACTCCATCTGCTCTGAAACACAGACTCTGTACTAATATTATTTATTTGACAGACGATAGAGAGTGACAGGAAAACATGCACAAAAGGTCATCAGAGACACACCGGGGAGTTTTTTAGTTACATGGTACCATTACTCTACCAGGTAGCCCAAAAGGTTTATTTTTAATGGTGAAATACAACAACAGGCTATTGAACATAAACTTAAACTGCAGAATGACCATTAATAGTCCCACAAGTTGACAGTAGGCTCAGGACACAATCTCTACTTTCAATTAGTCTTTGAAAACACAACTAAATAGTCTTAATTAATTCATGCTGACATATCCACAATAGAAAGAGAGAATGTATGGAGGAACGAATGAGAGAAAGAAAGAAATCTGACCAGGATTATGACTATTGTTGATTATTGTCCACACAAATTCACTCAGTTGTTTCAACCAATTGATGAGACAACCAGTTTGGCCTAAATGGGTATCCAACTGAGAATGTATAATCTGCATTGTCTTCTTTAACAATCGACTTGGAATTAGTCTTTGCTGCTGATTTGGTTGTCACAGCTGACGTCAGTAATGTGTGGACTAGTATGCTCCAATGTTTTCCTCTGTTGTTTCACTACTGCATACAATTTAATTTTAGAACGGAGAGTAGGGTGTATTCTTCAGGGACTTTGAAACTATTGTATGGTCTTCTTTCTCAGCTGACAGGCTGTCTAACAGGGACAGCGTCACTTTGCTGGTATCCTTGAGTTTTCATTTACCCATCAGCAATGCGTCAACTGTCAGAAACATGGTTGCTGTAAGGTTTTTGTAGTAATATATTAAACCTTTTTTGGGATGCTGCAAAATATAAGTTTAAACCATAAAGGACACAATAGTAGAGTGTAGCCCTCTATGTAATATTCAGTTTCTGGCTTCTGTAAGTTAATGCATTATGTCACTACAATAGTAGTGGTGGCTGTTGTAGCTTAATTAACCCACAGCAGCAGATTATTTTACAATACATGTAAACAAAGCACTCTTTGCCATTTCTTGTTTCCATCTTCCTACATATTTTTACTCAAAACAGTTTCCACGTTGTTGAATTACAAGCAGTATCTCATGACACAATATATATCATCTGCTTTTTACAGCTAAATAATGAATTTAATATTGATTGGAAAAGTACAAAACAGGATCTGCTGAATGAATGCATCATCAAGTAAAAGCTCTGGTCATTAAAATTAACGCAGTATATACTATACTGTCCCTCTGTGACCAGATGACTGTTATCAGGATCAGTAAAGTATTCATCTATAGTGCAGTGATGTGTGGCACCAGTGGAAGCTTCTGGTGAATCAGTGGGCAACTGGCCCCATTCCAAGTGCAGACCCTGCATATATATTATAATAATCAAGCTCGCTCCTAATACTGTGGGCCATGCTGGTTGCCTCACTTCTGAGCTCAAGCAGGCAAGGTGACATTAGTTTGCTCTTGCTGTTCAGGTCCTGATGGACTCTCATGACACAATCTTTTTTTGTATTTTCTGCTTGAGTTCCAGTGAATCTCACGGATTCTCTCTTTTCATCTTTGAGGTTGGCCACCCTGGTACAACTACCTTAGATTGGTGGCTCCATATCAATGTTTTATTCACCTAATAATTTTTTCTATCTATTTCTATGAGTTTAATTTGTGTTTAATATGTATGTACTACATGTTACAACATATATACATAAAAGAATGTATCATGGAAATCTTTATTTCTGCTCTATTTGATTTTTAAGGAACACAGTCAAGTTTTTTGCCAGTGCCATAAAACAGTAATTCTTTAGAGGAATTCATAGAACAAAACCTTAATTTTAACCTCATTGTTCTCCTCGTTTCACTCCTCAAAACAAAATTTCAATGATGTAATTCTTTTCATGCTTACGGTGAAACTTAAAGGCTTGTGAAAGTTATCAACCCCCCTCTCTCAAAAGGGTTGACCTGGAAAACACTGCCAGCCAAACTCATTTGAACAACATCAATGAAGGTGACCTCTGAACAGCAGGGCGCACACTGCAGTGGCAATCCTTCAAATGCTATTTAACTGAAAATCAGATGATCCTGCTTTATTCTCATTGAGTTCTTCTGTCAAATAGTCATTTGGAGATATAGTTGTGGGTAATGTTGCAATTAGTGATGTGTTCTGCATTTAATTTTCCCTAAAATGAGGTTCTGTCAGAGCAAAGGCAATATGAGAGCTGGGAACTATGTAGGCCAATGCAAGAAGAAATCACTTTGGCCATGATTTGAATTGCTGATGAGAAAGACCTTTACTAGGCCCTGGCCCTGCAATCTAAAAGCTGCTGTTCACCTTTATATCGAATGCAATTTTATCTGTTGAAATGGTACCTTTGCATACCTTACACCTCAGATGTTTATTGGAGATTATTAGACTCCCTCATACTTCAAAAGGCAACCCTCACTCTATAGATGTGTCCTTTCACTGAAGTTTTATTTTACAGTTTACTGTTAATGACTCTTTTGTAATTGCTAATGTTGGCAATTACACAATTGCCTCCTCTGCCCTATTCACAGCCCACAACAACAAACCACTAATGGCACATTCACTGTATGGCAAAAAAAAAATGGATGAGAGTGGCGCCACACTCTATCCCTCTATCCGTCACTATTTATAGCCCAAACAATTAAGCTGAGAAGACCTTCATTAGCCTGCTGCTATTCAGCGGGACCCTGAGTCGCCTTGCCAGCCAGCCAAACAGGTGTTCCTTAATAATCACTGCTGAATTGCCAGCAACACTGGTTTGCGATTTTCCCTCCATATGTTTCAAGCTGTTAGCAGTCCTCTACTGAGAAATGAATGACTTTCTAAGCCTCATTACAAAATCTTACAGTACTTACAGGTGGTTGTTGGCTAGCAGTCTGACCCTAATATAGGATGAACAAGCAATGTTTGTGACATTCAGCTGCAAGGTCGATATAACACATATCGCAATATCTATTAAAAGCAGATTGATACTGTATCAACATTTATATTTATAATCAAAATGTGAAGTTATTACCATACCACTGCACCTAACTTTTACTCAGAAAACTGCCTGTTTGCTTTCCTTTCCCTGCTACCCTGCAGGATCTGTCATTAAATATTGCATATAACTCAACCCTGCATCCATAAGTTCAAGTTCATATTGTGTTACTTGGGGTTTTAATCAACTAAAACGGGGCAGCTGTGGCTCAGGAGGTAGGCCGGGTTGTCACCCATCAGAAGGTTGATGGTTCAATCCACAACTCCTCCTGTCCGCATGTCGAAGTGTCCTTGGGCAAGATACTGAACCCCAATGAGTCCCGATGGTTGTGCCAGCACCTTGCATAGTTGTCTGCATGATAGCTTGCCACCATCGGTGTGTGAGTGTGTGCGTGAATGTGAATGGGTGAATGAGCAGCAGAAACATTGTAAATTGGATAAAAATGCTATATAAATGCAGCCATTTACCATTCAAAAAATTTAACCCAACAATCTTTACACCCCTAAGATCTCCACCTTTACCCTCATGCATAAATCATTGCAATGTCCTTCATTTGTACCAAACACTGCTACTTCACATAAATAGCTGATGCAGTATAGCTACATCTGAACATAATTTGTAGAAGACTAAGTTGGCCTATGACAGCATACAGTATTCAGGGTGCTGTAAAGTTATATATAAATTTCTGTATAATTGTACTTCCGTCCTTTGCACCTGCTGGTCTATTGAATAGCTTTCTTGTAGATGCTGGTCTGTACTCTCCTCTTAGCCCGTTACGTAAACTGTCTGCTGCTTTTAAAGGAGATGAGATTATGTGATTGGACACTAGAAACCCTGCCCCAACTTCATCTGATGATAATATATTCCTCCCATTAACAATGTATTCATCCAGTTCCAGACCATTTTCCAGATTGTGTTGCATTATGCCAGGATTGTGCTTTACTCTGATCACCAAAATTTCAAAAATTAGTTGGCTGTACTTTCTGAGTTTGTACTTGCTTTTACCCTTGCCAAGGGCACTTTGTTGTAATAATTAATTCATTGACACATCAAAAATAAAATATGATCTGTCAATGCTGTGGTTAAAATGGACATATTATGCTTTTTCTGGTTTTCTGTTATTCATATACTGTTCTGATGTCGGATGTCTATGTTAAATATTAAGGAATGTAGAAATACAACCTGCTCTAAACACTTCATTTGCGATGGGTTTTCGACCTTGCCTGATGAGCTGTTGTCGGCTTGTCGGGCATGCCCATAAACAACTGTCCATTCTGTAGCCATTGTTGCTAATGTTTTTCCATGTGTTGTTTGCGTTGTCCACTCTCAGATTTTGGATTCTGGCTCAAACATGTACAGATGTATTCGAGAAGTTGACATTTTGAGTAAAGAATGAGAAAAATTAGTGAAATCCTACTACTAGTTTGTTTCATAGTTTGTTGACGTAGCCTCCCGTGCGGCAGGAAGTCAGCCGTGACGCAGCTTTTGGAAACTAACCAACTAGAACAGAATGGGCTCAGTGGGAGGGGGGCCTTAAAGAGACATGAGCTAAAACAGCCTGTTTCAGACAGAGGCTGAACTGAGGGGCTGCATAAAGGGTCAGTATAAGATAAATAAGGATCTTTTTGAACTGTAAATCATGCAAAGATATTCCGGTAGAGCCCTGTCACACCGTTTCCTCCTTTAATCCTGGTGGACAAGAGTCATAATTACCTTGGTGGTGAGAGAGCTCTGTCACTTGAATGTAAACAGCAGTTGGTGAAATGAGTAATTCCCTCATTTTTCTTAAGGACAGTCTCAATTGGTCATATGCAAGCCCTGTTACATACCTTTTTCTGCTAAATCAATGGGAAAATGTATGCCATGGAGAATTCTGAGTGGCTCAGCACCCACTATGCACCTCTTATTCTAGCTGTCTTTTACACCCTTTGTATTGGTTTAGTATGGTACTTATCTAATATTCTTTCCACTTGGCTTTGTTTTCATGGCTTGCAGGAGTCATCATCCTAAGATTTTCAGCAAAAGGTGAACAAAAAATTTGATAAAGTACTTTTGAGTGTCTGATGACACATTGTCAATGGTAAAAAATGTTTTTTTTCAGTGATTCAAATAAACATAATCCTACAATTTAGATATGAGTGACAGATAAATCACGCTGCTTTTTCTTTCTTTCTTCAATTTTGCTGTGCTTTATTTATTTCTCAGATTATGCTGTCCATTTACATCTGCAATGAAAAACCACCTCTCACAGTCTGTCTTCTCTCTGTCAGTATCTTTAACATCAGGGAATGAACTGTTTCCAGCATTAAGCGATATCTCCCACTATGATAGGGTGATATTTCCATTCATTCAGTCACTATCTACCTGCAGCATTACACACATTTAAATAGAGCTGTCAGTCTGCAGTCTCTGTATAATTATGATGAAATACTAATTAGGGCAGACCTGACCTGTGCAGACATGCCCACGCTCTCAAATGTCTACTCCAGATGGCAGCAGGTACAAAGGATGCCTGGGGAAGAGACCTTTTTCAGGGTTTCTCTGCATTAGCATAGGTAGGACCTGTCCTATTAGATTGTTGAGATTCTAAACATGTCTCATTTGGTTTAAATTTAAAATGAGCAATTTGGCCGATGTGTGAAAAAATGATGTCTGTCAAAGTGAACTCAGTTAGATGACTGCAACAGTATCGAGATCTCTAGGGTCATTCTTGACCCAACAAAAATGCTGAAGGTGCGGTATACTATATATTTATTCAAAGGAGAGTGGGAGCAAGCAGTCACCATCATCATCGCAGGATGAAATATCAGTGGCTGTTATTACTGGGTTTAACAGTGTGGGTAAATGCATTGCTGTCCAATAAACTTTATCACTCCAAATACGCTACTGAATAAAGTTTAAGCTTAGTTTTAGTTAGATTAAAAAACTCCTGTCTTATCTTCACTGCAGGATTAGGACAGATTTTCAACAGAAAACAGTGTTGCAGGAGTTATTAGTGTGCAGGTCTGCCATTTAAAACATTGTACTGTAGCATAGACCTCTAAACTGGTTGTTTACCCTACCAGTTACCCTACCGCTAAATCAAGTTAAATCTATATCATCGAGCTTGATTTAACATAAAAAGTCTAGTTATATAATATGATGAAACATGATTATTTATCTGTCATTTAGTTTCAGCCTGGAAAATAAACACCACTGATCAGACAACAAATTGCATTGTTTGTCACTGCCATCCAAAACTGCTACAAATGACTGTTGCTACAAATGATCAACAATTAAAAGGGTAAAATTACTCCTTCGTTAAGGTTAGAGAACCTTTCTTGGGAGGAAAGTCTCACAATGATTCATATTTGTATGCCATTTTTGGATTGTCAAACTCTTGAAATTAAGAAAAAATCATGCAAAACATCTTGCAAATCTTGTAAACAACATATTGTGGGCTTTTTTGATAGAGCTGCTGAGTTTTTGCCAGATGTTGAAAGAGACGTTTATATACTAATTTGTTTTGCCAACACATTTTGAGGTAATGTCCGGATAATGTTCAGTGGCAACACTTTGCATTCCATGTCCTGCATGTGGTTAGTTTTAGGCAACAAAAGCACTCAGTTTGTGCTTTTGGTCAAATGTTTCAAATTTAACTAATACCATATTCTTTCCCTAACCTAAGTGCTAAGTGCTGTGAGTGCCTAAAGATGCTTCACATTCTACAAACAGATATTGTAGAGAAAATATTGTTGGGAAAATAAATGAAATATATTGTCAGTGCCTGTTCTGTATGAACATTTCGCTACTTAGCAAATACAGTACGTTCATTAAAAAAGTTTGTTTATTCTGTAAAAAAAAAAAAAAACATAATTCAGATGGCATTATGTTTCTCTAAAAACAAATTTACTGTTGCAAATTACTAGTGTAGCCTGTAATTGTTTTTTTTCTAGGCAAGACAGTTGTTTGAAGTGGCATAAATGTATCCATGTCTCCAAGCTGCATACATAATTTTATTCCATAGCCATGTCAATAAGCATTGTGTGGAAGTGGCCAGCTCCACGGTCTTTATCTAGATACAAGACACATTACATAAATGGGGCTTCAAATATATTTAGTTGTGAATGTCTTTCATAATTGTCATTGACAGAAAATAGCCACATTCATCAGGTGTAAGTATGCTGAACCTCAATCAGACTCCTTAACTTTGTGCAACTACCAAAAATTGAGCTGGATGCGATATAATATGACAGTACAGAAGTTGTCATTGTGGTTGTATGAGTCATTTTATCTCAGGGTCCACCATTCACAGAGAAACATGTCAGTGCATGAAGGTTATATTTTCTAATTTTTTACCACTTTTTGCTGTGACAGATCCATTGGAAGCTTCCAGTTTTAACTCCCCGAACTTATGTGCACCTTTTCCACACTACAACTGCCAAGCTGGTGAGGGCAACATCTTCAGCAAGGCATAGAGACAAGGAGTGATGGGGTCACTTCTCTTTTTTCGCTCTTTCTGTCTCCTGCTCCCTGACAGCCTGTGATACCTGCCACTTTACTGTTCACCAGGGGAGAGTGTGGTGCATAGATAAGCACTGAGATGCACACAGAAACATTCACAAGTTGAGGTCTGAGACAGTCACTGAATTAATTGCATAGAACTCTTATTGGATCAGGTTAAAGGCCTGCTGAGTGATTATACTGCATGTATACTGACCAGAGATACACAATTCATCATATTATCAATTTGACACTTAGTTAATAAAGATATCGCTATATAAGGTAAGATAAGACTAGTAGCCATATTTTTTTTGGTAATAACAATCTTTTGTTTTCAAGTTATTTGCTAAGATCTGAGAATACAGATACATCGCTGAGATTGGGCAGGAGCATTAACAGTCAAACGATCCTACAGGTTTTAAAGAAACCTGAGGGGAGCTACACTTATTGGGAAGCAGAATTGAAGGTGTACCATAAAATTAATCCCCAAACTTTCTGTTGTACACAAGCAGGTAGCTCCCTGTCTGAAAAGTGAAGCCAAATCGCCAAACTCAAGGCTTCAAAACGACAGTCCACAAACCAATGGGTCACGTCACGGTGACTACATCCATATTTTTTTTTATACACATGGATGTATTAAGAAAACTTGATACTGCCTTCCAAGATGGCACCCCTTTTATTCCAATTAAAGTTGCTCACCAGGTGCATACTGTATGTGAGGAAGGTTTTTCCCTTGGAAGATTATTTCAGGGTGTTCGTGAAAATTTACAAAAATTGTATTCTGTATTTTTTACAGCTATTTGTTTGGTTTGATTGTGTATGGGGGAAAATAAGTCATTTTGCACCAGTGGCTGTCGTGTGGTCCTGCAAAACCAGATGTGGCCAAAAAAACATTTTCATTTGCTATAAGGGATTATAACAGACATTTAGGGTTTTACAGTGGCAGTGGGGAGGTTAAACAGTGGTAATTTTTGCTGCATTAAGACAATTTTTCAGGTTGTGAGTAAGAAATAATATATAAAACATATCAAAAATAACCTAAATCTTAACTCAATGTTTCTTAAAACAGTACCATATAGTCTACACCCAAAATCTGGTGCAATTTATTTGAAGTATTCATTTATTTTATGTATTTCTTATGTGTACAGCACCTTGAGTTACAACTACTGTATGCATGTACTGTACAAATAAATAAACTTAATGTTACATAAAAACAAACATTTTAAAAATGCTGGTGATGTCCATGTCTGATGGTAACCAGGCGATGTACAAATTAAAAGCCCTCTAGCATTTCTTACTAGGTTTTGACCTAGTCTTGTTTTCATTTGTTTTCAAATACAAAAACAGACTTTGTAACACTATTCTGATAAGAGCTGATTAGTATATTTTACTTAATTTACAAAAAAAAGAATAAATTACTTGATAAGTGTGGATAAAAGAATGAAAGCAAAACCACCTTTTGATCTGTTGCAGCAAATGTATTTGAAGTACTTGGTTTGTAGTTATCAGCGTTGTAACACGAGTACACATCAGTAGATTTAGGTAAAAGCCAGCTGTGGCTCACTCTAGAGGTCCACCGGTGTGCTCCTGCTCCTCACTTGTTTTTGATGCTGTTCCAATTGTTTTCCTTGTTCAATAATATATGGCACATATGCTTGTTACTGAGACTAGTGTTTTTGGTGTGGGATTTGTGCTGGATTAAGCTTCAAAAGAATGGCTGACAGTCTATTGTTCAATGCTGGCATGCTCAGTTCCCCATACGGCTGCCGGTTTAGTGCAATTTGGGTTTTGTAAGAAGAAAATAGAACCAATATTATGCAATCTTGTATTATTTTGCCATAGTGTGTAGAAACAGAAACATACTGGCTGATGGCTAAACAGTGCAAACAGAGAACAACAAGCCATGTGTGACAAGTGCATTATTGTGCTGCAGAGACACAATCATTCATGTATTCAGTTCAGGCAGACATAGTGTTGTGCCACAATGACAATGCAACACGTGTCCTTCATTAATGAATGGTGAGTGAATGAATCAAATTCTGCTCACTTTTTCAAGTGATCCTGTCTTGATGGAAGGACTTTATCAATTGAACTAATTGAAGTACTATGTTTGCTCTGATTTTGATGACGCATATAATTTCATTATGCATGGGTGAATGCGTTTTCTAATATCTTAATCAGCGGCAATTACCAGCCTTTCATCATCACCTCACTGCTTCAAGAATCACAAGTGGAATCAAGGGTTGTGCACACATGGCTCATCACCACATACTATCTCAGGGGCACAGCACTTGTCCAGCATCTCAGGGCCCCTGATTGCATACAAACAGATGATGGTGTAATCTAAATGTGTGTGCAATGCTCCCTCTTATCTCAACAGGCCTGTGGGTGACAGGAGTGTGATTGCGGTAAATAGAAACCGCCCACCACCAGTACTCCAGTCCACTAGTACATAGGCCACCAGTGTATGGTGTACTTGATTCTCAGTCTGTTTAGTGCATGAAAATTACGGTAATGTGTAATTGTAGTTGATACAGTTAGGGGTTAGACAAGACCGAAATAGAGGCAGGGACCTGTGATTGACAGCAAGGTGCCTGGATCACACAGCTTTTTCATGAAGCTAATAAGATAGGAAAAGGCATGTGTGTTTCCAGCTGAAACAACACAATGTTCATCACTCTAAGGGCAAAACAGTAATTTATTTTATAACCCTAGTAGTAAATCTCTCACGCAGAGGTCCATGTATTTACACAGTAAGTGTTCAAGCAATGTGCCTTTTACCACCAGCATCAGTACATATTCCTCCCCTCCTGAAAATATTTAAAGTGCTGAACAACCTGAGATACCCAGATACACTTTAATCTGTTCTATAATAAAGAGTTTTTACATCCACTCTACTACATGCAGCTCTGATGGTGTGGAAATACAATTCAAAAGCTCTGTGTGGCCACAAACAACATAGAACTCTGAAGAACACACACACACTGATCAACACAAGCTCTTAGACCCAAAGTGATGACTTATGATGTCTAAACACAGTAAATCATGTCATTCCTGACAGGTAGCAAGATGACTCTCGCAGAAGGGAACTGTAGCTTAGCAACAAAATTACAAGAAGTTGATCTTGGTGGAGAAGCCTGGCCATGCAGCAGTTAGCCTGTCAGTTTTATGTTAGTGTAATTGTGAGGCGTCGATATGTGCAGGCTGGGCTGCAAGAATGACAGCAAAACTAGAATTTTTAATTAAAATAGAATAAAAATTAACTGGAGGGAGCCCACAACATAAAATCTGTAAGGTGTTGCATATTCATATTTATGTTGTGACATTAACCTTGTCCAGTGTCAGTTGGTAGTCAGTGGGTAATGGACCGCACTTTGTTTCACACTCATATCTAAATGGTGAAAGTGTCAAAATATATAGACATATTGATGCCGGAAACACGCGCCCGTCCAGCAGCCACAAAATGTTTATGGAAGTTGGAAATTTCTATTACTCACCAGTGTGTTTCAGTCCTGTGCATCCCTTAGGAAGATTCACAAACAGTGGAACTGAAGCAAAAGAGAATTCTGTAGTTGTGTCCTTCTTGTAAAAACAAAATTACTTCTGCTCTTCTGTTTTTCCTATCTTAGTTTTTCCCCACATTGACCAGAAAACTAAATCAATACAGTGAAAGAAAAAAAAAGAGGCTGACACCCACAACTTGTCATTTGTTCGTCTCAACACCAATAACTCCTGTGATTTCTTTCCGCTGGATGAGACACAGAACTGTGATAAAACCCCAAGGGATCACAGAGGAGTACTCAGGACATTCGCATAACGTGCAAATGCCTCTTGAGTCTTCTGCTGGTACTAATGTCTGACCTGTAGAGAGACCGGTGGTGATTCTCATTCAAGCCACGCTTTCCCTTGGCATGAATACCCCTTCAAATCAAGACAGAGGAAAGGGTAATAGATGGACAGAAGAGTATCAGGAGGAAAAGGGAATTGATATGCTGCAAGGCAATGCTGGAAAAGCCAACAACACTGTATTCCAGAAACAATATTTCTGGTGGCATTGGAGAGGTGTTGTGCTCCCGGTGTGTATCCACTGTGCCTCCGCCTCTCCGTGTCCACCTTGTCTCCAGCTGTGGTGGAGGCACTGAGTGATAGAGCAGTGCTGAGTGCTGCTGCTGCTGCTGCTGCTGCTGAGTCCTTCCTACTACAGCAGCAGTCTCTGCTCAAATAAATGCCTGGTCTGTCACAGTTCTCTGCTGCAACGCATTAGATTCATCCTTCCTCTCTCTCATACACCCCCTCCCTCTTTCTGCTCTCCTCCCTCCTTGCTCACTCCTCTTCGTTCACTTGCGCTCAGTCACACGTGAGGAGACACAGAGGGAGCCTAGAATACAAATGGGCTGTCTTCCTTAAAGACGTGATTGTGCTTCTTCAATTTGATGATTTTTTTTTTTTTTAACCAAAGAAAAAAGAAGGGATGGATGGAGTGCATGGGATCTCTACATCTCCGACTTGCTGTCTTTGATCTGCCTCACCTCCAGAGAACTGAGCTGTCCATGAATGTTGCTGTGACTCTGGACTGCAGACTATTCCTATCAAAAAAACAGAGACAGTGTATTAAGAAGAAGTTTGTTCCAGAGCTCACAGCTCTTGTGGAATAGTTTGGTTCTGGGTTTGGTATAATGTATGTTAAAATAAAAAAACTCAACTCAACACAGCTCTAATCACAAAGCACACTGAAAAGCCGTATGCAATGAATATTTAATCTAGGAAATGGACATTGGAAAAAATGGAAGGAACCCATATTCTGTTTACATGAAAAAAAAAATATAGTATAGTATAATAATAAAGGTAATATTGTCAAAAAAATAATCACAAACAACTTTGATATTGATCAGGTCTCTCTAATGATATACGATTTGGTGTTTTTATCTGTTTTAAATCATTGTACAAAACAAAAGAACCCCCTGGGTTCTGGGAAATCTTAACAGACATTTTTCATTATTTTATGACATTTTATAGACTAAATGTTTAATTAATGAATCGTATTAACAACTGACAGATGAATCCATAATAACAAATAAGTGTCAGTTGCATCCATAGAAAGCACACCTTCACCAGGGGTGTCATAGTGTGCCAGACACCACTACAAATTATAAAATTAGCTTACATTAATCAAATCAAATCAACCTACCGGTTATTGACTTTTATTAGCTGCAGCTGTGATTACCCTATTGTTATGTGTGAAACAGTCTGCTGGAAGTGTAGATAAGTGGAATTGTCATTATGTCTGGTCAAGGAGCAAAGAGATTATTATTATTATTTATTTATTTTACAGTGCATTCTGAAAATTTTCTCGGCAGCTGATGCCAAGTTTACGTCATGTGAGATGGA
Source organism: Scomberomorus guttatus (assembly GCA_038419695.1). Lineage (NCBI taxonomy): Eukaryota > Metazoa > Chordata > Actinopteri > Scombriformes > Scombridae > Scomberomorus > Scomberomorus guttatus. The sequence goes on along the minus strand of CM076453.1, from coordinate 13,630,558 downwards.
AGATAGCGGTATGAAAGGTTCCCATGGTTAGGACTTACATGCATTCATGTCATGGTAAATACAAGGGTTACTAATGCCTAAACAGAGTCAGGGCAGAGTTTTGATGAACAACTCGTGTACATCAGAGCTTTTGGCAAAATATAAGGTTCCAAGTTGTAATTAAGAATGTGACATGATGGTCCATACTGGGAACTTTCTCTTGACTTGTCATAGCAGGAAAAGCATATGTGAGATAAATAACATTAAAGGGGAACTCCGAAGTGTGTTTATAAGGGAGTGCTATATGTGAAAAACGCTGTATATGGCCTTTTGTGGCTGAAGAGGGAGTTGCACAAAATCTGAAAAAAAATGTAGGGGTGTGCAAGAAGTGAGGTTTCCAGACCTCTGTAACTCATTCCTCATCTCTGCTTGAGGCTAGTGGCTCGAGGCTACATAACCGCTAGTAGCATAATGCCCCCAAATTTCAAACCAAACTGTTGATAGTCGAGTTGCGGGTAGTGTAGTATAGCAATTATATCTCTGGTTCTGCTGCATAAATTTACACCTTTTAAAAAAATATCCATCTTCATTTTGACAATGGAATACAATGCTAAATTGGTGGAATACTCTTTTAGTCATACCAGTGAGCCAACATGTGCTATACCATGGCCCTAATGGCACACCTACAGTAAATGAAATGCATCCATTATTAATGTTAGATACACCTGCACTTGACAAGAGAAAATGTGAGAAAGGAAAGAAAAAAGCAGACTATCTGTGCAGTTCACTATATAGCACCTGACTAAGCACCAGTTTAATACACCCTCTTAGTGTTTGAGTCACTCTAGTTACATTGTTATCTGATTTCAGACCTGTTGCCAATGCTCTGCCTGCCAGACAATTCTACCGGGCTTTGTTTGCCTTATCATGCCTAGCCACTGCAGACTGTAAGCCTGACTGACTATCTAGCAAAGTGCCTGTTAACTTTACCTGCCTTGTCTGATGAATCTCCTTTTGGGTCTGAGTCCTGCCTTACCGTATCACAGACAGATGGATACAATTAAATTCCTGCTGTGCTCTGAAACCATTTGTGGAACAACTGACTCTTGGTGTGTACTAAGGAATGGTTGTGATTTAAGACAGCATGAGATCCAGCACTATGGATAAAGTGGTCTAGCCTTAGACACCGCAATGCCTTTCATGGGCACATAGTAGCACAAAAAACACATCATACTTAAAATATTAAGAAAAAGAATATATTCCAAGCTTAGATGCTGTTATCCGACTGTCAAATCCTGCACAGAAGGCTTCGAATTTGTCTCCATTTTCTACTTTACTACTATTCTATACCTACTTTGCATTCACAACTTATATCAAAGTACAGAATGCGCACAGAATATATATGACATACCCTTTTCTTTTTTCTCATTTATTTTCTATATAAATAATTTGATAATTTAACTAGCCACACAGCAAATGTAGAGGGAGAAAAATTACCAATGGAGGATGCATGTGCCTCTCAGCTCAAACATTATCATTCATGTGTGGTATCTTGTACAAGTCTGTCATCTCTGACCATTTTTGCCTCTGATTATCTTATTTTGTTTCCATGACAGCTGCCGCTCGTGTCAGTTTTACTTGGCCTGTTTTGATTTTGCTGCTTCACTTAGAAATGAGCACTGTTTTATCACACACGTATAAATGTGCGCTGTGTATTTTTCAACCGTACATATTAAATTCAACCTTGAACTCTGTAGCTTACTCTGTGGCAAAGATCTGACTCAGATGTCTCTTATAATAACGATCATGAGTGTCACAACTTTGCTTTTACAACAGTTCTCTTGAAGGGCACCCGTTTCAGACGTTATCACTTGATTGAATGGGCGTTATCAGTGGTTATCAGCCTCATATGGGTTAGACAGGGCCTGCTACACCCACTAGTAGGTGCATACCCAACCCACTGGAATAAGACCGTGGCACCCATAGATACAGAAACGTAGATACCGCGTTCAAGATTTGACGTGCGTGTGCATGGTCGCCATATTGGAGCAGTCAACAGTCAAGAGTCAGAGGGAGTAGACCGCTTGGAAAAATGCTGCAGGCATGTGCTGCATTTAGCTGTACAAACAGACAAAAATTCAAAACAGGCATTGCAGGATTACTTTTCACAAGTAAGTGGCAATTTTATTTTATTTTATTTTACTGTTAAGTAAGTTAGTGACTATCCTGAAAATGACCTGACACCGTTGTGTTGATGGCTACCTAACGAAAAACATGACGTTAACGAATTAAAGCACTACGTGACCACGGATTACACGTGGTATTTACTTAATATTGATCTCATTATTTGTATAGTTTACTAGAAAATTATCAGCTGGAATGTGTTTGTGCTCATAAGATTATACACACTAGCTAGCCCAAATTAGCTAGATCTAGTAAGCCGTATTTATGCTGCTAGCTTAATGCAGTGGCTGCACCATTCAGCTAACATTACATGCCTGAAGTAATTTTGAGATTTTGCAGATCAGTTTTTGCATCCTTTCCAGACCATCTGAACAAGGTTAGTGTATTTTCAGGTCATAAGATTATAGTGTTCTTTGTAGTAAACAGTGTTAATATATAGTGGACACTGATTGGAATGATGAGCAGACAGATGATCTCTTGCTAACATAACTAGAATTACCACTAAACCTGATATTGAAAGTAAACCTCCCTTTTAGATTTTTCTATAATGACTTCTTACTTAATGTGAAGTTGCCCAATAAAGCCAGGTCAACTAGGACGTCAACACAAGCTGGTGAGGCAAGTGATGATCCTGTACCTGTGTCTGAATCTCCTGAACCGCTGAGCTCATCAACCTCGGTAAGTGTAACAAAGCAGTTCTTCAGCATTTTTGCAACACACTTGGAGTACTTGACTCTGTTGGCAATGAATGACAGGATACCACTATACCGCTCAGAGGTTTTTTTATAATATTTTTCCTAAATGCCCCTAATAAGCCTGCAGGAATCTGAAATAAATGGTAAAGATTCTCCTTTTAAAAAATAATGACAGTAAAAATTCATACTTCATATCAAATATCAAACAACTCTTTATAAATGCATTGATTGGCTAATGATACCTAAATGATTATTAGGTATATATACATACAGTATATACATATATACTGTATATGCACGTGGATTAGGGCACAGGGGTTTAATAGTTGTTTACACCTTGAGTAAAATTTTAAGGAGTAAACTTTAGGTATACATTATGAATTTTCATTTGCAATATCAGCAAATGTATTAATTTAAAAAATGCATATTTATATAACTGTACAGACATTTTGAATCTTGGCGCCCATTGGCCTTAAACTGTACTTTTTGTATTACTTGCTCTTTAAAGTTTACACATGCTCCGCCCTCTACTGGACTCTATGGGTAATACTCTCTTCCAATCACACGTATGCGATCACCCACTGAAAAATAATCTAATCAAGTTATCTAAAATTGATGTCATCTGAACTACGTCACTTCCCCGGGTCATAATTACTACGGCCACTAGATGGCGTCTGAAACTGAAAGGTGACCTCCACCTTACCAATAGATGATAACGCCCTTCTGAACCTACAGGTGTAGCAGCCTTCTATCTATGAGGCTGATAACCACTGATAACGTCCATTCAGTCGAGTGATAACATTCAAAGCGGATGTGAAATATTGGATTTTTTGGTCTCTCTCTCACTTTCACACGCACATATTCACAGAAAAGGGAGAAAAGTAAAGAAACAATACCATAACCACATGTGAACAAAATTAGGATTTAAAAATCTTTTATGCTCTTGATTAAGTGCATTCTGTATATAGTGTACATGTTACCTGCAGCAAAACCTGATCAATATTAGGCTGGCATGTATCGATTGGTCCATTTTCACAAGCTTTTACTTTACCTTCACTGTCTCATTAGTTCTGTTCTCCAATCTCCAAACAACCTTGGTGTCTGTTAATTCCCTGAGAACCATCAAGATAACAAAGTTTTGATACATACAACTTTTCTTAGTTCTTTTACATATCACAGTGTGCAGCTGCCAGTCACAGGTGTATGATGCTGAAACGAAAAACACAACCACAGTCTTGGCATTGACTTAATATAAGACTATATCATTTGCAGAATGTGTGGGAAAAAACACAACATTCAACTTCATGCCCCTGTGCAACACTGCTGTTCGTGCTTTAAAGTCAGATGTGTTGCTTGTTAAACAAGGGTTTAATTTTAACCATCCTGGTGTCTTTGCAGCAAAGCAAATTTATCTTCTTATAACAGGTGGTACAGTTGCTATTGTGATACTGATAATGATGTTAGAGACATGTTATGAGCTTGTGTTATCAGTAAAAAAAGATGCTTTGTTGGTACCATTCATGGGTCAACTTTCTGTATTTCAGTTGTCTGTTCTTTTGAGACCGATGATCTTGGTAAAAAATTGCATCAGATTTTATTGACTTTCATGTAAGAAGCAAAGAAAGAGCTTCAACCTAAAATAATAAAAAACAATTCTTCAGTTCTCAATCACTAGCTATAATTGCCATGCAGAATAAAATATAATTTTACCATGTGTGATTTTTCTCCATCTTAAATGTGTCTCACAACCAGAAAGGCCTCTAAGCTTATTATGTGCACACGCACTTTTAAAAAAAAGATCCAGACATACACCTTTTGTGAACTGCCAATGTGTTTTTATTTATTTAAATAACTTAAACCTGTGGATAGCAGACGGCCTCCCACCTAGAGCCCGGTTCTGCAGGAGTTTTTCCTCGCTGCTGTCGCCAAGTGCTTGCTCATGGGGGAATGTTGAGTCTCTGTAAATTAAAGAATACGGTCTAGACCTGCTCTATATGAAAAGTGCCGTCAGATAACCTATGCTGTGATTTGGTGCTACATAAATAAAACTGACTTGATTTGACTCCTTATTTGTTTATTGATTCGGCTGTATTTTAAACAAGGATGAGACCTCTTGCTCGTTGGTTGAAGTTTCTTTCCTTAGTTAGTGCTAACCATTTCACATTTTCTCAGCCATAGAAAATGTGCACCAGTATAGTATCAATATTGACGTGGGAATGATATATTGAGGTATTATGCATGTAAGAATCAAAACTTTCTTCCTGTTGTACTCATTGTGAGTTGCCCTTGGAAAAGAGCATCAGGTAAATGGCTAAGATGTTAATGTACTGTAAATGTAAGCTGCATATCATTGGACAACATCTTTTACAGCTTGACATTTATTCCTGAGCCTGACCTGGACCCACATTTATCAGAATCACTCCGAGGAATCACAGCTTTTGACTAGGGCTAAAAGTAATCAGGGTGTCTTGATTGACTTGATTATTTTAATTAATGGCAAAAAAAGCAAATTATGTGACAAACTAATGGGTGAAAAAAAAAACTTTGACAAATTGTTGGTTTAAATTTTTTGATAACCGCACCAACACACCATGACTAACAAAACAATTCAAATTAAAGCCCATTCATAAGACATTATTGGTTGGGGAAATTAAAGAAATGTCCTACACAGGTGTTTTCACTTATTCTGGCTAATTAGACCTCTGTTCAGCTTAAAGTTGGGGGTGCTATGTTGGAATTACATGAGTTCACCAAACTTCATGAATCAATAAGAATGTTAAAGGTGCAAACCTCTCCAACCCTAACAGGTGCATCAAAAGTAATCCGAGGGTCAGACTGATGTCATTCAATCACAGTCTGTAAATACCCACACTGTCTTAAGAGAAGGCCAAATCAGACCAATAACTTAATGAATAATAAATAATAAAAAAATCTGTTTAGGTGAACCATAGGTGACCTTCAAAGGTTCTATATGTAGTATCAGAAATGTATTCTCATTAGTGACACCTGTGGCTGTTAAATAAGCTGTAGTGAACATCCCACTGCAGGTGATGTCTTTTTCCTCGCTTACACTACTGATAATTACATAAAAGATCTCACTCGCTCACATGCAAATACACACAGAGAGACTCCTGCTGCACTGTGGCCACTGACCGGTGAGGGTCAATCTGCACCACCCAACTTGCACAAATATGCGTTAATCAACCACCCTAACCTGACCCAACCCGCAAACTGCCAACTTTTTTTCATCAACCGTGTTTACTAAACACAAGTAGGCTCAGTGAGCTGTGGCCAGGGAACAACATGCTGTGGTTCGGGGAGCAACGCACTGCGGCTGGGGAGCAACACGCTGTGGCCAGGTAGCAACAAACTGTGGTCAAGGAGCAACGCACTGTGGCCGGGCACCAACAAGCTTTGGCCTGGGAGCAACATGCTGCTCCTAGGTTGAGTAAATAATGTTGTTTTAACTGTGTGTGCTCAGGAGTGGGTGACCTGTTATCGATTTGTTTGAGTTTTGTTTTGTTGTGAAATGCTGTTTCATTAGCTGGAGTGCCAATATCTGCAGGATGTTTCTAGTTGGATAGCACGGTTTTTGTTGTGTCACTGTGTCGTTATGCAGGTCGTTTGTTGACATTAGCAGGAGAGAGGCAAGGCACTTGGGAGCATGCGTGACATCACTTCAGGGCCTTCACATAGAGATCAGTCCACAGGCTGTTACAGACAACCGAGAAAGTGAGGGAAGATCTCATTTTTTATGTTACATGACTACCCATTCACTCATTGGCAATACAATTCTACATATAGAACCTTTAAATAATGCCATCACAGAGACCATCTGTAAAAAAAAATATTTTTTTTACCCTGACGTCAAACTCAGACACCTGTCACTTACAGATTTGTTTTATCTTTTGAGACAACTCTATTTTTAAATCACATTTTTCAGACCTTTGAAAATAGCAAGAGAGGCACTATGCTGCAAATGTAATTCTTCAACACTCTATCATCAGACAAACCATTGTTAAAACCCCTTTGTAAGCAGAATAAATGTTTATTTATTTCCTCCTTGTGCTAATTACTTATTAGTAGGACAAATACGGCTTCCCTTAAGTGGTTTATACATCATTCCCCCCATTTTCTAAATTAATTACATCAGAGGTGGAAATGCTAATGTGGCCCACTAACACCACTGCTGTTGGAGTGGGAGAATCCAGGTCAGAGGAGAGTGGTTCTTTAGGCACCACAGAGGATCCAGACTCTTGCCAGTAGAGGAGGAGTTAGATCAAGCTACACTCATGCAGAGCCAGATTTTTTAATATTATTAACACTAAGATGCTTTAGCTTTTGACCAGATCTTGCAATATAGACAAATTACCCTTATTACTTCCCATTTTAATGGTCAGTATTGGGGATGATGTTTAAGATAGGATTTGAGTGCTTCGTAAAAAACAGTGCAATGAAAGCTAGATGCTTAATTGTGTCACAGCTATTATGTTGCATTCACACCAAATCAGGCATTGCGGCACCTTGTGTGGAGGTGTGTAGGGGTGTGGGTGTGTTTATTTGTGCTTTAGAACCACCATGAAACAATCAGAAAATAATGTTTTATTTCTCTCATTCACTGGCTTTGTTCCCGCTACTGCCGCTTGCTCTCTTCATGCATTTTCTAGCTCGCTCGACCACCACTGATCTCTCTCTCTGTTTCTATCTCTCTCTCTCTCTCTCACTGGTGCTCTCAGCTCACTCGCACTCTCTCTCTCTTTCTCTCATCTTTTTTTAAATGAGTTGGGAAGCTGACAGCAAAGCCTAACTTTACTTTTAACGTTATCAAACAAAGAGAAATTTCCTCCCCTCGTCCTAGTAACGTCTTTGTCCTCCCTCATGGCAGGGTTGTACAGCTCTGATCAGTCTGATTGCCAGCTTATATGATTGGCCACCACAGCATGACATCGGGTTGCATTTCTGCAAAACTTGATTCTGGTTCAACTTCTTCCCACAGGGCCACTACGTTTTTTTGCGGCACCCCATGCGGTGCCCACTCCCACAGCCTAAACGCACTACCCCCATTCTAATGAATGGGAAGACTGGCGTTTTTCCCGCTATATCTGATTTGGTGTGAATGCAGCCTTACAGTCAAATAAAAATCTTTGTTGGGTAAAAATAATACAAAACTGAATATAAAGTATAATGTTTCTGCTGCTTCACTAGTTTTCACACATTTAGGGACACTGGAACTGCACCACTTCCTTCTTAGTGTTGTTAAGACATAGCAAATGCCCTAACGACCCTGGGTGTGCAGCCATCAAGATTGTCACAGCATGACAATGTATTAATCACATATTGTGTCCTGCAAGTGACAGGGAAAGTGTGCACTGAGTGAAACATGGCCCTCAGTGGGGATTTGCCAGTGGGCTCGTCCCTTCAAATGGCATGTGACGATAACCTCCTTGTCTTCTGCTCAGAAATTAACAATGGGCTGCATGGATGGATATGCTCTGGTGGTGTGCTTGGACTTGAGAGGCATAGAGGTCAGAGTCTATCTAAACAGCAGATGGTTTGTTGGGCCTCTTTGGGAGCGTGCTAAAATGGATTGAATGCACAAATCAAAGTCTGCATATGAACACTCTATAGCTGTAATGGAGGCTATGTTGTAGAAAATTATATGAAGACGTAGGAATCCAATTGAAATCCTACACAAGTATGAATCTACAGCACACAAACATAAATATAAACTAGAGGAAATATTTCGCTATAATCGCTATAATACATGGAAAACAAAGGGGGGAGTTTATATCAGTGTAGACAGGCAGTTCTACTAGACAGCAGCAGTGCTAATTACACAGACTAAAGCTGTAAAAAGCACAGCAATACACAGAATGCAGCCTTCCTCCACTGCTCAGCTTCCAATAACAGCTGACATTGAACCACCAGCAATTTGGCCCCTCTCCTTGACAAACAGTGTATAAAGATCTTTTACTATTATAATAAATTGATTTTAAGCATGGCCCTGACTACCAAAATAAAAACAGAAATGTTAGGTGGCACCTGTCCCCTCATTGTGATGTGAGTTGTGGCAGATGTTGTTTCCTAAGCAGCTGAACCAACCTATTAGGGGAAGATCAAAAATACAGCTTTAAAATGAAATGCTCCTCCGAGCTCCATATTTCCAACATCTGGAGTATAAACAATTATAGACAGGGCAATCATTACAGAGGGGGGCCATGCATGAGTTGAGACAAGTGTGTTAATACATCATTATTATCAAAGAATGGGAGAAAGAAGCTAAATGGCCTGACTAAACTGACACATTTTACACATTTTCAAATTAAATGGGTAAACTCCTGATCACGTTTGATCACACCACACCCACACAGTCTTTGTGAAGCAGATTAGCTGAGTTTATGAGTGTTAAACTATGAATAAATAATACCTAAAGATCTAATGACATCATGTCTAGATGATCGTCCAAGCTGCACCTGGGCACTGAATCACTATGATGCACAATTGAAAGTTTGGGAAAAAGCTGTGAATTGTCTGGCCCCATCCCTACTCTTTCAAAGAGCGTTGAATGTCTTAGTCGTCTTTTTAGGCTCCACCAGTGGCTGCAAGATTTCTGTTCGGCAGCAAGATTTAATTTTATCAGCAATTTTGATTATTTCTGAACTAAGCAGGACTTCTACACCTCCACAGACTTCTACAGGCCTCCACCCAAATAAGAAAAGAACCAAGCAACTAGTTTCTAGTTTTATCCATTTTATAGTTTTTAATTCTCTCTGACACACTCCTCAGCGTGACCCTTTCCATACTTTAACTTCTCCTCAGAAAAGCCTGTTTTACAACAGTGAGGATCCTGCTGGCCTGTGATTTTAAGTACCATTCTTGTTGTGACCAGCAACAGAAGGAACAGGTGTTCAGCAAGCCATCGCTCTCCCCGTATGATCACACCATCTAATCTCATTCACATTCCCTGTTGGCCTATGTCTCCTCCAGTGCTCCACCAAAATACCAAATATATTCAAGACAGGGCTACTCAAAGATCTCTGTTAAAATTTACATACATAAAATTTCATTTTATCAAAGAATCTGGACATTTTTATGATAGCACAATAGTGGGTGCAACCTCAGGATTTTACTCCTTTAATTGAAGCCCTCCTCCTCCTAGACTTTTGGGAGGGGGGTAGGGGTAGCTGTTTTCTTCAGAAATAATTTCAATCTTTCTTGTACTGACTTAAGTCTGTTTTCCTCCTTCGGGGCACTTCCATTTGAATTTAAGGGGTATACCCAATGTCTGTGCATTCTAGTTTACAGACCCCTTGAATCTTCTTTTAGATTTATAAATAAATTCTCAGAGCTTCTTATCAATAATCCTTCCCAGATATGACAGGTTTCTAATTCTAGGTGATCATGTCTGCTGTACCTCTAACAGTCTAAGTGCTGAATTTTTATCCCTGATTGACTCTTTTAATTTATCTCGCTCACTGACTGACTCATTGAGTCAAGTCAGTATGCTCATACTCTTGATCTTGTTTTATCTTATGGTTTTACATAATCTGACTTGTCATGTTCTGTTCCTTGTATTTGTGATCACTATTGTATAGATTTTAATTTGGTTTTGCCTCCTTGTTTTAGCTGCTCATGTACACATTTACGGACTAGAGTTTTTAATTCTACCTCTGCCAATATTTTAAGTAAAGCTTTTTACACTACCCCTTGTGAGATAGAGCCCTTATTATCAGTGGATGAGCATCTAGCTAATTTCTAATTTCAGTATTATTTGCAATTCTATTCTTGATGAAATTGCACCAATTAAAACCAGGAAAACTAAACACATGTCCCAGTGATGGATAAATGAAAACATTTGTGCTTTAAAATGTAAATGTCATAAAGCGGAGCATCAGTGGAAGGCATCAAATCTCCCTGAGGACCTTAAGGCTCTGATGAAGCTCTTTAATGTTGAGGTTAAAAACTCTTGACACGCCTACTTTTCCCATCTCATTGAATCTAATATTTCTAAACCAAAGGTGCTTTTTAACATTGTAAGCCATGCCACTGATGCTCCCTCTGTCCCCTCTGTAGATGCTACTCCTGAAACATGCAATGAGTTTTTAAACTTTTTTATTCAAAAGATCTCCCTCATTTGTCAGAGTATTACCTCACCCATAGATCACCTATCAGTTTGTTTACCCATTAGGCCTAATACTTGTTTTGAACTCAACCTACACTGTTATAAATTGTCAACAAAATGAACCCCTCCTCCTGTCCTCTGGACATTCTCCCCCTTCGATTTTAAAGAAGTTTTTAATACAATTTGTCCTTTTATACTGAATATTTTAAAAAGCTCCCTTTCCTCTCATACTGTGCCCCACTATTTAAAAAAATGCTCTTGTTCAACGCCTGTTAAAGAAACCCAGACTCAATTTAATTATTTCGACAATTTTGGACCTATATCTAAACTTCCTTTTTTAGCCTGGTGAAGTCCTGGAGAAGATTATTGAAAATCAACTTTTAGCCTTTATGAATGATAACTCTAAGTTTGAATCTTTCCAATCAACTTTTAGAGCTCACCAAAGTACAAAAACTGCCCTTCTTAAAGGTACGATATATAACATTCAGCCCCACTAGATGTTGCACTAGCACCTGCATCTCAGACCAAAACAAATGTGTGCATCGTTTACTCAATAAAGTCAGGAAAAAAAATACAACGGCCCCTGAACAGAGCTCACAAAACTCAGATCCAAATGTCAAACTAGGTGCTGATCAAATATAGATCAAGATTCTGTTACTGCATTGCCTATTTCTCGTCTCAAATGTTTTCAGAAACATATTTTAGTGTGCTGTTTAGCTGTAATATGAGAAGGTTTGTGACCATGTTGGAAACAGAGGCGGGAGGACACAGAGGGACTCACATGCACTAACATGCACGCTCACATGCATTAACATGCATGTGCATTAACACAGAAGCTCGGATTGATCTAGTGGGGCTGAATGTCTTCTATTGGACCTTTAAGGTCATGAACGACTTGCTTTTAGCTGCTGATGCTGGACATTTCTCCATTTTAGTACTCCTAGATCTCAGTGCAGCATTTGACACAGTTGATCACACCATCCTCTTGTCACGGTCCTTGGTTTGGAATGGTTTAAGTCATACCTTACAGACAAGACTTTCTGTGTTGGTATTGCTGAGTCTAGGTCTTACATTGTGGCATTGTGGGGTTCCTCATGGTTCAGTGCTTGGCCTGATTCTGTTCACCATTTACATGCTGCCTTTGGGACATCTCATAAGACCACACAACATCAGTTTCCATTTTTTATGCAGACGATACCTGGGTTTACCTCAACTGTGACCCCAATAACTTGAATGAATTTTTTTCACTTATAAACTGCCTCGAGGACATTCATAAATGGATGGCTGAAAATTTCCTTCAACCCCATTAAAAAAAGACTGAGATACTTCTTGTGGGCACTGACTCCTCCAACACTCAAATTACAAACATAATAGGTTCAAACTCTCATCTTATTACTCACGGAGTGTAGAAACCTTGGTGTTTTAATTGACAGCAACCTCGCTTTGAACAGCCACATCAAATCCGTCATACAGGCATGCTTTTTTCAATTGAGGAAAATCTGTAAAATTAAGCCATTTCTGTCTACCAAAAACCTTGAAACAGTCATTCATGCTTTTATTTCATTGTGGCTTGATTATTGCAACTCCCTTTTCTCTGTCTGCAGCAAAAAGTCTCTCTCCTCTCTACAATTAATCCAAAATACAGCCACCAGGATTTTAACAGGTACCAGAGAATGAGAGCACATTATACCTATCCTTTCATCTTTGTACAGGCTGTCTGTTAGTTTTAGAGTTGATTTTAAAATTTTACTTATCACTTTTAAAGCCCAGAATGGTTTGCCCCCAAGCTATATTTCTGACCTTTTAACTCCCCATGTGCCATCACAGGCCCTCAGGTCCTCAAATGGTGGTTCTTAAATCCAGACTGCAAAACAAAGGTGACAGAGCGTTTGCCATCAGGGCCCCTGGACTTTTGAACAACCTTCCAGAGGAGATTAGGATGGCGAAGTCTGTCTCTTCGTTTAAGTCTCTTCTTAAAACACACTTTTATAGTCCAGCCTACCTGTCATCCTTCTATCTTACCTTTCCCAAACCATTTGTTTGATTGTTTTAATTTTTATTGTTATGTTTTCTTACTGTTTGCATTTTATTGCTTTATTTTATTTACTGTTTTATTGACGGTGCTATTGTTCTTATTGTTTTTACGATTAACACTTTCATGATTCCTGTTGTTTGTTGTTTTTACCCTGTAAGCACCTTGTAAACCTTGTTTTGGAAAGGTGCTATACAAATGAAGTTTATTATTATTATTACATTGTAAAAGCAATTACTTTGAGCAGCATTTGTACATGGTTCCATAAATAATATATAACATAATGACAGGTCTACATGTGATCCGTGTATTTCAGTGTATAATAAAATGTGGATCTACTGTGCATTTAAAAATCATTGGAAAGTTTCTTGGAAGCTACATTTCTTGTAAGCTTCACTATTTACAGTTTTCAGTGATGTCAACAATTTAAAAAATCTATGTGCAAGGTGTTTTTTTATATGATTCACTCTTTTTTTTATAAAGCTTCCCTTTACTATCATGCTGAGAAATGATGTACAAAAATGCACTGGTTAAGATGGTGTTGTGAGTTTTGCACAGACTTGTTGCTTTATACAGTGCCACTGGGATCTTTAAATTGTACACTGCAGATAGTACTCTTGAAGTGCAATAAACAGTAATGTAATGAGAAACAGATACCAAACAGAGACTATCAAAGTTTCTGTAGGCAACAGCAAAACATTTAAATTAGATTCAGCACCTTGCAGCTCTAAAGGATGTCCCCTGAGGACCTACAAACTGTGATGGTGTTTGTAATGTTCCACAAGTCACTCAACTTCTAATCTTGAGAAGTAAGCAAATGGCATCTGCAGAATATTATCCCTTGAGTTAACTAAAGCTTACTTAATCAAAACAACTTCTAATCCTGGTGTAAGACTCCAAAGATCTGTTGCGTATTATAGCACACCTGCAGTACATAAGCTGACTTCTGATGTATTATACCATCAGTGACAGGAGAAACACCCACTGCAGAGACAGAGGAAACTGCATACATGATTATGCTGGAACGTGAACATTCCCATATGCCTCTTTTCTCCAGAACAGAGGTAATGTTCCCCAGGGAAGGCTCCCATGAAGAATGACAGACAGCCCAGTTCCTCAGAATGAGTCCTGAACATCCGATGTTTCCTGAATTAAAATCACTCTCTAATGGCTTAAATTTATTGAGAAGATGTGACCCAGGCTTCAATTTATTCATCCTTTGTGGCAGATGGTTTTGAATTCTTCTTGGTATGAAAAAAAAGAAAATCACACAATTTAAAATATGAATGCACGGTTTTATTCCCACACCTACTTAAAAAACAGTTTGCTGCAAAATAAAATGAGTCATGAACCACACAACTCCTTAATTTCATGAAGTGAATGAAACTTTGATTCATTTCAATGTTGCTGAATCAATTTCATTTTTGCAAATTTACTTTAAAACACCGTTCAAATGAATAGTTTATGCCTTAATTAAATAAATCAAACCAGTACAAACAAAATATTGATAGTCTGTCAGTCTGACAATCCAGTATTTTTTCCTCTTTCATCTTATGATGTTTTGGCAGAAGTCAGCACATTCTTCACACATGGGACATAGTGGCATTCACAGTCTAAGGGAAGAATAATAATGTGTCCGGCATGGCAAGTACTGTATTAAGATGAATCTATCCTTTCAAGCCCAAAAATCTTCATGATGTAACAATTTCAGAAGCTTAAATTAAAAAAATGATATCATCAGTATTGATGAACACCAATATGAAACCCCTGGAGCCATGTTATGCTCTTTTGGGTTATGGATGTGTGATTTTTTGATGCTTAAGGAATCTATTGCATTTCTGCTGCTTGCACCAACTAGAAGGTTAAATATTTTTCAAAATGATTGAATGAATGGGTGGATGGATGGATGAATGGATAGATATCTGAAATGTCTCTTTTACATTAATTAGTTAATTAATTTCATCCCTCCTCAACAACACATGCACATAAGTAATATGGGGTGGGGGTATGTGGGACATTTCCCTTTGCCTAAATAATCAGATAATGCTGATACTAACACACTGAGACTTGGCTTGCCAAAGCAGATATTTACATGACACAGAAGCCTGTGGTCCTCTCTGACTCTGTCTCATCATCTTTCTCTATTTATTTACATTTGCGCTAATGAGGCTCTTCGCCTATTTGCTTAACCTCCTGGCGAGCATTTCCACAGCAGGACATTACTCAGTGTGATTTTTTATTTTCCTACATGAGAAAAGGTTGTTGAGTTGTTGTATGGTTTGTTGTAGTGTTTCCCTTCATACATTTCTAATTGGCAGGCAACATTGTGCAATGTAGCACATCAAGGGGATTTACATTTTTGATTTAAGTTAATTCCCAGCAAATACATATGACTTTACTTTCCAGAAACTGGGTACAACTGGCAGAGGTTGTACAAAGTCGTTGTCAAATCCTTGTTATAAAGTCCCTGGTCAACATCTGTTTCTCTTATTAATGTCTTTCATGCATATTTTTGTTCGTTAATGTAATTAATAAGATTCTTATCAATTCTTCTGTCATATTTGAGTATGTTTACATGCACACAATCATCAGAAAAAGTCTGATTAGATCACTTACATGATGGAATAAACTGAGAGCTCCCTGTAATAACAAAAAGTTTTGCTTTGATTATCCACAGGAAATGGTGTTATGGGGTTTCACTGATAAAAAAGATACCTTAGGATAATTGACTCAGGACGTACAGGATCCTTTCACACACTTCTGATGATTCAGTGTATGAATTATTGTATTAAAGTTTACCAGTTTGATCGGCAGAAAACCAGAGAAGGTTGTGGACCTATTTTGTTAAATCTCTGTCCTGTATCGGAAGATTTGACTAATTAATTAAGGTGCCCATGCTGTTTGACCTGCGCATAATTACATGTAGTGCATCCTTCAAATTAGAGACTGCAGATGGAACCCACATGTTAATCCTGCTGCTGTACGGTGACTGAAGTATTTAATCAACTGAAAAGGAAAAAAAAATTCATTCTACAAAATGTTGTGGATGATATTATTGGTAAGAATCACCCATCCGTTAATATTAACCAGCACAGACTCTGCCTTGACTTTATTAAAGGGCATGATGTTCATTTAAATGTGTACTATAGCAGGAGATTTTGAACAAAGTGAAAGACACAAAACTCAGCATACAAAGGGTTTATCTGATTTTGCAGAAGGCTGCGTGTGTGTGTGTGCCTTCAAAAATTGCTCTGTGCCCATGCATTTGTAAAATTAGGTGGTCTAAGCAGATGGAAATGCAGGTGCACTTTCTTCCCAAAATTGCTCGACACCTCTGAATAGGAGCAGGAGCCACAAATTTGCCATGCAGGTGCAAACGAAAAACAGAAAAAAAGGACTTGCACAAATGAAAATGGCAGTGCGCCTGCATTTGCAGCCCTGCTGGGTTTGCACC
Source organism: Scomberomorus guttatus (assembly GCA_038419695.1). Classification (NCBI taxonomy): domain Eukaryota; kingdom Metazoa; phylum Chordata; class Actinopteri; order Scombriformes; family Scombridae; genus Scomberomorus; species Scomberomorus guttatus. The sequence continues at coordinate 13,614,092 of CM076453.1, read as the reverse complement.
AGCACAACAGTAAAACTTTGGTCATACAGCAATTGCAGGCTGCACATATTTAAGTAATCTTAGCAACAACCAAGTTGTGCTGCAGTTTATAAGGTAGAAATGTCTGTAGAAGGCATTTACTCCTAATCCCCCAATGTAATACTTAATGGCAAACATCAAGAAAATAGAAAGGACTTTTACTGTATATCAGCCAGCTATGAAAGTAAAATGCTCAGACTAAAATGCCACTGCGCTGGCAGTTTTAAAGCAGTCTGGATTAGGTGTATTCTTGCCTTCAGCAAGGACAGATACTGTCAGTGCAACAGATTCCAGATTTCTGTTGAGCTGACAGTGACTGTCTGTAACTACAAAACAACTCTGGTGCTACGGCCTTGCTGCTGCCTTTTGGCAGCAGATATCAGATATATATTTCTTTTCAAAGCTTATATTATGTGATCAGTTTGATGAGTTGCTCGGCAATCATGGAGCCAGTCCAGTGTTATTAGTATTATTTATGTCTTCTTTCATTCCATCCTGGATCAGTGCTTTATATACTTCACTGCAGGTGACAAAACAGTTAAAGAACAGCAGATGTTAACGTTAAAGATTTGTCTTTTCAGAGATGCAGAAATAAATAATAAATAAATAAATGATAAATACATTTTGGAGAGAGAAATATATATCTATAGAAAAATAAACACAAAAATATACAATATAAACACAATATAAATAATATACTAGAATACACTATAAATATAATAAAATATTAATTATTAAAATAGGATAAGATACTATATACATAAGACAAGTGTGCAAAATTGTTGAAGTTTTAAAAATGCAATGAGGTAGAGTAGGAGTATAAAGATGTGCAAATTCTCCATGAGCAAAGTTATTGAAGAAGCAAAACAGAGTGGAGTTTGGTTGAGACAGAAACTATAAAGCTGAGAGTGCTGAGAGTTCTCTGTTAAGCCTGTTTGGTTTAGGCGAGTCTTTACATCCAATATGCCCTAGTAACATACAAATAGACACACACACATTGTAGCTGAAGCAGTGGTAGCAGCTGTAACCACAGGAGCAATCTCCTCCTCCTCTCTCTCTCCCAGCCGGTGCTGGTAAGACACTCTTTCCCACATCTGACAGCTCCACTGGCAAAGATACTGTAGGCCTAGGCTTGGTCACAAAACCAAGTTTGCTTTGCACAAACTTTTTTTTTGTTAGCTAGCTAGCCTAGGCCAGTACCTACATAATGTACAGTATGCTAGCAAAAATTTCATAAAATCAAATTTTATTGGATGTCAGATCACTTTGCTTTGGTAGGGCTACAGGTACCTGTAGTCCTCCACCATGCCAACATCCCCTCCCAGAATACACAGGGTTGTGCAGCCGTCCTCTTCCTTCTGAAGTCGATCACCATCTCCCTGGTCTTGGCCACATTCAGAAGCAGATGATTTCTTCCAGACCACTACACAAAATCATCCACCAGTGCGCTGTACTACTCCTCCCGCCCATCACTTATACACCCAACCACTGCAGAGTCTTCACAGAACTTCTGCAAGTGGCATGACCTGGAGTTGTACTAAAAGTCTGAGGTGTACAAGGTGAAAAGGAAGGGATACAGTCTACTGTGGAGCTCCTGTACTACTCTCCACCATTTCAGACAGAGCACTGCCCAGTTGGACAAACTGTGGTCTGCCTGTCAGGTAGTCGTTAATCCAGGAGATGGTGGACACGTCTACACTCATTGCTTTCAGCTTCTCCCTCAGTAGCAGTGGCTGGATGGTGTTGAATGCACTGGCGAAATCAAAGAATGTTATTCTCACTGTGCAACCGGTTCCATCCTGATGCGAGTGAGCTCGCTGCAGCAGGTACAGTAGATGTAGGCTGAAAAGTGAAGGTTTATTTTATTTCCTAGTCAGCAGATATAAAGGGTAATAGGGATAGTTATGTCTATGGAAGACAAGAGAGTTTTACTCATGCAGATGAGAAAATATGTTTATTGTTGTGTACGCTCCATATTGTTTCTGTATTATGTAGAAAATGTTCAGGTGCAGCTTACATGTGTAGATGTTTGTAGCATTGTATACAGGATGTTTCAATTGAAGTCCATTGAGAAGTTTAAAGCAGGACTGAATTTATTACATTGAACTTCACAGTTCAGAGATAGATAGATGATGCAAGCTAAGCTAACGTCACGATGATATGAGTAACGTGCTAACTACTGTTTTTAATATGTTTTGCACAAGTAGCCCCTGTGAATAAATGTGTTGCACCAGTTCTGAACCTGTAACACACTCAAGCTAAGATTTAGCATTAGCTAATCCCTGTGGGTTTATTTAGCAATGAGCTATCAGTTTGCTAGTTAGTAACTGCTTAGTTAGTAACCCTTTTTGTCTCACAGTAATGTTACTTTTTTTTGTCCAGCAGTTTACTCTCAGTTCACATCCATTAATGTTATACAATCCACCAGATTAGTATAGCTTCCTAAAACATATGATGTTCCTAAATGTTTGAGTGCAATTTGAAACAGCTTAATAAAGGATATGAACAGTTACTACCCTGTCTACATGAAATATGTAATTGTATTTAAACTTTGGAACATTTGTGTTATTTCTGTCCATCAACAAGCCCACACACTGCAGCGAGGAGCAGAGCTGCATCACAGTGAGTGATGAAGACCACAGCGGCATCATGGGACGCCTGAAGAGAGTGAAGCTTGATGCAGGACTTAAGCAGAAGCTGCAGGACATCCTCCAACCATTCCTTAGATGAATATCATCGTCTCAGTCTGCCCAGCCAGGAGCCAGGCGTGATGGCGCCTGTGTTGCTGTGTTCATGGGAGCATCAGTTTGTTCACTTGTTTCAGACAGTAGTAGTATCCAGAAGTTGGGTTGTGGTTGCTGAATATCAGTGTAATCCTTCACATGTTCCTTTTGTAAAATAAAGTTTTATTCTATAAAATTCTGATGTGGTGTTTTTTTCCTTCATATTATACACTAACTGTACTTAGTGTTGAATGTGACATATAGAACTTATGAGTATGTGTAAACATGGTTGCAGAGAACCTGAACATAAATTATTTGCAACAGTTTACTGAAAATGATCTAATGCTGTTTGTGTTACCAAGTGTCCACATCAAACAAAAATGTAATAATAATCCATTAAGACAAATCTACTGGCCTTGTGTTACATTTGCTTTAATGTTGTTACTGTACATTACATTCAGACAGTTAGGGTTCACTTTTCACATTAAAACAGAAAAGGATGAACAGATGCTTCATCGCTGTTTGCCCCTAGTTTATATATTAATTGTAAAACTTTTCAGGAACTATGGCTGGCTGATCATTTCAATATTTACATTAAAATACAATTTTGTGAGTTAAATACTTATTGGGTATGGTCTTGCCAACTCTTTAGACTGAAGTTAGGACCACCTACCTTATATTATATTAACATATGGACCCAGAAATACAGTAATAAAATATTATTTATGGAAATGTAGAAAAGAAATCCAAGACATTAATTTAATTATGTCCTTTTTCATCACCAAAAAACTTTTTTTTCTGCTCCATAACGGATAACCAACAGAGTATATGCATCCTTCCATTTGCATCAAATTGTCTGTACAAAGCCACCTTGACATTGGTGGCATGTGTAACACTAACCAGAATATAATAAATGCAGTGAGTTAAACAGAATTTCAGGTCTAAAAGGGACAGTGACATGAAAGTAAAAAAAAAAAAAAACAGCTGCATTGCCTTTTGATTCACTTGTTACTTTAATTAATTCTGTGGGAGTCATCATCAGAGGACCGTTCTCAGGGAAGCATGAATGACTACAACAATAAACATCTGCAAAACATCCTCATTCATTATACCAGCAAGTGGCATTCAGAGATAGTAGAACCAGTGCATCATCTCCCAGCTGAGGATGTGCATCAGTGGTAAACTTTCCTATTTGAGTTAAGAGCTTGAAATGGTGTACTGTGAAAACAACAGGACGACTGAAATCAAACCAAACTGCCTGCTGTTTTTTTTTGTTTTTTTTAAAGCCGATGTTAGAAAGGTGGTTGAAGTTATTAGCAATGGATGTCATGACTGTGCAATATTATGAAAGAAGCAGGTTTTTCCATTGTGTCTGCAAAACACAGGCATAATATAAAAAATGAATAAAACACAGTAGGAAAGTTGGGTAAATGAATATTCATGCCCTGGATCGCTCTAACAAGCACAGTGAGTCTTAAAATGTCTTTTCAGCGTCTACAGTCATGCATTCAGTTCTCTTTGTATGCTAACTGCATTTGCCTGATTGCTTTTTCTGTTTGTGAATGGTTTGTTTGGAGAAAGGCCTTGGCATGGGGTATAAGGCATCACTTAATCCTCTGGCAATAAGAAAGAAAGGATAAGAAACAATGTGAAGGCATGGCAGAATAGGCATGCAATGATGCTTCTCAATGGTGATCATTCCGGCATTCTCCGGCAAAGCATGCTCAATGGATTTTCTGGTTATACTGTATGCCTCAGTTACTGCCAAAAGCCAGCTGACTGAATTGACAGAATGTGTCATTTTAAATGCGACCTTTATTGAAGATGTATGCTACTTTGGGCGGATGCAGACTTTGTTTGGTTGTTTTTGTGAAGGTGAATGCATTTAGAGGCAGAACAAATGAAAGCATGTTAAAACGTGGGTTACCTTTTTGTTGTCATTGTTGTTCAATTATAACCAGTGAATTTAAATAGGCGGCGTCACGCATTGGTTGACTTTAACCATCCATGTAAGCACAGCGAGCGACCTAAGGAAAAAACAAAACGAGTCCAGTCATTTTCTCTAAGCAGGGAATCACCATCTGAAATAAAATGCAGCTGACTGATTTTCCCATCCGTGTGAGTGGAAAAGCTACACTTTTGAGTGATCGCTCAGCTGTGACAAATCACATGTAAGACATACAGCACCACTGGAGCATTAACTCCATAATTTCTCTACCATCATGCATTTAGTTTGATAGATTTTTTTTTGTAAATACACTTTATTAATGATTTACTTACATTTATAACTGCAGGTTTCATAGTTTATTTAAAAAGGAAAATGAAAAATGGATTATGGACATTTATAACAATTCAAAAAATCAGTATTATTACATATATATATATATATATATTATTACATATATATATATATATATATATACATATACACACACACACACACACATATATATATATATATACATAAATAGGATATTACACCAGCCAAAGGGAATTTTGCAACCTGGTAATGTTGTTCTTATCAGTGTATTGCAGCTGATCTATAAAGCATTAGTAATTAACCCAGACATAATTTAGTACAACTTGTAAACCCTTATAAAGCCTTATAGGAAAGTGGAACCATGCTTTTACTGCTACAGTGTGTTACATTGTGCTCTTTCTGTTCTATTTAATACATTTTATTTGTAGTATATAAACAGGAAGACGAAATAATGACAATCATTATGATGTTAACACATCATAAAAACAACTCTTTGAAGTAACTTCACATTTACAAACACAGGCTTCAAAAGAAGGTCATATTCAGCTGAAATGTCATTCTGCACTTTTTGTTGAGGCCTGGGGCGCAACGCTTTGATATTTCAGTACAACATGCCCACATTGCAGGTGCATTGTAAAAGATAACAAGACTATAACACACTGACAATGTTAACATGCGGAGCAGGTATATTACCATCTTAATGTTTAGTGTGTTAGCATGTTAACATGAGCTAATTATGTAGCACAAACACAACGTGCAGCTGAGGCTGATGGGGATGTCCAGTTTGCAGGTCATGAATCAATGATGATGGTGCTAGTCATTTGGATTTATTCTCTGGGAACAATGAATGTCTGTACAAAATTGTCTATCCATCTAGTAGATGTTGAAATATTTTACTGGATGAGTGAAATATTTCATCTGCAGCTGGCACAAGAGGAAAAGCCAGAAGATCACAGGAGTTATTATGATTCATCCTCTGGGCACCATGCAAATTTGTACCATGTTTCACAGCAATCTATTTGATAGTTGACGAGACATTTCACTTGAGACAAAAAGTCAGTAGTCAGAAGGTTTCATCCTGTTTTGAAGACCATGAATGTCTGTACAAACTTTCACGGCTGTCCATCCAGTAGTTTTTGAGATATCTCTGTCTAGACAAAGTATTGGACTGACAGATTGTTTGACATTGCCGTCCGAGTTTATCCCCATGGACCAAAAAAAATAAAGAATCATACAATATATCCACAGCTGTTGATATGCTGTTGGCTTGAATTGTTCCTGATGCATTTACAAGTGTTTGCTCCATCATTTCATCACTTGGACCGTTATTGTTCAGTTTGGGAGCAGTTCCAAAGCTACCCATATTCAGATAGGCTGCCTCCAGCTGTATCTGCCTCCTCTGCCCTTGACATCCATGGTCTGCATATCTAATCCTCCACTCACCCCCTCACTTTGCCTTTGCACAACACTTGCCTCTTCTCTTACTGTCAAGAGCGCCTGTGCATGTAAATTTTACAGGTTCAAAGATCAAAGCGGAGAATCCCAATGGAGATAAAGACAGAGGGAAAATGAAAGCGGAGATAAAGAGAGTTTGAAATCCCCTCCAGTCTCCATATTTAGATGTTTGTAGTCATTTTGTTTGTGTGTTTTACTGCAACCTTAGTTTCTTCTAAGCTTGCTGAGGTTCTGCACCCCGCAGCCTTACATGGACTGCTTAAGTAACCTGACAGCTACAGAGTCATGACAGAGCATCAACAAATATTTACCCACATCCACTGCAATCTCTCTTTTTTTTTGGTCAAAATTTAAGTCACAAACACTTTTTTGTCAATTTAAAAACCTTTATCTTAAATTGCTCCCCAAAAATTACTCAAAATTGGAAAAAAAATTGCTTGTGACACAATCAGTGAATGACTTTCCTTTTTTGAAAGGGCAAACCTCAGATCCTTGTAAGATTTTTATTAAAGTTAATGGTTTCTCCCATGTCTTTCAACAAGGTTATCAGTAATGTGCAGATTCCTGAAACACCATAGGCATAGGGCCACTGTTTCACCAGCATACATGGTAAATGAAAAAAAGATGTTATCACTTTCTACAACTGGATCACATCATGTGCATTCAAAATGCAACTGTCAGGTCACAATATGGAGTTTTATGTGACTGTCTGATGTATGGGCTGATACACACTTTCATTATTGTAAGTTAAACGAGAATTGAATATGTTATTTTCAATAGACATATGGATTGAATATTTTCTTCTGATAGCAGCCAGCAAATTTAACTTCATCACATTGTAAAGTAAACGAAATAGCTGATTGGTTTCAATAGTGAATGGAGACTAATATTTTTGTTGTGTGTGTTTGGCAAACTGAACCTGTAGATACTCAATAATAAATACACTTTTCCTCACTGCAGTATTTGTCTCATTACAGTGTCAGTTCTGTGTCTGTACCTGTTCGACTGGGGCTGCAGAGCAGATGGTGCTGAGGTATGGGCAGGGAACAGTTGGTCTTAATTAACCTTTCTATTCTGTAGTGTCATTAATGTCAATCGGGTGCTGTCATCAGAGATGAGCTTGGACTGAAGAGAATGAGTCAGGGTGCAAATGGGAAGATGAGCAGTGTGAGAAGACTGTGAGGGTCAGTGAAGTAGACAAGTGAACAGTGATACATAGGGAAGAGGGTTGAAGGTCAGATCAGAGGAAGGGGAATATGTGGGGAAGGGGGAGACTGTACTTTGACTTTGATGTGTGAATAACAGATGACGAGAGGGAGTTTGTAGTTGGTTCACATTGAAGAAGTGAGGAGGGCTAAATGCAGGCTGAGCTTTTGACACACATTTTGATGAACAAAAGTTGTTGTTTTGTAACATGACAATAGAAACAGATTAGGAAAAAACAACTACTTCAGAAGCTTCTGAAATGCCACGGTCTAGTTCTCTCTTATAACACAATAAAGTAGGGCAGAGAAAGTTAATGGCTATCTTAAAATGGGGGACTGAAGTGTTTGTCAGCTTCTCCAGCCAAATCCTGGGGCAAAAACATAGATTAATGTCTTCACATTTCTAGCATCAAAGAAATCACTGCTTTCTCAAAGCATATTTAAAAAAAAAATGCTTTACATAAAAATACTACACAGTTTTGTTCACACTGGACAATACATCCTCAACCACAACAGACACAGTGTGTTGAAGTAGTTAGAAATGGCAATGATGTGTGTGAGGATGGCATTTTTCTCCAGGATTTAAAAAAAGGGTTTTATATTTAACTTTTAAAGGAAAACAATGTAGCATATTTTTTTTATTGTCAACAAATCTCACGTGCAGAGCCAAACCAACAATTTCTTATGTACCGTATACCTCCTTTGTTTTGTTGTCCAAAAACACTTCACTCAGTCACATCGCTGCAATGGGTGACATGTTACTTCACCCTGAAGGCAATGGCTTACGGAGTTTGTTTAGACACAGCTCCAAAGACTAATAAAAGGATAGAAGCTGGTTGAATGGCAGATACCACTGTGCATGTGCTACATTGTAAATTTCTCAAACAACTTCAGTACAAAGTCAAGAGGTTGTGATATCTAGCACAGCAAGTGAGCAAAGCTCTGTAAATGGGGCCGCGCTCCAACGTATGCGCAGTGGTGTCTGCCGTTCAAGGAACTTCTCTCCTGAGAGTTACAATGTTACTGCTTTTATTAGTTTTTAGAGCCTTTTCTAAACAAACTACATTGCCTTCGGGGAGAAGGAACATGTCACCCAGGGCAACTGTGTGGCTCATTGATGTGTTTTTAATAGCTTTTGGACAAAAATGGAGGTCTACGGCACAGAGGAATACGATATATCAGGCTTTGGATACAAACACAATACTTGTAAGTGGGATGAGTTCATTGTTGATTTGGCTCTGCACATGAGATTTGTTGACAATAAGAAAAATATGGAAAATCGCCAGCTTTATCCTTTACAATCGGCAGCTAATGACGCAAACATTAAGTGTTAGTACTTATAATTAGTAACAAATCTTTTGTACTGATTTCATGTCAAATTCTGTTTGTGGTGGGTTTGTGTGCACTGGTGTGTATTGGTTCCAGGAAATAGTCACAGCCTCTAACTCTTGAGTCTCACACTCAGAGGCATCATGCCCATTCTGCTTGAAAAAGCATATGCCCCCTTTAAATGTTCTACCCTGTGTCTCTTTTTTCATGTTTACTGTTCTTGTGATGGTGCAGTGGCATAAAAAAACAAATTTCAAATTTATATATACATCAATGCCACCAAAGGCATATTGGCATTAGATTGAGTTCATAGTTGAACAGCAGGTTAAAACCATTAAAATTTTGCTGCTTGCAGATATGAATAGACATGCTGCATCCAGTGTTCCCTCAGTGTTGTAATAGTGAAAGATTGATCTGCAAGACATGCTCAACAATTAATTAATGAATTGATTTTCTGCTTGGAATTAGTATAGCTGTACTCTTTTAGAAAAGCTGTGGTGTCTTAGGCCGGGAGCAAATTTTGTTCACTGATAAGTCAAACAGAAAGGACATGAAGGTCAGGGAGTGTTCGACAGAGCCAGATTGACTGAAACGAAGGGCAGACTGAACATATGTCGAAGTGTGGCAAGTGTGTACACAACTGTTCCTACAGTCTAGCAGAAACACTGATGGAAAACATCAAAGTAGTGAGTTGGTAACAACAGCATTATTGTTGTTTTATTCACAATCCAATCGCTGTGTCTTCACCTGAGAAGAGGCGTCAGGATGACAGGGACTTCACTTTTAAAAAGCTTTGCTCCGAATTCACACCCAACGCCTTTTGATTAACATGTTGATTTATCACTCAGTTGAAAAGTATATGAATTGATACAGGAGCACCTGTAGCACTGCTGGTGATAAATCACAATGGAGCTGCATTTTTTATGAGCTAACTACATAAAACTGGCTGGTGATAATGTTGTTTCCCATAGTCAGGTAAGGAGCATTCATCAATTACTCTGCTGCAGGGATGACCCTTGCATACCGTAATAAGATATACACAAAGCACATTTCCCTACATCATTAATTGATTGGTTTTTATTAGTGCATCATGCCTCGTTGGAGCTCAGGCCATATGGACAGAAGACATTACTCCTGTTCACTGATCAAAACACTTTTTTTTGTTGATTACACGTCTTTTTTTTTTCTAACAAGGAATGCCTAACAGCAAGCATACTCTCTAAATCCTGACTTAAACGAAGATGGATGATAATGACCAGCCTTTACGTGCCTGTAAAGTATGCAGCTGCATGGAGTGCCCTCTCCTTCTGGCAAGTCATTAAGAGTGCATCATCGGGGTCTTCCTTCACACCTGGAGAAGCAGGTGCAGGGCCTCGACCTCGTAATGGAGTACAAGGTGAGCTCAAATAGTAGACAACTCCCCGTTTGGAAAGTCTGGGGTGCAGTAGTAGTGGTATGGGTGTGTGTGTGTATGAATTAGTGTGTAAAGCACTTTTAAAATAAAATAAAAAAAGATTTTGATTTTGCTTTTAGAATGTTTGAAAGCAGTAAACAACAAACTACTCTGCCAATTGAAATCACTGCAGCTTGGTATCATATCTGTTTGATATAAAATATTGAAGAAACACGTTACATCCAATCAATCAGATGATATTTTGCATACAAAGTGTTATCGCCTCTCATACAACGATAAATCATTTATTTAATTACCAGTTTAAGGGAGGCTTAGATTAAAGGACTCATTTGCATTACTGAGCATCAGACCACTCTGCTAGAAAATATATGCACTTCGTCAGAGAGATAATGACTCAGTCAAAGAAATGGCACAACAAGAGAGTGTCACATTTTACTGTACATCGTAAAATGAATCCAGGGCATAGATCAAGTTGCTCTAAAACAGGACTGCTCCACGAGGACAGATTGGTGGTGTGATGGAAACTAGGTTCACGTGAAGAGTCATGCAAATGGTTGTTGATTCTCAAGTGTCTATTTGACATTGGTTGTGGCCCTTAAGAACAAAACGCAAAGTACTAATCAAGCAGTATCAAAATTCACCACCAGTCTTGCTCGAGTGCTTGCTAGGTAGATGTGGACGTTTACTGCCTGTGTATGAGTGTGTTTGTGTGTGTTTTAGGGAGTGTGAGAGAGACAGATAGTAATTCTCACCTCATTTTTTAAATTGCCATTACACACACCTTAGAAGATGTTTCTCACATAGCAGCTGTATTGAACGAATATTCCCCATACTCCACTATCCTGACATGAATACAAAGCAGCAGGCCCGTGTCTGTAACCTCAAGCCAGCCATTTGCCATGGCATGTGTGAGGGTAATGGGAGAGGACAAGAGGGGGTAGGGATGTGACACTCATTGCATGCACCTCTGGCTATGGCGGGCATGCCTGAAGAGGTATGTGAAAGTGAACTGATTTAGGCTGCTAAGACTAGCGACCGTCCGTCACACCAGCAGCAAAGTAAATTTGAGAGAAATGAGCCCTTATAGATAGTGTATTGGTCTTGACTGCAGGCAGTCAGCATCCATTTATGGTAATGGTGAGGCACACAAACCAAGGTGCCTGCCTCAGGTCTTGTTTATTTCCCTTTTTTCCCCTTCCCTTTTTCTCTGCACTGTGTGTGTCCCATTGTTAAACCATTCTTACATTTGTATTTTTATTGTTATGCTTTGTCTCCTCAGTTATGTTCAGCACTGACCACTTTTACTCTCACCAATTTCTAATATTAATTGTCTTTGAGTCCTGGGTGCTTGAAAGATTTTAAACTCTCTCTAACTTTAAGAGGTCTTGTTTTCTCTTTTATTTTCTTTTAAACTACTTTGTCCGTTTTAAAAACTCCTTCATGTTTGATTTATGACGATATTTGACTAAATCTGATCTAATTCCACAATGTTGAAACATGACCCCAGGTTAATATCATACGTTAATATTTCATTCTCCCCTGCTGTAACTTTGGTCTTTGAGACAGTGTTCATAGGCCATTATTAGTGAGTGATGGAGTGATTGCTAATGAGGAGGATAGAGTATGCAGCCAAGCCCTAGTTGATGAAGTGTGATAGATAAAGGAAGAAATTGTCCTGCTAATGTGTAATTGAGTTTGAAAAGACATCATCATCTTGAGGTGTGGGACGATTACAGATGACCTCCTATTATTTTATTATTGCGGCAGCTTTTTAGATATGATATTTTTCACGTTTTCCATGTCACTGCACGTCACAGTTACGGAGGGATTTGAAGAAACAGGCCTGCTAAGGTGGTAATTTCACAACTGATTTAAACATGCACAGGTGTTCATTTTCTGTATTTCAAAAACATTTATATCCAGAGAAAATGGGACAGACAGGTTGATACTGCCATATAATTAAGCTAATGATTGGTCAAACATATATCTATGTCTCTCTCTCTCTCTCTCATCTCCCTCTTGACCCACTAGCACCATTATATATACCATAAGAATTAATGCCATATTGCTCATATTGTGCGATAGGCATGAACCAAGGCGGCAACAACCATGCCTTGAAATTGAAGCCAATGTGGGAGTCCCTCAAAGTGCAATACCACTGACAGCCACTAGGTGCTGGCTCCAAAAAGTCCCTGACTCCAATAACTCCCATTCATAAAGATTCAACTTCTCTCATGAAATCTTGAGTCAATACATTTTTTCATTCTGACCATGTCATTATGGTGTCAATCCCAAAATTTGGGCCCCCTAATAATTATGCTGGTGGTAACTGGTACCCCCAAGGACAAAAAAGGTGCCCCCACAGTATGATAAAGTGCCCTCTAAGGTGTCCCACATTATGATAAAGTGCCCTCTAAGGTGTCCCACATTATGATAAAGTGTCCTCTAAGGTGCCCCCACAAAGCAGAAAACATACCAAAGTTCTGTCTACTTATGGGTAAATTAGGATGAAATGCATTATAGAGTACCCCTATATGTGACAATCTGGAATTAAGTGCCCTCATGGGTACCCTTTCAGTGGAATAAAATGTGATAGTGCCCTGTAAAGTGCCCCCAAAAACGAGAAAATATTATGTGCCCTTTAAATGAAGAGGATGTAATGCAATGCCCTATGATGCTGTTGTAATGGGGTGAGCTGGAGGTCCGGTATGCGTGCCCTTCTAGTGAACAAATAGGGTGCGCTATAGGGTGCACTGTATGGAAAAAAAAAGAAAGTTAATGTTACTTGATAACAATACCTGCCGTGTTAGTTAGTTAATATTAGCCCAAGTCTGCACCGCTCAGTGTTCCCAGTAAGCTAGTGTTAGCTTGGGTCTGAGGTAGCGGGGTGTGTTTCCAGAGCGTGAAAGCCAGCACCGCACACTCCTTATTTGGAAGGTCTTGGCTTCAAACAGAAAAGATGGCACCAACTGTGAGCAGCAACTCTGGGCTTCAAACCAGCTCCAATGCAAACCAACGGGTGATGTCACACCTTGCTACGTCCATCTTTGTATAGGCCTACAGTCTATGGCATGAACATAAATATAGGACAGAGCTTAAAGGCAGGCAAAGTGGTTCATTAACATACACTAAAGACACAATGTTTATGTTGCATTTGCAGTTAAATCACACAAGTAGTGACCTCACCATTTTCTTTCTTCATAAACAGCCACTTAGCTTGATTACCTCCTACTCACTACTCTCCATCTCTCGCAGACCTGTCAGAGCCTCTTCCTCAATGGTATCCCGCTGCTCCATTGTGACACTGTCTGGAAGATTAAACGTATGGATCACAGTTTCCTGGGCCAGACCACCTGAGTGGCAACGAGTCGGGATAGCATCACCTCCCTATCTGGGCCATGCCACAGTACACTCAGGTTCCAGACCAGCGGGAGTCGATCAGTCAGCGAGCAAGGCATTAATCTGCCGTGACACACTGACTCTCCCCTTGGAAGACGTCCGGCACTGGGAAGCAGTCCAACAGCAGTGCCCATTGCTGCTAGAGTAATGCAGGGTGTCAGAGGAGCTGGCATGGATGGAGGGACGGGGTATGGAAGTGTGGAGGTGAACAGACAGGAGGAGGGGGAACGCTGAGATGCTGGATCAGCGGAAGAGAGAAGAGGGATTTGGGAAGGAATAAGAGGGATGGAATGTGGCATAGAGCAGATAAGGACTATAAGTAAGAAGTTGGTTGAAAAGAAGCTGAGTTTAGCTGTTAGATTAGAATGAAAGCTTTACTGGCCTTTTCCTGTTTTGTGCTCAGATTTTGAGTAGTGACTATTTCATCTTTACAGTAATCAGAATCTTGGTATAGCAGTATTACAGTCTAGGGTTCAAAGAGTTTATCATGCAAGTTCTCATTCTCTCGTTTCATGGAGGCAGTTTCTTTAAAGAACCTGCTATCAGGCCCAAATTGATTGACTTACAATATAAAGATGGACATTGACATGTCATTTTAAAACAAGCTTATAAACTGAGGAATTGGCAGTTGAAGGTGTCATTTGAGGGGGTCATACAGTAGAACACGACGTCTCTGATAAAAACAATATGTTACGTAGTCATTTCATCTGTTAAACTTGTTTATTTCAGTTCCCAGAAGACAATAAGATTTCTGCACACCGCTTTTGCATTTTAAACATATGTTGAATTAGTACATCAATCATTCATTCCAGTCTCTACAGAGCCTGAGTTCTTTGTTAAAATGACAAGAATTAGATAACTTATATAACTTAGCCTTCTCCTTTGCACACTGAGGGCACTGATTACATTTAGCATTAAATACTAATCATGATCTGTAGGAAAACAGAAGACACACTCAAAGAGTTATATATCCAAAAAACAAAGAAACCCAACATTCAGTCAAATTACATGTTGCAATTACTATATATGAGGAGTGTTGACACAATCAAACGCTGATGTACTGATTCAATAAATGTAGAAAAGGCAAGAGCACTGTGCAGGAAATTAGATATTTATCTCCATTGTACCTGAATGGGAAACACTGCGTGTGTTTTTTTCTACTTTAAAATCTCTATGTGGCGCTTCCTAAATATGTTATGAAATCACCTTGGTAAATTGTTTGGAACAATAAAAGTAAGAAATTTGTCATCGACAAATGTTTTACTTTGTATCCTGCTGTCAGATAAGCAATGACTCACCACATTTTTAATCAAAGCCTATACAAATGCATACACAGGCAGGCAGAGATATACACACAAAGAAATGCATGGGATTGTTTTGTGTTTGAAATGCTCTACAAATGGGAGCAATAACACATTTCACATATTATGTAGTTTAAATTATCACCTACTTAGTCATTTCTTATTATGGCATCTGATTTCATTTGGCGGAGATAACAGGATATTGGGTATGTGGGTGCACACAGTAAACGCTGGTTATTTACTGAAAGTTAAATTCACAAAATGAAAATGAAAATGTCCAACATACCTGGTTTATGCGCACAGGTGTGCAATATAAGACAGTGTGCTATTTATGTAATAAAAGTCTTGACAGAAATCCCAAGTCAGTTGCAGTGTATTAATGAAATGCTGTGCTAAGTGGTGGGATAAATCAAATAGCTCTTGTCTCAAGAGTCCCTTCTTCCTCCACCGCCCAGTTTGTCTCCAAGGAATGCTGAGCATAAACATCAAAGCAGAAATTACATTACTCTAGCACTCTGATGTTGAACTATGTTCCAGAAAGTTTCTTTCATATGAAAATACAGAAGGAGTTCCTGTGCTTCTGTGCATGCTAATCGTTCCACCCTCCAGTTTACATAATCAGTGTCCTGCACTGGTGCAGTGACACTAGGGGGGGTATGAGAGTAATGGCCCAATGCATATGCCATACAGGGGATCAGGTGCAGTGAAGTCATGGTCGCTGCACTCCCTCAGGGCTTGGAAGACAAAGGCTGAAGACCCGCCCCATAAATGTCAGCGAGAGCACCTGCTGCCATGAATAACTACAGAGATAACAGAGGCAGGACACATGCCCACCTGCTGGGAGGGCACACACAGGCCACAGTGCTTCACACAAGAGTGAAGAGATTCAGGAAAACAGAGAACACATACACAGTGTGTTGGTTAATTACCACAACATGCAGTAAAAAAAACAAGATTTGATGTTCTCATTTTGTAATGCTTTTACAGTAGAACTGAAGAGGTTGGAATTTTTTACAATTAGAGCCGATATCTAGCCAGTACAGTTCCACTGCAGTCAAAAGCAATACCAACATTGAGATTTTTTTTATTGTACAAGGTACAAGTTTTTTTTTTTTAATTTGTCCTCCATAGACTTACCAGAAAGAACCCTTCAAATAGGAGGTTGTTGAATCCGTTCTGTATTTGTGGGACTCATTTAACATTGCCTTGGTCTGTCTCTGGACCTGCTGGGAGTGCAGCTATCTGAGATTTCTTTGATGTAATCCAGCAAATTTTGGGCACCTGCTGACAAAGCCAGTCTGTTTCTGATAGAAAATAAAATTTAAATAACTCTACGATAAGAAGGAAAAAGAATAGAAATCCAGTTACAAATTTAATTTGGTTCCCCCAAAATGAAGTTAATCCACAATCTGCTAATACTAATTTCTCTCAGGAGTGTCAATTTCCCTGTTCGTGGAAAAGTCACTTACCTAACTTGTCAAAACGAAAAATGTATAAACACCAAGACATGAGATTCGTCTTAATAAAAACATAGCAAGTTTCAGCGATATCTATAGTACGATGACAATAAACCACAATGTCCATCACAAAGAATTTTGCAGTGTATAATATAATATACTGTGTCATGATAATAATGTGTATAATGCGTAAAGTGCACTTTATGCTCAGTTCAGCATCACAAACCCACACAAGCACAAGTAAGAAGACTAACAATGCTAATAACAGTATTTTTCACAGGACAAAAACACAGTTACCTTGCCCTTTACCGTTTAGAGTGCAGGGAAAGAGTTGAGCTTGCACTGCGTTTGGTGCAGTCAGTGATAACATACAGTAGATGTCTGACTCACCCTTATGTGTCACCCCTCAAATTTGACTGGAAAACGATAGGATAGCGACATCTTGAGTAAAATTTGCATCTCTTGTTGCCTGAAAACTAACACTAACGATAGGAAAACATTTTGGGGTCGAGTTTGCTTAACTCTCACAGTACAATTAAATACAACTTAAAAGCATCTACAGTAGTTGGTTGGTTTATTGACTTATATATAACAATACAGTTATTTATAATAACTTTACCTGATCAAATAAAAGCATTAGGTCCAAACAATATTTCATATATAATAAAAATCCATCAACACATTAGTAAAACACCATCAAGTGTATGCGTTCATCAGTCTTTGGTTTTCCACCATCCAATGCTTTGGCTACCAAGGCTGTGCTTGGAACAAATGTGGTAAAAGGAGAGTTGATGCTGACATATTTGGCAGCAGAGGTGAGATTATATACTACAGTACTCTCACCACTGCTAATCTAAAACCTTGCAGAACATCCAGATTCACACCATTAATTATTTGTTTCCAGCAAAAATAGCAATACACTACACTCCTCATCCCTGTAATCTCTCTTGACAGAATCGCCATTGTAAATGAAGATGTTGTGTGACTTTCATTGCTTAAAGGGTGGGACCACAGTTGACAGTCAATCAGTGACATGAATAGCAATTTGGTTGGAACATGCATTTTGTATGCGCTCTGGTAAACACAACGTTGAAATTCCATCTACCCATACCAAGTACACCTCAACACTGTCATACTCAGTACACTGCACCAATTTAAACTTCGACGTAAAATGACAAGTTAGCACCCAAGTTGGATGACAATAAAACCTTGATGTTCACCTTGTCTTTGTTGCTGTCAACAGACATACAACTGACCCGCACCAGAAACAAAAAGGAGCGTCTTTGCTGAGCAAAATACAAAAGCAAAAACCTCAGGTACAGCTGCCGGCTTGAGGACACTGTTTTGAAATCTACACTACATTCCCTTTAACCGACCTTATACTTCTATTTGTCGTCTTTCAGAAAGCCAGAGAAATAAATTAGTTTGTGAAACACAAGTAAAAGCAACTTTGTTGATGGTCAGAGTGTTGAGTGCCTTGAGTTGTAGAGAGAAGAGGCACAATGTGGTAAGAAATGCATTAATGTAAACAACATACTGTGTGAGGTGCAGGAGAAAAGAGTTAGAAAAACACAACTTCAGGTCCTTGTTCAAGTCACTGTGACCCTGGGCGGGTTGCATTGTGTAATTGTTTTGCTTCCACTGAAGTTGAGTTTTGAATGTTCTTTTTTGTGTGGGAATACCTAAACTCAAACTTTTATGAACATGTACATATTTCAAATGATATTCTGGTTGTTTGTGGAAAGGGTTTGTAAAATATTTCAGTACTGGTTTGATGATTGCTATGTGGCGCAGACAAGCAGTGTTGGGCAAGTTACTTGAAAAATGTAATCACTTACACATTACTCCTTAAAAAGACGCCAGCCTACAGTTTTGATATTTACCTACCATCAACAGCTAGCTTAATATTATCCCCAGTTACTGCATGAAGTCCAGTCCTCTTTTTGAAGCTGCAGTGTCTCACAGCCTCCATCTCTGAACTCAGTACTGGATGTAGCCTTACCTGTAGGCCTAATAGCAAGCCAGCTAAGAAGACACAACATGCAAAGTAGACAACATTGGAGTTACCTGGAGTTGCATTTGTCCTCTATTGGTGGATGCTAACAGCAACCACCAGCACCCGCTGGTGTCCTAACTGGACTGAGAGCTACAATTTGTAACTTCATGCAGCATGTTGCAAACACTCTCAGATCTCCATCCTGTCTAACTACAACTGTCTCCTCTGTCTTCCCTGTTAAAACACCACCAGTCAACTTGTCAACTGGCTTCAGCACGGAGGACGGTTTTGTTTGTTTTTAGATCAGGCCTAGCACATGTGGGTGGCGCACTGATGACTGTACAAAAATCATTAGAGGATAGGATGTTTACCCGCGACAGTTAAGACACTGAGGCTTGCCTCTTACGGACAACATGTACAGGAAAACAGCAACACTGCTGGGCCCAAGTATATGCAATGTACCTGTATATAAATACATGCTGCATGAAACCATCACTGCTGTATTCAGGCGGGAAGTTGATACAGCAAATTAAAATTTTGATTGGTCAAATTTTGAATTAAAAATATATCATTAAGTTCACCGCTCTGGTATCTATTTCTGTAGCAATCCACAACCTTAAGCACATGACTATGAAAAAGACTGTATGGGTGGTTGGCACTTCATATTGAGCACAAACTTTGCAAATGCAGTCTGATGGTGAAGACAGATAGGGGTGCAGAGGGCAAGAGGGGCACTATAAATCAACATCTATCTGAGCTGTCACATTTAGTTTGGAGTGATGTCTCCTCAGCATCCCAAAGGCACTGGATGCAGACCCTATAGTACCTCTCCTGCTCCATGACAGTGGGAGTGATTGCATGTTTCACAACAACATTGCTCAGAGAAAACACTCTTTCATTTCTCTCTGTCATGTTGTTCTTTCTCTTTTTAGGAGCTACATTGCATTAAATGGACTCATAGTGACTTTTCTGGCCTCAATAGCAGCAGTACAAACTAAAGTATATCAACATTTTAACAGAATGGACTCTTGCAACATGTCAGATTTGTTTGTATGAATTTAATGGTACTCTGTTACCACATGTAATCTGATCAAATCCCCACCACCTACATTCAAAACACATGAATGGAACCTATTACAGGCACCTGTTCAGCAGAGCAGATTTACTGAGTTATCTGGATAACTCAGCTGAGTAAAACCTGGGACAATGACATGCATCACAAATTGAGATTGGTGTGTTAGCTAACAATGAATAGTCTTCTGAAAATCTTTTTATAAACCTCCTATCACCTGTAGACTTGAAGGAAGACTCTGAAAGATTTTTTTCTTGTTCAGCACTTGAAGTCACCTTGGACTCAGCAGTTACAATAGATTCCAGTGGTAGGAAAGGCAGGAAAGCTGTATCAAACATTCATAGGAACTTTTCAAACTACTCATGCAGCATAATCCGTTTCTCTACTGTTCATTTTGCTTTCGGTTTTTCACCTACTTTGCATAATTTGGAAACCATATTTTCACTAAGTATGCCAAATGACTGCCACTCAACTTGGCACATAGCCAGAGGTGCAGTCTTGTAGTAAATTTGGTATGTACTGTATGCCTACCCTCTGTGAGTAAATAACAGGTGTGGCATTTTCAGAACCTTTTGTACTGTATCTCCTAATCTGGTGGATAAAACTTATTGTGTTAAATTGTGTGTCCTGTTTTATGGAAACCATATCAAGCTGCCTTTGACTAATCAACATCAAAATAAGTAAGATGAGTCTTATCTTTTCAAGCTATATTAATTAACTTTTTCATTTAGTGCAGTTATGTTAATTCAGAAAACAGTTTTGAGCGACTTGAAGCATGTGTTGTAATAATAGTTGCAAGACATCTTAACTCTTTCTCTGAATGGTGTCTGTACTGTTCAAGTTATATGTACAGCATGTCTTAATCCCAGATGTGAATTACAGTCTGTAGGATCCCAGGGAAGCCAGGGATGGATACTGTGTCGCTATGGCTACTGTAATGCAGACGGCCCGCTGAATGCCGACTCATCCTTAATTTGAATTACAAAATAAGTAACATCCTGACAGAAACCGTGTGTGTATGTGTGCGTGTGTGTGTGTGTGTGTGTGAGAGCAGACCTACCAACACTTTTCCCGGGTTTCTCCTGTATTTTCACCCCCTCTGCCGCTGTGCTGCCATTTTGTTGTTTCTCCCAGGAAACTCCCATAATTTGCATGGCCCTTTATCATCAATAATCGTCATAAACACGGATCCATAAGTTTTGTATGTTTGTCTGACGTTGCCCAAGTTGCCAGATAATTTGTGAAACACAATCTACACACACAATCCACAAGACATACAATTTCAACCCATCCGTCATCACAACCCGATTCAGGGAGCGTGTGTACAGCTGCTGTCTGTGCAGGCAGTCTCTCCTCCTGTCCTCTGTCCTCCTCCCTCTGCTGCTGATGTGATTCACTGCCCGCAGGTACTGCTGGTAAAGAGGAGGGGCTGGTTTGTCTCAGCCAGCAGCTAAGTTTACAAGAATTTGCCAAATTTTAAGTTACATGGCAAACTCAAACAGTTGGGCTATATACAGACAGCTTTCGTGTTAGCTTAACCAGCGTGCTGTGGTTGTGTAAAGCATACCGGCGGTGTATGGGACACTGAGGGCAAAGCAGTTGAAAATATCACTTTTCTACATATTTATGCTTGTTGAACAGGTGATTTGATAAAGTAGCCTACTTATTAGCTTTTTGCTTGCGATGGTTTTGTTGCACTTACAGTAACGGGCGTAGTTGTTGTCAACTCAAGTAAAACGTTATCTGCCCCTGCCAAAAAAACCTCCATATACAGTTTAACTTGTCCTCCTGTATTAGAGTATATTCTAAAGCTCCCTGCTTTGATTAGAAAATTTGATCACTTTTAACATTTTACTTTTACCTCAAAGTAAAGGGAAGAAAGTTGGAGGTTATGTAATCAACATGTTGACTGGGACTCAGGAAAAAAGAAGAAAAAAATAAATAAATCTAAACTCTACATTGCTACTACTCAACAGCCCATTAATTAAATCACCAACCAGCATTTTACAATACACTTGGGTCAAACTTTCATTTTGAGTAGAAGCTGGCCACAGTCAATAAAAAAAACTCATACTGTAAAATCCTGTTTTGCAAATTCTAATTATGTTAAATTCATCAAATTCGTTGACGTTTTTGCTTATTTAGCACAAAACTTGTAATGTTGTGGTTCTCTATAATACCTTTTTCTTCAAATTAGGGTATGTCAAAATGACGACTCATTAAATTACAGTACTTTTTTTTTTTTTTTTTACATCAGAATTGTAATAGCCAGGGTAAGAGGTCTGTCAGTTCTCAGTGCCAACCTCATTTGGGACTTGAGCAAGCATTTGAGGTTGGAAAGCAATTTAAAGCAACAGAGTGCAGTCGGTGAATGCGCCCAAGCTCTTTGTCATGAGGAATTAGCAGCAGCTTGTTTAATGTCTTTAGGATTATGATTATGATGTGAATGGTAATAATGATCATGGTAATGATGATTAAAATGTGAATGCCTCCAAGGTAAAACAAAATGAGAGAAAAAGAGGCTGTAAATGAATTGATTTTTAAACGATCAAACGCTGGCTATCAGAATACTAAATATGCTGAGTGATTAGCTTTGCTTTGATCAATGAATGATGCTTTCCTTTACCCTTACTCTCCACCCCCTTATTTCTTAATGCAAGGTGTCATCTTCATATTGTTGTGACACTGCTTTTTTCACTGTTTCTTCAAGAGAACAAATGGCTGTTACATCCATTCTCAGTGTAGTATTGTGTTCACATACTCAGCTGGCGACCTGAACAGCATGCTGACAGTCATTGAGGTTGACTAGTGCTGGGCTGTCTGTGCCCAGCAGTTGATATGTTATGTATGGGTCAACTCATGAAACATTCATTTGAATTATACTTTAACACCAGGAAGACCAACCATGAAGTGATGGTTGTGTTGAATCTGTGAATTGAATTTGATATTTTCAAGCTGTGCAGACGTTTCACTTCTTGACTTTTCCTAGAACCACCTTATTCAGAGACAAGTAGTTTAAGATATTCACAATCACACAATCGGAAATGATTTTTTTTTTACCTTCTTTCTCCAGGCAACTCTATTGATGGGCCCAATTTGACGTTTAGAGACACACTAATGTTGCATGTGCCAGGATAATTCTCTTGAATTCACAGCAGCCAGCAAAGCTTCTTGAATATAAATTAAGAAAAGGGTACCATTAAAATCTTACTTTTCTTTTTCATTCATGTTTCTTGCAATGTTCTGGCTCAGTTTTTTTATTTTATTCTTTCATGGTGATACACAGGTTTTCACGGTAAAACTTCACATTGCCAGTGTCTCGACGCATGACATCTTGAGTTGAAGTGCGTAAACAACACAGGAGGACACGCCACTGTCCTATTCCCCATTGTCCACCAATGCACATTCACTTTTTTGTCTGTATGGCATGTCCAGTCTGTGTTGCGAGCTTTAATTAAGGTGTGTCAAATGGCATGACATTTGTGACTCAGACAAGTGATATCAAGTGTGCTTGGAACTGAAAACTACACGTTTGAAAAAAAAAAATCCTCAGAATTCTTCTGATGGAATTGCAAGAAGTGGGCAATGGTCTAATATCTGCTGCAATGAGTGTTAGTTAAGACTGAGAGTATATTAGTGCAGACCTCAAGTTTCAGTTCTCAATTCATCTGCCCCCAGACAATGAAATCACATTTACCTGAGCATACAGCATATAAACTGGGTCCAACGTCATACTCACTCATTTACACTATGCAGTTTATTTGCATTATTTAACACATTTCTTTAGGTGAGACAGTTTTCATGGCGTTATATTTCTCTGTGATAAAGGCAGCAGAAGTTGTGATTTCTTCCTTTTAGCTCGCAGGTGATCTCTTTCGACCTTGTCACTCTTTTATGTTCTGTTGGAATCTGTGCTGGAAACCTATCCAGGGGTGTCTGCTTTTTAGCCATGATGCTAGCTAACAACAAGTGATAACAATGTAGCCTCCAAAATCAAATAGCATCTTTGCAGCCCAAGTTACTTTAAGTTCACAGACTGGTAGAAGGTCACAGCATGGTGCTTAATAAGCATTGTTGTATAGTTTAAGTACAATTGAATTGTATAGGGTATATTTGGCCAGCTCAGCTTGCATGTCTGTATCCATGAGGTTCTCCAAATAACAGGGAATAAGATTTGTTTGCCTTTTGGCTGTCACAGGTAGGAATGCATTAGTTTGTCTTGAACACTGTCAGCAGAGTATTACACACATATCAGGAACACCACACCCAACATGAAGTCTGCAATTGACAGGAGATTCCAGGGCGTTGGCACTGTCATCATAAGGGTAGGAAAACCGGTTTAATTACACATATTGGTGGAATAATCACACACGCTCATCATTGGTGTTGCTTGAACTGGAAAGAGTATTTCTTTATTTGAACATGCTCATTTATACATCAATCACAGGTCATGACATCAGTGTAAGAGCACAGCTTAACAACATCTTAGCCTATAAATGAACACCCCCACTTGCTCTTATATTGTACAAATCATACTCAACACAACTTTATCATTTACACACTTTGTACACAATTACACACTTCACAACCGTCTGGCAGTTCACATTCCAAACATATAACCTGCAAATTGTTCAACCTTGAACTTTGTTACAGGATTAGTCAAAAAATCTGCAACCATGTCTGCTGTTGGACACTATTCAATGGTTATTTTACTATCCCTGAGTGCAGACCGAATGAAACGATACATGATGTCGACATGTTTACATCCCTGACAACATACTGGGTTCTTTGACAGAGCAATTGCACCCTTGTTATCTTCAAAGATTTTTACTGGCGCATATTGGCACTCACTATCCATCCCATTCAACAACTGAACAAGATACAAACTTTCTTGTGTGGTTGCAGCCAGTGCCATATAGTGTACTCTGCTTCAGATGTAGATAAAGCTATTGTTGGCTGCTTCTTAGATTTCCATGAAATAACAGGCCCATTTTTAGTCTAACTAAAGCAGTACCCTGTTGTGCTTTGTCTGTCATTTTGATCCGCTGCCTAATTAGCATCACTACATGCTACAAGTCTAACTTTTTCGCTCCATTCTTGTAACACAACTCCTGGTTTATTGTACCCTTCAGGTACCTGAACACATGTTTGGCAGTTATGAAGTGCTGATCCTTTGGCTCTGACAGGTATTGTGACAGTTTGCTCCCAATCCAACTTAGATCAGGTCTTGTACATGTGTAACCCTGTTAGCATAGAGGGCTACTGAGAGTGTCTTATTTACTGAAAATGCTGCAGAAAAGAAATATGTGTATTTTTAAGTGTCTGAAAAAAATGTATTTGATGTTGATTAAACTAATAGGCAGGTGAATATTATTCTGAAAGCCCGTGAGGTGAATAGAGAGTAAGCCCCGCCCCTCGTGTGTGGCTGTGAGGTACTGACAGAGAGAGAAAAACTTTGTCCTCCAAACTAGAAAGAGTGGATGTTTTCCTTCTGTAGAACTTTGTCAGAAAAAAAAAAGTTGCTAACCAATAGTCATGTGAACGTTGTTCTCTTGAGACTTTTGGATTTACTGGGACGCTTCTCGGTAAGTTGAACTGTGTCTGAATGAGAAACTGTTGAGCTAAAGTCACAACCGTATGCTAACGGCTAGCGCTGCTGACTAAGCAGGTGTTACATGTGACATTGTAAAGGCCGGATCTTCTACAAAATGCAGTTAGCCGGTTGTAACGTTGTATGTAAATAATATAGGTTTTTTGCTCATTGTAGAAAGTGTGTGTGTCCGTGCACTGAACGTAGCTGTATACACTGTGCAGTGCGATGCGCTCATAAAAGTGTTTTCCTGTAGTTGCTCCGTGGCGCCACACAGTCGCCATTTTGAGGCTTCTTGTTCCTTGAAACAATCCTCATCGATGTTTTTGGTTTGTTTGTAGATGTTTGTGTACACTGTTAAAATAATTCATGAAAATGTATTAGTGTGATGCATCAACCAAAGATAAGGAAGTTGGGTGTAGATGTTTGAATATCAATGTGACTGTTGTACAGGTCAGGTTTTGATGTATGATTCAACAATGATCCACTCCAAAGATGGCGAGCCACTGTGATGATGCCTGATTTCAAGAGAATTTGAAATTATTTGGATGCACTGTGAACTTTTGCCTGAGTGGTAGGACAGACCTGCACTTCACTGCTCCTCTGCATGTCTCGCAAGGAGAATAAGAGATTTTAACACTGAAATCTCACAATTTAATGGTGCGTGTTGATACCATACAGACTGAGTCTAATCCCCCGGGGGTATAATTTAGTTTTTATCTAAGTATTTTGGGCCCATTATATTTTGATATGATTTTGTTTCACTCTTTTATTTCGGATGTAAGTGTGTAGTAACCAAGTTGGAGGTGACAGGTTGTACTGCACTTGCAATATTTTCAATATGTCATCAAACTAAACCTACTGAGTTGGTCTCATTAATCATCCATCCTGCTCCAGTAGTCCAACCTTGGCATTTGGTCCAGTAACCAACTGTATGCTGAAATTTGTATTCTACCTATTGAATTGGGTGTTACACGTCATTACATATATCAAGCTGCCCAACACTTTACAATATCTTTTTGGATATTGAAGTTTTGTTCCTGGTCACATGGGGTTGACCTTGTCTTACGGTCAGACATACCAAACCTCTGCAGTATCTTTGTTATGTACTGGGGCAGCTGTGGCTCAGGTGGGAGAGCGGGTCCACTAATCAGAAGGTTGGTGGTTCAGTCCCCAGCTTCCCAGTCTGCATGTCAAAGTGTTCTTGGGCGAGATACTGAACCCCAAATTGCCAGTGTGTGTGTGTATGAATGGGTGAGCATTAGAAACATTGTACTGGTTTAAAAAAAGCACTATATCGCTCCTGATGAGCAGGTTGGCACCTTGCATGGCAGCGTGTGTGAGTGGGTGAATGTTGGCATGTATTGTAGAGCACTTTGAGTGGTTGTCAGACAAGAAAAGTGCTATGTAAGTGCAGACCATTTGCAGTCCATGTACCTTTTTTTTGGTTCGTTATTTCTCCTTCTCTCTGTGTAAAATTGATGTCTAGGAAATGCTTAAGTTTCCCAAGATCTTTCATCTTGAACTTTGCCTTCAACATTTCTTTCACACCTTTGAGTGAGTCACTATCACTGGCAGCAATAATTAGATCATCGACCCAAATTATCCGAATTGTCCTTTCATTTTCAGTTTGTTTGCTATAGACACTACGACCTGTGCAAAACCATTGTCACTGAGGTGATCATGCAGTATTTTGTTCCACTTTCTTCCTGACTGTTTCAGACTGTACAATGACTTGTTCAATTTGCAGACTAGCTTTCCACCTGTGCCTGGCTTAATTTCAAATCCTTCAGGTTGCTCCATGTACACCTCACAATCAATTTGAGCAGCTGTTTTAAAATACATCTGGTGTAAGTCTAAGTCATACTGAGCTGCCAGTTGCATTAAGCTACGTACTGATGTCATATTTGCAGTCAGAGAAAAAGTCTCCTTGTAGTCTATTCCTGCCACCTGACTATATCCCTTTGCAACATATCTGGCCTTGTATGTTTCAGTCTCATCTGAATTGTCTTTAACCGCATAGACCCGTCCACTCCCCACTGCATTTTTGCCCTCTAGCTGTGTGGTTAATGTGAATGTATCGTTTTCCATAAGGGGAAACCATTTCCTCCATCACAGCACTAGCCCAAATTTCTGACTTTGATGAACTCATGGCTTCCTTGAAGGTTTGTGGTACATTACACGTCACTCTGCAGCAGTAGTCAACATTGGCTGGAATCTGGTCATCACACTGCACTTTACACTCATAGTCATTCAAGTACTGGGGGCTTTTCCTCTCTTTATTGGGATAGTACTATTGGGATTGCACTATTGTACTTCCCTGTCCTGTCTGAGTGTCATTGTCACTCTCAGAAGTTTCAATTTGAGGCTCTTGTGTCTCTTTTGAACTTTGATCAGCCATCTTGGCTTTTGGCATGGGGGATACAAATCTCTTCCCATGAAGATCATCATCACTCTTTTCCAGATCCGTGTGAGTTTGGTGTTCGACTACACTTTTTGTAACACTTCACTAACCTGTGGGACTCTCCCTGTTTCTGGGTTGTAGACTAGGTATGATGGGCTATTTTTGTCATACCCAACAAAGATCCTCTTTTCACAACCTGAGTCTAACCTTGTTTGTATGCATAGCATACCTGTCAACATGTAGTGTGGAGTCTGTCCTACATGTCTGTTGTAGCACCTGTTGCGAATTACTGCAGAGAAAATGTCCTGTGGATACAACGGTATGTACAGCGCTTGCCTGCTTGGTGCTCTTATAGCTTCTGAACTTGGTTTGAACTTCCCAAAAGTTATCTTGTCATCACCCTGCGTTATGTGGATGTCAAACGGCTTAAATGATTCGGGCTTACTGTAATAGCTGTCTCTGCACGAATGATGTAGTCCGTAACGCTCTTGTTGGCGGCTTTCTGGAAGGATGTTAGCTCTGTGTAGAGGCTAATCACGTGTGCCTTTCCTTTACCTGCATCAATATCTGCAACACTTTTCTCCCATCGTCCACTGCTTCTCTCATAATCAGGGAAAAGCCTTTTGTCATCCAAAACCTGTGTCAATTCAGTGTAGGCTGCTTCTTCTTTTTATTTAGCATCCTCGTTCTCCTCCTCCTCCTCCTCATTAGGCTCTGGCTCATTCAGTATGGTGTCCTTTAGCCCTAACAACCGCAGATGGCCCAATAACTTTGTCTCCCATAACTCATAATTCTTTGCTGGTGCCATCGGCTTCCAAGTTCCCTGCTGGGCCCATAACCTGTTGGCGCTGTCATCATAAGGATAGGACCAGTTTAATTACACATATTTCACGGAGGGATAATCACACGTGCTTATCATCAGTGTTGCTTGAACCGGAAAGAGGATTTCTTTATTTGCACATGCTCATTTATACATCAATTACAGGTCATGACATCAGTATAAGAGCACACCTTAACAACAGCTTGGCCTATAAGTTAACACACACGGTTTAGCAGAGTACCAGTCAGCAAGACTAGAAGAGGTGCAGATTGCACCATGAAATACACAATCATTTGTGAAATTACAGGAAGTGGCACGAGTAGCCGCAGAAACACTGCCAAGGAGTTAGCCACAGCTGGTCAGGAAAACATTGCTATCAGGGAATTTCATGTCCTGCAGGAACCCAGGTACCTATTTCAGAACTGACTATATTCAGGGTTTGATTACTGTACCATACTACCTACCACCCAAAAAAAAAAAAAAAAAAAAAAAAATCCCAGATCCCGATATACTAGGTGGAGCAGTGCTCAATGCTACTGCTTTGTCAAATGAAGCCTTGCGATTTATATCCTGTCTTGCATTCCTTCCCGTTCCATTTTGTTTGTTTTGCATGTTTCTTTTCAGTCAGCAAATAGTTTTTGATTGATTTACTTTAAACTAGATTAGAAAGGAGCAGAATAGAGAGACTGGGTAGGAAGAAAGCAAAAGAAATTGAAATGAAACTCGCCAACCATTTTTAAAAGTCATTTAACTGTGCTTACTTACTAAAGCATTAAATGTGGATACTAACTAAAGCAAAAAACCAAAAAACATTGATTCATTATAGATACACAACAGTAAATTTCAAAGAACACACAACTGTGTGTCAAATGACTGACTTTTCATTATACGGGGAATTCTATTTAGGAGATTGGTAATGTGCTCAGTGCAGTTCTAAAAGATTTATTTCCTCCCCCCGCATATAATAAATCTGAAATTGCATAATTTCGGTGATTACTTGATCAGAAAGAAAATTCCCCTCCCAACTGCCAAGATCTGGCAATTGTGGTTTCAATTTCTAAATGACAACTTCTCATCACTTGTTTCCTGTCAAGATGGCAACTTATTATGTATTAAGTATGCCAACTTATTAATATACACATCTGTTGGTATGCCACATTCTGTCTGTTTAGCACAATGGCCCACAGCCTTTTCTTCCTCCCTCCCTCCCTTGTCACTCTCTCCATTCACTTACTTCCTTTTGGTTTCCTGAGGCATAGACCTCAGCACAACACAGGCTTGTCTTCCTTACAGCTGGTGCATTTAATCTCTTTCTGTTTGGACACCAACAGGATAATGTTTTCATTGTCAGGATGCAGGATTTTTGTTGGAAAAAATTGCATTATATTATAATAATATATAATAATAATATTCGGCATTCCTGTTAAACTGAAGCAATTATTGTATTGTATTGTGTACCCTTAAGCAAATTTCTCACTGTGCAATAAAATGGTTGAGGTTGAGGGGCCCCACTTACGGGCTCCATTGACATACTATCAGCTGACTCTTCATAGCTTTCACATTGCAAATAATCTACAAACTTTGTAACCGATGTAGCTGTGCAAACTAAGGCTGAATCATATATATATATATAACATTATATTATATAGGAAGTAGTGAAGAAGTGAACAAGGGAGTGATTTTGGACACAGTCTGCGCTGTCTTTGTGTTTTGCCTGTCTGCCCCTTTTACTTTGTGTAAAAGGACGGGTTTTTTTCTGTTGGCATTATGTTAAATTGCCAAACCAAACACTGATGTTGTCTGGCCCAGGAGGAAGAGCAAGCAGATGTCGGGGAACTGTGTTCCAGTAGGATCGTGGGGGTGTGACAGTGAGGTGTATCAAGAAGATGGCAATGGGCAATGGACCAAGATATCTCTTGAGTGGAGCTCTCGCTGGTGAGCAAAGGCTTCAAAGTAAGCTCCAGGCGAGGTTCTGATCCTGAATGTAGCGCTGGAAGATCTTTCACATTCTTTATAATATAAAGACTTTTAGAAAACTATAATGATTGAAAGTTATCTACTGTAAATTGACCATTTTTATTTGGAACCAAAACATTAGACTTAATGTATCTTTGAAATACATACACAAGTCTTTATTAATCCTTTAAAATGATTACCGGAACACAGTTTTGACCTTTTTAAATGTTCTGGCATTTAACCATAAATGGATTTGTATTTAAGAGGCTTCACACACAGTATGCATAATTTTTTACAGGCTCCTCTATTTCAACATGTTGCCTGTTTATTTATGATAGCACAAATAGAGTTGGGCATTTTTAGACATTGTAAGGCTTGGTGGATTGTATTTTGTGTGAGTGCCATTTTGAATTGGACATTTTGATGATTAAGTTCTAATTATTGCAGTATAACAAGTTGGAAATATTTATAAAATGTAGCTAATTACATGCCAAGCTCTGTGTAAAATCCAACCTGCAATTATGAGGTGTTATCTGTGTCCTGAAAAATGTCTCACCTTATGAACCAGCTGTTCAAGGCTCACCCCAGGCTCAAAGCAGAAACCAAGCCCAGCTAATGTGAAATGGATAGAAGCCTGTAATTGTGAGCTGTGTTCCAGCTGGCATTTTGCCCTGGAAGAAGACGCATACCCTGCTCCTGTTTGGGTCCTTAACCAGATCTCCCTGTTTCCCCTCTGCACACAGTTAAATGTTTAACCTCTTCAATTACTTTTCTGCTGGAAAAAATAAATAAATAAAAAAAATCTGGGCATTGCTGCAATGGCGCCACTCCAGGCAGGATCAGTGGCTGTCGCTCCTGCTCACAGATCAGTAAGAAATAAGGCCTGTCACTCTATGATGGAACAGGCGCTCTAGGGGACAGAGGGCACATTTTCTCCATGCCACAAACCAGCAAATCTAAGCTTTCTGGTCTCTGCATGTGTCTTTGTGAAGACTACAAATGTAACACGTTTACCCAATGTGACCATCTGACTTCCAAGGAAACATTCCCCATGATTTTTTTATACTGGCATCTTGGTGCTAATACAATTTTAAGTCTGTTTTTAGCCATGAACTGGTACTGAGGCTGCCTAATTTTCAACATTATCTGGACAAATCTCAGAATGTATTTTTCTGACAGAATTAAAGGGCAACTTCACGATTTTCAAGTGGATCCCTATGGTTTTAAAGGGGTTGAATTATATATGAAAGACATTAAACTTTTCTGTCTTCCCTGTAATAAAATATCCCTCTTCATCCAGCTGCAAAAGTCCACCAGGTGACGCAAAACATGTCATCCAGCTGACTTTGGAGATCTGCCTTAGACTACAAACTAGGTTTCCACATTTTCTGTAGTGGTGCCTTCAAGGTCTGTCAAAGGTGGGTCTCCCAAAACACTCCGTCTACCATGTTACACTAGCGATAGGGAAAGCAGACAATAAAATATCAAAATATGCTAAATACTTTAAAATGTCAGGATGTTTGGAAGAAAAGTAGATTCATGATATACAGCCGAATATCGCGCCGTGGAATCAGACACAACAGAGTGTGGAGGAAGAAGTGCAGCCTGACACACAAACTTTCTCCATGATTGCACCAACAACATCCCGATGAAACAGAATTTTGATCCTCAGGTGGACAGAAAAGCTGAATCTAACACAAAAAACAACTAGCTACACAATATAATGTCAGAGTAGAGAGAGAATGTGGCGCTAGTATTACAACTTATTACATGAATATTGTGCTGTGGAATCAGACAAAACATGTATAGAGTATGGAGGAGAAAGTGACCACTGGAGCTACGGTATAGCGGCAGCCGAAAGAGAGGCGCCGCAGCCCGGGTAGGATCGATCAGAGAGAATGGAGACAGAACTGAAAACTTTGCAGTGCTTTGGTAAACCTGATTTTGTTTTCTGACAGGATATTATATTGAACTTTGCCAACTCTGAATACAGACCAGCACATCAGTGACTGTGTTGCCTGTAACATTTGCGGCTGCATTCAGCTTGAGCACTTCGGTCCCGGTTTCTTGTTGTTAAAAGAAACAGTGTTTGCTTGCAGTTTTCACCCCTTCATCTGTGATTTGTTCCCAAAGATTTTTTGACTGTCCTGTTTCTCAGATGTTCTCTGGCATCAGTCTGGTTTGTGTGCAGCTCTCGGTAAGTTTGCAATGATCCGCATAACTAACTCCAGCGCGATGATCCTTGTACACTGGTACAATATATTGTGACTGATAAGGAAGAACATTTTGTTAATGAAAATAACCCTCAGTAAAGAGATATAATGCTGCTCACTAACTTTGTCTCTGCTAACCGGCCTCTCTGCTGGGAAACTTCCATAAACACACCATCAGTAGTGGATTGGACAGGACTGCGTGCAATGCATTCTGTTTGTTGTAGGATTCCCCCTTAAGAGCGATATGGGGGATCTGCAGCCTTTTTCTCAGTTTTTTTCTACTCATAGGGCACCAATTTCAAAAATAATTGCACATCTCTACTACATAGGTGACCTAGTTTTAAGAAATCATATTCACAGTGGTGAAGTTTCCCTTTAAGTATTCAGTGACAGTAAATCATGTTGGAAAAAATATGCATTTTGTGTATGGTTTACTGTGGGTTTCAGCACTGAATTGATGAGTGTATTGTGCTACATGTCCAAGACTGATATCTGTGCCAGTTTGGCTTGTAAATTGTTTGTTGTATTTTCAAATTGCATACCTAGTTCTTTGATTTCAAGTCCAGTAGTTTGATGTATGTACAGTATGCAATAATGGAACTGGGTCATCCCTGTCACGAGTATTGGTTAGTGTAGTGTGTAATATCTCAGATCTGTCTGTTTTGTGTTTTATATTTGCATTTACCTAATGTTTAGTCTCCATTTTCAAGAGACCTGGCATGATGCGTTGGCATTGGCTGCACCCCAGCTTTCAATTTAGGGACAACAGTGCCTCCTAGGGTAACAAATAGCAGTGCATAATCTCTGCCGTTCTCTCCCCCCTCCTTCTCTGTCTCTATTCCTTTGTTTCTGTTATTTTGGGTCAGAGCCTTCGGGCATTCTGGGCAAGACATGATGCAGCTCAGTTTTTGCAAACATGTAGGAGGCTTTCAAACAACTGTTGCTTTGCAAAGTTGCAATAAGCAAAGAGAGCATGTGGAATACTGTTACAGTGTTGGAAGACAAAGGGAAAAAAACACAGAAAGGAGCTTTTGAGTAAGAATGGAGTATTGTAAGGCAGGGAGAGATAAGCATTCGTCAAAGGAAGTAAGAGCTTCCTTTTTTTTCTACTTTGCTAAGAGTTTGTCTGGAAAAACAAATAAACACACATGAAGGCTGGCATGTCAATCTTTTGACAATGAAAGTGTTTGATAGTGAAGCAGTGCAAGCACAATAATTATGTCTCAACATACAGTATACTGTATATTTAACCCCTTCTCACAGGGCAAGGTTTATGCCGCAGCAACTTAACTTTTCCAGTTTTCTAAACTTTTTAATAAAATTGGTATTTTAGTGCAACAGTCCGACTAAAATATATTATAGAACCATATCACAAGTATCCTTGTTGCTTAAAACACAAAGATGGCCTTCTGCTTGGGTTGTTAACGGGTTTAAAAATCTAATGTTGGACTTTTACTTCTCACATTCACCTGTCCATCTTATTTACTGCAATTCTTGGTCAGATAATTGCTTCTCAGATGGTAGCACAGAGTACCAAATCAGGTGTTTTGATTGGGTTGCTTTTTGATTTAGAAATTCAAACTCTGAACACCCCCCACCACTGTCACCACTGAAACAGGTCTCATCTTGCCCAGAGAGCATTTCTATGAGGCTTAGCAGTTCCTCAGCCTCCTCATTTTCTGACAGTATCCCCAGTTGATGTTAGCATTTCTGCATTCTTATGAAAACAGCCTGGTTCTTATTCTCCCCTGATTTGCTGAAAGGTTTCCAGAATATTTTAGGCCAACTGATCAAACCATCTTCCATCATCGCCTTTCCAAACTTCTCCCTCACCAGGGCTTTTGCATTGAGCCTGCAGAGAAGGCAACTTCCCTCACCTGATGTCAACAGGCAGCTTTTGTCTCACCTCCCCTCACAGACATCTGGAAGTGTGTGGAGGCATCCTAGCGGCAGCAGCCATTTTAAGACAAAAGCTCCAGTTGCAGGTTTTGGTGGGATTTCTCAAGGTGTAGGGCCGCACGGAGGCTACTTTCCCCGGCAGAGTTGCTCCCAGCAGAGGTTAGGCTCCGACCATCGGTTACTCAGCGCTCACTGGAGGAGGAGTAGTCACAGCTTAGCCGTCATCGGCCACTTGCCCACCCTCAGAGATGGGGTAGGTAGGAAGGTTTTTTTCCGCCCCCTCCCACCATGCTCTTCATGATGTGATATTTATAATGTTATAATTTTTTGATTAAAATAAAATAATTCCTAACAGAGCAAGTTCCCATACTCTCCCCATCTCCTCACAGATGTTGCCCCTGCCCCACCTCTCGCAAAGGAGGCAGAGGGCCAGTTTAGGCAGTGATGTCCAGAGACATCATGGCGCTGTGCAGGTGTATTTACGTTACAGTCTGTGTGATGCTGTTAGAAAATACACATCACCTGATGTAACGGTACTGAATAAATCACAGCGTGTCACAACTGGCCAGTGTTGCACAACACTTGTGACAGCCTAGACCGTGATGTCCAGAGGCATCACGGTGCTGTGCCGGGTTGTCACGTTATGGTCGGCGTGATGCTGTCAGAAAACACACCTCACCCGATGTAACGGCACTGAAAAACGCACTTGCCTCCTGTTGTGGCCTCCATTACCGCTTTGTCACGGAGCGGCGTGTACAACGTGTCTCTCTGGCTGAGTGTGCCGCGTCAAGTTGCATTACCTCTCCGTAAGGGAGTAACACACCTGACGCGCGCTTGGTGCGTTCACGGCTCCTTCTACAATGGCCCCTTCTCTGCAGTGACGTCCAGAAGCATCACAGCACTGTGCTGGTGCGTGAGCACTATGTTCGGTCTGATGCACAACACACCTCACCTGATGTAGCAGTTGTGAATAACATGACTGCCCCCCCGTCGTTATGGCTACCGTTTTGCCTCGGAATGGCATGCACAATGCATCTCGGGAGGTCTGTTCATAAATTTGTGAATATTTATTGTAGATTCTGAATCCACTGTAAAGAGTGAATCTGCGTATTTCTATTTGAGTTATGACTGAGAATAAGGGATGTGACATTTGGGACAAATTCTGTCAATTGGTAACAGATGAAAAACTAATATTACTGCAAAGATTTGGACGCTGTCCCTACTGTACATTATTTGTTCATATCCAAATAATGGTTAATTTAAACATTATTTGTAGCTCTTTACATCCCTAAAATTGAAAAGCCAACAGCTAAGGTCTGTTCCATGACAATTTTAATCTCCTCCTGTCACCATATGTTACAGTGTCATGACAGACCTGATGGAAAACATGGTGACATATCCAGCAGCACCAAAAGATGGTTGTATGTCACTCTGCGAGATGTAATTGATTTAATATATGACCAAGCCCAAAACTGCAGTGCATCTAGTATTTGGTGATCTAAAATTTCATATCACACACAGCAATGCATGCAGAGCTTAAATCACAAAATTGTCCACATGGCGTAAAGTGCTACTCGGAAAAAGACTTAGCCACTTAGCCAAGTGTGCAAAATGTTCAACGCTCTGAAATAACTGTCTGTTTTGTAAAGGAGAGCCTCACTTAGAGTCATGTAGAAAGATGAGAAGCAAACTACTCAAGGAGAAAATAGAATTTTTGCAAGGCAAGGGATTGTGTTTCTGATGTTTGAAGCATTGCCATATGAGTAAAGGCTGCAAGGAGAAGTTGTGCTGGCAGGTGTGTTCCTTGATGTATCCCACTATTTTGCACTTGACAAACTGAGATGATGCTGGTGATCAGGTGGGCAATGATAACGGTCAGAAGCAATCAATCACCGGTGCTTTGTTCTGTGCATAAAGTGAAACTTGTGGACTTGCTTTGAGGAACAGTGCATGTAAAAAGATAAAGCAGGATTTATGCATTTCCTCACTCTGTTTCTGTATAAAACACAAAGCAGTAAACAGTACAGTATTCAGATGTTTGTTGTTAACTAGTTGAAACTACAGGATCATGTTTAGATTTCTCCAAACTCATAAAAGTAAATGGACAGTAACAAGGTGTGAGATGTGATTCCTAACCTCCTGCAAACTTAAAAGTCAAGTGTCTTACAAAGAAAAACTACAGCATCAGGCTTTTAAACAAATTCCCCAAAACAACATTGTTTATTTTAAGTGACAAGGCACTCTGGCGCCTGTAGGAAAAATTAACCTTGTCGGTTTGGAGCAAAGGTGGAAGTAGAGTGGCACCGTTAGAGAACCACAAAGTTTGCTGAGGAGGGAGGCCGGGGTGGATGGATAGGACAACAAAACATCAGACTTTGCCACAGGACACCACTGTTCACTTCCTGTTACCTGATGATATCAAAGTCAAATATTGTTTTTCATGAATGCGGTCATTACTAACTTTAACCAAATGATTATCACACTGACAAACTATGCTGTGTCGATGGTGACACCAGATCAGAAAATGTGTGTTGTTCTATGGGGTATGGACAAACAATTTATTTTGACCTTTTAATTTGGAGGACTTGTTGCCATGTTGACTTGTTTCCCTGGAGGAAATGGTTACTATAGAAACTGGATTGCAGATTACACCTGAAACAAAACCCATAATTCTTGTATTTTTGCACCTTGAGTCCGATGAAAAGCAAAAGCATGAAGGGATAAGTTTCTAATGTTTAATTGTGCATGTTCCGATTGACAACAGCGTTTTGTTTCCTCCAAGACACATGCTTATCAATCCCCGCCAAATGCCAGGAACACATGGAAAACACTTTAAAAATGGGTCGCCAATGCCTATCACCTGCAGAAAAAGCTTGTCGGGCTAACACGCAGCGAGCCACCAGTGTTGCTGTTATGGTGGAGATAAGGATGGAGGGGGAGTGGACAGTGTTGTTTGAACTTCAGATAGCTAGTGATGACTTAATTCTCTTTTCTGTCTCAGTTGTGTACTCCCTGACCTTTCTCTCTAATCCCTTTTCTCAACCACAGTATTTGTCAAAGGCTTGGGTTGTGTGACCTGCTTCCCAGGGTGATAAAATCAAATTCTTTTCATGCATGGCTACTCTTGCTGCCTGCATCCCAATGTATACCCTCACAAGTATGTTCAGTGAAGTTTACGTAAAGATAGTATATAGATAGTATATAATAGGTTTTCAGGTCTCTTTGCCTACATGTTGTTTTAATGTTAGTATTTTTCTTGCTAGGTTGTGTTAGATTCCTCAAGCAGTATTGTATTAAACATTAGAATGAGTTCTGCTTAGAAATGTGGGCAGGAAGCATGTGTTTTTGTTTGTGAATGTGTATGTATTGTGCTGTGCACTAAGGCGTTTCTGGCCCCAGTGTCCCTTGGATGCTTGCCCTCCACCGTCTTGTTCCCGACATACACAGGAGTGGAGGTGGAAGGAGGTGTATGTGAGGGGGGGGAGGGTAATGTACGCTGCATTATTTATCGGTTCCCATCCATGTCAATGCTTTGTGCCCATTTCCCTGTGACATTTCGGGGGTTGAAGGAAAAAAAGCAACAAAACAATGTAATGGAGAGAAAGACCTTCAGCACAGCACAATGGAGCTGAAAGAAGCGTGACAGATGAAGCAAATGCCTCGATTACCACTCACAATTTCCTCTTGCTACCTATCAGTGCAGCCTGGTGGGATGCTATATAACATGAACTCCTCATAATTATGTGAGAAATTTATTATGTTGGATATGCTCTCCTCCTCCTCATCCTATCTTCACAGGCGTCTCTTTCATCTGTCAAGTCTAATGAACAGATGTTGCTCAGCTGTTAGAGTCAACATGATGGACTGGATCGCTGGCAGGCACATCCTTCTGCTGAGAGAAAGTGAGAGGGGTCATCTGGACAGTGGACAGCATGCCAGGGTACCTTGACTCTCCTGTGTTTCTCACCTTCTTTATTCCTCATCGCTGCCCTCGTCTCTGACATTCAGGAGCCTTTCCACCCCGAGCCCCGCCCCCAGCACTCTACCACCCACTGTCCTGTCCATCTGAGCCCTTGTCAGCCATTCTGTTCGACTGATCACTTACCTGTAATGTGCCCTTGTCCACAACTGGAGAAGCCAGCCGGTGAAAAGTTCAAAATATTTATAATAAGGTCAGCAAGGCCTCAGAGAGGTGGGTAAGGGAGGATGGAGGAACAGCAGTAGGGGGGATGTGATAGAACGAAGGTTACATGGAAAGTCACTCAATATTTTTGAGGCATTGAAATCATATACTGTAGATAACTGGGTTTAGTGGAGAATCTGAAGAGAAATCACACACTTTATTTTTGATATTGTGTAGGTCAATACAGATTTATACACATTACAGTAACAGGTCTCACTCTGCTTACCAAACTATTTACAGTAAATGGGTGAAACGATGTTGACAACATAACACACATCTCAAAGATTCAAGATTTATTGTTTATTTGCACATTTCTGTATCTTCCTTGGTTAGCATTGTGGTGGCATATGATTTACTGAGACTGCTAAGCTAACATTTTAGTTCAAAAGAGTAAATTGGTTCTGTCATTTAAAGCTGTTGTTTTTCTTTCTTTCTTTTCTATTTAATACACAATTAATATATCTACCTGTGTGTCACAAAACACAGCAAGCAGACATTTTTACCAAACACTTGCTGAACACAGCAGTAGCACTATAAACAGTGTTTCACATTTCATGTAGTATGGTGGAAAGTAACAGCAGGCTATCTCACAACCATTTAGTGACCCTTCCCTGCTACAGAGGGCGGTTATATGTGGAACATTACAGATTTTAGCTTTTGATAACAATAATAAAAAATGCAATTTTTAACATATGCTTTCCAGCTTAGGGAGTGAATTGATCAGATATGTTGAGTTAAATGTGCCAAAGAAATGGATAAACAAATAGAAGAGTAGCAGAAATAGAGTAGCAGTAGTATTCCACTTTTTGAAAAATGAGCTCAATGTTCCCAATTGACATTTTTAAAGATACATTTTCAACAATAAGCAAGAAAGAGAATTGTTAGTAGGTAAACCACTTGAATAGGTCAATAGTTAATTACCCAGGGCAAAGCAAAGTATTAACAAACCTCACTACAACACCTGACCAGCAAAAAGGCATTATGGTTAAGCAACTCTATTGCCGGTTAAGAACATCAATATTGGACAATTTTATACCATTCTTCAAGCCTGGAATACTTTCAATAATCTTCAACTTCTGCTTATGCTTTCTTCAGTATCTTAGGAAAAGATTGTGGGATAGGGACAGATTGTGCTTATGGCAAATAAACTCTGGTAAATGTACAGGTAAGTTTAAGGTAAGATTATGGCTCAGTTAATAAAAAGACAAACATTACTTGCAGGTCTGTAGAGGTGCCCCCATAGCTTTGGGATTAGGACAATGACTTGCAACATCCCTAGTTAAAATCTGGCTGAGGACCTACTCTACTATCTCCGTCTAAAAAAGGCATAAAATACCAAACATTTTGTTGCTACAATCAACAAAATGCAAGATGCTGTGATTTGTATAGACCGCAAGCTGGGACACACCTTACTCTATGTACAAATCAAACTGCTGAAGAGCTCATTAATGCTACTGCTTTCTTCTAACACAATTGAACTCGTGAATTTTAACCCCCCCCAATCACTAACTCCCCCATTAATCTCCCTGTAACAGGACAGCACCTGATCCCACATTGAAGTGTCCACCTGCTGTGAAAATTGTTCCTTTACTCATTGAGCAGCCAGCACTGGAGCAGAACACAGGATTGTCTGCATATTTTCACCTTTTGACATTTGTCAAAATATGTTTTAGACATACATGCTTTTATCAAATCCGTTAAGGGTGCTATAACTGGAGGAAAGTTTTTCCCAAAATGGGTGATAATAACACCCCGTACGTATTTAATGCATGACTAAATTTTTCAGTAGTTGGTGGCACATAGTGAATGATAGCTGTAACTTTATCCTGTACTACACAATTCCTTACTGGACCATCTTCCTGGGTATGTGATGGCCTTGGCAGACTCACATTTTTCCCAGTTTAGTCAGAAGTACCCAAGCCATTCTGTCAAACATCTTTCTCTCTGTAGCATTTCCTGTTTTGTTGTCTTCGCCAGGACTCACTGCTAATCAGTGATGTGTGTGCTCAGTCATTGTAACTGTGTAACTATAGGCCATGTCTTGTTTGTCATCATTGTTTTCAGCACATTTACAATGTCCTCAACCATATCCACTCTACTGAGAAAATGGATGCTCATTTATCCAAAATATAGTTTTGAGCTAATATCGTTGCTGTAATCGGCCATAGATGCTCCAGCAGTTACTCCAGCAAAGCACACGTTGAGTTCTACAATGTGGAAACATCTTCAACTCAATTATGGTCAGGATAAGGAACATTTTGCTGCTCCTGGTTCGGATGCTTTCACACAGTGAAAACAACTAAAAGAAGAAAGCAAGTCAAACACAATGCAGATGTTTAAATGCTTCTCTTGGATATGTAATGCACTACATTTTACCAAATAGAATATTGGGCCTATACCACATATACTTCATATTTTCAATCATCCTCATCCTACAGTCCTCCCAACAAGTGACATGATGGGCTGTCATATGACACAGAAATGTGATAATTTTACCATGAAAACAATTCTAGCCACTGCTGTCTCTGCTTCAATGGTTAGCTCTCCTCCTCTCTGGCCTTACAGCGCAGTGGAACAATACAGAAAGAAATGTAGGAAACTCTGTCATGTCTACTCCAAAATGAAGCCATTACAGAACCTCTTTCTCAGAGTGAGCAAGAACCATAAAGCCTACGACACAGACCACAGAGCCTACTGTCTGCCCTGCACAGCAGACTACATGTGAGGGAATTCTCTCTTTCTGTCCCCCTCTCTTTCTCTGTCAGTCTCTTGCCACCTGTGACAGATGTGGTCCATAAACAGAAGCCACACAGACACTGTGCTGTGGGAAATACAACTGGATCACAGGCCAGACATCAGGAGGTAACAGAACAACAGAGGTGAGAAATAGGTTTAAAACAGGGGGTTTTATAGTCCATTTTTTTGCTATGGACAATGTTAAAGAGGGCATATGCACATTTACAGGTCTACATTTTTAATCTGGGGCTCTACTGGTATATATGATTGCATGACTTTACAGTTAAAAAACTGCTTATTTAACTGATACTGACCCTTTACGTAGCCCCTCAGTTCAGGCTCTGTCTGAAACGGGCTCTTGTCTCTTTAAGGCCCTCCTCCTGAGGAGTCAAATCACTTCTGAAAGGCCCGATCTTCAATGCTGCCCCGCGGGAGACTCCCGAGGCTATGTCAACAAACCATGAAACAAACTATAGTAGTAGGATTTCTTTACTCAAAATGTCAACTTCTCAAAGACATCTGTACATGAGCCAAAATCCGATCCAAAATATAAGATTGGACAACACAAACGACACAAGGAAAAACCTTAGCAAGCCAACGGAATGAATGGCTGTTTATGGGCATGCGCGATGATCTGATGTCAACTCAGTAAGGTAGAAAAAAATATTGCAAATGACGCAAATTATAATATAATTTATATAATAAATATTATAACTAAGTATTGTGTATGAACAGTAAAATTATTATTGTTTGGACATTGGATTTCTTTTACATTTCCACTGTTCTATCTCACACAGGCTCTGCCCTCTACTGGACTCTATAGGTAACACTTTCCTCCAATCACAGGCACACAATCTCCCACTGAAATTTACATGTATGAAGCCGGCCAATCAGGCCACGCCTACTGATTACGTGTGCCTCACACAGTATAAAAGGCAGTGTCTCGCTGCTTACATCCTTCTCACTTCATCGATGGATCTGCTTACTGATCTTACCCCTCCACAGATGGAGTTGCTGCTACAGCAAGCGTGTGACGTCTCGCTCCACTGCGACGAGAGCGACCAGGAACTCAAGATAGATCCCCACATCAATTATATGTCCCCTGCTTCGTCCGGTGCCCCCGCCACCGCTGCTGCCAAATGCCTCGGCTGAGATTGTCCCAGTGGCTTCGCAGATGGACAATGACATCATCCTCTTGTCTGTGTCTGCAACATCGATGACCTTCGGAAATCCACCTCTGACTTCAGTTCGCTGTGATTTTCCAGAGGTTATTCAGCTGCAGGATGTGCTAGCTGAAAAAGAAAAAAGCTCAGTGTTGAGCCCACTCATGTTATGTTAGGCGCGATGTTGCAGCAGAACTGTCTCCCACTGTGCTCACTGGTGCCGTTATCTATCAGACAAGCCAGCACGGCTCGTCTCCACAGCTAATGGTGATGCAGTGAGTGGTGTTATATCCCCACTGAGAAATAACACTTTGCATCCACACACTGACCGAGGAGAGGACGCTTCATGTCTGCTTACTGTCAGCACTGTCTTCCGCTGTTTTCGCTGCTACCCTTCACGGGACCGGCATACACAGCTCATCTCTTGGATTAATGATAGCGTGGCCAGCGGCATTACTCCTTTGTAGAGAGTAAAGCCCCAGGCCCTCACAGGAACCAAGGAGAGGAGAAATCACGTCTGCTCTGCTCCCCCCTGGTTATTTCTGTGGGTAATACGGAGGGATACTGACACACTGACACAACATCAAACACTGTGTTGAGGCAGTCGGCTCGGCCCTTTCGATATCAGCCCCCCATGGGCCAATCTTCCATTTA
The DNA here is from genome assembly GCA_038419695.1 of Scomberomorus guttatus. NCBI lineage: Eukaryota > Metazoa > Chordata > Actinopteri > Scombriformes > Scombridae > Scomberomorus > Scomberomorus guttatus. Next base: position 13,570,845 of record CM076453.1, on the reverse strand, counting down.
TGGAAGGTTTGGCGGCGGGGAGGGACGAATCGGAGTACCACAGCTTTCTGGCTGCTGCCCCCCAGCTGGCTACCCACCCCCTGACACAGTTTTACGAGGAATGGCATCACAGCTGTGTGTTAACGGAGTGGATGGTCAAACACTGAGACTGGGTTATTTACTCCAGTTCTGTCGTGTTCCTCCCCCGTTCTTGGGCATCAAGGAGATAAATCTATCCTCCCGTGAGGAGATAGATACTTTCTCCAAGGAGATCCAGGACCTGTTGCTAAAACAAGCTGTCTGGATCGTTCCGACTCACAACAGACAGAGGGGGCTTTACTCGGCGTACTTCCTGGTTCCCAATAAAAGATGGGAGTTTTCAAACCCATTTTGGATTGCCGCATCCTGAAGCAGTGTATCGCCCAACAGATGTTCCGCATGCTAACCATCAGGAGATTGCTAGAACTGGTTCAACCAGACGACTGATTCACCACTATCAACCTCAAAGATGCATTCTTTCATGTTGAGGTGGTGCCAAAATGCAGGAAGTTTGGCTACTCCCAGGCTCCCTGCACATCCAGAAAGTGTGTGGATGTGGCACTGCAATCGCTGATAACCAGAGCAGGCCAGGACCAGGGAACAGGCCATCTTCCACAAAGCCAAGTTGGTGCTGCACCTAACCTAGTTAGGTTTCGCCATCAACTGGAAGAAGAGTGCTCCCCAGGCACGCCGTCAGGCGGAGTATTTGGAAGTTGTGCTCGACTTGGTCAGTCTGTGGCCCGTTCTGTCGAAATCTAGATGGATGGCCCTGCAACAGGTAGTCCTTGGACTTGTGTGACAGCGGTGACGGCTTTATCTTTCATGATGGTGTAGGGGGTTAAGGCAGCGGGTCATCCACTGTTTCCACTGGGGCTCCTGCACAAGCACTGCCTGCAAAGGTGGTTCACCAGCCTGTGCTTGGATCCCAAGAGGCACAAGCACCACTTGGTGAATGTTCTCCCATCAGTGCAGGAGAACCTGCGTTTTTTTAGGGGTCCCCACAGGATCTATTAATGGGGACACCACTGGGTTGAGAGACTTCCTACATAGCGGCGTTCACAGATGTGTCCCTGACGGGATGGGGGGGGGCACCTGTCTGGGGAGAGCAATAGATGGTGTGTGGCCTTCATTGGAAAACTGACACATCAACCCTCTCGAACTGGCGGTGCTTTTTTCTTCAACACTTTCTGCCCCAGTGGTTTGCAGTGCATATGAACCCCCCACAAGTAGTGGCACGAAGACTAGGGTTGAGTGGAATTAGATTGGGCAGGGTCTGGATTTGATGGTGGCTGTCCCATACCTTGTGTTGTACTTATGGTGCCAGCACTAGTGTTTAAAGTGTTTTGGGGGAGTTTGCATTTGTTGCCCATACGGGGTTAATAATGGCTTGTACTGTACCAGTAGGATGTCCAGTCTGTGATTTTCTGGTTCCTACTGTTAATCCACAGACTTTTTTTTTTTACTAGAAATTTACACCTGCTTTCCAAAATCAATGGAAAAGACACTGATACGTGTTTCATATTGTAAAGTGGTAAATCGAGGAACTGGCCCATTGAACATGGTTTGGTGTTAAATGAGTCAGGCATGCCTCAGGATGAACAGGTACCCAATTTGGTTCAGAAGTGGGGAACTGGGCTCTGTATTACAGTGAGATAGTTACCTTTTGGAATGTTGAGTCTCATAACTTTGAGTCTGGCAGCTTTGGTAGAAGATGCTACAGCTTATGCTTTTGTTTGGCTTTGGTTGTGTATGAGCTTTGTTCGTGTAGCAAGTTCCTCTTTGTGTTAGCATGTGTGTCACAGAGCGTTTTGGTGGCTTGTAAGCTTTGGTGCTTTTGGTTAGAGGAACGTTTTGTGTTGCTATTATGGTTTAGTGTCTTCAGTTCCAGTTTTGTGATTTTGGTGGCTAGGATTTTGTAAGGGCAAGGCATTGTTGATGTTTTGTCTAGATGCAGACAACCTTGTTGGACACTCGAGCATACTTGGGGTCAGGGGGTTAATATTATCACTGACCAGAAATTCTTACTGTTCCCATGTTCCCTGCAAAAATCCATCACTGTTTAGATGGCTGTTCTTAGAATCTACATATTGGACTTAAAACTGATATTTGAAGGGGTGTTCTTGCTGATGCCCTCACATGCCCTTGTGTTTGTTTGCTTGTCCTTCTGTAACATCTACTTTTCCTATTCAATCAGCCTCTTAATTTGCTCCTAAGGATCCAAGGCTGCTGAGGTGGGACTGGGTGACGGATTGGAGTGTGGAGGATGTCAAAAGTACTTGGCTGAGATGGTTTATTTACATTGTTATTTGTGCATATATATTGACTATGGAAATGCAGTTTGGCAAATGTAAGTCAAAGAAAACATCAATTAATGGTAACATAACTTTGTAAATGTAAGATTTAAATGGTTGACATGAATAATGGTATGTGTATTTTTGTTAAGTTGTCAGTTGGATGGTGGACCTGGAAGTTTTTAAGGGGGAAGGTGTGATGCCCCTTTTTCTGCTTTTTGCTTAAGAGGTTGCTTTGGCTTCCTGGCTCAGTGGGTGGGATTGGAGAGGATGTCAGGAAACTACCTGCACCTGGGTCAGAAAAAAAAGGGAGAAAAGCAAATGAAAACACACACTGCATATATTCTTAGAGAAAAACCAGTAGCAATCCTAGTGTCCTAATGGACAGCTTCAGTTCACTCCCGGCTGAACTGAGAGCAGACAGAGACGCAGTGCTGAACCAGTTGCGATGCAAAACAAAACACAAAAAGAAACAAAAAACAATAGAAGTAAAACCATTCAATATACAGACAACACCTGCAGAGTAGAGGCATAGAAATGTAAAGACAAAACCGCTGACGTGGTGCCAAAACAGCAGAGACAAAAAAACAGCTGTTGTAGAAATGTAGATCTATAAAGACAGAACAACAGTTGCTCAGGGAGTGGGGGCCAAGGGTTTGGAAAGGGCCACCCACCATAGTGCACAGCCTGGCTTCAAAAATACCTACAAAGCGCGCAAAACACCAAAATTACCAACTGAGAACTACACCTGAATTAAAAGTAATGCAAACTCACATATACATACCAAAGAGAGCAAAGGTGCAACTTCCCAGCAGTGGGAGCGGGAGAACCGCAAAGCCACAGATCAATCACTATCACAGCAGATCAGAGACCAAAAAAAGTTACATTTAGCTAGAGGCCAGATAAAAGTGGCCTAAAGTTAGCGAAATAAAATTAAGCCTTCGTACCTTGACACACAAACGACGCTGTGTTAAACAAGGGCTCGAAGAGAGGGAATATTACTCTGATCTGCGGCCAGAAGATGAGCAGATTACACTGAAAAGCAAGGAGCACAAGCAGATATAATGCCAATAGCACACGCTATGAACATGCAGCAGAGGAAGACTGTAAAAATACACACCTTACACCAAACTGCACACGCCAGCTGCACAAAAATCAGGCTCCAGAGAGACGCAGAAATGAACGTACATCCAAGGAACAGTCACCTGCCTAGATATAGCACTGAACGCGGTGCCCAGTAATCAGCGCACAGCTGATTTATTAAATTGAGCCCGGTGGGCCTGAAGAAAGAAGAAAAACCCAATCTGTCACACTCGCCAAGACAGGCTGGACTTCTACATGATTAACGGAGAAAAACCTCAAATTAGCCCATTGCACAATTTTCTGATTTAGTGTAAAAAGTAAAAGTACCATAGTCTGAATTGGATTGTAAGTATGTTACTAATATTGATTAATTTCAGATACAAAATAAGAATATATATATGTTTTCATAATGACTGACTTTATAATGACTGCCACTTTACTTTATAATGACTACCACTGTGCATACAGACCTTTTGCTCTTTACACTTTTACTGTCTCCATATGGATATTTTCCACATGGCTTCAAACTGTAACTCATGTCACTGCTCCTGTCAGATTAGAACCATTTCTCCCTCTCCTGTCATGGAAAATCCTAAATTCTTTGACAAATATATTCAGATAGTTTGGTGATGACAGCGCAAGCAGTCTGTGCTCTGTGCTTAGGTGTATCTACCATTAGAGACTGACAGCTACAATGTCAGCTTTAAGGAGCAACGGCATAACTTATTTTGCTAATGTAGAGCAGTAAACATGTTGTAATTGAATGTTAGGTCAAAGAGCAGTCTTCTTAAAACTTATTGACAAACAACTTTATTCCTCTGCAAAAAACACATCTGAAGTTGAGAGACTGACCATGTTCCATAACTTGTGAGGTTATCAGGCTAACTGATAAGGCCTTTCAATTTCCTGTGGACTTTCATCTGTCTCTGCAGGAAGTCCAAACGATGAGGGGGTGTAAGGGGAGTCCATGTTGTCCCTTATTCCCAATTCAATATGAAATGCAATTGCTTTGTCTCACATTTTACTCCCAATCTGCCACACTCGAACACCCTACTCATCTGATCTCATTCCTGAGCAAAGAGCTCCCCTGATGTGGACAAAGAGAGACTAAAGAAAAGGGATGAACATATAGCATCATGTTAAGGGCATAAAAGGATAAATAAAATATTTGTTTAAATACAGTAAGGTCTCCATGAAACATTATAGGCTAATAGCTCTAATTTGGGATGCTCTAATATATCAAAGATTGTAAATGCCCCAATAAAAAAAATCAAGCATAAAATAAAGTGAAATATGATTTACGTCGTTATGCGTTTCCTTTTTAGGTATACATATACTGTGTCATAATTAAAGGAAAAAAACATGTTAAATGACAAATAACTTTTTGGCTTTAAGAACTGAATGATTCATTTTTTTTTGTGACAAATGATCCATGCCACATTAAAATCAAATAACAACAAAGAAAACAAAGTGAAGAGGTGACTTGCATATCATTGTTGTCCAACAGAGAGCAGCATAGACATGCCAGTATTTAATACAAAGCAATATCATTAGTTTTCAAGCGCAGGTGGATCGAAGCTTTTTACTTTTTAGAGATGGAGATGCATGCCAAAATGAAAAACATACTGAAGAATACCGAAGAAATCACTTGGCGGCTTTGAGGCTCGCCAGATTCGTTTGATTTAGATAGCAGACTCGGTGCTTGTTAGCCTGTGGATGCTGTTCTTGGCTGCCTGCAGAGTTTGGTGAGATTTGTTGCACAAGTTGGGTTGATAGTGGGGTGGGGGGGTGCATCCGTTTTAAGCATGCCTAACAAATCCTCCAGAAATGGTGAAAAACAGTTTAATGGCCTAACTCCACAATTCAGTACTACATAATTCAGTCTTTTCACATTTTTAGAGATTATTTTCTAACATATATAATTTGTTTTAAAAAAATCTCTGATTTTCCTTTACATGGACTTTAAATGTTTTGATTGTTTGGCATAATTATATATTAATTTCATGTACACCCCTTGCACTAACTAATACATCCAATTGCACAAGCCAACATACTCTACTGTACTATGCAGTTTCAAGTTTCGCTGTTCATCACAGCATGGTGCATGATCACTCATTACCAACTAGTGTAGCTCACTAGGAGTTCTTCGTAAGATGGCAACCCTCACAGGAATAGCTTTATGGAACAAGCAGACTGAACAAACCCACTTATTCAGAGAGAATATTCACAGGCCATCATGTCAACAAAGAGAGATTGGCTGCTGCATATTTTTACAAGAGAAGAGAGATCCAATAAAAGAGCCCCTGACTAAGATGTGAGCCTCAGTCTTGATGTAAAAGACACAAAAATCTTGTTCGTTGAAAGCTTGGTCAATGTCAGTGCAATAAATAATGGCTGTATTCTAACGCACCTAATAGTGGACCCAATCATTTGTAAATACGTATATAAGGTTTCCTGTACAATATAATACAGAAACCCCACAAACTATGGCCTCATTAGTTTTAACAAATATTCACTAACATAACCTTCACAAAGATAGTATAAGTAGTATACAAAAAATGTATCTATGCAGATGAATGGACCATTCTCATCCCACATGTTGCCCAAGTTTGAGCAATGCTCTGTAAGGTCACTCCCCTGATAAGGATTTTGCGCCTGCTAATTTGGGATGACAGCCCATGTCATCGAGAATGTTTTTTTCTAGGACCTGATTATCATCAGAGCTGCCCATGCAAATGACAGGGAGACCTTAAGGGATATCATTTTCTATTAAAATATGTAAGAGTCTAATTACAGATAAATGTCACATTAGCTGTGTGAGATATAGAGACCTGGAGTGAATAGGTGGTCGAGGAAAGGGGTGGAAGGGGCCAGACGCACTCATAGAGTGATGCGTGAAAAGAGGAGAGAGAATCAGTGCATCTAATAACACTGTCCAACATCATTAACACACTTCAGTTAGTTGTTTTTATAGGTAGCATATGAGAATATGAATTACAGAATAAGAACAGCAAGTGTATATGATGTGCAGGAATATGATTAGTTGTAGAAAAAAAACATTTCATCTAAGAAAATTGCTTTGAACTCCCCACTGGAGTTCAGAGAAAGCATAGAAAGGTATACTTTAAGACTGAATGGGCAGCTCAATAATGTTTCATTGTTGTACAAAATATATACAGCATATTCTTGATTCAGCATGTCACAGATGATTGAAAACAACTAGAATGTAGCTGTAAATAATCCAACCTGAAAAGGCTAAGTATAGCTTCTGTGCTCGGTTTACAGATGACCCAGGCATTATGACTTTCTACTAGAGCCCGACTCTGTGCTGCAGCAATGAAGAAAATCCCTTCTCTGGTTAAGATTCTTTTCTTGTCCTGAATTAGGCCTCTCAGCCAGCACTTATTCCCAGGTTGTATACTGACCCCAGCAGCCACCACTCAAATGGTAATGTTAAGTTAGATTAGACGTGGTTTGCTTTGTGTCAGACCGGCATTGGCTGGGCAAAATTTACTCTCACACCATGGTGAAAAACAAGCAGTAGTGGAGAAAATAGGGCAGGGTATAATCCACTAGAATCAACATGACTAGCTGACTACCATTAACATTTCACAAGTTAAACATCTTATATCAAACACTTTGGGCCAAATCCACAAAAGGAGTGTGTGGCTTTTGTGGCCGCTAAACCTGTGTTAAGACAAAAGACAAGACAAAAAGATGGCGTGTAATTCACAAACCACCCGCAAAGGGTGAAATGCACCGCAAACTGTGCTGCCGAGCAAATAGCGGTGCCTCTGTGTTATTTGCATGTATGTAAATTAGGTAATATTCATGCATTCTGCGCAGAATTGACCCCTTTCTATGCAAATAAGCCTTGTTGCAAAAACAGTCAAATTCACAAAGACAAGCGCTAATTGCCACACACAGTTATGGTGGGGTTATTAGCGTCTTCAGATAGTTGGTGTTAACAGCGCCCACGCTCACTCCCCACTCTCTCTCTCTCTCTCTGTCTCTCTCTCTCTCTTCAAATCTTCAAGCTTGTGAGGCTTGAATGATATTGAATTGATATTGAATGATATCAAGGGCAAAATATTCAGTCATATATAGGGAGGATCAAGTGGGTACAGGGTGGTAGGCTTATCTTGGACTTGTAGCTACTTAAAATAAAAATGTCCTGACAGCTCTGACGGAGCTCAGGATTCATCCACAAGGGCTGCTTTATTACAAACAATTCAACCGTATAAACCTGGCATCTGTGTGTGACAGATGACCTGTGTAGATGTGCAACATAACACCGAACATGAATTACTGTCAGATCCTGACCGATCCGGTGTTGATGAAGTTGCCGCTGCTCTGCCGCGTGCGTAAATGTGCACAGCCTCTTTCTCAGTTTGGAGATGCACTTATCGTTTCAGCTGCTGTGTGATGTTGCAGCCAGCTGTGACACACAGCCAGCTGTGGGCAACAAACAGAACATCAGTACTGATGTTTCTGCGAAATCCCAGATACATTCAGTGACACCTGAACAACATTATTGTAAGATTCAGACATTAATCTAACACGTTTCAGACCTGCCTGAGTCACATTATTAGCTGAAGCCTATTTTGATGGACATTTCAATAGATTTTGTTATAGATGTGAAATACTAGAGAAGTGAAAGAAGCAAAATACATGAAAGTTGGTTTGTGATTTGCGGAGAGCTCAGTGTGTGCGCGCCTCGGCTAATTAAATACTATAACTAATTGAGGCTTTTGTGCTCTCTGCAGTTTTCATTATGGGCCAATCTATGTGCTGAAATGTGGAGAAAAGCCTGAAACACCGGAAACTGCTCTGCTCACTCAAACAGACACAAAACAAGGACAAATTGCACTCCACGGCGTGTTTGCGCCAGTATATCATTAGTGCAAGATTTTTTGTGAATAGGTGCAAATGCTGCCCAATTCCCGGTGCTATTAGCAGGCGCAATCCATTCTTTGTGGATTTAGCCCTTGGTCTTTACTGTCTCTGCCCTTTTTATCATTGCCGGCAATACAGAATCCCCCTAAGCCTTTTAACAGGCAACATTTTTGACTTGTCATAGCAATAAAAGCCCATGTGTAACTAATAATAATGATACCTCCATCCTTGTAGGTGTGCTAGTAAAGGTAATTTGAAATTAGACTCTTGCCCAATTGAAGTGCCCTGCACTCAGCCCAGAAAAAGAATATGATTTCGCAGTTTCAGTATAGACATAGAGTTAAGGCAAGGGATCACAAACTGGAAATAGTTTGTGAGAGCAAAGCAGCTTTTGTAGTCTTCAAGTGTGTAAGTGTCTGCTAGTGTAATATTGCACAAATTGACATGATGACACACCGTTAGAACAATGACTTTTACATTTTCTAACACAGTACATCAGTGTTTCTGGCCAACCGTGCAAATTTGTACAATTAAAGCTAAACATTTTTGAACTCTGACCTGCTAGCCTACTGAAGCACACCTTTGAATTTGTCAGTTAATTTTGGTATTTACATTGAGTAAAATCTCTGGATAATGTGAAAGCACTCTACAGCTTTAAGCAGCTTTAACTAGCTTTAACCAGCTTTAAGCTCATTGATGCAATGCAAAAAACTCTGGTTAAGTCTCACTGCTCTTACAGTTGGTGGACCCAACAACCAGTTCAAAGTTGATTGAATGTTAAACTTAATTCATTAAGTGGCCAGAGACACAACTCCAATGGGATGCCCATATTCAATTATCAATGGCTAATTAAAAAAAGTGAATGCAGGCAGACTCCAATGCAGTTCAAGTAGAAGAATGCATTTTAATCAGGTTTTGGTTTTTAGCCGTTCTTTGTCCCTTAAATATATGTTTGACAGCAAACTGAAACTATTTTGTCCTCTATAATAAAGTAGGTTATGGAATTTTGAACACAATGAATCATAATTATTGCAATACACACAGAGTAACACTTACACTAGAATTATCCCTAAAGTTCTCTCTCTTTCAACTGTTTCCAGACATTCCTGATTTTTTTCTCTTTATTTCTCATTCTAAAGGGAATTAGCCTTGAAATAACAGTGGGAACGGTCAAGAAAAGTATGTGTATGTCAGGGAAGGAGAAAAAGAAAAAGAGAGTGAAAAGGAAAATATAAAAAGCAAACTTTGTTCATGCATTGCCCGTTTTTATTGGGGTCATGGTCTTTTTTTGCTATTTGTGTGATGTCATCAACTTCACAGTCAACAGTATATATTGAAACCAGCTCTAGCCTTTAAAATACCTTTCTTTTCTTGGTTACATAAAGCCAGTAATGACTGTGAATGTTACTGAGGTTAGCCTATCACTCTTATTTTCATTTTCTAATTTTTCATTAAATGTGATTTTCCTGCTTTGCTTTGCATGGAATTCTGCCTACATTTTATAAGGAAATTGTTAAACCTTTAATGAACAAACTCATTAAGATGGGGGTTATTTTCAGAAATATCCCTGTTGGCTTCCACACACCAGATTGAAACCGTGTTTCAATTACCATGCAGCCCCAAAGAGACAGACAGCTTTCAAGGCTCTCTCTGAAGCCACATCATTAAAATGTAATGAGAGGCTGTCCAATGGAAGTCATGTATTGTAGTAGGGCACACACTCAATGCCCCGTTTATAGAGAATGATGTGCTCCCTGGTCCTTCTTTACACACTATGAAGAAATATCTTGATTGCTTATTTCCATTACGTTATTTTTGAGTCGATTTTAACATTGGCAACCACCTGAACAGTGATGGTAGGGGTCAATTATACATGTTGAACCGCCCTCTCCCATTTTGTGCCTTGTAATTGATTAAAATAACATCAAAATCAATACTAAAGCATAACTATAGGGAGCCAAGTTTAAAAAAGAACTAACATTAACATGTGGGATGCAGGATGCAAACCCCAGTCTCTGATCCTGTTCTTTGTATGTCCAACCATCAATCTCTTACTGTATGACTTCTGTGTAGTATATCAAACTTACTAGATTGGAAGAGAAGTTGCTGGTCAATGTAATGTGGGCAGTAATTACATTTTCTCAAAAAAATGAATGGCGAAGCAAGTTAGTAGTATATAAATGTACTTTGTAGGAGATAGAGTTTTAAAAAAAACAGGACAGAGATAGAATTGTATATCATCAGCATTAAAATATAATTAACTATCCAGTGTTATCATGATGATGCTCATGATGTGATTTAATGTAACATGAAAGAACTGTAATTTAGAGGTGGGTGTGTAATTTTTCAGGACCTTGAGGTGAAGTTCCTTTGTGAATGATTTAATACGATCACATTTGAAATAGTCTTGTACACAGAAGAGAGTGAGGAGCTAATAATTATTTATTAATTTTTGACACGACTTGGGCCTATTGTCCCTAATATGTCTTTTAAAAAAACTGGAGGCAGAATAAGGGGGACAGTTTGCTGCTGTAAGAAGACCAATGTATGAACAGTTTTTATAGGTGGATGACATAAATAGGGAGATTTGTGAAGAAATAGAATCTACAGTTTTTTCCCAACAAAGACGATGAATTTTCACCTTCCTGGGCAGGGATGTTGGGCTAGAGATAGATTAACAAGCTGATAGCTTGAGTGTAATTACAATTTAAATATGTCTTTTTTTTGTCTGGCTGGTTTTATTCATTTTAAAGTTACAGGAAACTTGTTTTCAGAATTTAGAATAGTGTTTCTTACCTGTAATACATTGTGCAAAATATTTAAAGTTACAGAAAAAAGACTACTTAAAATCACCATTGATTGTTATGTGTTTTTCAAGGAAATCTGGATGCCAGGGCGGTATCGGTGTTTCAGTTAGTTGCAAATAAATTCAATGAAAAAGGCAGAACCACTAACATGGTGTAGGATGCTATATGGCAATACGCAAACAACATGTATTATGTAATAGAGCAATTTTACATCCACAAACTGTTGACCAAGATTAAGTCCTGACTATCAGAGCTGAAAATAACCTACCACAGAGCAGCTCTACCATATTCAACAAGACATCAAATTTAAAGTTTGTGCTGAACTTTAAAGGAATATCAATAACCAGAGTAGCAAACCAGAAATCCACCCAACAACCAAAACTAGCTGTGTATTGCACTGGGGTGTACTGTGCAGCGGAGAGAGACAGAAGAGTTAAAGATGCAACAAGCTTCTAAACATTAGCTACATCTACACACAGCTCCAACAGCTGTAACAGTAAAATATGTGTAGGTAACAAATATGTAAGTATCACTGCCATTTCACAGCTAATTAATAAAAGACTCACCCTGTACTGAGTTACACAAAATTCCAACAAGAGCTGAGGTACCACCTCCTGAACGAAACCATTTTTGTTTGTTTTGTATACTGTTCTGTTTAAACTGCACACAAATCTTTTTTCTTTGTCTCTTGGAATAACATCTGTGGCAGTTTTATGTTGAAAAATACACCAAATGAAAATGTTTCACCTGTAAATAGTCCTTCACTTTTCAACACCTCACTGAACACTTCACCGAAGTCACCTTCTGTCAGCACTAATTAGACTAATGGCTGTCCATCACGAGATGTCCAGGTGAGAGTGGTGTTTCCTGCCTGGACCTGTTCTTTAATGTGAAAGAAAGCCAAACAAGTTTAAAACCCAACATCTCTACCAGGAAATAAAGATTATTAAATTCAAGAAACAACAGAGGAGCAAAAAACAGTAAAGTAAAACAAAAAAATTGAATCTTTTCCAGCAAGAACACACAGAACAATATGGAGATCTTGACGTTATTTTCATTACCACCCTACACAATTCACTTACAACAGGCGTGTAGTTTGGTAGATCAAGAAACTGTTGAGAGCCTTATATTTCCTTCTCAGAAATGTCACAGCAAGGCGGGAGGACTGCACTCACTGACTTCTCTTTGTTTCCCAGATGCACTGCAGAGAGAGTCCATTGATGTTTGGCCAATGCTTCAACAGTATGTGAATACAGTACACAGAAAGAAGTTACCAAATCCCACAACCACCTCCTTTGACACCAATGAGGCTACACTGCAAGAGCTTCTCTTCTCTTAGCAGTTCTGGCTACAAGGCCACTTGACTCTTCCTGACCCTCCTGCCGCTCTGAAGCCTCTGGATGCCTGGCATGCCTGTACACCTTCAGCTTCCATGAGCTTCCATGAGGCGTATGGTTAGGCCAGGCATCCAGAGGCTTTGCGGCGGACGGGAGGTCAGGAAGAGTCAAGTGGCCCTGTAGCCATGAAGAACTGAAGATGACAAGATCTTGCAGTGTAGCCTCAGTGGTGTTGAAGGAGATAGCTGTGGGATTTGATAGTTTCTTTGTGTGCACTGTGTCCAGTCAAGTCGAATGACCTTCTCTCCATAGTATGCAAAATATATGCAAATCACACTCCCATTACTCCCCCAAAACTTAAAGTCACTGTTCTGGCTCCATACAGGTATAGTGTGTGTATTCATAGCCTGGTATATCATATTCTTCTGTGCTGCAGACCTCCGTTACTTAATAATAGAGGCAGTTAGTGTGTTTAGAGGTGTGTTGTTGACCAATCAAAGCTTATTGGTTTAACCAATCATAAGCAAATACACCAATGTCTTCACTCTTTGGGCATTTAGGGAAATGGATAATGCACTCTCTCATTATGTGATACTCATGATATTGATTCCTCATATACACTGATCTGGTCAAAAATTTGGTTTGTCCACAGCCCTGCTGTTTTGTTTTTTTTTACCCTTCAGTATAACTAAACCAAGCACACTGAAGACTGTGTAACCAGTTAGAGCCCCAAGTACGATTGACATCTCTCAAAAGTGGCATTTTGGTCTTAGTACACATGAATAAACCAAATAGTCAGTAACCAATGAGATCAAGAAGGCCAGACCCAAGGCCAAACCTCCCCACCAGTTGAAGACTCCATACATACAGTATACAGTATGTATACAGCTCAGATGGATCGTTACAATGAAGAGTTGGAGTGCTTTTCTCAAAGGATTTGAGGTGGCTCACGGCGAGCAGCCCCAAAAAGGACAAGAAAGAGAGAATGGTGAAACATAGTTTGCTCAAAAGATGGGTTATAAAAAGTATAAATAGCAGGAGAAGGGAAGAAAGAGATTACAAGGGTACAACAATCTGTGTGCCAACCAGGGCACACACAACACAGTGTCTGTCTGCTGGAAATGCTCCCTAACTTGGAAGGACAACAGGGGTCGGGATTTGGCCATCAAAGGTACAAGCTGTCAGTGCCTCCCCTTATCCTGTCCCTTGGTTCCCTTCACTAAATCCCCGAGTTAGACATCAAGGCCATTGTGATCTGATTTCATCCTATCTAGTTCAGCATTCCCAGTTTTTTCCTTGACTGTTGAAAAATACTTCTATTGTAGCTGACTTACTAAGAAATGTAAAGAGTACAAGGCTGTGAAAAAGTGAGGACATCAAAAGGACAAAATTATATTTGTTAATGTTTTGTTATCTGCTTTGTCATCTTGAAAGGAAAAGTTATGAACTATATAAAAGAAAAATATAATTGACAGTACATAATTCTCATGCATTTGCTTTTGTTAATTAAACCCATTTTGTGCAACAACAAAATTCTAATTTGGTGATTTCACTGATTATTTCACAGCTGCCTCATACCAAAGCAAATGTGCAACTGAGAGAATAGCCAGATGGGATAGAAGGTGCAAGTACTAAAAAAAAAAAAAAGGATGGGGGGGAGAAAGCTATTTGAAATATGGTCTTTTTTTCTACAGACTGAGCTCCAGATGAGTGCCATTGAAAATGTAAGTAGAGCCATGTCAGACAGGACACCAGAAAGTCACAGCTGTCCCTAAATGACACAAAGATGAAAAAAAAGAGGAGAATACAAAAGAGATCAGTGTCTCTGCTTTGTATCAAGATACTGACACCAGGCATATTAGCTGTGTTTACATGCATATAAAAAAGTAGGATTGAATGGAATGTAAGCCTACAGCATATTAAAAAACATTTAAATATCCTCAGTATTATAGTCAAATTTTTATATTACAATTTGGTAGAATGTGCTAGTCCTTTTTTGGTTTCACTGTCTTTAAACTTTACATTTTTTTGTTGAACTAATATCTTTGAACACAGTAACATTACAGTAAACCTTAACCCACAGTATATTGTGTTATATAATGTTCAACTCAGCGTAATGTTTGTGGAATAAATGTGAATCAACACCATCCATTAAGCGTAGAGGTGGTCATTTAGTTGAAATAAATTCCGCCTGCTGGTAATTTTATGGCTTGCAGCAAAATTGCACCCACATGGTCCTCACCAAACTCACATAAACCTCTTATATGCAAGTTATAGATGCTTGTATCACTTTGATATGCATTCAGTGAGTGGAAAAATATAAGGCCTGTCCTAGAAGAAAAAAAAAAAGAAGTGCATCTCTAAACCATTTGCATATGCATGTTTACACCAACAGGTTCATGCAACAGCAATCCAATTTCCATACTTGCTCTGCCTTTGAACAGATGACAGAATGGATTTTAAGTGTTATCTAACAGTCTTTGTAAAAGCCGTGATTGAAGTTGCCAGGAGGGTGGGCATGTGCGTCACCAAGATCAAGTTTTAAAAAAAACAAAAAAAAACGTGTGCATGTTTTGTAAATACAGACTTTAGCCCAACAAACATGATGCATAACCCTCCAAACCTGCTTGGCATTTGCCCTCAAACCCCCTTTGCCCACTGACTAAGATTCTCAAACATGTTATAGAGCCAACAGAGAGTCTATAATGATGCATTTTCTCTTGGTTGGTAATTAAAGAGACTTAAGTGGATAAGCTATGGTGACTAATGTCCAGGAACTGGTGCCAGCTCTATCAGTCAAAGACATTGTATGGCACTCCTCCTCCATTGCTCGGAACGATTTCTCATCTACTTTTCAGTGGCTATTGATCTCCAGAGCAACAATTCTCCACAGGATGAATGGTATCACCACAGTAATGACAACATGTAGCTTTCAGTCCAGGAATCAGCAACAGAGCATGTAACATGGAGGTGGATGGTGAGTATGAAGAAGAGGTAAAGAAAGAGAAAAACGCAGTGGGGCAAATTCACCAAGAAAGGACTGCAGCTGCTGATAGCACCATGTATTGCACCCCAAGTTGCCCTGTCTCAAGGTCCTATTCACAAAAGAGATTGCACTAACGATATGCCTCTGCACCTTTCTGGTGTCCTGTCTGACATGGCTCTACTTGCATTTTCAATCAGACTCAAAACAGGGGCAAATTCCACTCATCTGCAAAACTATATGGGAGGCAGATGAGTGGAATTTGCCCCTGTTTTGAGTCTGATTGAGTGAGCGGAGCAGTTTCCAGTGTTCTATCTCACACAGCCTCTGCCCTCTATTGGACTCTATGGGTAATACTCTCCTCAAAACACACATGCAATCGCCCACTGAAATTTGCATGTACATAGCCAGCTAATCAGGACGTGCCTACCGATTGTGTGTCTCACACAGTATATAAAGCAGCGCTTCGCTGCCGCTCTCATCCTTCTCACTACAGCGACGGCAAATGTGCTGATCTTACCTCTCCACAGGTGGAGTCGCTGCTTCAAAACGTCATCACTTGTCGTGTCCCGGCTTCATAGCCGGCACACACCGTCATGTATTCTGCTTCAAGTGCCTCGGACGGGCTGCCGTCGGCTGCCCAAGATTAGACTCCAGCAGCGGTGGGATCACTTCAGCGTTTCAATGTGATGGTCCACTGCAAGGAGAGCGAGTTGGAGCTCGTGATCGATTACACCTAGCCCCTCGCTCTGGCTGACAACACACCGCCGCTGCTCCCAGTCATCCAACGGCTTTGTTGCAAATGACAAAGATAAGATCTCATCAGTGTCCGGTACATCGGCAGTATATCAGTCCACCAGGACGTCCCGCAAGTGATGACCGTGTTGGGCTAACACTGCCCCCCTCTTCCATCCAAACCGGTGAGCTGTCTCTGTTAGGGTTTCTATGGACAGGCTCACCCAGCACAGTCGGCTTTTGTCTCACCTCCCCTCCCAGACATCTGGCAGTGTGTGGAGGCATCCTGACAGCAGTCATTTAAAACAAAATTCGGTGAATTCGGTTCATTCCGTCTCACATGGCGTGTTATGGCTGTCCAGTATTGCACACACACACTGATGTTGCCCCCGCACCCCCTCCTGTGAAGGAGAAAGACGGCCGGGAGGCTGGGCTGGGGCACTTGTGCCAGTTCAGGCAGTGATGTCCAGAGACATCACGGTGCTGTGCCGGTGTGTGCATGTTACAGTCGGCGTGATGCTGTTAGAAAATATGCATTATCTGATGTAACGGTACTGAATAAAACTCATGGTGTGTCACGGCTGGCCAGTGTTGCACAAAACACACACTCAGATGTTGCCCCCCGCACCCCCTCCTGTGAAGGAGGCAGAGGGCTGGGGCACTCGTGCCAGCTTAGGTAGTGATGTCCAGAAAACAGTGCTGGGCCAGTTCATGCACGTTATGGTTAGTGTGATGCTCTCAGAAAGCACACCTCACCCAATGTAACGGTACTGAATAACGTGCTTGCCTCCTGTTGTGGCCGCTGTTACCCACTGTCACGGAGCAGCATGTACAACGGGTCTCTATGGCTGAGTGTGCGGTATCAGGTTGCATTATCTCTCCGTCAGGGAGAAATAACCCTGACTCGCACTTATCCCAGAGTGAGTGGGTTTGGTGGCAGAGAGGGCCGAAGCAGGATATCACAGCTTCCTGACTGCCACTACGTAGCTGGTCACTCAGTCCCTGACACAGTTTTACAAGGTGTGGCGATGCGAGCGTGTATTGACGGAGTGGATGGACAGGACTCTGAAACTGGGTTATTCTCTCCTGATCTGCAGCCCTGTTGAAGATGGCGGAGAACCTGTTGTCGTGGGGAACAACAGGATCTCCACCAGAACACCTCCTGTCTCTGAGAGCCCTCCGCATTCTGGGTCTGGAAAACAGGGGCGACCTCATGTGAAGAGGCGGCCCTCTGGCAGACAAGTGGAGGCTGCACCCCAAGGTGGTGCAGCAGATTTGGAACCAGTTCGGGAAAGTGGAAGTGGACCTGTTTACCAATCAGAACAACACCCACTGCCCGCTCTGGTTCTCCCTGACGCCGCAAGACGATCCACCCCTGGGGGTTTGTTAAATACCTGCAGCATCACACATCAGCTGAAACAATTAGTGCGTCTCCAAACTGATAAAGAGGCTGTGCAAATTTATGCATGTGGCACAGCAGCGGTGACTTCATTAACACCGGATCAGTCAGGATCTGATGGTAATTAATGTTCTGTGATCTGCTACACATCTACACAGGTCAGCTGTTACACAGATTCCAGCTTTATACGGTGGAATTGTTTGTAATAAGGTTTGTAATAAAGCAGCCCTTATGGATGAATCCTGAGCTCCATCAGAACTGTCAGGACATTTTTATTTTAAGTAGCTAAAAGTCCAACATAAGCCTACCACCCCATATCCACTTGTCTGACTGAAGATTACGCCCTTGATAATATATCATCACTTCAATACCATTCAGTGCCTCACAAGCTTGAAGATTTCAAGAGAGAGAGCGTGAGTGAGTGAGTGTGCTTCAGTTACCACTAATTCTCTGAAGACGCTAATAATTTCACTCTAACTGCGTGTGGCTATTAGCGCTGGTCTTTGTGAATTGGATTGTTTTTCCAATGAGGCTCATTTGCATAGATTTTTTATTTATTTTTTGTTATTTTTATTTATTTATATTTTGCACCAAATATATGCATATTTCCTAATTTACATATGTAAATAGCAAAGGCGCACCGAGATGCTACTTCCTTGGCAGCACAGTTTGGGGTGAATTTCACCCTTTGTGGGTGCTTTGTGAATTATGTGGTTTCTTTTTGTCTCATTTGCGCAGAATCCACGCAATCCTTTTGTGAATTCGCCCTTAATGAGTCTGTGTAAATGTTTTGTCAGTTAATTGGGAAATGGGCAGCTCAGTAGCAGTTGTAACAAAGTCAGAGAGAACATTTTATTGTAATTTGTTGTAGTTTCAGTTGTGTAAGCAGCATGGTGTAGAAAATATCACACGGAAAGGTTAATGTGGGAAAAGTTTTCTCTTCATGATCAGCTTTTCACTGACATCATATTAATTATAATGTGCAAATGATTCATAAAAAATTAGGCAATAACACCATTTTTGCAGTGCACTTTGCGTGCAATTCTGATCATTGAGGCCAAACTCTGAAATGAAGACCAATTTGTCAGTTATAATGTTGAACCTGTGCTTGCCCATAATGATAATTGCACGACAAAATAATCATAAAAAAACTCAAACTCACAAATTATAACCCCTTTCAGACTCGGTGTAACTTGGTTGAGGATATCTGACCTTGGTAGTGTGTCTCACAAACAAACAGAAGTGTTACTCCGCATGCTGGCCCCTTTGACAACTGTGTGTGTCTCCTGCTAGTGTGAGAGCAGAGCAGCATGGACCTCTGTAGTCTAAGGTCATAAATTAATCCTACTTTACACTAGCTGAAGATCTTTGCACCACAAAATTCCTTTAGAAGTATCTTAATTTGACCCAGTAAGGAAACATCCTGTATTTTCCTTAGGGGCCTGACACACCAATCTGATCACAGGGAACTAGCGCTGACAAAGACTAATCACATGCTTTGTATTGCATCACAACACTTCACAGCCTCTCTTAAAAGTCTAACTATGGTCTTCTGTTTGGAAAAAAAAAAAAAAGAGAGGCCACAAATCAACAATGGCCCAATGGCGGACTGACAGCTTAGTGCACTAGCCAAGTGAAAATAAGTGTCATGTGGGAGAATATGGGTAAATAATGTAAAACTGGGTAACATTTTTCTTGAATGAATATCTATAATACATTATATACCTATATAATGCAATAACTCATACATAATACATTGTATACAATGCATAATATATTACTACGAGTTACTATAAAAGCCTGTGGATCATTATTACTGTATGTCTTATAAATAATACTTTAGTCATGATACTTTACAGGTCAAATAGCAATTGCTCATTACAACGAGCTTGCTTTAACACCCTTATGTCAACTCATTGTCTGCTTCAAGTAAAGTGAGAATGCTGTGAAAATACTGCAGAGCTCTTACAGAAGCAGGAGGGGGCCTTCATATCATTCTCTGTTCCTGTGGCTCTTTGAGAGAGCGTGGCAGACATTCAGAGCAGGCGGTGGCACAAGAAAACAGAACAAAACCCTGTTGTTGAAGGAAAATCTCTAATAAATTTAGTGGCAGCCTTCACACACCACATTTTTGAAACAAAAACATTAATGGCATAGAAAGTGTGTAAAATAAGTAATGATGCAAATTTTGTGCTATTTTCTTCCTTTCATCAATAATTCAGTCAATATACAGTCATTGAAATTTGACGTTTGAATCATAAAATGAATACACACAAGCAAATTATTTAAATTATAATATTGTAACAGTGTATTACTTAATGGATGCAGCATCAGTACATGCAGATATAAAGTGTGTTTTTTTTTTTAGCAATGTCACAGTTTGGGGTGAAATTTAGAGTTACAGTAAATTGATTGGGTATTAGTTTTGGGGTACAAAATTGGTGTCTCCAGCTTGGTTTCACTGCAGCCAGATTCAGAATGAGTGTAAATGGATTCTTCTTGATTGGGGTGAGATTAAGGTTAGGGTATGCCTCTAGGCAATGCATTTAAGTCAATACAGTGTCCTCAAAAATATCTGAACTCCACATTGTGTGTGTTAATTGGTTGGTTGAACTAACCCTAACCCTAACCCCATAAAGCAGTAAAATGAAGTCCTTAAAGAAATAACATTTCAAGGGCTGAGAAAATGGACACACAGTGGTCATAAGAGCAGGGGACATTTTTCAATCAAATATGTCTTATAAGCAAGTTAGGTGTAGAGTTGCATACTGATGAGATACATACTGAAGCATGATTTTTTTGATTGCAGTATTTAAATATTTTTGTAGAAGGGTATGAGCATCAGCCCATATTAGAAATTTAATTTCTAATATGGGCTGATGCCTGGCTCAGTCTTTCCCATTGCAGCATTGGTCTCTGATTTTTCTTGCCAGCCTCTAAAAATCCATAGTTTATGATTTATTACCATTGTTCCAAATAATAATATATATGGATCATTACTTTACAAACACACCTACATATGTATTTGGGCTTTACAACCCTCTTATCTAAATGGGAAACTTCAGGTCCTGAATGCAGAGAATAGTACTGCGTGTGAAAAGCCCAACCTCTGATTAACTTTATTTTGGTTCAGCTTAAGGTTAACTGTATTAAATGTGGTCTAACATATGAAACAGCAGCACACAGTTAACAAAGCAACCTAGTATTTAGAATGGCCTCTCACTGGAGGACCTGCATGGGCTCTGTCCAGCTAAAGTATCCTCAGACAATAGCTGTTTCCCAATCCATACTACATACTAGTGCTCAGCAGGTTTTGAGTCTACAGTGTGTTCACACTGGAAAAGTGACAAAATTAATCAGAAATAAAAATGCCTGATGTTTGGGTTTGCTGGTGATGCGCACTATTGTCCCACAATGTAATGCATGAAAGGAAATATAGGTGCTCCTCACACATACAAAATAAAAATAGGAATAAAATAAATTGTGAAAGGTGGTGAGACAGCTCCAGGAAGATCTTGGAAACAAAAACTAAGTATTAAATCACTGGACAAGTGTTTTTCTTTCTTTGTGTAAAGTGCAATTGACAGTGCTTTTCTAAGCTCCACTGAGGTTTGACAGCACACTCTCTGTATCATTTCCTGTTAGTACAAGATATGTCAATTTTTTTGTATACACCCTATACAAACTGCTAAAACAGTATAGCATAAAGATAAGTGCATATAGTATAGTAGTACATATTATATACAATTAGTATGTAGTCTGAAAATGGTGCCCTACCAGCTCCAGCAGTAATGCTTTCTATCTGACCCTGTGCCCTGACCTCCCCAGAGTTCCGATCTCAATAATATGTACACATTTCAGTAGAATTTCTTTTTGAAGCAAATGCTGCAAAATGTTGGCTGGTTGGATCTTTGCATTCATGCCTGAGGGGGGGAAAAAAAAGATGGGTTCCTGGCATCTGGGGGAGATTTTGGAATGGATTTAAAAAGACTGATACAGTAAGATGCTGCAACAAATCTTATTACAGGATGCACCTGATAAGCATCAGGTCCTCATTTTGCAGGTTTACATATAAACGTGCACACTCACACATGCATATGTACACACACTCTTTTAGTTAAAATTATGTTCTTCTATTATCTGGAGATTTCAGGCAAAATACATGTAACAGTCTGCTTTCTCTTGGTGTAGGTGTTCGTTTATATATCTTAAAGTTACAGACAGAAGGTATGCAGGTTTAGTTTCCTAAAATAATCTCTTATCAAGCTGTCTGAGTAATATGAGGCCTTTGGTTTGGCTGAGAAATATACATCCTGCCTACTTGTCACCCTGCTGCGTTGCATTTCTTACTCAAGAGCAGCAATTTAATGGTAAAATGTTCCAAATCCTGGTGCCAACTCAGCTCTCAGGGGAGACGCACAAATATGGGGGTAAGCTCACGTCTTTGATGTCATTACATCCTAAGTCAACTCAGTCAAACTCAATTATTCCTCTGATCAGGTTAAGTGTCAAGATGATGTTAGAACACTTCTCTTACTGTAGTATCTCAAGAGCACAGACTGAGACACCCACTCACCAGGCTCTGCTCACATCCTTCACATCATTAAGCCCTTAAAGCAAAGTAGCAATCCACAAATTGATTGAGACTGTATCTCCAGCCTAAACCAAATACCACTGAACACTGACAGGGCAAAGGAGGTGCATTTTAGAGAGGAAGTCCATGACACATTTCTCCAATTGCTCTTTCATTTGAAGCCTTTCCCCCCTTATTTATCCCAAAATCGCCTTTTTTGAGTTTCAATCCCATCTGCTACGGAAGAAAATACGATGGTGTACAGTGCATGAGTATGTGACAAAAGCAGAAACACATGACATTTAAAGCACTGACCCCCTTGATCGACCTCACCTCTTTGTACAGTCTCAAGTCTTAAATATGGATCCTCATGTGTGCATTCTCATGAGAGAGGATGTGTTTTTGGGGAGGGGCAGTTGAGGCAAGCCACTTCTTCCACCCTTCTTTTTTTCCCCTTCCAACGTAGCTTGCAGCTTACGAAAGTGAATTCATATCCTTAAGGACATACCAGATATATAGTATGTGACAAAGCCATAAAATGCACACACTGTACACACTCAAAAGAACACAAACACATATACACACTTGCCAACACACACATGCCAGCATGCACACACATATAAACACACATACAGTATATCCACACATCCCTCTGGGGTATGTAGGACTGCTCAGATCACCCATAAAACCCAGGCTTATCGCCTCTATGGGCCTCCTGGTTCTGCAGTTCTCCAATCCATCCCAAGGCGCCACTGATAATCAGCCGTCTCTGTTTGGCCTAAAGTCTGGATGAATATCCCGAGGTCTAGAGATATGAGATCCAAGTCCAAGCTTAGTGTTTAAATACAGTGCAGCTAGAGTGAACAGATGAGCAGATCTGCAAAAAGTGACCATCCTGCATGTGTGAAATGTTTTCTGTGGAAACACATCCAGAAGTGCACTTGTTTACATCGATGTAATGAGTGGCTTCGGACCTAATAAAAGGCTAAGAGGGCCTGGCTTAGAAATCAGAGGCTCGTTGTTATGCCCCCCCCCCCTCCCCTCCCCAGAGAAAAACCAAAGGAAGAGGGGGATGGAGAGGATGTTGAAGTAAGGAAATGGGGAGGGGGGTAAAGAGAAAGAAAATGAAAAGATAAGCCACATCAAGTACAGGCTTATCCAACACCCTGCTATAATTGAGACAGCTAATGCATTACAAAGACAGTGTAATCCTAGGTGTCAGAAAGCAATTACATGTAGCTAATTACTAAATAATTAATGTAGACAGTTTAACCGGACAGACCAATCTGCAAACTTGCCTTGAACTGAGTTTTATGTTTGTCTCTCTTTGGGGTTAAGCAGGATGCCTCGGGGCCTCATGACACTGGAGATAGCCCTTAATTACACTGTATTTCCATAATAGCTGTCAAAATGTACACTCATATGAAAGACATTTCATCACCCAGCTTTGCAAATGTAGTCTTGGTGGGCCACAGTGAGGTAGAACAAATCGCTCTTAGAATAAAATCATAATGGAACTATAATTATCATTTAGCACCTGGTACTCATAAATCTGTTACTATGGGGAATGATATATTGAACTTCAGTGGCACCGTCTGAATGAATTCATGACAAATTCTGTCAGTTACTCTGGATAATCTACTGAACTTGCTGTGAACAAATGTCATTGAAACTATTTTCAATCTAATAAGTCGCAACGCAAACAGTCAACGGCATTGTTTCAAAAACCATGCATTGCTACAGTAAACATGATAATAGCATTAATAATAACAATAATAATAAGTCAATCAGCTTTTTTCCTTCAAATACATATTTGTTCTTTTTTTCTTTGTCTTCATTAAATCCAGTAGAAATGTACTGTGTAATGAAGTATGTATATGTAGGTTTGGGGTCAGCTGGAACTGAAAACTGACACTCTGCATTTCCAGATGTGTTTTTGTATTGTGAGCTTATCATTCAATTAATGGAAGGTCAAAATTTGTGAATGATTGTGATTCCAAATTAAATCATAATTGAGTATTGCTTGCATTTCTGCTATCATAAATACAATTTTCTCAGGTACACATTTGCAAATTGTGACTTTGCTCCATTGCAAGAACATTAATTTTCTCTTAGAAGAGCTGGTCTGGACTCTCCACTCCATTAGCAAACTGTCAGTACATTATGGTGGGATGGCATTGCTTTTAAGGGGGTGAAAGGAACAGATCTGATTGGCCATGACTGTTCCAACCCCCTAACACACCCACACATAATGTATGATAATGGATTCTTTCTCATCACACCCTATGCCATGGCACAGGTGGCTGTGATTTGCACATTGCGCCTTAATTCATTAAAATAACAGCCTCAAAGTCAAGAGAAGAGAACATAAAATATAAAAACCATAGAGTAGTTAAAAGAAGAAAAAAAAAAACGAACACGACGAGGATGCTGGGACAGGTTGGCCCTGACCTCGGGATTAATTTCATACCGTATTAACAGAAATCAACTGTGGTCACTGTTAAAACTCCAACCCATGCATAATAATAGTTCTTCAGCTTAACTTCACGCAGTCCGAATCAAGACACTGTGACACAGTATGAGTAATCTGTATGATCCTGCCAACCTTTGTGGTAACCCCTCCTTCCCTAGGAGATTCCTCAGGTAGAACATATCCCCTGGAATATAGTCCTTACCGTTCTTTATGTTAATATTTTGAGAACAGACATCCCCTTACCCCACAGTTCAAGGAAAATACTATATTTGATCACCTAATGTGTTTTTTTTCCTGCACATAATTGTATTTTTCTCTCACTTTTAATTCTCTACTCCCCTGGAAGTTTCGCCATCTAGGTCAAGGGTATTGGAGGGAGGCAAATTGCTGTGACTGCTCCGTGCAGCTTGCTTCACAGTAAAGATACTTCCAAAGACACAATGACTTTCTCATATATTCCTGTTTCCATATTAGGAATCTGAGGTAAACTTGAGAAGTAAGATGAATACTTCAGCTAATACAAATACGCATAACAATGCCTCTAGGGATCAAAACTCCATTATCCTATAAAAATGGCCATTGGAATACAGTACTATGAGAATGCGAAAATAATATATGATAGAACCAATGACAAAAGAGTGTAAATAGCCAGCCTCCAGAATCACTCATGCAGGCCCTATACTGTTGCTGTGGCCATGTAAATGTGACACTAACGGTCTCTGATCAGGCTCTAATGGTATTCATAGTTGCCAAGGGTCCTTTCACTGCAATATTATTAAGGTCATTTTTATTCATGATATCCCCCAAATTGTCCTTGGAAGAAACAGAAGATTATGGAAGGCTGCTGACCCGTGGGTTGTGAATAAACATGAAAAACAATCAGTGTTCCATTTAAAGGCAGTCTTGAGCCTCTGGGGTAAGATTGGAGAAGGGGGGCATCATAAGAATAATGAAATCATTAGAAATGAATTGAAGTGAGAATGAATGATGCTGTCCTCTGACACCTCATCTAGTTTTGAGCCTCTATATTATGTACATTGAAAATTAAAGGGGGTCATTTAACTGTACAGCAAATGCAGTGATGCCTCACTGAGTTTTTGTTCTCAAGGATTTCTAATGATCATAATTATGAAAAGCACGACTTACTTAGTGATTTCTGTTACCAGATGCTGAGATTTCAGTACTTCAGCTGTGACCCACTTCTTTCTTTTGAAGCAATTTGCAAAAAAAAAAAGGCAAAATACAGTTTTGCCAGATTGCTTCTTGTGCTTTTCACCTTGCTCATAGTCAGTGCACATTTTTGAAATGTAAATATTTCAAAAAGCACAAACACAAACAGAGCATGCTGCACTACAGGGACACTGCTATGAAAAGGGATCAGGAGTTTCAGTTTATGTCTGTCCCTGCAGCTTTCCATAACATTCCACCACTGTGGAATATTATACATTGGGAATGGGAAGAATTTTGAATGATCAACTCAGTATATTTTATTCTGACATGATACTATATAGTATGTGAACAAAATTAGTTTTCTTTTTTCATGTGTTTCATATTTTTACATGTTTACATGCCAATACATTTTGTTCAAACCAGTGTGTCCAAAATGTATGTATTTTAAGAATAGCTCAGTCAGGCCAGAATAATTGAGACCCCTAAACATCACGCCAAATAATAATAAAGAAGCGACACCATTCGATGATGTCAAAACTTAAGCTAGCTTTATGTTAATATGGCTCAGCCGGCTTCTTGTAGTTCTTGTGGTTGTTGGTAATAACAAAAATTTATTGCGCAATATGATTTGCTGGTTCAATCATGAAGCACGAACACTTCACACAAAGGTAATCTGTTCAGGTAAGTAAGGTAAGGTAAGTAAGCAGTTTCATTGTTTTCGGCATGGACATCAGAACAAGTACAGAATATGAAATATAAGGAAGAACATTATGAGGCAGGTGAGAAGGAGCCCTTTAACAAGAAATAATTTTGTAAATTTGCAAAACCACTCCCATTTTTTATTAAAAAAATTATTTGTTTTTGGGAAGAAAAAAAAAAAAGTCAAATACCAGCGCCCAGGTCGGTTACATCCCTTTCTCAGTCTCTCTCCTCTGCTCCACTGTTACGTCTATCAGCAGGTCTCAATGAGGGGAATCACATCCACCTGCTGCATGACGCACATTTCCTAATTTGGACACCACTCCCAGAGTTGAAGTTGTTCCCCAGAGATAAAGCTGAGCTACTGACACACGTTAAGTGCTCTCAAGGGACTCTCCATAACCTGTTGTTCCCCTTCTTCTGTCCATAAAGTTAGGTTGTAAAAAATAGGCAATTAAATAAAAAAAAAAGAGCAAAGCAATAATTGCCTTTGAAGTTCTTCCTTACATGTTACATGCTGTGCTGTCTGTGTGTTATGGATATATAAATACCATATCTGCACAATGGTAATGAACTAAGTTTTAGCTCAGTAGTCAGCGCAGTCATCTATGATCTGGCAGACTTGGGTTCGAGACCCGATGTGGCCTCCTTCGTAAGATTGCTTAATCATGAACACTTATTGTAACACTTTAATTTTCTAAAATTAAAAGCATAATAAAAAACAAAAACAGGATTTTTACACCTATTTCCACTTTTATTCGAATACAAATACATATACAAATAATTTTGCTGCCTCAACAAATACAGATACAAATACAAATACTGGGTTCTCTGCACATCCCTACTGTCCACACACACCATGGGTTATCAATGGCCAAAAAGGCGAATCTAATCCACCAGGACCACAACACATTCTCATAGGCTGATTATACAAAGATACACATATACAATACACACATGCTATCCGTAAAACATGCACATACACACATATACTAACTGCAGACTTCTTTCTGTATCAGACCAATTAAGATCTTTTGGCGGAGAAAAAAAAGTGAAATACGTTGTCACTAAACATTTACTAAACAAATATTTTTGCTAGACACATTACTGTAAACAACATGTTCTCATTATGGTGACAGAAAAAGTAATTCAGGCGGCATTACTTTTTCTTCCAAACATATTTGCTGTTGCAATTTAGTAGTATGATAGTGTGATTTCTAGGAGACAGGGTTGCTCAAATCACTGATGAATGTGATTTAAAAATGTAAAAGCAAATATGTGGATTATCCACAGATCTCAGTCTCAGCTATTTTAATTGGGAATACTTCAGGTCTGTGGAGTATCCAGAGTAACCAGGAAATTCATTCATGAAAGAGATGTTGTGATTTTTTTAATTAAATAATTTTCACTGCTGTGCCACAACAGCCTGTCCTCACAAAAAGAATGACAGTATAGATCTAAAAATCAGGTGGGCAAACACAACCTATATTTATGTTTATGCCATCTAGCGGCCGTAGTAATTATTACCCGGGGAAGTGACACATGATTATATTATTATTGATTATATTATATTGACAATGATGTCAATATAAGAGGACTTGATAAGATGATTATTAGGAGTAGGCAGGTTGGGTGGATGGCTAGATAGTCAGATGGCAAAAAGTGGACTTTGCGGCAGGAGACTACTGTTCGCAACCGCGAGTGTCATGTTTTTAACCGCAAGTTGACATTTTTTTAAAAAAACGTAATCTTGTGGTGTTTACTGCCATGATGACAAATGTTGCCTAACTTTAAGAAATTAAATACCACTTTTGAAGTGATCATTTTAACCCAAACCATGATCTTTCCCTAACCCTAACCAAGTTTGTGCCTAAACCTAACCAGACCTTAACCCCAGCATTGTCACACCATAAAACAGTGATTTTTAACAGTGATTTGTAACGGTTTTGGAAGGCAGCATATTAAACTCCTATGGGCCGTAATAGAGCACAGGTACACTCAACCTATGTGGTCTGGTCCCCATCCATCCCATAGAGGGGTGCTGAAAAACACTCATATATGTCATTTTGGGGTCATTGGGAATAGACCTATTGTCGTTTCGGTATGAGGATGTGTTGGCCACAAACATCAATCCATTTTCCGTGTTTGTCTCAGATGACTTTATCTCAAACAAGTTTCGGGATTGCACCATTTTTTTTTGTTGTGTACAACTACCCAAGACTGAGAAACCTATTGGATTTCTGTGTGATGATGTGACCTTTCCTCTGGTGCCAACATCAGACCAAAGTTTTGCTGCCAGCTTTTTTGCTACCTCCTCAAATCTCCGCAAGAAGTTCAAAGAATTGATTTTTAAGTACTGCCACTGTAAATGGTCTAAAGCCAAAATATATCTGATCTTCTACATCAACTGAACAGATCATGTAGGTCAGCCAGTCTTCTTATTTTTCCCAGAGTAAAATCGAAACATGGTCGAGCTCCTTGTAGCTCCTAGCTGCAGATATCTGGGACAACATCTTATCTAAGACTTGCTTTAACAGTTATTACTACAATATCAAGACTAAAAACACAAGTGTTTATCAGCGCTTTTAATTAAACACTGGGTAATGCATCTATCTTGTTGCTATGTGGGGATAAATTGGACAGTAGTTTATCTTTATTGGCAGAAATCATTGTGTTAACCCCGCCAATCAAAATCTACATACTTCTGGTTCAAAATAAGAGAGGAGCATATACTTGTATGCCTGATGGAATCAACAAGAGAGTGGATTTGGCTATATTGTCAATAGAGACTCTCTTATTGAAAGAGAAGGGGATAAACAAGTGGAACGGCTGCCTGTAGGCACAAATCGTGCAGGAATATCCATGGAGAGACAAAGGCAAAACTAAAACGAGGTGAGAGAAAGAGGTTGAGTGACAATTAGCAGAGCAAGGGGATGCAGGCAGGTTACGAAAGTCTGCCTCCTGCAAACAAATTGAACTGTAGCCATTCACCAAGGCATAGTAGCAAGAGGCTTTTTGTCTTTTAGATCTTGACAGTTGAGTTGAGAGCTAGGCTTAGGGCATAGAGGTGGCAGTTACTGTGTCAGGGTGTTATATATTTCCCATCAGCACTTTCCAATAACACGGGAGAGGCGGGAAAGGGGCCCAGTGTCAGAAGATAGAGGGAACCACTGGCTGTTGAAACTACCAACAATCACTGATAAATGCACTGTGCCTGCATGTGCACCAACCATTCAGGCTCACTCAGGCAATTAACTGTTCATCCCCCACCAGCTTGATGTGGGGGGCAAAGGCAGGGGGTTAAACTGCAGCTAGATTGTGCTCGGCAGCTTAGACAGTTCCTTAACTGTGTACGTCTGCACATCTTAGTGGATTTAGATCCCCATTATGGCCTTTTTTACACAATAATATAGTTTATGTTCATTCATTTATGCACACATTATGGCACTTGATTAAAGCATAACAGAACGTAAAAGACATGGCACCACAACATAGAAAAATGCAGTGAACATGAGGGGAGAAAATACTGACGTGAGCAATTCTAATCTTTTACTTTTACAGATGCTTGCTAGTTATAAAACTTTGATAGGTTTGCATGAGTACACATGTTGCAGGGGTACAGATAGTTATTCAGCCATTTAAGTCTCATGGAACCATGTGCAATCATTGATAAAAATGTTTTGCATAAACACAATTGCAATATTCATTTTAACAAGCACCTGCTACCTGCTCTGCATTTTTAAACGCCTCTTGGGAAACAGCTATTTAAACAGCTATTATTTGCACATGTGTGGGTAAATGGGTGTGTGTGTGTTTGATTTTGTGTTTACGCATCTATGGGAGTGGTGGTGGTGGGAGGGCGCGGGGTGCGTGAAATGTCTTTTGTATTTCTGTATACACTGTGTGCATTTGTGTCTGTAACTCTGAGTCGGCATTGCAATCCCGAGGTTGGAAAATGCATACCCAATATGCCTTTTTTATTTCCAGCCCTGCTGGTAATATGAGAATAACGACAGCTCGGGGGCCTGATGAAGCTGACCTTGGTGTTAATGAGCTTCTCACAGACAGACAGCGGTCCTCTATGCACCTTAATTGACACGGCACCCCTGCTTGCGTAGTACCACTTACCTGTGTCAATCTTAAGAAGACTTCTCAGCAGCCCATATCTGCCGTAGCCATTTGTTCCAGCCATCCTCTCAAGGGATGCACCAGCATTCTCATCACCCTCTCTTAAGTGCCTTTCCATTTATTCCATCATTGGATGCAGCCTTATTTTTAATTTCTATTTTTTCACAGTTGTGCTCCCGGGGTAAATTAATGCACAATTGTGTTCAACAATTGCAAGTAATAATTTGGAGCTGGTGAATTGGATGAAACTTTTGAATGTATGATAAGCTCAGAAAGTATAGTTGTTTTCAAATGAATAGAACAACACAATTCCCATAGAAAAAGTTTATTTTGGTGTTCAGCCAAGTATACTTTTAGGTAAACTTTTGCTGACCTTGAGGTATGTCAATGTCATTATGCTCCATATTTCTTATATGCTACCTTTATACAAATTACCCTGTAGACATACAGTACATACAAACTAGTTCTGATTGCCATCATAAAACTCCCTTTTGCAAGTGCCTGTAAACATCACAGCATGTGTATAGATGTCAGGTCTGCTGGTGCGTGCAGTCACATGTGCATGTAGATACACAAGGAGGTCCTGTGAAGGCAGTGAGGATAATTCATATTTTATGGACAGAACAAGTCAACTGTGTAAAGTTCAACAGAAACATCAAAGAAAATGAACAGAGGCAATGACATTTTAATCGAAATGACCACCCATGTAAAAATAGCATTGTTGACAGAGGCGCTGCATGTATATTTTTTGTAACCCCAACCACTCATAGCAGGGAAGACAAATGGATCTCTTTTTTTGCTCATGAAGGTCAAATATAAAGAGGAAAAGAGCTAACAAATGTCCTAATGCACAAATCCCAAACTCTAATAACTTAATGCTATTTTTTTTCAAATATAAAATTACAATGACATGGTGGACTGTAATATCTGTGAATGATGTGTTTTATTAATTTTATTCAAATATCTTCATTCCACATCAGAGGAACATTGCAGTGTATAATAATTATTTCATACCTGCAAATATCACTTTCATATGGGGAAAGAATAAGGTGCCTCTGGCTGTGAGGTGAATTGGTCATGGAATTTTGGACCATTCTTTGAACATCAATCATTGCCTGACACTGGGGGGAGCGTTGCTACTCTCCACATCAGTCACTGGCTCCCTCCTGCCCTTAACACTTCAGCACAGGACATGTTCACGCACTATCAAAGTCAGAGAGCTCCAGTCTGATGACAGTAATGGCTAAAGAAGGGGGGAGGTAAATGGCGAGAGAAAAAGAGACATTCTGTTCATGTTCAGAATCGTAACATACAGTATTTACCTTTGGTGTAGGAGGGAACTCAGTTTTGCATATATTTGGCAAGTATAATTTTGAGCTAGTGCTATTCCAGCATATTTTAAAATCCAAGGTGTTAAAAATGCATAACAGCATAAGCAACTGTGGTGCAAAGTCTGTCCCTAACATTTCCATTCTATTTGTATCAAGTCAATTTGTACAACTTTCTGGGGCTTAAACCTTCCCAGGCCTGTTACAGAGTGACTACAAAGTCAGAATTTACCCAGAAAGCTGAATCTTGGTAGAACAATAATGAATATAGCTTTTCATTTTTTAGTCTGCTTTAGCAATGACCATGACTGAATTTAAAATGTCCAGCTAACACTGACTCACTGTGGTCCACAATGATGTAAAAAAAAAAAAAAAAAAAAGCAACACAGACATGAAAGGAATGGAAATGAGTGATAAAATAACAATCCTAAGAATATGTAAATAAGTTTATTTAATATGTATTTTAAAGTGTTGGATAAATATTTATGCAGTGACACTGTCAGTCACTTGGTGTTGAGGTGCAGTGATATTAACAACACTATGTCATATTTGAATGATCCACCCTGTTCAGGCTCACAGGGGCTGGAGCCTTTTCCAGCACAGGTTGGGTGAAAAGTGGGGAAAACCCTGGGTGCCACTCAGGCTAAAGCACATTGTCAGACAGATGCAGTCACAGTCATATCAGTAAGAACGTGCAAACTCCTCCACAGCCTGTCAGTGCTAAAAGTACTACTATAGACACAGTAATCTGACACCTTCAATAATTATCAATATTACAATTTTGTGATGCACATAACCAAATTAATCTGCAATTAAACACATCACTACAAACCAATTTACACACAGGGAACCTGGGTCAGTTGCCCGCTTTGCTGGAATCCAACCTTGCAATGTAGCATAAAGGGGCATTCACACAAATGTGATTGGATGAAATGTAGGTGTTAAATAAATAAACCTGTTCTCCCATAAAGTTCACAGTGTTTTGGTAGTCATTGCTGTCTTATTGAAGGTGAAATCACCTAACACTTCACAATGACAGTCACATGTCACATTCTGGCATACAGTCCTGGCATACAGTCCATGCTGTATATGCCACTAAATTCACTCCCACTTGAATTTCAGTCCACTTACAAAATAGAGAAATACAGAAAACAGACAGAAAGCATCCCATCTTTCATTAGCCCCCCAGTGCTCTGGGAAAAAGCACTAAATGTCGCATATGAGATGTCAGTTAAAAGAAGTAGATGGATAGCTGGCTCATGTACCAGAGTTCATCTGTTGTGTGATAAATAGTGTCAAGGCGTCATTGTGAGTGATAAAATCAACTTTCCACCATAAGGCATGCTTACTGCAGAGAACTAATTCATACTTAGTAATCTCAGCGTTTGTAGGCATGCATGAGGGCTTTCAGTGCAGGGTCATAATGGCACAGTTTAACAGCTCAGCTCACCTTCAAAATCTCATGCAACGCAATCTTTCAAGATGACAGTAAGGTTTGCATTTTGAATGTATTTACTTCAATGCAAAATCACTACACAGCAACAATAATAATTCTATCCACTCAAGCATGTTGTAATATAATGGTGTAATCAGTTTTCTTTCTCCACCTGGTGGTAAAACCAGTTCTCAAGCTCTGATTTCCTACTTAAACTGGTCGTTCATTTATTATGCATAAAGATACAGTGAATGTTGTCATGATTATAAAAGAAAATACATGTGCATCTCCAGTAATATATCAAAGATTATGTCCATTCTTTCACAGTTACTGTAAAGGGATTACAAAGGCGTTGGCTTTACTGCAGCTAAACTTTGTGTGCCTGATGTTGTATTTTCGTCCTGGAAAGGTCTTCCTCGCAAACTTCTCATCTCAATGTGACACATACAAAATAAAGCAGAACATTTTAAAGTCACTTGTTTGATGAAAACACATATTGTAAAATATTAAATATTCTTCCAAGTACGTTTGCATGTCTTAAATGTCTCGATAGAGCATCTTACTCTGTTTTGGCAGAAGTGGTGTTATTTTTGCCTGTAAATAAAACCAAATCTAAAAGCAACCTAATAAATAAGTTTAGTAAGACAAACTAAAGCCAACAAGCAAAATCTAACACACATTATAGCTTACATTTTACTTTCATTGTACAACACCAGAGTCAGTACCTGCACCTGCAACAGTCACTGTATGGATCATTTTATTGCAAAACAGTATGCTTGGAAAACATGTCATGAGCAGAATTTCAAATCATGTGCCTCTGGTTGCAGATTTGCACTACAATGCCACTTGCACATTGCCATTCTAGGACAACTGTATCATTTTCCTACTTTGAAAAGCCTGCAGTCTGTACTTTCCTCTCTATTTGGTAAGCCAGTTCTGTCATGCGCTACTGTGACTGGTTGAGCTTTAAAAGATAAGTAAAATCAGGATTACATATTGCATCTTTTCAATTTAAACCATCCTCCACTGCTCCTAAATCTTATTCAACAATTTAAACGATGTAAGGTTTCTAGATGAAAAAGATATTGAATATTCACTACATCTATCCTAATTACAGTATATTCCACTGCTCCAGACTTTTTTTCACACGAGCACTGCACCTATTGCATATGAACTAAAATAGCAAGTGCACTTGGATGCACCCTCATTGTCCTTGCATATGTGACCTAGCGCTTTATGCTGGTCGTTGTGATTGCGTCATTAAAATAGATCCCCACATCTCTGTCCTCCTGCCGGCTCAGCTGTCCATCAAATACCCATATGCCCCAAAGGCTTGGAAAATAATGAAATTCTGGATTAATCTTCAAAAAAAAATGTTCTTCATTATGACACATGATAAATAAACATCATACTGTATATGAAAATCATTTTCACAGATTTTTGCGGATGAATTTTGTAACTCTTGTAGGAACTTCAAGAGATCAGCTAGGCCAGCAGATGAGCAGTTGCTCCCTACATCACGACTCAAATAGATGACCTGCGTCACGTCTAAAACAGAAGTGCAAGGCCCCAAGACGTCTATGTACATCACACATACAATAAGGAGCAGTTGTACTCAGTTGTGCACTGCAGTTGCATAAGCAAGTAGCAAATACATTGTGCATTGTGTCAAAAATTCTTAAATAAGGCTAATGTAGGAGTAACAAAATAACTGTTTTTCTGTATAAGAATAGTATTTAACTGAAGTGAAGAAAAGATACATTTCAAAGTTAACAAAGAAGGCTAGCCACAATGTTGGATCATGCTAGCAATGTAACCCACCCAGCGAATTAACCCGATATACATCAGCGAGTCAAGAGGACATTGTTAGCCTATTTACCGTGGAAGAAAGAGGACCTAACAAAGTGAAAATGGAAGGATTACACCCACCACCCAACCTTCAATTGACTGGTAATGTGGCTGAAAATTGGACTTCATGTTTGGTGATGTTTCGGACAAAATGAAGCTGGATAAAATAATTGAGAAGTAAAAGAAACGTGACATTTAATAGGCATAGATTCTTCACATGTAGGTAAAACGGGAGAGACAATTAAGCAATATGTGACCGAGCTGAGGAACAGATGCAAGACATGCGAATTTGGAGGGCTGACAGACTCCTTGATAAAGGACAGACTTGTGTGTGGGAGTCCAGATAATAGTCTTAGGGAGAGGCTATTGAGAGAGCATGAATTGGACCTGGAAAGAGCAGTAACACTGTGTAGAGTAGCAGAGACTGTGAAAATGCAAGCAAAAGAACTGTTCATCAACGTGGATGCAGTGAGAAAGGATGCACACAGAGCAGTCAAAAAGAAGAGCACCACCCCTGAGGTAAAAAATGCAATGAAACCAGCGAACAGAGACGTACAAGGAAAGACATGTGGTCGATGTGGCATTCAGCATCCTCCCAAAAGATGTCAAGCATATGGCAAAAGATGTAACAACTGCAACAAAAATAACCATTATGCCCAGTGCCATAAAAATCAAACCCAACAAAGCAAAGTCAATACAGTGGTCGAGAGCGACACTGAGGAATTCTATGTGGATGTAGTAACAGAAAACAAAACAGAAAAAAGGACTGGATAATGACACTGAAAGTGAATGATATACATATTGCAATGAAATAGGATACTGGAGCTCAATCTAATGTGATATCAGAGACTGAATTCAAGAAAATTAGACCCAGACCTAAACTACATGTAACAAAAGTGAATGTAAGAGGATATTCAGGAGCAGCAATACCTGTGAAAGGAAAATGCATGTTGAAAGTGACACACAAGGACAAATACACTTGCGTTCATAGTGGTGCCAAAGAATATACAGGCCACACTAGGTTTATCTGCTTTGTGAAAAATTGAACCTAGTAAAGAGAGTGCTCGTTGTAGAAAGTGAAGGAGATACAGACTGTGATGAAGTCATGAAATAATACAATGACCTATTCCAGGGTCTCGGCTGCCTTCCATTTGCTCTTCTAAAGCTGCTGAAAGCAGAGTTGGACAGAATGGAAAGACTGAAAGTGATCAAAAAGATTGATGAGCCAACCGAGTGGGTGAGTTCCCTCGTTGTCGTGGACAAAAAGAATGAAAAGCCCAGAGTCTGCATGGATCCATGAAATCTGAACTGAGCAATAAGGAGCGAACACTTCAAACTTCCTACAAGAGAAGAAATAATGTCAAAGTTTGCAAATGCAAATGCATCATCAGTTCCAAACTGTGCACATTTAATAGTCCATTTGGCAGATACAGATTCCTTCAACTGCCATTCGGCATCGCTTCAGTGCACGAAGTGTATCACAAGGCAATCTACTGATGATGATCTATGAGCACCTGGAAGGACTGGACACATCAATGGGTGACATCATAGTATGGGTAAGCACAAAAGCTGAACATGATGAGAGACTGAAAAATGTCCTAGAAGCAACAAGAAAAGCCAACTTGAAGCTGAATAAAGAAAAATGCCAGCTTGGAGTGAAAGACATTTGTGGGAGACATCCTGAGCAGTGAAGGCATCAGACCAGATCTCAGAAAAGTGTCAGCAATTGAAAACATGCCAAGGCAGACAGTGCAAGAAGGATGTACAGAGGTTTAATGGAATGATAAACTACATGGGAAAGTTCATACCCAACCTCTCTGAAAGGATGGCGCCCCGAGACAGCTAACTGAAAGAAAAATTGAATGGGACTGGAATCATGAGCATGAGAAGTAATGGTGCGACCAGAAGCTGCTCACAGAAGAACCAGTTCTGAGGTTTTATGACCTGGCGAGACCCATCAAGATTTCATCAGATGCATCACAGAGTGGGTTCGGATCTGTTGCTCTGCAGAAGTATGATGACTAGCAACCGATTGCATAAACATTGCATTCAATGACAGACGCAGAGACGTGATATGCACAACTTGAAAAAGAACTACTCCTGTGAAAGATTCCACCAGTTTGTGTCAGGACAGGCAATCAGTGTTGAAACTGACCATAAGTCACTGATTGCGTTGTTCCAAAAGCCACTCAGTGACTGTCCACTGAGAATCCAAAGAATGATGTTCTGGTTGCAACTCTACATGAATATGATGTACACCCCTGGTAAGCTGATACAGCTGACACATTTTCCAGAGCTGTTGAATGAATGATGACGTGAATACTTATGTGGACATGATCACAAGTGTGCTGGCCTGGGCAGATGTGAAGATGGAGCTTATAAAAACTGAGACAAACAGAAATGAAACTCTAAGAAGACTGAGCAAAACCATCATAGATGAATGGACCAACATGAAGCAAGACTGCTCACCTGACATCAAAGAGTACTGGAACTGCAGAGTGGAACAGTTAGTGGTAGAAGACATCATCTACAAAGGAAGTAAAATACTCATCCTGAAGAGTCTGCGAAAAGAAATGCTCTAGAAGATCCATGGAGGATATCTTGGGATCAAACAATGCAAGAAAAGAGCACGTGAGGTGATGTACTGGCCGTAGATCAATCAAGATGTGACAAACTGCACGACATGCCTGAAATATCAAGCAAGCAATCCTGCAAAGCCACTAAAGCCACACCCAGTGCCAGACAGACCATATCAGAAGGTAGGTGCTGTCCTATTTGTTTCTAAAGGGAAAGACTACATTGTGGTTACAGACTACTATTCCCTGTATCCAGAGGTCTGTAGACAGCACACTAGACAGTAGAGGCTGTGATAACATCCATGAAAGTCATATTCCCAGACTTGGTGTGCCAAGTGAGGTCTTCACAGACAATGGACAATAGATTTTCCAATGTGAGTTTCCGACACTTTGCTGAAGTATGGAACTTTGTGCACACAATGTCAAGCCCTCACTACCCACAGTCTAATGGCTTAGTGGAAGTCAGTCCAGACAGCGAAGAGGCTGATGCACAAGGCAATGGACAGTGGAATGGACTTCTACCAGAGCCTGCTTGTGTACCGTACTGCACCGCTTGGGAGTGCTATGTCACCAGCACAACTCCTTATGGGACATCACCTGAGATCAACCTTACCCATCCAGGAGAACCTGCTGAAAACAAAGGAGGGGGAGAAGGTGAAGAGGTTCAAGGAACAGAAAAAAGCAAAGTAGAAGTTCTATTATGACAGAGAAACACAGAACTTACCTGAACTTCATCCTGGCGACCAAGTGCAAGACAAAACAAGCACATGGGCACATAAATCTACCATTCTTATTGAAATCCAACCAAGGTCATACACCAGAAGATGGTGCTGTTCTGAGACAGAATTGTCAAGATCTTCCCATGGGACCAGCCACAGCAGATCGGAGGACTGATGCTGCTGAACAACCCCAACATACAATTGAGAATCCATCACCTGACGCACCAGCTCGAGTTCAAGAACAAACCCTCAAAAGAAAGACCCTCATTGAACAGATTTAAGAACACTCTCTCTCTTTAAGTTACAGTTGCAGACTGGAGTTGAGCAGAGTAGCTTGCATTAACCAACTCTTAATTAAGGTGGTTAAGAGTTAAAGTTGAGTTTAAAAAGTTGAAAAAAATGTTATTTTCATAAAAGTAGAATACTTTTATTTTAAGAAAGGGAGATGTGATGATAAGAGCAAA
This sequence comes from Scomberomorus guttatus, assembly GCA_038419695.1. Taxonomy (NCBI): domain Eukaryota; kingdom Metazoa; phylum Chordata; class Actinopteri; order Scombriformes; family Scombridae; genus Scomberomorus; species Scomberomorus guttatus. Next base: position 13,531,883 of record CM076453.1, on the reverse strand, counting down.
CAGTGATTTGCCTATTCTCATTTGTATGCCTATCAGATAGAGCATGTGCAGAGAAGCTGTGCATCTGTGTGAACTGCACGTGTACAGACAGTGCCTCCTGTAAACATGTGACTAACCGAAGTAACGTAAATAAAGAACAATCTCTTTCAAGTTAGACTACAGCGTCATTATTTAAGAACCTACAGAACAAACAGCTACTGCACTACTTGATCAATAAAAGAGCTTCGCTACTGAAAAGCTATTTGATTCAGAAAACAGTGACGCTACCACCACACTACTGAGAAATGTAATTAAACTAGTAACGCTGCTACTTGTAGCGCCGCTACTGCCGATACCGGCAATACCTAGTGATCATGTACAGACACAACATAATGCTACCCTGGCATTTGACAGCATTAGTCATTATCTGTTTTGTTAAGCAACTACAATTACACACCATCTCATTATCTCACCTTTTGAAGGTGATTACTGTTCAAGTGTCACTTCTGCAACAAAACAGTTTGATGAGCCACAATGGATCGATACTCTCCTAGTACCTGAGGAAGGTGCAATGGACTAAACACTCTCATTTATAACCTTTTTATAATGCCCCCTAATGTTGGCCTTGGAAGATCACCCTATTGATCCAATAAGAAAAGGCTGGGGAGGCACAGTAATTCTGTTTTACCCACATGAGGGATCTGCAATTTTCTTCTAAATAGGAAAGGTCCTGAGGATCAAGGTAGAACAGAGTATAAACACAAAGGGAGAAAAAAAACAAAAACAAACTTGTACGGAGCTAAAGGGACATATATGCAGGCCATCCATTGTGGAGCACAAATTGCTGTGAGCCATTACAAGTGCAAATGAGCCATTATTCTCTCTTTGAACTGACCTGTGTTCCAAACAGTACCTGCAGACACTTGATACGCTCAAACTCCATGGAAGTGGGAAATGTAAGGTTAGGTTCTGGCATATTTCACTCTGTTTGCACAGCAACAGTGTTACTTCATAAAATTCTACATTTGTCCTTTCCTGTTTGTTTTTATCCCTCTCTATTATTTCCCCCTTTTTTCTCATCCTCTGTGTCTCTCTCCCTGTGGTTGTATTTATATAGGTGGAACAGCATTGGAGAAGTGATTGAAAAGCTGTCCTGTAGATCAGGGTGGTTTGTGGGGCCTGTCCATGCTCTAATCCATCCTGCCGCCCCGCCACACAAGTAGAATATCAAACAGGCAATCCCTGAGGAAAGGAGAAGAGAAAGATGTGGAGGGAAGAGATAGAGAGAGAAGAGACACAGAGAAAGAGATGTGAGAGGAGGCAGAAATTCTAAGAGAGGACAAACATCAGAACTAAAAATGGAGAGCCAGAAAACAAGGAGAGGCTTAGGGAGAGAAAATGAAATAAGAGAGGTAGAAAAAAGTCGAGAGGAGGATGTTGGAAAAGTTTAACAAGGGTATGTCAGTATGGAGGCACTGCAAGGGAGAGAAAAAAGGCAATTCCTGCAGTCTCACTCCACTACTTTTCTTCATTTGACTCTGATTAGCTCTGATAATGTATCTGTGCCATTATGCTGCTAATAAAAAAGGGGTGGGTAGCACAAAGCGAGTGGGGTAATGGGGTACTGATCTCCCTTCTAAAATGAACTGAACAGTGACAGAGAGCTTTAAAAAAAATCGGTGAGGGGGTTGGGGGGGGGGCAAGCCTTGAGCATCTTCACCTCTCCTCGCCTCTCCTTGTTGGAAAAAGGAAGAAGCTAAACAACAGGATGAAGTTGAATATGACCATCAAACAGATAATATATGTGTTCTGACCCTTTTTGGGAGTTGCTCACCATGTCCTATCTCTTGAGTTAACAGATCTAAACAACCACTGATCCATTACTGTACCAGTTACTCACACGGGTCAGGCCTCATCTAAACCTTCATCACACATCACTGCAGTGCAGCTAAGCTCAGCCTCACACTTGCCCTAGGCAGCAGCAGGAAGTTTATAGAGGACACTGCAAATATAGACTGGGGATATTTCCTCTCTAAGTTCACGCTTTGAACAGAAGGGGTGATACTGAGCTTATTTTGTGTAGATTGTATACAGCAAGAATCCCAAATAACAGGGGTAATGAAAGTCAAGCTGAGGTTGGTCTGTGTACTGACAGGTTTATAAATGGCTTTCCAATGTGATATATGTTCACTGAACTTTAGTGCAGCTAAAGGCGTTGTGCTCTGTGGCGAAATATGATTTTTTGTTTTGATTCTTGTGCAGTTCTCTTCAATAGTGTCATATCTGCGTGTAATTTAAAGACTACATACTTCAAACTTGACCCAGTGCTCATTTTAGACAGGATGTGGCTTACAGTGTGTAGTTGTTTGCTGCAAAAATTTCAGTTTGCTGGCAAACTAAAGTGTCTACATACAGACAATGTTAAAACACAATCATTTAATTTAGCTCCTTCTTTCCATCCCCAAAATTGATGTTGTTTAGACCAAAGCTGCTCCTGAAGTCGCCTTTAGTCAAGGATGCAGAGGTGTCCTCCCTTAGCATGTTTAACCTCAACTGTAACTACATCCATTATGTAACATCTCTGACAGAAAAGACTGTGAAGGGTATTTGTTGCTATAGGAAAATTATAATATCTCCCCCTAACACAATGCTGCAAGAGTCTAATATGTTGAAAATAGGTGCGATATGAAACATTTATTCACTGAAATTAATTACAGTAGACCAACCGTAACATCTCATTTACTAATGAAATTAACATCAGACGATTTGATGTTAGATGTGATAATCTGCTTCATCAGTAGCAGACATATATTTTTTGGTGATTGAACAGCAAAGAGCAGATTGGATTTTTTATTGTGTTCCAAATGTTCCTCTCTCTTTTCCTTCATTTAATATCTCTTCTTGACATCTGGTAGGACACAAATGGTATGAAAACACTTTAAATGTGAACAGGCACATTGAAAGTTTTAACTCGACAGGTGTGCGTGGCTTTTGATTTATATTAATGAGACAATGAATGTGCATTGGTAATCTACATCTGTCTTGAATGTTACATTATTTATTCATTCTTTCTTTACTAAGAGGGTCGGTCAGAAATGGAGGAAAGGCTACTTTGGTCTACAGCTCCTTTTGTTTATTTCATTTTCAGACTTCCACAATGCCTACTCTCCTGTTAATCTTCTAACAACAATGCGTTTAGAGCAGCCTCATCTGATTGCAACTGAGCAGCCCCACTGGAGCAGTTAAGGGTTAAAGGCCTTGCTCAAAGGGACACTGGTAGTTACATTAAAGTTGTTGCATTAATGACAAAAGCTCTTTTGTGAGTCTGTAGGAAAAATTATGGCTTGCTGTATACATCTCCAAGTAATACAGTATAGTAAGTATAGTAATAATGTTGAATCACAACTTTGTTTTACAAAACAGCATATTTTCTTTCTTTCTCTGTTGTGGGTTTTCTATTTTTCTCCTTGCTATGGAAATGCTCTGCAGAGAACCTTTGTCTGATATTGAAAGACCTATACGATACTTTTAATTCCAAATAATGGAAGTGGTTTCCTCATATTATGTTGAATGACGTGTTAGGTATGTTTGCAATGGTGGGATGAAGAATGAACAATATTTCTAGGATCATTCACCCTTTGGTGAGGCATTTTACAATTGTGTCCTGCTCATTGTGTCTCTCAGCATCCCCACTGTATGCATTTTGACCTTTATAACACAAATGGAATGTGAGTCTCCTCTCACCTGGCCTTGGATGGCATCAGTTGGAACTGCTGTAGAAACCGGGCTATTTTAAGAGTTTCAGTGAGATACTCTGTTCTATTTTTACCACCTTCTGTAATGGACAAATGGATCTGAGACTGAAGTACATTGATGTTACCTTGATCCCTGATGTGCCACCTGGGAGAGCTACAAGAGTAGCCACCCAATTTGCTGTGTTTATTCTATAATAATTATTGGACTACTGTATGAACGAGCAGCTATTTGTGCCTCAGACCAATACACATAAGAACCTTGGTATCTCGGCAAGTCATACACCAAACCTCCATCTTCAAGCAAGTGTGGTACATGGGTTTCAATCAATAGAACATATGTTTCAGAACTCACAGAACACCACTTTGAGATGGTCAGGGGATTTGAAAAGCAAGTTGGTGAGGATGGACAGTTCCTTTTAGGGCTGGTAACCACTTTGCAGAAACTATCAAAAACAACTCCAGTACAACTGAAAGTTCAGCAGGCTGAGTTTGGGGATAGGGGAGGGGTGATTTCACTTGCATGAATTGTTGTCTGTCACAGTGTCTTTTTTGATGCTACCATTAGGAGTTGCTAAAGTCAGAAATTTAAATAAAATCCTACACATAGTAGCTTTAGCATCTGTTTGAATTCAATTTATCTAATTGATAAACTGCTAACTGAAGACACCATGAAACATGAGCATTGTTGCTATGGTGACATGCAGTTGGCAGCCCTGAATTTGTATCACAGTTAATGCAAGCGATATATGCTTAGCATTTATAGAAAGAATTCATTAGTTGGGTACCAGGCTATGCTATTTCTATTAGGCCACAACAAACTGCTCACAAGCACTTTACTGGTGAGTTTGGTATGATGTTGACTGGGGCCTTTGTGTGGATTTTAGGGGCTATACAAAATTGAGGCACTGTCACTTATGAATGATCTAGTGTGGTGGCAACTCTGTGTGCGTGTGTGTGTGTGTGTGTGTGTGTGTGTGTGTGTGTGTGTGTGTGTGTGTGTGTGTGTGTGCGTGTGCTTGACTGACATGCTGATGTATAGCTGAGAGACAAATTCCTATCAACTAACTGCAGCTATGCTGACTGCTGTGATGAAGTATTGCATCTTGAATTTGAAAAAGCTATTCACCTGAGACAAAACCACAGCTGATGGATGTGGCTGATTGTCTCCCTCATGTTCTTCTTCTTTGCTATTCTGGGCCAAACTGCAACAGAATTTCAAAACTACAGCCCTATTCTAAAATAAGCCTTAAAGGCTCAGCTGCAGTTCTCAGACAGGGATATGGTATCTCTGTTGTCCTCTCAAAGGACAGTGTATGTCTCCCCTTCACTGGAGCGTCAACAGCATCATTGTCATGGTAATCATCACTCAAAAACAAGACAAATGGTTATGGGCCAAACATAAATCTAGGTTGACAGTGACATACCGGTTTCCTTTCACAAATGCATTTGTTTACATGTCACATGTCAGTCAAACATGCACAGTTCCACCCCCTTCAACAAGACTCGAGCGGTTTTAGCATTCAACCAAAAACCTCAACAGGCCTGAACACATAAAAAGTATTTATTTCCTTCCACTTACAATAGGTGATAAGATGCCATATCACAATTCTTTCAGAACCTTCATAATGCTTGTGTGTGTGTGTTGTTTTTTTTTTTTTTAATTCAAAAATGCTGTAGATTAATAGGCTTTTCAGAGGATGTGTCACAGACTGCATGAGCTACCTCAAGGCCAGTGATTCTGATGTTATTAAATAAAAAAAGACATGAAAAACTTCATGTTAGCACCCAAGTGTTGAAAAACCCTCTATAAATGACACTTTACTGCGAGGTTCACCATCTGAATGGTGTTTTCTTTCATCAGTCACAGCATGTGTGTGCCAATACACATTCACACATATTCATGTCTACCACATAAAGCCTGTATAAAGTACTGCGCAAAGGCAATGGTTGAGCCTCTTGATATAATAAATAATAGTCTTCTACACATGCAGTATAGAAGGCACAATTCCTTTCATTCAAACCCCAAAAGGGTAGTACCCTACTGAGTTTGTGCCGGTTTATTATTATTATTATTTGTTGTCTGGAATGAGCGAAAAAACCATGAAACTTGGCCCAATAACTGGAAATAATGTGTAAGTGCTTCCCAAGAAATATGAGCCCAATCGGCCAGGTGGTGGCGCTGGCCCAAAAACTGACTCTATCAACACCAAATTTGGTATACAGCCTTGGGGGACTAAGATACACAATTCTACCATAAATGATCAAGATTGGTCCAAAAGCACGGCTGCCATCAACCAAAATATCTTCACAAAGGGCGGGGCTTAGCAGGCAATTGGCCATAACTCAATAACCATTTGCCCAATCATCATAAATCTTGGTACATAACTTCAGTCCGTGTTTGCGAATAGGTCTACCAAAGCATTTTGAGCTCAACCCATAGGAGGCACCACAAATGCCACAAACCTGCATCTGAAAACCCAAGTGAAACCCAAGGGCAAGTATTAACCAAAATCTGAAGTGGCATACTCATCAGTGCAAGTGGGCGTGGCCTATCACATATTTGCTCATAACTCAAGATGTCTTTGAGCGATCCTGATTAAACTCAGACATCCTGCGCTATCTCCTGAACATACACACCGAGTTTCGCTCACATCCAATGAAGAGGGGACAAATTGTGGAACTTTGAGTGCACAGTTACTGAAATGCTGCAGGCTTTGTAATGATGAACAAGTCTCACTCCTGCTTTAACCCTTACATACTGTTCGGGTCAAATTTGACCCATTCTGACATTTGAAAGCTGTAAAAACACCCTAAATGACATTCTTTAAGCCTGAAATGTTATGACTTTTCCTAAAGTGGTCCAGAATATAAAAAAATGGAAATATTTCAAAATGATCTATTTTTGTGCAGTGGGTATAAATATTTGTACATGGAGGGTGTTCCGGGTCCAGAGGGGGTCAAATCAAGATCAAGAGTTATGTGGAAACTTAAAACAGTGAAACTATAAACTGGCATGTTTGTGTATTTTTGTCATTGGGACAGTAAGGACAGAGCTCCCAACATATGGTCCCAACATATTGCTACATTTGCCAGGGTTCCCTAGTGGGCATTTGCACCTGCAAACGAGCCTATACAAAGTAACAAATCAAACCCATCAATTCCCACGCAACCAACACAATGGTTGCTGAACATAGTAAAAATCATAGAAATAATTATGGCTGTTTTGTTCTCCTGTTTTAGATAACATGAGATCATAATATAGTGTCATTGTGAATGTATTTTCTCTATAAACAAATAGTGTCAAACCTAAAGAAAACACTCTCTCTGCTCTCTGAAACATTAATGAAGGATTAATCACCCATTTACTAATAAAAATATATGAATGCAAAATACATTTGTGGTTCAAAATTTGGTATAGGGACTAATTGTGAAGGGATACTTGAGTCGGGGCAAATACTGTGACATTGTGACTGACATGAATGAGAGCCAGGCAAAAAAAAAAAAAAAAAAAAAAAATCATCTTTTGTGGATCAATACATTCCTGTAGATATTCAGTTATGCGTGTAGCACCGATCAGGCTTCTAACAGCATGCTTCATCTGATAGAGGCATCAGATCAAAAGAGCAGTGAAAGTGAAGACTAATGTAGGTTTGACACCCCAAGTGACAGGCATTAAAGCTACAGGTTTTTGTCCTGTCACACAGTATGCTGTCACATTAAAACCTCAACTGATCTTAATGTATGTCAACAGTAATAGATTTCATGCTAACAAAAGACCAACCGACTTGTCAAGGAACAGCTTATAAAAAGATAGCAGCTAAAACGCTTGAGCTCTCCTATGACTGGGTTTCGTGATTAGGTGTACATAGCTACATAAACCTCTGCTTTTTTCTGTGTCACATCATTGTTATTTTATTATTCATCAGGGGTAGTACATAACAAGCATTTGGAGCATATCTGCTCAGTTTGTGTGTTTCCATGTGTAGGTGTAACCTTTGTCGTCGACAGTCTCTGTGATGTTTTTCCTTGTAACATTCTTGTAGGATTGTTTTGCTGTGTCCTTGGGGTCTGGCGCCAACTTGCAATATGCCTTACACACATGCTGTATGTATCCTGTTTTTGAATTCGAACAAAGCATAAACCATATAATGATGGGACAAACAGATGATGGGGATTTACATAGTACTATTCATCGAAAAGCCACTGATTGAAATATAATCTTCAGTGCCGATAGTTTCCATCCAAAGACTCTTATAGACGACATTCCATTCAGCCAGTTCCAACGACTAAGACGTATATGTGACTGATGAAGAGTTTGATGACAAGGTTACAGACATGGTGAACTGCTTCACTGAACAAGGATACAAAAGAAATACAGTGGATAAATCACTTTAAAGAGCCAAGACCTTGAATAGAAAAGTTACTCCAAACCAAAAATAAGCCACACCAGTCTTCAAAAATATATTTTGTGACACAATACAGCAAAGAAGCCTTTTTAAAAAAGCAACATCACTAAATGCAATTGGAGCATTCTTGAGATGTTACGCATCTCTCCAGCCACTGTTCACAGAACTAACTGTATTCTCATTCAGATGTGCACGGACCCTGACAGACAAGGTGGTGTGGAGCTTTCTACCCCCCTCCCACACAAACAACCTGGCTACAAAAGCCCCGTGGAACATTTAATTGTGGGAGTTGCAACCATTGTGATGATGTCGTGAAAACCAATCATTTTCAAGATGGGAGCACATCTTGCATATATCAAATAAGACACGTTGCCAATTGCAACACCACACATGTGGTTTATAGACTGGAGAGCCCCTGGGATTGTTTCTATGTAGGACAAATAAAAAGAAGACTAAAAGAGTTGCAGAATGTAAAAATGCCATCTGCACAAAGAATGTCGATTATGCTATGGCGTCACATTATGTGTGTACAGGACATGGTAACCGTAATACACTGAAAGTCATGGTGTTAGAAGTTGTTGAAAAGGATGTTAGATGAGGCGACTGCCTAAAAGGACTACTCCAACGTGAGACCTTTTGGATTATACAAGTGTAAGCAACAAAATACCCTCTCATCTCAATGGTGAGATAGTCTTTTCTCCTTTTTTGTGAAATATTAGTTAAGGAATAATGTAAAGATTGTATTTTAATATATGGAACTATTGATGGTTATGGTGATTTTGTAGTCAATATGTGCTTGTAGTCATGAGCAGAAAAATGTGGATCAGGTTATAGATTGATGAATTTATCATGTGTACATATGGAAAGGATTAGGTCCACCTTGACTTGGTAGCCACATTATGTCTATATTCTTTTTAACATTCAGGTTCACCCCTTCTCTCCTCTCCTCTCTCTCTCCTTCCCTTCCCTCCACCCCCCTTCCCTTTCTCTTCCCTCCTGCTTCCCTCTCCATTCTATTGATCATGCATAACTTCCTTGTTTTTGACCAATAGGTTTGCACATTGATAGAGAACCATCCTCCCACTCAACTCATTAGTGTAACACAATATACGTGTGTAAGCTACTGCTGACAATGACCCTGATGAAGACCTATGTGGGTCGCAACACATTGGTCATTTTAAATACATATCGGCATGTAAAATAAAAGCATTTTAATTTTGCACAAACCCTACGGTGTGCCTTGAATTTTGAAGGAGATTTGCATTTCACATTTTCGATTGAGACCATATTCCACCCATTCAATGGGCCCTTCACAAGATAGTATAAGCGCAGTACACCTGAAGTATCCAAAGAGCACCTGTACAGTATGTGACCACCACAAAGACCCAGCAGTGCTTCTACTTCATTGTCTTCATAAACCATATAATGTTTGAACATTGTGTGCTTGGCTTGATCTGTGAGGGTTGTGACAGGAAATGGTGAGCTAATATTTAGCGGGTCATGGTCGGCTGAGCAGCAAACCATAAGGGATAAATTGAACCTGAACTGACTTGTTAGGTGGGTTGTGGATTACTGTGAGGTTTGCTAGAGAAAAGGTTGTTACCCTTTCATGTTAAATAAATCTACATACAATAATAATAGAAAATAATTTAACAATTCAAGACTGTACTCCATTTCTTATAGGCACTGTAATTTCAGCTCACATATGAAAAGCAGGTTACAGATTATCAGCATCACAAAACCAATCCCAATCACACTTATCTTACACTGTTGCTGCTATGAATCCCATCCCCTTACAAGATTTCAATCTCTAAAAGGATTTTCCTTTTTCCTGCTTCAGGTGTTCCATGTTGATAAGCGATCCATTTCTTGTTGAAAGATCAAAAATCTTCTGTGCTACCTCAAGGATAAACGCCTTTTGGGGATGGTTTTTATTCTGTTATGATTATGATCTCATGCTTAAGCTTTACGGGGATGTTAGTTAAACCTGTGTTTCAATGATTGTAGGTAGGCTAATTGGAATTTTCACTTGTAGAAATGACTGATCTACCAAACTGTATAAAACTGCATAAGCTAAATCACCCCAATGACAAGTGCTTCATTGAGTCTATATACTGCATACATTCACACTACACCACATATTCATCCTTTGTTAGAGCTGAAGTACTCGAGATGAATCAAAGACAACACGTGGCTTCAAAAACAAGATTTAAATCAATACAAGACCATTGAAATTAGTCTGTCTGCCTTTTTATTGTCTTCTGAGATGGAGAAGGACCCATTAGTGAAGACCGAGGCTACCCCTGGGTCACTCAGTTTTTTTGTCCAGTTACAGTGATAGAGTAGCTTGAGTTCGTATTTTTGTTTTCTTGGTGACCAAGCAACTACAGTTAATCCTGTGGGATTTCAACCTAATGAACCTCATCGATTTGTTCATTGATTTGTATTGAGAGTAACAAGATTGAATGAGGTGTTTTGACACTAGAAAAATGTGTATTATGGCAGAATAGTGGACTGTTTGCTGTACATGCTGTGTCTACTCTACCCTATGTGCAGTGTTACATAGACAACTTGGTTACTTCTAATTATTGATTTTATTTAGCTAAAAAATAGACTATGTAAACATGAGACAAACTGCTCTATATTGCACCATTGACATTAGTCAAGTCAAGTCAATCTATTTATAGAGCACATTTAAAAACAACGGTTGATTGATGGTTACAATCAAACAAGAACACAAGATCAAATATAACAGTACAGTCACAAATAAGATAGAAAATCAGATAAAATTACAATACAAACCACAATGCACAAACAACAAATAAATACAAACAAATAAAAACCAGAGTGTGGTCAGGCATGACTTCATGAAGATAATTAAGAGGCTAAAGAGAAGAGATGGGTCTTTAGATGGGTTTTAAAGATATCAGTGGAGGGGGAAGATCTAATCGCCAGTGGCAAACTATTTCACAATTTAGGGCCAAAAACTGAGAATGTTCGATTACCTTTAGTTTGTAATTGGGTGCGTGGAATGGAGAGCAGTGATTGGTCGGCAGATCTGAGGGGTCTGGAGGTGGAATAGGGGATGAGCAGTTCAGAGATGTAGCCTGGTGCCAGTCTATGCAGTGCTTTAAAAACAAATAAAAGAATCTTAAAATCAATTCTGTACTTCACTGGTAACCCGTGAAGAAAGGCCAGTACAGGGGAATTATGGTCTCTGCAGGCAGCTGCAGGCGTGATAGGGCTGACTGACTGATTCCTACATAGAATTTCAGTAGTTTAGGCAAGAGGACATAAAAGCGTGAACTATAGTCTCCAAATCTTTAACGGACAGGAATGATTTTAACTTTGCAAGTGATCTAAGATGGAAGAAGCCGGTACTAACAACTGAGTTGATTTGTTTGTCAAATTTTAAATCAGAATCAAAAATAATGTGGGAATGCGTAGGACTTTACATTCAATGACAGAGGTCTGAGGGCATTGAACATGGTTGCAGGGCCGAAGATTAGGCCCTCAGTTTTATTCTGGTTTAGCTGAAGGAAGCTTTTTGCCATCCAGGATTTTACACCGTCAATGCAATATAGGCGGGAGTTAATACTGCATGGATCACATGGTTTCGGCAGGAGGTATAACTGGGTGTTGTCGGTGTAACAATGGTAGGAGATATTATATTTTCTGAAAATAAAACTCAAACGAAGCACATACAGAGAAAAAAAAATAGGGCCTAATATGGAGCCTTATGATACTCCACAGGAGATGTGTGCAGAGGAGGAGGACACATTATCAATTCTAACAGAGGATGATCGGTCTTGGAGGTGGGAGGCAAACAACTGAAAGGCCTGTCACTGAATGCCAACAACATGCTTAAGGCGGTCCAAGAGGATGGAGTGATCGACTGTGTTGAAGGCAGCCAAGACATCTAAAATAATTAAAATAGTGTAATTTCCTGAATCTAAAGACAAGAACAAATCAAATAGTCACCCTGAGGAGAGCAGACTCTGTGCTATGGATGTCCTAAAACCTGACTGAAATTTGTCCAATATGCTCTGTTTGTCCAAGGAGATAAGTTGAGAGAAAACTACTTTTTCAAGAATTCTGGATAAAATGAGAGCTTTGAGATTGGTCAGTAATTATCAGGAACAGATGGATCTAAGCTATGTTTTTTGATCAGAGGGCGAAAGACAGCATATTTAAAGCAAGCTGGGATATAGCCATAGACCAGAGAGCTAATAATTATTGATAAAATGATAGGGCCCAACAGTGTCCAGCACTTCCTTAAGTCAGCGTGGGGGAATAATGTCTAAGGGACATGTACTAGGGTTCATATGTGAGATTATATGTGTCAAAGAGGGGAGAGAAATTGGTTCAAAGTTGATGAGAACTAAGGAGCATAAGCTTAATTCTGATGGTGGGTCGTGAGATTTGAGATCGTATAGTGTCAATTTTGCTAATAAAGAATCTTAGGAAATATTCACAGGTATCTGGTGTTGCTGCATGACAATTTGTGACTACAGGGCTGAGTACTCTATTTATTGTATGAAATAAAAATTTTGGTCTATGGGTATGTTTGGAGAATAGAGTCGAGAGTCGAGAATATTGGTGCAAGTGCAATTGAATACTGTGACCAGTTCTTCTGTGCCCAGACCAGCAGGGGGAGCTTTAATGAGAGCAGAGGAGAAGGCATCTGAGAACAGCCTGGCAGTAGAGGGTGTAATAGACCTGGAATAGTTTCCGCCCAGACTGGGTTTAGGAGTCTGGGAGGGGAGTGAGGTGGAAAACATAATGGGCCAAAGGTCAGATAAACTGACCTCATTTATCTGGACATTGGGGACCGGGAATACCAGAAGTTGAGATAAGGTCAAGAGTATGACCATGTACATGAGTAGGACCAATGACTGACTGGGTAAGACTGAAAGAATCAATTAGATGTAAAAAATCCCTAATAAGTGGGTTAGATGAACAGCATATGTGAATGTTAAAATCGCCTAAAATTAAAAGGTTATTGGATTTAGTAGCCATAAAAGACAAAAAGTCAGAGAATTCATCAATAAAAGCCTTGTTGAATTTAATGGGTCTGTATATAAGTGCACAAAGTACTGGAATTGACTGTTCAATCTTACACAGCAGCAATTCAAAACTTATATATTCATCAGTTGACATGGGTTTACAGGTAAACAGATCATTAAAAACCCATAGCCAGGCCCCCACCATGGCCAGTAAGCTGTGGTGAGTTAAGAAATTTGAATTTTGAAGGACACAACTCAGAAAAAGAGCTGATTTCACCAGGTTATTGCCAGGTTTCAGTGAGAAATTAAAAAAAATCTAATTTATAGGTTAAAATAAAATCATTTAAAATGAAGGACTTGTTGGAAAGGGATCTGACATTTAAAAAGCCATTTTTTGCGAGAGGTGCTACCTGGGGGTATGCAGAATGGTTTCCCTGTGATTAGATGAAATAAGGATTAGATTATCTACGTTGGAAGCAGTGGTGTGGCTGTACTGTTGTAAATATGACCCGGTAGTATTTCTAGTAGACATACGTACTGGTATACTAGCATGATTAGGGGGAGTGGGGCTAGTAGAACATAGTCCAGACCCTTTGGAGAATTTACTGCAGGTTGGAGGAATAACAGGTGGGAGTACAGACACAAACCTACAGGGAAGTTTTTTTTAAACTAGATCAATCTGTGGGAGTGAGATCATATGTACAGGCAAAACTGACCTCTGCTAGTTTGTTGATTTGATGACGTCATTTGCTGTTGGAGGAGGGGATGTGTGATGTGTGATGAAGACCGTACAGAATGTTGTTTGTCAGCACGCATGACCCTCATGCACTGAGGTGCAGACGATTTTTTGCAAAACGTTCGTCATGATTCCAGAAGAGATTAAAGTTATCAATACAGCCCATGTCGTACTTGGCACAGATAGAGGACAACCAAGTGTGAATACTCAGCGGCCTACTGAAGCGCTTAATGCTGTGGCAAGAGGAGTGGGACCAGAAATGAAGACCTGACCAGCATTGGATGTTCGAATAACATTAAAAAGATTAACAAAGTCAGCCTTTAGCAGTTCAGATTGCTGACATGAGGTATCATTTGTGCCAGCATGAACGATGAGTCGCTTCACAGTAGGGTGCTTTTTAAGGATAGATGGCACCTTTTGTGCTATATCCAGAACTCTCCCACCTGGATAACATTACATTTTAACCAGCCTGGAACTGACATGTCTGACAATGGAGTTGCCAATAACAAGTATTTGTGGATCTACTGTGGATGATGTCGCAGGGCTTACCCGGCTATTTGGAGACATAGAGGAGCGCAGATTGCCTGGCTGTTGGTGACCAGGGGATGTAAAGGGAGCCAACCTGTCCGTGGCAGAACTGGCCTGCTGCCCTGCTAAAATGAAGTGAGAGGAGGGGTCGGTACGAGAACCACAACTGGAAGACCCTCCAGCTTTGCCCGAAAGTAGACACTGATGGCCAAGATCCATAGAGTGAGACTGAGTGGTTATCACCACAGGGACAGTGGCAGTGGAGGAGAAGTGCGGCGCAGCTCTGATCAAGGCCCTCACACCACCATTGTTGGATCCATCAGGAGCAGATGCTGCTGGAGAGTGAGCAGGATTGGGAGACACTCCAGTGGGGCCATGGTCTGGATCCAGGCAGGTTTCAGCATCATCATCTGGGTGGTCTGGGGCTGAGGATGGCTGAGGGCATATTGGATCCCACAGTATGGTATCCGGTACGGCGGAGTTCATGGCTGAGATCTTCTTTGCCTGTGCAGCTGCCATGTTGATATAACTCAACAGCAAGGAGTCCTTCTTCCGCAGCTCCATGGAGAGCCTACAGATATCTTCCTTCAGGTTAGTAACCTCTCTGTTGGTGCATGTGAGCAGCAGACAGTCTTCACAGGGCATGTTGATAGAGTAAAAATAGCAGTGATGTTCTCTGCAGTCCCTGTTGGCTAGCTAGCTAAATGCTAAAAACAAGCCAGTGCTAGCAGCAAATCTGCTTGCAGTGGGCTAACCCAACCAGGGAGCTTAAAACGTATGATCCAAGCAGCCGATGGCTAAAAAACGTATACCTTGTAAACAACCCGGATCTAAAACAGTAGCATAAAAATGTAGAGTAAAACTGGATAAAATGTCAATTTATGAGAGAGCTTCTGGCAGACAAACACAACAGGGAAAATACCTTTCTCAACAAAACATTACGTGTACAATGTCTGCAATACTGTTCACTATTGCTGTAAATACACTGATTGAGAGTTGGTCTGAAATAGGTTTTATTTTTTGTTTTTTCATCTCTCTGTCAAAAGGAAACCTAAAGGTATTACTGTACTAAAGCTAAGTTAGTTGTTGGAGTTGGAACCTGCTTTTTGGAAAGCTATGATGACTTCCCAGGGTATACATATGCAGAAATGACATTATGGTTACATAACTTACTCACATTTTATAATTCTGTCAGAATACTTTATATGCCAAAGTCCACTGCTGAGGAAATACAATAAATAGAGGCAGAAGCTCGGGCTGACTCATCTTTTGCCAACCAACAGCACCGCTAGCCTGCAATATATACAGTTTGTTTTGCTGGGTGAGTTAGTATAGAGTAATAAGTTTCACTCCACTCCACTCCACTCCACTTACACCAGTATAGAGGGAGGTGATGTGTGCCAAATTGGAGTTTGAAACTCTCTTCAAAGATACAAAAACAAAAAATACCAACAGGAGCAAGAGGACAGTTGGGTTTCTGTAATGTAACCATCATAGCTTGTAGTCATTGGCGGATGCTGTGGTTACAAAAGCTACAGTTAGTGGAGATACTATGGGAATGTTCAGCATTTTGCCTAACCTCTTCCCAACTACACAGAAAGGGGTAAAGTGAAGTGAATTTTGAATTGTCCAGTATCACAGTGTCTCATTAGGCAATATAGGCCCACATCACCAATAGCTGCTGACCCAGCCCAAGCTCTCTAAGAAGAGTTCACACTGCTTTGAGTGCATCTTGTCTGTCCTTCAGAACTGTCCACGTAGTTACTTTGAAAAGGGATGGAGCAGAGTCCTAATTTTATCTGTGCAAATAAGTTTGATGCCTAATAATTGAACAATAAGCATGTTTTTTTTGTTTGTTTGTTTTGTTTTATTGAACTCATTTACACATTGTCATTGGAGTAAATAATATCTTAGGTGAGGTGACAATTTTCTAAAATTAAAGGTGCAGTATGTAGAATTATTGGCATCTAGCGGAACGGACTTGGCAGAAATGGAATATAATATTCATAAGTATGTTTTAATTAGTGTGTAATCACCTGAAAATAAGAATTGTGGTTTTGTTACCTTAGAATGAGCCCTATATCTACATAGGGAGTGGGTCCTCTTCCACAGAGGTCGCCATGTTGCACTGCCATGTTCCTACAGTAGCCCAGAACGGACAAACCAAACACTGGCTCAAGAGAAGGCCTTAGAAATGATAGATTAATGAATTGCGTTTCTATTTTAATGTTAACATGACAGAATTTTGTGTTAAGCAGCTGTCAAACTAACCTTCAGGTAGTTAAAATTGCAGCAGCTATGACCTCCTTTCCCTGTAGGTGGCGACATTAACATGTCTACATCTGCCGGTCTTAACGAGAGCTGCTATTGTTCCTATAGGTGGTACCTATAGGTGGTACCTATAGGTGTAAAGCGCTTTGTGACTAATGTCTATGAAAAGCGCTATATAACTAAATTTTACTTACTGACTTACAGGCATTGTCTGTCAAAGAGTGGACAGGTGAGTCATTCCTCTCCCCTTGGCGCAACACAGCATAGACACATTTGCTGAAAATGTTTTAATTTACTCCAAACCAAAGGTGCAGCAAACTGTATGTTTCCAACAAGTGTATAGGCTAATTTAATCAAATCCATTACAAAACAATATTAATCATCCTCTATCTTGCCAGCTTCATGTTTGCAAACTTGTGTGTACATAATTAATTCCTCAATTCCCTCACCAGTGTTTTCAGACTGTTTTGGGTAGCGCTTTTTAATTAGATACCCCTCAAGCACTGGAGCACCTTGTTTCAATTACACATCATACAGAATTAAAATATCATAAAACATCATTACCATTAATGTGCACATCCTCATTCAAACCAATTACAATCATCTCTGTACCTTTACTGTCAGTTGAAAGGGAGATGCTGAGAAGAGAGGAGGAAGAAAAAAACTCCCCAGTGGGCATTTTTTCCCCTCTTTTCAAGCTGGCAGGTTATCTCCACCACCAGGGATGTAACGGCAAGAGGCCAAAGTGGACCTGTACTTCACACTGCTCTTTTGATGAATGCAGTAGTGATGATTTGGTTGGCCATGTAGGACTGATATCAAAGGCTCCTTTTAGTTGTGACCAGCAACTTGTACAAATCACACTGTTGGAATGTCTGTCAGTCCCAATAATGTACCATCTTTCATGTATTTCTCATGTCGCATTTTGCAGGAATAATACTCTGCAGACCAAAAAAAAAAAGATTTTGTGGCTGTGTTTCAAGTGGAGAGAGACTGCACTTCTTGGCAACAGGTGAGCTCAATAGCTCACTTTCAGCAAGTCCATTGGTGATAGCAGCTAGTGTGTGCCTAATTCATGGCACAGGACTTTAAATTCAAATAAATTTAATGAGTTTATAATTAGCTCCCAAAGTTGATGTAGCAGGGGTGTTTTTTTTTTTTCCTTTTATGTAACGAGGCTTAGCAGATACCTGAATGGTCAAATAATTGACCATTCGCTAAACCCCTTCTCTGAACAGCAACTGTCAAATCATAGCTTAGCAACTGTAGCTGAACACAGCAGGCCTGTCAAGCTGTGGATTTCTCCACATGCCAAAGCAGTTACTATGGGTTTGAAGGGGTTGTCTTTCTTTTTCGCCTTTCAAAAACGCAAAGGTGTACAGAATGGATTATACACCAACTCTACTGTAAGCTGCAATCGTTAGCATGCCCAGCTAACTAGCTAGTAATGTGCACAATGGCGGTCTAATGGACAGGGGATTTTTTTTTGCTGCAATACTACCAGTGGCAACTAGGAAAAATTGGCAGCAAGGCTGTGTGGCGTCATAGCCAGCTCTCTTAATACATCCATGGCCATGCATTAAAAGAAAGCAGGCTTAGCAACAGTAACTAGGGGGGTGGAGCTTAGTGAATAGTCAGTTGCATCAATTTTTAGTGTCTTCTTTTCAAAATTCTGTTGGTTATGGTTCACAAATAAGTATGCCACAATTTTACATTATGTTCTAAAGCACTTTTTGTGATTTGGGAGGATGAAACTTCAAATGGTCTGAGGCAATCTAACTGACATTACTGAAATTTAACTTTCTATCATGTTAGCATGTTGCAACAGTTTACTGCAGTCTCCTTCAACATTTTTGCATAAGAAAATGTACACATGAATGAACAAAGCAATAAAAGGCACACGCAATCATCCTATACCTATCCGGCCACCAATAGCAGTGGTAAATAACCTCCTTAAATCCCCAGTGCAGTTGTTCAGGAGTGCCTTTAGTGAGAATGATATCAGCCTCACAGAGAGAGGTATGCGGCAGCCATGGTCTTAAAGATGGAATCACTCAAAAGGAACACTGGGCATAAGCACAGAGCTCAGCGCGATGCGGGCTGACTGCAGCTGAAAATTGGCAAGTGACCCTTGAGACAGGTCAGTCCCAATTCACAGACAGCAAATTGTGTGGAAGGCATTGATTAATGGGGAAGACACAACTCGTTATGGCCTTGTGGTGTCATCCTCTGCCTCCTCCTCACTATCCCTATACCTTCACTTACTGTTGAAATCAGACTAGTGGCTAAAATAACACTTCACCAATTGATCTTAGCCCTTAATTAATGGCACCACTGGTCTAATTTGTGAACAAGTATCCGCTTATAACATGACAGAAGGAGGGCAGCTGAAGACAAGCCAAGAATAGGTCTGCCTTACAGCTGGTTTTACTTCATGAGGCATGACTGGCAACGGGGGTGGGACAGGGGTCTGCCTTACAGACAGCACTCCACATGAATCATGTCAGTGTTGTGTAATTTGAAATTGATCACATTTGCCTCAACTCATAATCTTTCTGACATTCTGGATATTTAGAACCGGAGGACAGCAAACAATGTGAAATATGAAATTGCTGGACAAAAAAACAAACAAACTGTATATTGGAGACCACACAGAAATATACTTGCATATTGAGTAATACATTGTAATACAGTGTTGGTATTGAAAATCAAGAGGACATTTTGTGTACACAGACTAAAAGTCAGCATGCAAACCTGCTGTTAAAGCAGTAAGGGTTGTTTCTTTGATGTGATCTGTAACCATGATAAGTGGGTATGAGTTATGTGTTATTCAGAATTAATACTTTCATCATTCAGGCAACTGCCCATTTTAAAATGGACATATTAAGTTACATCAAATGACTTGTTGCCTTTACACATTGTAAAGGCAACAGTAATTGGATCCCTGCCCCATGTCTTTCACACATTGATGGGTGACAGGTGATATGATATTAGTTGTGTCACCTGTGACTAGCCTACTGTGTCACGATAGAGGGACAGGGGAGGACATGTTCAAAAAGGAAAATGACAGTGGATGACAGATTACAGTGCAATCCATCATCTCTGGTGACTCTATGTGAGGCTGGGCCTCATGAGGGTTCATTTTCCAGGAAACAATAGCAGGGAAGATAGCACAACTTTCAAAGTTTAGGAGTAAAACTATTAATGGGATTTGACCTATGGATCGGCATTTAGGTATGACATACTAGCATAGCATAGGCCTGAGTTAAATCAGTAAAAGACTGTCTTCAATTAGTCAGATTTAAAAAGGCACTTTTAGGTTGGTGTACCCAGTTAATTAAAGTATGGGAAAATATAAAAAGGAAACTGGATTTTCAAAAAGTGGTTGAGGCTAGGTTTAAGCTGGAGTGTGGGACTTTTGTCTCCTCCCTCTGGCAGTGACAGTAATTACAAAAATTTGAGGGCCCAAAGACTCAGTTATGATCTTATGGCTGGTTACAGTCCTACTGACATGATGGTGAATTCTTTAAAGTGCCTGTACAACTGCAGATGTTTCTCTCAGCAAAGACAATTCATATTTTATGTCTAGAATCTTAAGAATTAATACTGCCCCTCTCCAGTAATTCCTTTGATCTAAAATCAGCTCGGTATCTTACAAAGGATCTGGTATTTTCCATTATCATTGCTTTGGCACACTGCTGAGAAAACAACCATCTTCTATCTGTATTCTATAATATTTCCATGCTGCTCCTCAAATTGCTCACCACACATCACGCAGATTTACTGAGGCACTTTAAAATGTTCAGCAAGTTTACGTGTTCACAGTCTCATGCACAGATGCCATTGTAAAATGTTTCTGCCCTGCTGTCCACAATGGCAGCACCGAGCTGAAGACAGCTCTCTCCTCTTTATTAGGTTATTTTATCGGCCCTCCCAACAGCTGTGACAGCTCCAGCCGTGATCGAGTTTGGCTTGTTTTCACTACATCCTCTGCAAACTTTGACACCTGATTTCATTGAGGGAGATGGGATTTGAAAGGTGGGGGACACGGGTCGCCAAGCCCTCTTCTCCACATTGTCTAATATACTGTACCTGAGCAGCTGGTAGTGAAAAATGCTTCTATGTCTCTGGGTCTCCTCTCTTATGTGTTGCCTGTCTCTGTCTTTCAGGATGACAAATATGGGCTTGTTTCATTTTAATGTGCATCACTTTGGTTTTATCATCACCCGTGAAATTGCACAAACATTTAAAAACTGTAATTTCAATACTTGTGCATCATAATTACAATAACATTGAGAATCCGCCTTGGGCTCTTTTAACCATTCATCTAATTGCCTCAGAAAATTGCATATGTGTTCATATCCAAATTGGATGAACACAATGTACTCAATATTATCATTCCTCTATATAACGTGAGCAAAGCTGTACTTTATTAATCTAGTGGCTTCTTGAACAGCAGGGTGATCACAGATGCAGAGTTACATGCACATATCGCTCTATTTCACAGACGGCCATGCTGATCCGTCTTGGACTGACTTGCTGAGTGCAAACCAAGCTTCACTGGCTTTAATATCCATTGGTGGCTGTTGCACTTAGATGGTCAGTTGAGAACAGCATGCACTTGTTTCTCGAATGGGCTGGTGCCCTGCCTTCACTCACTGATCTCAAGGGCTTTGGAGTAGATTCTCCATGGGAGCTTGCCACACTCAACACTCTCTTTGACCAGCGGATTCGAGGCTCCTACAGGTGTGGCTAACCTACCATTCGTTTCTGTACAAGGACACAGAGCAGACAATGCCCTGAGGATCAATCTTCAGTGGGAACTTTCAGCACTAAAAGCTGTTTGCCCAGTGGCATGCGGTCTCTGAAAGGGGCAGTTTACCTGCTGCTCATCCGTCTCTAGGGTGAAACGATGGCAAAGTGAGAAATCTCAAGTAAGGTAACTACAACCATGCTGACAATGGTGCCATATACTGAAGCAGTTGCTGCATGCTTTGTCCCCACCCTCTGCTGTGCAGCACTTCATAATGTACACAGCCAGGACCGCTATCAGCTGTGACGTGAGTGTGGTCATGAGATATAACCCAGACTTTTGACAGGGCTATGATATAACCCAGGCAGGAACAGCACCTCGGTGAGGCTTTGACTTAAGCAGTTATGAGAGAAACATCTCTTGAAAACCAACATTATTGATTGCTGTTTGCCAACTGCACCTTTTACTCAGTCTGTGGTAGAATATATCACTGTCAGAAAATGCTTTGACCGATGAAGTCTTCTCTTGACTGGTTAAGTCTGCAGTTACACTTTTGGTCAAGGAATTCTCTCTGCAGGTCTAGAGAGCAACTCCCACATTGCCTGAATACAGCACAACAGAGCCCGACAGACACTGAATAAATGAAAGTACCTTCTCTCACACAGTGATGCAAGCATACAGACAACAGTGCTTCACAGTACTTTAATATGCATGCTCAATATGCTGGACAAAGCAGAATTGATTTTAACAAATACAAATGATGATGCATTTAAAGGCTTTCATAACATTAAAGTGCTATTTAAATCTGTAAGGTTCATAACCTTATGCCTTGTATAATTTGTTATTAACCCACATTTAACCCACAAGTGAAGCTACCCACAAGTGAACTTTCTCATGTGATTAGGTAGTGCATTACTGGTGATTTGCAGTTGTGGCAAATCTGGTTAGGCTTTCCCGGTGAACATTAGGGTTAATTGGCCATATGACAGCCCATAGTTGGTAGATGAGACACTACAAAATCATGTTCTTAATTATGCCAAATATTCTTGTTATGTTTCTATAATTCAACATAAAATATAAGACAAAGGTTAAACAAAGTTTAACGAGGAAAAAAATCAAGGAGAAACTATCATGAAAGCCCTTTTGGGGCTGTATTGTAACCTAATAGCAGGAGCAATTGCTTAATTACTCTGAAGTTATAATGCAGAGGCATGCTCTGTGCATAATGTAATAATCATAACCTCATAAGTTATTCAGGTAGGAAATGCTTGTATATTAAACTTATTGTGTCAGACAAATACTACCTCTTTACAAGACCAAACCTAGTCACTACAAGGAAAGAAAAAAAGTATTTTGGTAAAGTTTTAGTGGAAAAAAAAAGTTGTCCTGAACCAACTGTGGGAGGCTTTGTAGGTTGTGTTTAATAAAGTTAAATTGGTGCAGTGTTATTGACCTGGAATCCTAGTGAGATGGCATGGTTGTGAGCATATTGAAGCTTGTTGTAGACTTATAAGGAGGTGCTGTAGTGATGCTGTTGCAGTTGTGCATTCCAGAGACAGGTTTTAGCAACAGACAAAAGAAGGAGACTGTGGACACTGAGCGCCTCTGGGGAATCTTTAGTAAATCACGACAAACAAAGATAAAAATCTATTCAATTCATCAGAGAGCTGATAATCTACTAAATCAATAACCGTTGCTTTGCTGTTGCCCTTATTGTATGACCCTGTTTTAGCATTGCTAGCAGATCTCAGTTTGATATTACAAACCCCATCTGACCCCATCCCACCCCTGCAGGCTAGCTTTTTTCAGATCTCCCTTTTTTAAGACCTCTATTTCTCTATGGCCCTCAAGCAATTATCCAGCACAGATCAGTTTATCACAGACTGAGAGCTTAAAAAGGCAGCACTGTCTGCACACTGTATTTTATGGTACATAACTTAGGGTCAATGGTGGAAAAATTGTTAGATTTTTGTTGGATGTTTTGTGAGATAAAAATTAGTTCCATTTAGCGCGACGTGCTAACGAGCTTAGGCCATTATATGTGGCATTAGACGCTTCAGTGAATATTCTAGAATGTGTTTCTGTCCCTGATAGAAAAGTATAAATGTCTGCCTGTATGCCTAATTAGATAAATGTTGTAAATATTTACATTTAATTGTCTTGAAAATACATACAATATGGTGTTATTGGTTGAAATGAACTACTATAAAAGATACCCACAGTAGAACCATGCTTTATCCTGGTGCATTAAATTATTTGGTTGGGCAGCCGACATTAATGCAGGTATCTCTGTTTTGTATATGGGAGCAGCAGTGACAGCTCTGACTGTCATGCAGGTGTTGGGGCTCGCGGCAGCAGGCCATCCAATCGCTCCACTGGGGCTCCTGCACATGTGCCACCTGCAATTGTGGTTCACCAGCCTGTGCTCGGATCCCAAGAGGCAAAAGCACCACTTGGTGAATGTCCCCCATCAGTGCAGGAGGACCTGCATTATTGGGGGTCCCTACCTCTTACAGTGTTGTTCACGTCCCTGACAGTTACTGATGTAGTGTGTTACACATGCAGCATACTCCTCTATGTTTGTTCCTGAATCCTTATATGTGGATGCGGCCTTAAAATGTCCCAGTCAGTGCTGACAAAGCAGTCTTGTAATATGAGCTCAGTTTCAGAGGACCATACCTTAATTGTCTTGTTTACATGAGCAGTTTGTTTGAGGTGCTGTCTGTAGGCTCGATTAAGAGATGTTATCTGATCGTCCAAAGCTTCGGGAGGAAGCTTTGTAGGCATCACGTATATTGCTATACACATGATCCAGTGTGTTTTTCCCCTTGTTGGGATCTGGACATGCTGATAGTATTTAGGCAGTACAGTCCTTACGTTGCAGTGGTTAAAATCTTCCGCGATTATGAGTGCTGCATCAGGGTGTGCAATTTCCTGCATGCTGAGTTGGCGTGTGGGGGAATATAAACACACACCAGAAAAATAGCACTGAGTTCACGGGGTAAATAAAAGGGCCAGCACTTAAGCATCAACATTCCCATGTCTGCTGAGCAATGTCTCCATAAATAACAAAGCTCAACAGTCCCTGATTTACATTGCATCGGTAGCCCGACTCTTAATTCGTCCAACTTGTTTTCCAGTGAGCGCATGTGAGCAAGCAGGAGGCTGGGCATTTGTGGTCGATTAGCCCGGCCTTTAAGCCTAGTGTGCAAGCCTCCTCGCCTCCCCCGTTCTCACGCTGTCTCCCCTGGCTGTTCTTCTCCTCCAAGGGGGTGGCAATGCACGTCTATGTGGGATAAGCCGGCGTACGGGTCAGGCAATACAAGGAGGAAGTAAAACAGGTTTGTTCTGTTCATAGTGTAACCTGCCAATGTCCAGTAGTGTCTGTCTGTCGTAGGTTATCAGATCATCCACCTTGTTTCACGACCAGCAATGAGAAAACAATAAAAATAAACCAAAAAACACCGCGTTCAGGAGCGAGACACAGAGAGACATCTGCCACAGTGGATGCTACTTTGGACCATGGCCATGGCCAAGGAGGCTGCTTTACACCTCTCTTTCTCTTTGTCTCATTCCTCCTCTGCTGGAGAGAGTGAGACAAGAGCAGCTGTCGGTCATCCTGATAGTCTCAGACAGCTGTTCGGCGCCGTGGTATGCAGAGATGACCCATATCCCAGGTGTGGGGTGCTCTGTCCCAGGAAGCGGGCTCAATAGGCACGCTGCCCACGTTGGGCCAATCTCTCCAGGCTTGGCTCCTGAGAGAGACAGGCTGTAGTAGTAGTAGTAGTAGTAGTGCAGACCATCCAGGTGATGAGAGCAGGATCCACCATTGCTTGCTCTACAAAGCAAAGTGACTGGGACTCCAACGCTGGTGTGGTGAAAGGAGATTGGACCCCCTGTCATGTACAGTGGGAGAGTTTCTCTCCTTTCTACAGTATCTGGTAGAAAAGGGGCTGTCTCATGCCAATGTTAAAGTGTATGCAGCAGCTATTTCCTCCTGTCATGAAGTTTTTTGGCGACAGACCTGTCTTCGCCCAACCCCCTCATGAAACATTTCTTACAGGGGGTTTGGAGACAACACCCGGTGATGCGTGTCTCCGCCAACCAGTGGGAACTACTGTTGTACTACCTGTGTGAGGTAGAACAAAGGTGATGATATTGTAACCCTAATTCTATAAGCACAGGCGGAGCCCTCTACCTATGGACCCTGCCGCTCCTACGCCGTCCGCTGAAGTGGTTTCGGGATGGTACCTGTAGCGAGATGCTGCCTTTTATACTGTGTGGCACATATGTAATCGGTAGGCGCATCCTGATTGGCCATATATATATACACATTCTACAATATCTGTGGATGGCCACTACAGTATGGTTAAGGTCAGGGAAGGATCATGGTTTCAGTTAATAAAATGGCAAGCATTAATTGCAGGTCTGTCAGTCATGCCAGACACCCATCTACCACCCTGACCTCCACACCCTTGCTCTCTGCCTTGCTCAGCCCATCCTCAAAAGAAAAAACACATTATAGGTTAAAAATTCATCTGGCAAAAACAACCTATAGTTACATTGAGTGACAGCCACCATCTAACAGCCGTAGTAATTATGACCTGGAGAAGTGACGCATTTCAAATGACGTCAATATAAGGTGACAAATTTCCTTGGGTGGATGGATGGCTAGATAGATAGATGGCACAAAGTGCAGGAGACCACTGTTCGCTTCCTGTTTTGAGTCAAGACAGTTTTTTAAAAATTGTAACTATGATTGTTGTGGTGTTTACTGTAGCTATGACAACGAAAGTTGCCTAACTTTAAGGAAGTAGAAACTTTAACGCACACCACGTTTCAAGTGATCATTTTAACTCAAACCATGATCTTTCCCTAACACTAACACAGTGGTTTTTGTGTCTAAACCTAACCAGACCTTAACCACAGCGCTGTCACATCATAAAACATCATTATTTTTTAACAGTGATTTGCAGTGGTTTTGGAAAGCACCGAGAGAGACGGCATATTAGAAAACTCTTCTATGTGTCGTGCTGGAGTGCATCTTGTAATCGACCTATATGGTTGTTTAATTACAAGGATGTGTTGGCCTTGTTACATAAAGGGCTCACAACTTCCTGCTTTTTTAAAACAATGTTTCAATATTATGCAGCATTATATATACAGGTCAACATATAATGCAAACTTTGAAAGCTTTAGCTTACTAAATAAGGTGGATACATATAGATACATGAAATATTGTTTATTTGTATTATTATTATTATTAAATATTGTTACTGGTGTCACAGCTTAAACCCAATGTGAAGATCAGTTGGTTTATTCCTTTCATTCATTTAGTTTGCAGTTTACTGTGATGTTAATTAATCTTGTGGTCTATAGAAAACATTCCAACAATTCCAATTGCTCTTACCACAGCTTGGTAGTTAACGTCACCCTGCCCCTCATCTCTGAATCATAAGAGACAAATAATACAGCCTTATTCACTTCATTTCCCTTCACCTCACTTAACCTTGGACTTTGAGGCTTCACATACAGTTAAAAGTGTAAAGTCAGCTCATCTTCCAAAGTTCTCTTCGCAAAGGGTCTTCGCATCAAATCCATTTCATTAGGAAGTTTCAGCTGGACTGTTGCCAGAGTAAGGAAAATAATAAAACATTTTGTTGGCCACAGTTATTGGTGCTTTTAAAAGCAATTACATGACAACTCGTATAATGGTATAACTATGTGTTTTTAGGTTTGTGTTCCTTGATGGAAAATACTTTGATGAAAAACGTTGCCTGGCTGCTAACTGACTCACACAACTTGTTGCATCAACACTGCAATTCAACAACAAATACTTACATTACATTGTTCTGCATGACTCCCTACTTGAGTGCATACACAATTTATTCAAAATGTTGACTTGATGCCAGTGTAAACTTTCTCAACACTGATCTATCTTCACTGAAATAGACAGTGGAAATGTTTACTTTTCCTTTCTCACACGCTGAGAAAATCTGGGCCATTGTGCTGCAGCCAATTTCTCTCTCACAGTGCAATTATAAATATTCACTGAAAACATTAAATATTGATTGCTGTGTGTTAACTCAGAACTTGAATGAAATTAAAACAAATATTAATCACATGCTGGCACGTCAGCAAACTTTATTAGACCTATAATGAATGCAAACAGATTGCCCACCATTTTGGAGGACCCTCACCCCATTTATCCATGTCAATTTAAATTTTAAATGCTGTGTCTTAAATTGCTTAATTTCATCAATTCAGATTTTGCATAAGCACATCACCTATTTGCTGTCTCTGGGAAGGGGAGCTAGACCCACCACTCGCTGTGTAATTATTGACCTTCCACACTTTGCCCTTCGATGAAAATAGATGGCTCTCCATCTTATAGCATTTAAAACTCATCTCAGCTTCTCTCTCTCGCTAGTGTTAATGGACTTCTTCATAGGCCATCTGTGAACCACAATAGGGGAGAAATCCAAATGTGAGGAAATGCCATCGAGGGTGAAACAGCAGCGTATTTCAAGAAAATCACATAAAATGTAAATTCAATGGACAGAAAAACTGTCAAAGTTCAAATGTCCTTTATTCAATAGATTACTTTTCTTGTGACCATGGTAGGTTTATTCAGTGTAACAGTTTAAAATATGTGAAGTTTTATTTGTTTTTTTTTTGGCTAATATGAACAGGCTATAAACTCCATGAGCTATAACACACAAAACATTAGAAACACTAGCCCCTCAGTAGAAGGGCATGGTAAAAGTGTATGCCATATGTGAAGAAGATTCTGGACATAATAAAAAAAACTGCATTAACCTTATAATAATGACATATTGTCAAGTGTGCAATTTGTAGAATTTATGAATTAGAGCATATACTGTAGGTCGCTGAGCAAGCTTGTTGCTCAAGCTTATTTATGGCACGAATTTTTTGGTACTTTCATGACAAATAGTACAGTGGAGGTGCACTTGGGTCACATTTGCGAGAGGGCTCAGAGTTGGAACAATACATTACCGGTTATACAGAAAAGTAAACTACTACTAAAGTGAAAATCTTCAAAAAGGAAAATGTTTGGTGCTCTGCAGCTTCAGGGATCGTGCGAGGTAAAGTCAGAAGTAATCAGGATTTATAGACTTTAAGGAAAAGTTTGACAATTTGGGAAACGTACTTACTCGATTTCTTTGCAGAGAGTAAGATGAAAAGATTGATACCACTCTGAAATGAGAGTGCTATCAATCTTCTCCTCTAACACTCAGCAAGAAAGTGAATAAGCGCATTTTCCCATAAGGTTAAACTTTCCTTTTCACATCATTCAGATCTGCTCTCCACATACAATCAGAGTAACTTAAAATGAATATCATCCTTTTGACTTCAAGGACAAAACGATAGATATATTATACATATCTTTTGTTCTGCAGTACCTTAAGACCACAATGCAGTCACAGTCGTCTGAACTCAGCCTGTAGGGCAACTGTTTGTTTAGACTGTTAATCATCATCGAGCTGTAAATGGCCACTCTGTTGTGTGAGGGGAATCTCAGAGCATAATCTCACCATGCAGGACATAATCAGACACAAGGTTAATGAGAGTTTGATGGAAGCATATGCCTCACACATGGCAGCGGTATAGCACCATAATAGCAGGGACAATGAGTTAATGGTGCAGGTCCAAAGGCAAACATAAACAAAACACAATCAAGAAAAATGTGGGGACAATATCAATTTAGTTCAGCTCTCTCAGTTGTCAATAACATCAGCCTGAAAACTGCCTGTTCCAGTCATACTGCATCTGGTGTGAGCAATACTTCTGGGTAAGCACACATTGTTGTGATGTCTTTTAGTAAGCCTTGATAACTATTTTCTGTCACCTTGTCTGATACATGCATATTTGGTGGGATAAGTGGCGTTACCTATTTCAACAAAGGGATGACAGATGATGCTAAATCAAGCTTGACAGCAAGGGGCCCTTCAGCTGAATGTGATGTGAGTCACTTCTCTTCACTGCTTCCCACTTTCCCATCATTCGGAGGGCTGCAGCCTACCTAAACCCCAGCTGTAAGGATGCTCTGCTCATTCAAGCAGAAATTTAACAACATAATGACCAAACTCTCCAGATGGATTTTGTACAACTGTGTGCAACACATAGAGGCACACAAATATATTTAAATTATTATTTGCCAGAGGAGCAGTTCTGATTGTTACCACATTATTTTGATTCTGTGGGGCTTGCTAATCAGTGTGTATCAACGCTTACATGACAACACCTGTGTCCTCAAGGGGGCAATACAGCAAGAGACTCGTCAAACCCTGCTGTCATGACGCAGAAAGACTGAAGTGATGCACAAATTAAAGACGACAGCTTGATCTTGTTGCTTGCTACTCTGTGCTTAACAGTGACACTTGTGAAGCAGTGAAACTACAGCTCAAGAATATCAGTTTACACACTTCAAGGTTCAACAAATTGTTTATTCTAATTTCACCGTTTAGCTAATGCCTGTAGGTTTTCCAATGGCATCCCATCATTAACAACAAAAATAACCTGAACTTTCTTTTTGACATGGCTGTGCAACTTTCAAATGAGCCACTTGCAAAGTTAGCTTCCCTTTCTCACCTTTCTTTCATTATAGAAAATCAGGTATACATTGATAACATCCATGCCGGGAGGATGAGTAACCTCAGTGTAATTAAAAAACCTCTAAAGTGCCGGGAAGTAGTAGTGAAATTTACTTTTAGCTCAAGCACAGCAATATTTATTTCATTCTTATCCATTTTCTAGCTTGGAATTAACCCCATATGTAACCTCAAACCTACAAGCGTTGTTTTTTTTACCCATTCTCCGGCAACGGTTTGTATCTTCAAAGGTGTCATGTTTGTAGAGCTGTTGCTGAAAAGTTGGGCACGTACTTCTATATTTGAGAAAACAGTTGCTTTTGACATTTGACATTTTACTTTCACCCCTAATCTATCCTTTTATCTTATTCTTTTTGTAACAAGTCCGGAAGGAATTTGAACCGAAATCCAACATGGCCAGTAGATGTATTTTCTATAAATCTCGTTTAATGTGACTCATTGTTATAACTGTTGAGAAAAAGGGAGACCAATACCCCACAGGAACTCTTTCATGGCTTACCTTTAAAGCAGTGTCAATAGTAATTACTGCGGGGGCTTATCTTTAGCCACTGCATCATTGTCCTTCACAGGAATCAGTGTTAGCTGCCCCTCTGCCAATTAATAGAAGCAAACACCGACATCAATTATTCAACTGGTACATCATGAGCAACAGCTTTGCTGCATTCACACTGCACCAAACTATCCTGATCTTAATTGCGTTAAGAATATGTGTTATATTCATACTCGTTCAGTCAGTCATACATACTGTAGAGCACAAGAAATATCTGTTGTAGCTTTATGGTATGGAAAAAAAACTATCCCATACCTCAGAACACCCCCAACCCCCATGTAATGATCTGATGAAGCTACATAGTACCTACAGGTTCATCCTCCCTTCAAAGGCAGGATGAAGGTACTTGCTCTGCACTGATTACAAACTCTCCTGGACTGACCTCTGCATTCACTCTGGACAAACCCAACATTGTAATATTAAGCTCCATCTCTTTGATCTTCATGCTTGCCACTGCAACAGCCAAGAAGTCATGTGCTTTAAATCCTTCAGGCTTTAGCAGGGAAATGCTAGCGAGCTTGACAAATTTATGTACTGATTCAGGTAGATCAGCCTAAATAACAGTCTGGTGAATTTCAAAGTGAGCTTATCAATACATCAGCAACCATTTCAACTATAAAATAGTGATTGTTGTCTCTTGGCTGCCAGCGTAGTGCTGAGTATTCAACTGGGATCATAAATTTTATGTGGTTGGATACAAAAGAATTCCATACTTTGCATCGTAAATCTTTTAGAAATATCTCAAATCATTGCATTTGTGAAGACTGAGTTAGTCATTTTAATCTTTAAAAGTAATATTGTAATAAGTAAGAAAAAAAAAACTATTATTTTCCCACCTGAGTGGCTGTGCAACATGAAAGTGTGCATGTCAGCATCTTTCAAGATAGTAGCCCCATGTAAATGTATAATTACAGAAACACGATTTGACTGCCATCTACTCCTCTGGGGCCAGCATTAATCCCAGAGATCAATGTTTCCAACCCCAGATATGCAGAGCACAGCAATCCATCTGTCAGCTCGGCCACCTTATCAGTCTACAGGGAGAGGAACCATCGATAATTACCTCTACCCACTAACATAATACAGACATTTTCAGGGGAAATTCACACTTGGTTGTTCCTATAGCTTGACAACTGTTAGCATGTCTGACAAAGAAAATGCTGTTGTAATGAATTTTCTTTATGTTAGACTCAAAGTGAGATCATTTTATCACTGTGTCAAGGCTATTAAGTTTATTTGTATGGCTCACGTGTCCACCATCTGGTAGTGTGGAGTTTTTCTATAAGGGGTCAAATGATAATGCTGAATTTCAGCTCTGCAGATAACAGCAGATAACTCACATTTTCACATTCACATTTTTAAACAGTGCATATTTTTATATACATTATTATGTAATTCTCACACAGCAGTTTTCAAAGGGTCTTTTTTGCATAGTGAGTCTTCAGAGCCAAAGGGTGCTGGGGACTTGTTAGAGGAAGGAGACAATCCTGGTTAACTAATGGCAAGGGTGAACCAAAGCGTGAAGAGGTTCCATTTGGCACTGATTGCCTTCTGACAAACTAACTCCCTTCATATCCACTGCCATTGTGAAACTGATGAGCTATGCCTGTAATCGGCTCCAGTGATTGGAGAAAACCGCGTTGAGGGAAAGTGTGGCCTTGATTTGGATAGGCAGCGACAGCTGGAAGGAACTCAGCATTTCCACTGTCGGTGAGCAAGGATGTGTTTCTGTTGGCAGCAGCAGCACTTTGTGTGTTCGGTTTACAGGGGTGGAACTGAGCCTTACACAAACATTAATGACCAAGCTGGAAGGACAGTGAAACACATTTCTGCTGGAGCTAAAAGCTGAAATACAATGCCAAAATGGGAGCGAAAATGTGCTTGTTCAGATGTCTCTTAGGGGAGAGATTACCATGGTTAAATCCAAAATCATTGTTCTGCAGCAACTGTAAGTACATGAGGACATGAACACATCTGGGAATGAGAAAATTATTTTTTCTCTGACAAGAAACGGAAACAAAAAGTGAAAACATAAGAATCAGTTAAATGAAGCAGCTAATCATGTCAGAAACTCTGTGGATTCATGGTTAAATGGCAAAGCACTCTACTCTCTCACACACTGGTCATGTCTCAGCGGTGTTAGTGATGTTAATGAAGCTATGGTCCTTAGAAGTGTACATTTATATTTAAGTCACTCTATTCACAAATTCACTGGTATTCTGTGAAGAATCACTTTTCAACTACTTCCATTAGACTAAGGATGCACATAATGTTTTTTTTTATTGAAACCACAATTGCAAATACTTCTAGCTTGAGTTGTTTATGGAGAATTTGTTACCGGAATTTAGGCCGAAATAGGGACAATTCTCTAATATAAAGTGCTGTTGATTGCTTGTATCATGTACCGTAGATTTGCTACAATGTCAAAAGTCTTTCTCTGCATTGTTTTGAACCTTGTCTGATTGGGATGACCGTTACCCGTGGCTCCCCCTGTCCAGTTTTTCCGAGTTAAGGACTTCTCCATAAGCTCTGAGATGTAGCACATGGGAAATGATATAGCCAACCACGACATCCTGGCTCACAGTCTACTGGTCTGTCTTAAGTCAGCAGGAAGTGGAAACTGCATCATTTTTCCCATCTTCAGTTTATCATGTGTGTCATGTTTTTTCTCCATCCCACATATGCTGCCACTCGGCAAACAGACATTTTTGAGGCACTTGTCACTCCAGGGCCACTGTGTTTTTTCCTATAGCCTCCACTCTTAACTGGAGAGTGAATGTGTTTGTTAAGGGAATACAAGTATTTTACTACCAGGAAAATGTCTTTTTCCCCCAATCTGGTCCACAGCATAAGCCATGTTATTTACTGTGAAGGTGACGCAACATCTGACCCCAGTTCAGATTGGCGAAGGAAAAGTACCAAAGGAACAGCACTTTCCATCACAGCCAGTTGATGCTGTATTTTGGCAGCGCAGCTGCTACAGTTCAGACAGGGCTTTTGGAGCCCAGGCAGATGGCTGGTCTGGAGTCACTGTTGACAATACAAAAGGGCAGAGCAGGTATGTTGTTGCTCAAAATGTTTTGGAAGTTCAAAAATGGGATAAGGAACAGTGCCATTTAACATGTGTTTCCACCACAGGAGAGGGTTTATGCAAACAAGCACCAAAGACTCATCTTTTTACATTGTAACACTTTATTGACATGTTCCATCCAATATGGCATTTATGATATGAATGAGTGGGTAAATATGCTGTGTCTACTCTGCCAGAAATCCCACCATGGCCTCATTTATTCAAAATATTATTTCAATCTGATGTTAGCACACCTTCTCTTTATCACTATGCCAACTTTTCCATCTCACTGAAGTGTATGAACTTTTTATGAACCTGATGTTCACCTTCAGATTTTCTTTGGCTCAAATTCAAGTTGTGCATAAAAACAGCAGATACTAACTCAGACAATTCTGACTATTATGCACCTCCTGCCACCACAGATGCCTGCACTGTTCAACAACTTTTTTCCTTATTGACTTTACTCTTGATAGAACTTGAGAGCAGCAGAAAAAGCTGTAAAAACAACACTGAGATATTTTCACTTTGTAAAGTCGATTTGGTGAACTTGTGATGTCACTTTCTGTTAAGGCACCCTTATAAAGGGTTTATATGCTGTAATTAATGGCTTTATCTGTGGTTAAGTCTTTAATGAACCCTCCAATGGACTGTTTGACCACCTACCTTTCTGGAAAATGGCTGCAGGTCATCTGGACCAACATCCATTCATAAAAAGCTTATTAAAAATTACAACTACAGACTTGGTGGATTATTGTAAGACATCTTTATTAATGATTTATTAACATTTATAATTGCAGGTCACTGACTCATTCTTGCTGATTTTTGGCTTATTAGTAATTTAGAAACCCAAGACCTGATTACTAATGAATTACTAACATTAATACCTGCAGAAGATGATTCATTAGAATCATAAAACAGTGGACCTAATAACTCACTAACATTTGTAACTGCAGACAAGATGACATGACTTATTAGAAAGTGATAAACATGCAACCTTTTTAATAAATTAACTAAGATTGCTGACATGGGTACATATCATAAAGTAAGACACCTTTAAGTGTTTATGAATTGTTTAACAACATAACTACATTATTACTGAATAGAAACACACCATTTTATTAAAACAGGACACACTAATGCACTGTTTAATCAAACAGAATTGGACCTTCTTAACTACTTAAAAAAAGTAGTAAAAACAATTCTTACCATAAACATTCACAATTACTATCATTAACTCTACATTTTTACTATTTTAAGCTTTGCAGGCAGATCAACAGTAAGTCAAACTCTAATCATAAGTCATGATGACCATTCAATGCATTTTCCAAGTGATACACAGTGCAGTTGAAGATTGAAGATAAATAAAAATCAGGGAAGTATGAATCTAATTCACATTTTCTTGTTAACTTACCACGCAGTAAATCTGCCAAACTAATACTAACCACTGGTTAACATATAGCTTAGCACATGAGACAAAGAACAAACCCACGTCATGTGTAAATGTAAACTCAAAAATATCCCTGTGATAAAGCTGCTTCCACCTGCCATCTTCCATGAGTTTAAAGATGCATGTAGAAATTTGATCCGTCATTAATATGAAATTATTGATTAGGGCAACTTTAAATTGTTAACTAAATACGAATGAGACTTCAGTGGACATGAGATAAAACAAAGCTGGTTCAATCATGCTGTTGTTGTATTGAAGAAAGTGGTTAATTAGTGAAAGTCATTAAATAGCAACAGGACGCTCTTAAGTGCACAAACCTTCATTTAATTCTGGAGGTAGCATTTGTGTATACATTTGTGTTGCAGAGGCCGCCACGGTGCACAATGCCAGAGGGTCTCTCTGTGACCCGCTCCCTCCAGAGTGCACTGGCCTAGCCTCGTCCTCCTGTCCTTTATAACAATGGGAAGGGTAATGGCCTCCCCAAGGCCTCCTCATTCAGCCTGATTGCGCTGCCAGCATCAGGCCAGCCATGCCATAAAACAATTAGCTCCATTTATCAACCTTACATCCACTATCTATGGGAGGGGGAAGTGAAGGTAGGAAACAGAGGTGGAGAGAGAGGAGCCCAGTTGGGCGGAAGATATGTGGAACTGGAGGAGAGCCGGATGAGAAGGATAAGCATCAGTTCTCATTTCATTTGTTGACTGTTTCTAGCTCCTTAATTCGAATTAATATATTTATCCTCAAAATGGCATTTTGTCTGCTTTGATAAAAAATATCTTCAAATGTTTACGAGGGGCCTATTAAATTATCCAGAATGAGTGCCACAGCAACAAGCTTTCGCCCTTGAAAAATTAAGGTTTTAACAAAACCTGAGTCAGTATTCTTCCTCCACTGAAAGCCTTTC
Organism: Scomberomorus guttatus; assembly: GCA_038419695.1. Lineage (NCBI taxonomy): Eukaryota > Metazoa > Chordata > Actinopteri > Scombriformes > Scombridae > Scomberomorus > Scomberomorus guttatus. The sequence goes on along the minus strand of CM076453.1, from coordinate 13,495,842 downwards.
AAAGACTGTAGTTTCACTGCTGGAGCTCCACAAAATTAAAATTGTAAAAGCTGACATGCAGATGACATACTGAAACATCAGTGAAATGAAAAAAAAGATGCTATATCAGACAGCAGGGTAGGATTCAGTATTCCTTCCAACATATTCTTTCATATTTTCTTATGACTATTTACACCTATTTATTATTAACGTAGCACAGTGTAATACATACACATGGAAGCAATTTACTTTCCAATCCAGAGTAAATATAATTGAAATTCCTCTCTATGCTTTGACGATTTCACTCAGCATCTGTAGCCGTGTGCAAAAGGGGTCGAGAAAGTTGCCATACCTCCCAACATCAGTCATTAGATGGGGTCAAATGATGAAAATATCAACAAACACACAGGCTCCGCACACCTTGGTAACATGCGCGGTTGCAAATAAAATTATACATGAATTGCCGGACAGAAAGTGTAAATAAAAATAAACATGTCACCAAAGATGAATAGCAGCCTGAGCCACCTTTTCGCGGCCCCCCCACCCCCGCCCCCAAGAGAGATGTATGATACAGCTGTTAAAAGCTGAGGTAGAGTAGTAGAGTTTTTATTTCCCTTTTCCTTCATTTCTCTCGTGTAATAGATTGCACCTGTAGTTTCTCTGAGTGATTGTCCGGTTCACCCTAACATCTGTCATCTGTAGTGCTATCTCTATTAAATAGTTACTGTACAACAAGAGGGATGTTCACTAAGAAAGATGCTAGCACTTACTTAAAGCAGTAGATTTGCCTAGAAAAAAAAAAAAAAAAGAGGTCCAGTGCTTGAACAACAGAGGTCTGTAAGAGGTGAAATAAAGCTCATTGCCAACACATGTATTATTAGAAAGCTGACTCTTCTCCAGACACTTACATCATGTTAACATGTGGAGGGTGGTAATTATCCCACAGCAGAAATAGCAACTCATTACGAGAGTCATAAGAGGGCACAAGGTCTCCCGAAACACACCCAGTTGCCGTGCCTCCATAATCCTTAGCTCATCATTGATGTCAGCAGGAAAGTAGTATATCTCTGGCCTTAAATCATGCCCTGTACTCCTCAAAGTCTTTAATTAAGTCCTGATCGTCCTGTCCTCCGTTCCCAGTATTAGTGTGTTTAATTTCCTGCTGTCATATCGCCTTCCCTTTTGGATATATTATTCATCAAGCCTCTCCACTTCTCAGTGTTTCTAGGGGCAGCAGTCTGCCGCTACAGGATGACTGCTGATTTCGATCCATCGGCTCGACCATTAAGGGCGGCTTAAAACCATAATTCCTCGAGATATTACTCTCAGGTTCAAATGTCAACATTTAGATAAGAGCCCGGTGATTCAGCTCCCTCAGTGGATGAGGGATGGAGTCCTAAATGCCTGCTGCCCTGTGTTTGTGTTTTCATTAGTAGTGACTTCAATGTATTCCCAGAGCAAATAATGCCAGCCAGAAAGATGTGTGTTGCAACAGTGGTGGGAGTTGTAAAACAGCAAAATATGAAGCCCTGTCTAGGATTTCACTTTACTCAGATGAGTCAGCTGAAAGTAGAAGCAACTATTCATCTTTAGTCCCTGTACCCAGTAGACTGTCTACAGTGGCCTACAAGTCCACATTCATCACTTTTGTGCTTGGGTGATGAGTCAAAGTGAAACTAGAGCAGGCTATTCGCTGAAGTCACTCTCGTACATAGATTGCTGTTGGTGATTCTCAACGATTTCTCTTTCTCCATTCTCTTTTTTTCGACAACACTGCAGAAGTATCTTTGTCCGCTCAGAGAACCAATCAAGTGTGACAACTGGCCACCCACTACAGTGACAAGCACAGAATGAAAAACACTCTCGACCATGACACATAGAGTTAGGTGCCAAACGTCAACAGGTTGTCTTATCGCCGCGCTGCGGACCGTGAGCACTTGAGTGAAATGGGCAGAGGCTCTCTACTGTGAGATGAGTGGAGGAGACAGTGTTGCTTCTGATCTGGTTGGGTGGGTGAATACTGAGGAGCCAAGGCCAAAGCGGAGGCTGGTGGGTCAACATGCGCGCCCAATTTTACAGTCGAGGTGCATTCGTCACCATAGATGCTGGTGGCTACTGCAATGCTCCGAATAGGGTGTCATTTGAGTGGCAGTCGAAGCCACAGAATGTGGCGGAATGCGGGCACTGTAATAAGTGTTTTTTTTTGTGTTTTTTTCTCTCTCGTTTCGGTCCCTTTGCTTTGTTGCTATTGCCGAGGCATTTGTTCAACCATCAAAGCAACATGACTTGACACGGGAATTCTATTGTAATGTCTCAGACACGGGAATTCTATTGTAATGTCTCACTGTGACAGGTTTATAGATGAAAAATAGGATAAAGAAAATACGGGAATATCCAAACCCAGAGAGCAGAAAACCTAGAGAGACAACGGACTAAAATACCAAACCTAATTTGAAGTAAATTAGTTTTTCTTAAATAACATTTATTTAGCTTATATGCTATTTCATACATTTGGGTCTTACTCCCATTCAGATCTACTGTATCAGTAAGAAGCTGTTTCACAGTATCTCCTGTAAGATAATAACTGGTAAATCTTGCTCCAGCCAAATCCCTGAGATTGCTGGCAAATATTAGATCATCTCTTTTGGTATAAGGTCCATTATGTAGAAAATGTAGAGCCAAAAAGTAATAATAAGAGAGACTTGGCATGTATCAGCCACTTTATCGGTGGCCTTTAGCTCCTACAAAGCCTCCTCCATGTTAGATTAGAGCCAGATTCCTATGTGAATAGTGCTTAGATGTCTCTGGTCTCTAGTCTTTGAACGATTTAGTAAGTAAACTTGAGTCCATACAGCAGGGACTTAGTAATAAGACATCAGCCTTATGTCTAATAATGAGGTGGCAGATGTGACTCAAGATGGTTCTGTAGTTGCTTTCTCTGTTGTTGTTTTGTTTTAAACTGACAATCTGACCAGTATTATAACGCAACAATACTCCATAATCTGAAACATGGTGTGGATAGGAATTCTGGATGGAATTTAGTTCATACACTATAAATTACATTGCTTAAAATGTCAGACTGTACCTGTTTTATCCAGTGGATATTATTTTGAATTGCAAACGTCATTCAGGCTCCAGTCTGCAAAAATGCTTGCACACACCTGCACACTTTAACAGACAGATTTAATTTCCCTCCGGTTAAATCTAAATTAAAGTCGTTTTTTTTTTTTTTTCAAATAAAAAAATTATCATCACCATTAATTATACAGGGTTGTAGCCTCAGGCAATGTGATGGATTGGCAGCAAAAAAAACAACAAAACAAAAAAAAAAAATGGTGATAAATGTGCAGATAAAAACCATCTGTGTCAGTGGTGAAGAGGTTGATGTTGGGTCATGATGTATTCCTCCATTTACACACAAGATCAAAGCAGCCTGCATGCTATTGTACAGCACCGAACCAGGCAGGCAAACACATACTGTAGGCTTTCTGAATTTAGAGGCAATGTAGAAAACACATCCAACTAAATTATAGTTATCAAAAAAATACTCTACATTGTACAGTGCATCATCATAAAAATTAGACAGTTAAATCGGTTAAAGTGTCTACTAATACTCTCAGTTACTAAATTAAAATGAAAAGAAACCTAAGCTTTTATGTTCACCCTGTCAGCAAAACAAACATCTTGGCATAATAAAAAAAAAAAACATAATATGCACATAAAAACTTCAAAATACACAACAAATAACAGGTACTTTACTCAGATTGTAGAATACAGGAACTGATCCTCAATGAACTTGTGTAAAGACATTGGGAATGTTCCAATGCTTGGGGTCAGTGATGTGGACTATTCACCCCCAACCCCTGCTCAGTCAGCATTACTCCCCACGCCTGACAGCTCACAGGACCTGTACCCTGGAAGTCCCAGCACCTGCCCCGCAGGTGGCCTGTAGATGACAGTGAATGCTTGGAGAGGCCAGATAGAAATCACGGGGCATGATGCCAGGCCTAACCTGTGTAAGGTCTACCTTGTTTTGTAGTGCCACATTATTGTCCCGCACCCAAGGGTCAGTGTTTCCTTTGTTCCCACTCTGGTCCAGCTCCACGCTGCCTACAGAAGCTGCAGCTCTGTTAGTGGGTGACATCAGCTGGTATTTTTTGCCCACCCCGAGGCGCTCCCAAGTCGCCCTGCAATCCTTCACATTCCTGCAGGTTTGACACTTTCTTATATAAAGGCAATACATCAAGGGGAGGAATTTCAATCCAGTAAAAAGTTGGACAGAGTGGCAAAGTGAAATACAAGATGGTGTGGAATGTGAAGAGAAGTTTAATGCCGATTGACATGTAAGGAAGTTTGTTCACAAGTAGGCTTACAAAAAGGTTATGATGAATCATGATGTATCATTATGATGTATCATTATCCACTCAGTCACATTAAATTGAGTATTAAGCCTTTAACTATTTAAAATTATATTTAAAGGCGTCTTTTTACAATGTCTTATGTTTCTTTTACATCTTTTGCCTTTTATGTTTTATGTAAATCATTTGTAATTGTGTTGTTGTTGAAAGGTGTACAAATACACAAATAAACTTGCCTTGCCTTAAAACACGTCATAATATAAGAGAAATAATATTACTCTTGGGAATTTTTTAGTAAATGGTATTTTTTTACCATTTTAGTTATATATTAACTCAGATATAAAAATATCAAAGGTTTTCCTTTGAACCAAACAAACTTTATAGATGTAAGAAAGGAAATGCCTTAATTGGTATTTAAAAAACGAATTATTCACTGGGTCACATCTTACAAAGCATCTCTGTAGTATTTAATTCTGTTCTATTCACAACACTGAGAAATCCAGAAATGAACCAAAAACTAAACTGCTCAAAACTTGGAAATGCTTGACAGTGATTGAGCTGGCTGAAATGGGCTTACACGGCACATTTGGTAATTTGCACACCTACCTGCTCTTCAGAGCAGTACAATTACAGAGTGTCTCGGGGGCCGTCAGTGCCCCGGCTGCACCCGAGCTGCATCCCTCTCCCAGTGCCCTGCACCGAAGTGCTAGCGTGAAATGGCTGTTAATTCCTTCTGCTATCTGTCCCGCACAGAGCCTGTTTTAAGCCTTCATATGAATCTTTTGCCTGCTGAAAAATACAAGGAATAAGGAAATCAGAAAGTGAAAAAAACTAGAAACTAGCAACTAGAAATGAAAACATCAAACAAGTATGAAATGCAAAATAGCATGAACCTTGTTCCCCCCCCCCCCCCATCAATGAGATTTAATGAGTATTCCACCTTCTGGCACCAACCATAGAGAAACAAACAGAGAAAGGAAATAACAATTCAGAAACAACTGATAAAAGACAATCACAACTAAAAGAGTTTGTCAGTAATACTGTGTGTTTGACTTCTTTGCCAACAAGCACACTGGTTTTGTTCCAATGTTTTATCAGGATCCTTGATCTATGTCTTGTCAACTTGTAAAGACTATGATGTGAGTGTTTATGTATGAACATAGTCAGATCCATCTTTATCTAACTATAAAGGAAGGAGTCTCTGTCTGTCTGTCTGTCTGTTCTTCGCTTTTCCCAACAACTGTTCATCTGATCTACTTCACATTTGGCGGGTGTATTGCTGGGGATCCAAGGAAGTGCGGTGTCGAGTGTGAAGTTGTTTGGATGAGAAACGTAGAAGAAAACATTTATCTTGGCCTCTCCAATGTGGCGCCCGCGCAGGCGCATAGCTGCAGCATACAGCAGCCAATCGGGTGTCATTTCTGAACAACTTCACACTTGGCAGGTGTATTGCTGAGGATCCAAGGATGTGCGGTGTCAAGTGTGAGCTTATTATAACCAATAAATTATTGAGAATTATTACATTTTGACAGAGCGTTTCTATTTCAACCGGCACAGCTTTTCCAGCCTTTACGGCACTGGTTTAGCAGTCCAGGGAAACTCACAGACCGATTGCATGCATTGTAAATCATACGATGAGACAAGAGACTACAGCCGGAGAAATAATCAAAAAAGAGAAAAAGTAGACACAGCTTTTAATCAAGAATGAACAGACTTTTACATGTTCCTTCTTCCCACGGGCAGTTCAAAACCAGTATGTCTCATATGTTCCAAGAACGTGGTGATTATTAAAAGCGTCAATGTGAAGCGCCACTACAAGACAAAGCACAAATCTATTTGAGCAAACATACCCACTCAAATCCAAACTAAAGGCACAGAAAATAAACGATCTGAGAGCCCAGTATGATCGATCTTTATTTTAAGATTCACATTTTTTCAAAAGCTCTGTTACATATTTTACTTTTAAATTCAGTCCTTATTTTACTTGAAATGAGAAAAAAAACATGTATTTACTATTAGAGTACTTATTATTTATAACATCTGTGTATGATAGAATGTTAGTTTCTTGCATGTTGTTGGTGTAGGCCTATACACTCATTCACACCTCACATCAGCAGTATTAATTTTTCTATGCGTCGAAGCAGCAATACCAGAGGCCAAGCAATTGGCCCGTTCCAAACAGGCACATTTTGAACGGGCACTGCACTGCATCACAAAGCTGCCTTAGATCTTATGACACTGAACCCAGCTTTGATGTTGCCATTATCAAAAGAAAGTTCCAAGTTCTTAAAGTCCACTGCTGTATGTCTTTGTAATCAAGCTATATCATACTGTCTATCCTGCTGAAATCAGCATTGAGTGATTGGTCAGCTGTAGAGGGGGCTGCGATGGAAGCCTGTGCCTGACATGTTGGCTTACAGCAGCAGCATGCATATCAACACAGTGATATGATGGACATTGGCACCTGTCGTAACATATTAGTCCACCTCCCGAAAACTCTTCACTACTCATTCTGGGATTTTAGGTGCAAAGTAAAGTGACTTTTCTCTGAAATTCAGGTCCACATGGTCTTTTACATTCTCCTCCTCACTTTTGAGCCACATATAGGATGAACGCCCACTGGATAAAGCTGCATATATACACACAGAGTGGACAGATTCTAGCTGTGTGATAGGCGCTACTTTCATTAAACTTTAAATGTTACATTTTTTGCACTGTGTTGTAAGGTTTTGGTGTCTTTTCTCCCTTGATGTTCACATCACTTATTACTTTCTCTAATTGTTATTATTGTCTCTCCCTGCTCAGCTGGATGTGAAAATGTAAACAAGGCCTCGAAATGAGCAAAGTAAAAATAGCCATTGCCTAGACGATGTTCCATAAAAGATGATTAGCAAATTGATTGTATGAATAATGAATTCCGATGATGTGCGCTATTTAAATGCAGTCAGTGATGGGGTGGGGGGGTGGGGGGGGGGGACTTTAACCAAGCCTCTTCTTCACAAGGTCACAGGTCAGGACACTTCAACACACATTGCTCCCTTCCAGTTAACTGGAGAAAGAAAAAGAAAAAAGAAATTGTGGAGGAAACTGATAAGGGTGAAAGAAAAATTTTTCCAGTACTATGCAGATAACTATAATGAATCCATCTCACACATTCTAGTCTGATTCACTTTAAATGCAATGTAGAATAACCTTTTGGACTGGAGAGTCATCACCTCTGCCTCTATAATGCTTAGTGGGCAGGAGTGAGTGATGTGAAGTGTAGTTTCCACATAATCTGTAGTTTAAATACACCTTCATTCAGTTGGACCACTTTAACATTGTCTAACCAGTCGGTTACACTGATAGTCTTATGTGGAGCATGTGCATTTGTTGGCAAATACAAACATGTTCAAATAATTCATTTAAATATAAAGACACTTTGTGTTGCTTGTAGCTGATTTTGCTTCAAATTATTAACAAAAGTTATTAACAAATCCCAAAACATACCACTGTGAGTGGAGGATGATAAGGGACTTTGAACGGTATGATGGTTGCATGCATGACAACAGTAGAAGAGGGCCACCATGACAGCAGCCGCAGTTGGGGAAATGAAAGCACTTTGTTTCCCTCTACTGGTTATCAGTGCAACCACCATCTGCGCCAGACTTGATATTTGCATGACTTTGTTTGTGTGTGCACTTTGTGTGTGCTTGTGCACGTGCTTGTGTTGTGTTAAGGCAGAGAGAAAGAAACTGGGTAATAGTGAAGGGGGGGAGGCACAGAGACAGCTGCAAAGCGAAAGAACCAAATGGTTTGTAAATGTTGTACTCACCAGCAGTTCATCTCTGTGGGTAATGGATGTATGGCATTCGCCTTAGATAGAGTTGTTGGCAGCAAAGCGTGGGGCCTCAGTGAAACGGATCAATTGTGACAGAAATCATCTGCTGCTAGGCCACATTATCCAGCAGCAGGTAAGATACGTCAATAGAAAAAAAAAAAAGAGCATTCATTTCAGTCTTCTTGCCTGTTTTCCAACATGCAACCCGTTGTCAGCCTTTAGTGTTTTCTCAAGGTAACGCTACAGTGAGGCTTTGAAGGCTTGCTATGAAGCTCCTGCAGGGCTGTCAAGTTCCATGGGATTGTTTTGATGTTAATTGATAGGTTGATAGAGACAGACCAAAAGATAGAATACAACTTCCTGCTGAGTACTCTGAGGTGCAATTCCCTATTGTTTCCCTTGAAAATTCAGCTTATCCTGGGGAGAATGTCAGTGTCTCAGCATGCAGTGAGGTGAGCTTTCATATCATTTTCTGATCTCAGCTGTTCTCCTGTTTTGACTTGTTGCCAAAAAGAGCACACAAGTCTCAAAGAATAGGTGGTCCGTGCTGCAACAGCTGCCCATGAAGGAAGTGTTTATGTGTGAATTCTTTGCTCTCTCTATTTTTTTTTTTTTTTTTTTTTTTTTACAGTTCAGAGAACAGCGCATGCATTCCCAACATAAACACACGCTTGCACGGACTTATACACATGAACACGCCACACACATGCAACACACACAGAGCTGCAGACAAAATGCACAACCCCAGTGTGATGGGCTGATGCTGGAGTGGCTGTGTGAGGCCAAGGTCACACAGTCTCATTCCTTTATTCCCATAATCCCCTGTGTTGGCTGGGTGAGAGGCCTGCTAATGGCTATCCCTCTCCAAGAGGGAACTACTGCGTTAACGTGGACTCTAGAGACTCTCACAGCCCACCACCCTGCGTAAAAAGCATAGCACACAGTCTATACAATCCATCAACATGGCTAATTAGGCCCCAGCAAAATCCCTAAGAGAAGCATTAGGAGGGGAACCAGAGGTGTGGTGGTAGCATTGTAGTTGAGATAATAAGAATACAATAAAGTTAGACTGCTGGGAAATTATCTGGCTTGTTTGAATCTATTATGGAAACAGTATGGGTAAAAGACTGGATCCGACAGAGCAGAAGTAATATGAATTTTAAAGGCAAAGAATACTTTGAAGAGCTTCTGTATGTTTTTCTGAGAGTTATTCTTCAAGAAAGCAGAAACATTAGTCCTGAGAAAGATGACCACTGTAGAAGGTGGTGGTAAGGGATTAAGATTTAAGGAAAGATGCGTAGATATTGACATCCCATCATTCACAGTCAATATTTGTCCACTAATAGTCATGTGGCCATTCTCCTTTTAGAATACATAATCTTTTTGTTTTTCAAAATGTTTTATAATGACCATGAAATGAGTAGACCATAAGTGGAGCAGGTACTCAAAATGATTTCCCACTTTAAAATGATTACATTAAAGGTTCCTTGTACAGTTTTTGACCTCCCTTTTTTTTTCAAATGGGTCCCCGTTTTGTTTGTCTCATGCATGAGCATGTACATGCAGATGCAGGTGATGTGACACAGTCCTACCAATGGTCTCACTCTCAACTGACCTACAGGTGGCTGTACTGTGCAGAGAAATGCAGCAATGTGCTGGCAAAGGCAGAGAAAAAGAAGACTGCAAGCTAGTAAACACGCATGTAAAAAAAATACAGGATTTAAAATACTTTAAGAAGTTCGTTTTGCAAATGTTTTTTGAGGAAGGAAATGGATTCAACACATTTTTTAGATCGCAAGGATACACACAATGAGTTTTAGTGTGCAACACTGAATGTAAGAGACTGACCTCCCAAGAAAAACAACACAATAGGTTGTAATGTTTATCGCCCAAAAACGACCTACAGTTACGTTTGAGTGACAGATGCTGCATCTAGCTGCAGTAGTAATTATGAACCATTTATTTTTTGTGCCTAAACCTAAACAGACCTTAACTATAGTGTTGTCACATCATAAAACATCATTATTTTTTGACAGTGATTTGTAAGCACAGACAAATGGTGTTGTCCTGCCAGTTACTGCCGATAGAGGCGCTGGATTAAAAAATGCTCCTATGTGTCATTTTGGAATACATGGTCAAGTGACGTATTTGGTTTGTTTAATTTGGAGGACTTGTTGGAATGTAAAAATAACTTTTGTTTGTTTACAAGAAAACTCCGCAGGGCACCTGTATGAGGAGAAACCCAACCAATACCAAAGAGATTTCTTCTGGGATTTCTACTCTTGTATAGTTTTATATTTCAGCAGAAAGTCTCTACCAAACTTAAAGCAAGTTGCCTAAAGCTAGCCAGCAAACTTATAAACTAGTTGCTTATTTCACATCATGGACCAGTGAACAATAATAATCTTCACATTATTAGTGCATAACACATAATCTGAATTTCAGAAAGTCATACAATCTTTAATGAAATTTGATGAGATATACTGGATTTTTTTAAGTACTGCACTGGTGGTGACAAATTCTTCCCCCCGACAAATCTGGAACATCGTGTCACTTTAGCTTTAATGCCATATCACAGAAATTATACAATCATTGTGTTTTACTACACATATTGTTTATTGTGTATGTGACAAATGAATTATTGGTTCTCCCACTGAATTCTTTGTTAATTTAAAAAGGAATATAACAGCATATTATGTTGGATTCTGCGGTGGAGAACAGTGTTAGCAGATATACAAATGACAATACAAAATATATATATATTTGATACAGACACACAACAGATTTCATCAGTCAGTGTGATCTAAGTGATATTATCAACAATCATCTACATCTTAATAATTAACATTGTGAGCCAAGCTTTGCAGAGTGAAGATCCACATGTCTCTACATGCTCATTGGCAGCTCATCTCCCTGATTTTGCTGCTTTTTATTTTTTTTTATAAAAGACACAATCTTCATCTCTTGATGGACGTCCTTAAATTGAGGTGAGAGTCGAATTTGAGACTCTCAAATAGGATTGTTTCTCTGTTCCCTATTTTGATCCTTCAGATCAACAATCTGTCCTCTAGGTAGGCGAGAGCAGGCAGGCAGCTGGGAAAATGGTTCAGATTAAAACGAGGTAATGGCACATTTGCTAGGCCCTTTGTGTGAGCAGCGCATGCAATTTAAAGGGCTGCCATACAGGACGAGTTAATATTTCATTGCACACCAGGGAATGGGAATAGAGAGAAGGAAAAAAAATGCATATGTCTCATTTTGCAATCTGATTCGTCTCAGCAAATCAGCCGGAGTCAATGTCATTCCATAATGAACTCTCCTCTATTCTCAACATTCTGCTGCCATGCGGCTGCCTGCTTTCACACCCACTGAACGTGGAATATATTTTGAGCTATACAGAAAGGGGTAAGGGTGTCTCTCTTTCTCTCTCTCCCTTGTCAGGTTGTAGATGACTGTTTTTTTTCCCCCCTCTCTCTCTCTCTCTCTCTTTTTCTCTTGCTTCCTCTGTCACCGACCCAAAAAACCTGTTACTCCTCCCCCCACCACACCTTCCCCCCACCCTCACCTCCGCCTCCACCCTGTGCTGGGTTAGAGATCGAGATGAGGGAGGGAATGGGAGGTTTTGATTGACTAAGATGCTGAGATGTAATCTTGCGCGAGCTGAAATGTGAAGTGTGTGCTTGTGTGTGTAAGAGGGAAAGGGCTGGGGCGATGTGTGATGCTCGGTTTATTGCATCGCAAGCTCATTTGTTTGTATTTTATACCTCATTTCGGCTCAGACGAGCCGGCTCCACATTACGGCTGCGGGTGACCCACTTTCACAACAGTGCGTGACTCTCCCTCTCTCTCTCTCTCTCTCTCTAATAATATAACGTTCCCCTTTTAATACATTACTTTTAGTAAATACGCTGCACTGTGTGGATGTGATTTAATGGAATATACCTACAAAGTACAAAGTAGTTCACCGAGGAAATACAAACTCTCTGCTATTCCACTGCGATAGTTTCTCCTCCGTCGCCTCAGGCACAGCTATGCAGTACGTTAGCATGTTAGTGCGGTGCGTGACACCACTCTGACAGCACTCTAAACATCAGAAGGACTCAAGCTCATCTGGGCCGTCAGGGATATAAACATGGGCTACTTAAACTTAGATGGCCTGTTTATGGGTACAGAGAAGCATATGAGTAAGATATATTGGTAAAGCAACATAGTAGATGGCTCTTTTTTAACCTTCAACCTGTCTTGCGTTAGTCATGAAACAGGACGGTAACAGGAATCATTCTCTGAGAGGAAGCTGTTAAACAGCTTTGTTGAGACACTACTGGCTTTATTCTGGTGTTATCTACTGCGCTGAGCCATAAAACTCATGGCTCCGCATTACCCGCGGTGCCGCAGCTTTGTTCATTCTCCCCTATGAGCTCCCAAAGATTTCCCGTCATCCAGGTGGACAGAGATAGTGTGCGAGTGAGCCCAACCGTTCCAGGTAGTCCAGGTGCAGGAGGGAGAGCAGGTGGACAGGGGCGGGACTGTCAGGGGACCAAAGGGGGCAGAGAGGCTTAGTGGGTCACAGTGGGAAGGGTGGTGCAGCTCAATCATCCAACCTACCCTAAGGGCACCTCGGAGCCACGCAGCTGTGAAAAGACTGCCATCCAGGGAAATTCAGCCTATATACAGCAGAACATTGTGATATACCATGCTTAGGCATACATACAGATGACACACATACAGTATTCATACAGGCAAGCATATGAACAACTGTGCGAGCAGAAAGAAAGAGCTGACATATTTTATAAACTTAAGACAAATCCTCACTCCCACGCTCCTCTATTCTACATTTCTCTCACTTTGTTCGTTCCACTCTCGGACCACGGTCCATACATGTCCGCTCTCTCTCTCCCCCTCACCCCCATTCATTTCTCCCCCGCTCCAAGCTGCTGCCGCCGCGGCTGGGTAGTAGCTGGCCCGTGCCATCCATTATTCCCAGGCAGGAGTGCATTAAAGATTCATCTCTGCAGCTCAACCTCAAAGGAAAGACTATGACCCCTGGTATGGCTGCTGAATTATGGAGACCGCCAATAAAGTTGTTTGCCTTTGATCTCATTCTGAGCTTTCTCCCTCCCAGGTGAATGTGGACAGGTGAACACATGGACACACGCAGACACATGCAGACACACACACACGCACACACAAAGTACTGTCATATACTCTGTATTACATTTTTACTCGCTCTCTCCACTTCTCTTCCTCTCTCTTACAAACGCAAATTTGCACTCATATGTTCTCTATATATTTCATTTTCACTCTCTATTCTGCCTTCTCTACCACTCACTCTCTCATTTTGTCCCTCACAAGTACGCAAACATACACACAGACGCACACAAGACTAAAGGGAGAAAAAAAAATCCCTACAAACAAAACGCATATCTCCGAGAAGATGATGATGGAACAATTATGTGAAAACAGTCTAGCTTGTCCCTTCCCTGCATACCAAGTGACTTTCTGGTGCCATAAATTTCACCCCTGCCATCAACCACAATCGCTGCCTCCTTCTCCCAAGCTAAAAGTGGCTTGCAGCTCCAGTGGCAGTGGTAGAAACACATTTGCTCACACATGCGCATTGTTTATATTTAATCGATGTCGAGTGGAGGGTCCTGTTCAAAATGGCGGTCATTTGTCAAGTATTAATAATTCAGTCACATGAGCACAAACACACAGAGAGGAACGCACAGGAAAGCTCACACACTCCCACACGCTTGATTGTATGAAGTGCCACCTTACCTGAAGGTGAATACTCAGCTTTCATTCTCATCTTCAGACAGCTCCTGTTGTTTACGGCCTTGTGGTTACGGCCATGTTTGGAATAGAGCGGTTTGAAGCGGCTACACAGAGACTAGGATGCAAGACGGTTGTATGAACAGTTTGACCAGAAAACACACATGAACACGGAAGAAGCCTTGAGCCGAACTATGAGTCAACGCACGGTCAGAGTTCATTTTATCATGTGTTATGGTTAATAGGCAGCTGTACTGGTGAGCATAATGGGACATTAGCTTTCCTCTTAATAGGTTCAAGGGACACACACACACACATGCAGGGGTTGTAAGTAGCCTTGAAGAGAGAACGGATGGTGAAAGGTGAAGGTGGGGTTGTCTGTGACTGTGTGTGTGTATGATGGGGGGTGTCCCATTATCTGCGTACCTAGTGTCCCACCCTGGACCCAATTATAAATCTGGGCTGACCTGGACAGTAGTCACAAGGAGAACACAGGGAAGGACATAGACGTGGAAGCTGTGGTTAAATCAAGCTTGTCTCACCTTACTGCTGCGCATGTGTGTGTGTGTGTGTGTGTGTGTGTGTACACCAGACAGACCTTGTGCCTTCCTTATGTGCTGATAGATTTGTGGAGGTTGTTACAAAGGATACAGGTGTATGGCAGCAAAAAAAAAACAAACAAGGAGTACTGGTTGATTAATGAGGTGTGACCAGCCCTCAGTGTTGTGTTCTTAGATAGAGTCAATGCTTTTTCTCAGGGGATTTGAAGGGGATGAAAAAAAGCAACAAACACCCACACATCGAGAGCGGAGAACTCCCTATGGAGTTCCTCGGCAGCCTTGTGAAAGTGCACATGTTGACTGGAGACCACTAATGGTGTGTTGTTGCCATACAGAGGTGTTGCACCAGTGATTTGGGAAGTGGAAGACTACATTCCTGGCATACAGTAAGATGGATTCTGAGTGGCAACTTCACTGGTCAAGGGCAGGTGCTTGTTTGAGGACACCAGGTGGAGGACGAGGGCATTAGGTGTCTGCAGTGGGAGCGGCAGAGAAAGGGCAACAAAGAAAGAATGTAGAGAGGGACAAAGAAAGTGGAGGTCAAGTAATATTGCGTTTGCACATCAGGAAGAACAAGGTGATAAAAAGAGCAGCAGGTAACTTTCTAATGTCAGGGGAATCCAAAGTCATTTTCACAATGGCATTATCTTCTTGAAGGTCACTGAAAATGTGCATAGAAGAAAAAAGCACACACTTACAAAGTTAACTTTTGTAATCATATAATGAGTAACAGCATGGTCTCAAATAAAGTCTGGTATATCCACTAAAATGTGATTTATTCATTGTATTCCCTCAGAGAGCACCACAAAGACGATGCGTTACAATCGCTTATCTCAGCCTAATGCACATTACCTATAAAAACTGACACAGATGCATTTTTCGAGAGCATATAGATAGGATGTGGGACCTGAAATGACATACTATTCTCTGGTCTTGATATCATAATAAGTAAATCATATTTCATGTGCAGCCAATTGTGCACTGTGCCTTAATCTGTGAGTATTATATTCCATCAACCATCCAAAAAGCATTCATATCATGCCTATAATGCTGAAGGCGTAGAGACCGGTGATGTGTGAAATAAAGGACAGCTTGACAGCACTTGAGCCGTCCCATACGACCCATGCAGAAACATCCACATTAGGAGACAATGGAATTCTCAGAGACTAAAATGCAATACATCACATAGTCTTCAGAGCCACAATGAAAAAGAGAAAAGGTAATAAATCATTCTAGACTTGTGTGACCATTTTACATAATCCTTTTCTAAGTTTGTCATTGTGAAGTTACCACTGTGACCTTAAGTTGGCCCTAACATGTTTTACCTGCGGAAGAAGCCAGTTGTCAGATAGCTATAAAAGAAGAAATGTGTTAGCTTAATAATTCATTTTAGCATAGTCAGAACTTGAACTTGCATAGCTGACATATTACGTGTCATGAGCTGGAGGATAAAAATAAACCAGTCTGGTGTTTACATATCTGATGACTGATTCATGCATGCAGTGGACATGAAACATACATATTTATTACATGCAAATTAATCACTCGAAGAATGAGTGATCATCATTACTGAGACAACGGAAATAGGCATGTGGCATGTTTTAGTCATGACACATCAGACAGTTGTTACATCATTCCATGCAGAAATCCTTTGCGGTGCTTCTCTCGGCTCTGCTGAGGTTATCGCCACTGCTGTTAATAGTCTGTTAAAAGTCTGTTGTTTGAATCAGCAGTTTACTTAATGTAATTGGGGTCACATTGGAGTGCAGGTAAATAGAGACGAAAAGCTCGGCCAAGCTGTGTTCAATGTTTCATATATATGTACCCTTGGAATGGTTTACAAGAAGTCGTATAAGTCGTATATAGTTTGATAGATTGAGATTTTACAGTACTGTACGCTTGTGTGCGTGAACAGAATCAAGTGAGGTGAAGCAGCAATGTCACTGCCAAGGTCATAAACAAAGCTGCAGATGCTAATTTTTATAGAAGGCCATGCCCTTATCTTGCTACCCTCCCCCACCTCTGTTACCTCTAACATATTGTACTATCCAATTATACGGCTGACATGATGTTTATATTTTTTATCTCATAGTGTGCGTGAATGTGTTCATGCACGTGTGAGAACATGCAGGTGTTTTTTGTGAAATAGTGTACAACGTGTACGTGCATAGAGTATATGTATATGTGTGTGTGTGTGTGTGTGTGTGTGTAGAGGAGTGTTTATGCACACACGCGTGTGAGTTGTCAAGGCCTGCAGGAGATGTTCCTCCAGGGTGCCATTTTATCTCGCACCTGTTCTGTCTCCTTCATAGTTCTCTCTTTATTCCGCCGCCTAATCTGCAGAGATGCTGCTAAGCACACATATCTTATTTGATTTCTGCAGGGCAAAGCTTCCCCCGATTGGTGCCTTTGATAGAACCATCTCCGTGGCAATCAGATAAGACAGGTGTTGCTGTATAGTCAGCTGAGCCGAAGCCAGCCAATCATCAACAACCCGCACTCTCTGCCTAATGACTACCACTGAATGCATAAAGAGGCTGTTCAGAGAAAGAATCAAGTTGAAGATCCTTGTCACTACCTTGCCGCTGCTAATTATGTTTTGTTGTGATTCAAATTAATTGTTGTCATTTCCAGATTCTTAAAACAGTCCAAGATAATGGCTTGCTATTAGACGAGGAGCCAAACAGAGCATGTAATTAAACATTTTCAGGTCAATGTGCAAACAGTGTCCCATAATGCTTAGCTTCTCAACTCACTAATTTATGGGCACTCTGTTATGTATCTCTGTGGCTGTTAGTGCTCTCTCACAGGTGACTTTTATGGTATTCATAATGTATATCTTATAACTACTTTCCTAAATTATATTTCTGTCCTATCATTATTAATACTTCCTCTAGAGCCAGATAGCTGCTTACAGGTAATGGTGCCTGAAGTAGGGGGTCCAAGGGGCTAGTGGCTCCCCCACTTTCCCCTCCTCCCACATTCTTTTTAAGTTGCAAATCACTGTATCCACGCAAATGCCCCTATATTGCAACACTTACAGTAAAAAGACGTTTCAGTCATTCCCATCTACTCTTAGACAGTAGGTTAAATAAAGCAGGCAAACATAAAATGGGAAGTGAAATGACTGTTTCTTAATTGGGCGCTTCCTCCCACAGGCACAACCTATTCTGCACGCACCACGCAACCAGCCAGTCAACACGTTTTGAAAATTCATAATATCAGATTGAAATGACAGATCCAAAGCATTTCCTTCTTGAGTAAGGGCAATGGAGATGCTTTCAAAGTTTATTTGGGCTATTACAGGCAATGAATGACATTTTCACAGCATGGGATGTTGATAATTAGTAAAGGTGAAGCAGTAGGAAAGTAATGTTTTTTTTTCTGATTTATTGTTAAATATGGATTTGGGGAATGGCTGTTTACAACACAAGGACAATGTTAACATTACTATTGTCTGCTTGCTGTTACTCAGCTGCAGAAGTGTTACTGTCCTGTAAACTCATAGTTTTGGGTATTTGAACAAAAAAGCTCATATCTAATCCCACAAGCACTAGTTAGCTGCTTTGTGTTTGGAATTATACCGTCACCCTGTGGTGCAAGCAAGCTGGAGTTACTCCGTAAAAGTTTAGTGAGAGTTTCTGGTCTATTTACACTCCACACACACACACAATTTTGGCCCCTGCACTTGTGAAATGAATCCAGCACCCCTGCTACATGGCATGGACTAAAGGACTTTAATAAGAGTTAAACATGACCGGGCTGATAGAGAATTACCCAGTCTACACACACACACACCAAACAAAAAAAATCAATACTAACTGCATGAGGTCTAACATTCGTGTGAAAAGAAATGGAAGCAAGAGTTTGGTGGCAGTAAACAGGAAAAAACTACTAAAAGAATGATATCCCCCCCAAAAAAAACAGATTTCAAGGATTTATCACATACCTTTATTGCAGGGAATCAAATTGGATGACTGTTAAAACTATAATGTTCTACACATTAAAGCTCTGATATAATGTGAGTTTACATCCAGTAGTGAATGAACAGAGAAGGAAGGCATGCAGGGCATTCTATGCCATTTATATTCAAATTACAGGTTGAATCTGTAGTAATATGGAATTGAATTGATCCTGAATAAATACGCTTTAATCACAAAGCACTATAACTACATTTTAGCCTGTGGACTGGTGCCCCCAGAGAAGGAAGTGGATAATAGACATGAGAAAGAAATTGAAGCACATTTTGAACTGTAATTTATCAGGTGAAAATCATCTTCATCATATAAATGCTGTTTATGATAAAGACTCACATCACTGAAATGTCCCAAGACCTGAAGACACAAAATATGCACACTGCACTGAAATGTTGATCTTTGCACCCAGTAAATGACAGTTTAAGAAATGTTTTGCACCCCAGTTTCCTTGTAGAGCAGTTGTTTTTGTAGAGCTCTGCAAAAGCATCTACCAATAGAGCTAAATGAAGCACACCTCTGTTACTTAACTAGATGGAAACAAATATGACTAAAAAGGCTACGTCCTAAAACCAGCAACCCTCAACCCATCATCTTTAAAATGTGTAGTCACAAATGAGCAAAAAAAAACACTCCTCTCTTAATTCTTCACGACACCAGTTTACTATTGTGCCTCAGTAGGACCCTCAAACCACTGAGACTGAGCCAAATTACTAGAATTAAACTAAACTTCAGCATTTGTTTGAGCACTGAAGGGAAAGCACAGAGCAAATGCAGTGCAGTGCTGTGCTGTGCGGCCCTAGAAAGACAGAACAGAGTGGCAGATTACCTGACTATAGAGAATGGCATTAAATACAGAACCACTTTGACAAAGTAGAGTCAGCAGGCACAGCTTGGCTGTGCAGCCCGGCTGATATAAGAAAACATGGCTCCATAAAGCAGAGCCAGATGTAAAAAGAAAACAAGAGACACAGCAACATTTCTGAACAGAATGCACTAAATTCCAGCCTGTCAGAACAAAATATTTTAGGTAATTCATGCACAAACATCTCCAGCTGTACTCTCAAGTGTGGTATCATTTTCCAGTCTTCCTCCTATGAATTCACATTCATATGCAAATTGTTTGCACAATACATAATGCCTCCAAGATTATGTTTTTTTTTTAAATCAATTTATCAGACAGAATGGTCTTACTGAACAAATCTGTAAACTTCCACTGTCAACATGTGTTGCTACAATATCTGCATGTGGTAAATACATTCATTTTACACAACTATAACTACTTGGTTAAGCATGTGGTTAGCACATCAGTGGTCATGGTTGGATACGAAAAATGCCAACACTTCATAGCCATTCTGATGGATTATGGATATGTAGTCTTTCCAATTTTCAGCCACACTAATTCAGCTGTGCAGACTGTCAAGGAACACACCAGTTCTCAATATTAACAAGTTTAGAAATCAGTGTGATGGAGGGATGCACGTTTTGATTATATAATGCATTTAGAAAAGTTTGTTTTGACTTGAATGTCTGTGATTATGATTGGACATTTGATTTTGTTAATAAAAAAAAAATCACTGGAAAACAAAGTGCGTGAAAATCTCATACTGTGTCCTGTATCGACTATTGTGCGAGATTTGTAAAAAGCACTTTTCAATCAAATATCAGCACATATTTGCATGTCTGCGTGTTGATTATGGCTGCTCTTTGATTTCCACAAAGAAAAGGGCACATTTTGATTACCAAAACAAAGCCTGCTGTTGCATGCTAAGCCAAAACAAAGCATTGTGCCATGCACACAGCCCTTGGGTCAAGTAGTGGCTTTAGCCCCTTAACAATAAAAACATCATATCTCAAATGTCATGGAACATGTTAGGAGGCTTTCCTCTAAACCCCAGTGACCTGGATGTTATCTTGTACACAACTGGTAGGCTTCCCTTCAAGGAGCACATCAGTGAGTGAATATGTGGCTTCCCATAAAAGAAAACATAATCCCTGAGTTTGACGCTGAAGAGGCCTGATTACTTTTGTTGCTCTGTGGATTCGTTGTAAGAGTGGGGGGGCTGTGAGTCCTCCCCCTAGAGACATGAGAGGGACATCAGAAAGCACAGCGCCTGTCATCTTACATCCGTCCTCTCCATCCCCTTCCCCTGTCATCGACGACTGGATCAGGGATAATGACTCTCACAGGGACCCTTTACAGGAAGGTGGTCATTATGCAGATATGGTGGAGGAGCCACAAATACAGTCATCCATGTGATGGTTAACAATATGCTTCAATGCAGCAGCTGAAAGAAAACACAATCTGTCACTAGTGCATGCAGTGCATCATTTCCTCACCCTTAACCCCTTTGCCATCACTATTATACATCATGGAGAAAGGAGAGTTGAAAGGAAAGATAACCACATCAGTCATTCAACCTTGGCAGATACGCAGAACACATAGCTCGTTACATCCCAACACCAGCCCTTTTACAACATTTGCATTCATAAATCATTGGGAGGACTGTGAATAGCATCTATTCTGTATGTATTATTTTCCCAGCCAGTTGAATGCTTCCATCTGGATTTGAGGGTCAAGACATCAACAACATAATATAAGAAAAAAAAAAAGTCAGCATATGCATAAAAGCACAGCAGCTGCTTATGATGTTATGGTTTTGGCAGATGGCTCTTGGTCATTCATCCTCCTGAATCTTACTGCTATATGCACTTACTATAGCCACTGGAAAACAAGCCTTTTTAAAGCCAGACCATTTCTCTTCAACACTGTGAACAGAGCAAATATCATTATTGGCCAGACTGTGAGAAATGCCAAGTTCTCTGACTGTGGTGGAACACAACCTTAAACTAAATAAACCTCAGAGAGAGAAAATAGCTTTGTGCTTTGAGACTTGACAAAGAACTGTCAGGTTTAGAAGGACAAAATCAATCAGCGGTGTTTTCAACTTCGATATGCAATTAAATTAAATTAAATTACATTTTCATTCACATTTTTAAAAGTATTTTATGCACTACTACAGGTGAACAACCTCACAATGATGACAAAATACTAGTGTGCATGAGGTATGTATGGAGAATGCATCACTCTGACATTAATGCTGATTTACTACCTTCATCTCCTAATGCCATAAAGCCTCTCTTTTATTACTTCTATTACTATAACTTCTCATCTCCCCTCTCTCTCATACAGCTAACACAGCCCCACATTCTGCTGCTGCTCAAAAGTTGCAGCATGAGCC
This sequence comes from Scomberomorus guttatus, assembly GCA_038419695.1. Lineage (NCBI taxonomy): Eukaryota > Metazoa > Chordata > Actinopteri > Scombriformes > Scombridae > Scomberomorus > Scomberomorus guttatus. The sequence continues at coordinate 13,474,137 of CM076453.1, read as the reverse complement.
ACAGGCAAGGCTGTGCCACACTCAGGTTTATAGTCTTGGTTTTATTATACACCTCCCCATAAGGCAGCCCTCAGAGATGATGACACCCCAGACACCTATTTAAAGGGGTTTGGTGAGCCGCAGATGACGGAGCCTGGGCAGTGGCAGGTTGTCATCTGCAGGCCTTGTCTCTGTTTATGGGCTGTTAGAGCGTTTGAACCGCAGGGTCAGTCCTGCTGTGGAGGCACCATAACACTCCATAGGCAGACCACAAAATGAACAAAAATAAATCCTAATGAACCTTTTAAGCCCCGTTGTCCATCCGTAGGCTAGGAGTACCATGTGTAAAGAGATAATGCAAGGGGACAGGGGGAGAAGTGGTCTGCCAGCAGGGACAATGAGAATGGGCAGAGGGGCTGTCACTGCTTGGTAAAACCTGGTGATCATCCTCAAAGGTGACAGATGCTGAAGAGGTGATAGTAGACTGGTGCACGTATCACGGGGCAATGGCTGTGTGTGTAGGTTGGTGTGCCTACTTTTCCATCTACTCCCAAACTTAAATTGAACAAACACTCCTAGCCATTATATGGTGGCCAAAGTCAATAAGGTACAAAGGATTCATAAACGTGGCAAACAGTCTTTTGAAGTTTTTTTCTTGGGTTCAGGCAGCCCCTTGAACTTTCCTCTGTCAGCATAGAAATGTCAAATTAGCAAACTTCGACAAACTTCCTTTCTAGGACCTCTCTGTGATCAACTTTCAAACCATAAATTCACCCCTTTATCCAGTTTTACTGCTTTGGTCTCACTGTGCTTATTATTCCCCAGGCATCAGAAATCCTCTGTTGAGAAGGGAAGATAGAAACACACAACTCAAGGGAATGAGGAAACACATCTTAGAGGTACATATGAGGAAGTAAAGATTTTCTGTAACTGCTGATATGACGGATAGGGTTAAGAGGAAATCTTGCAGTGTTTTTTACTGTAGGCATGTAGGAGACTCTACCTGGCACCTCGATTGAGGGAATCCTCCATAGCACAGATTCAATTATTCCTCCACCTGTCATCCGTCTACTTCCTCTGGACATCCACCCCCAATCCAGAGGAGGCTATGATCCATTTTCAGCCCTGCACAGACAGACACTGCACCCACATAACCAAAGATAAGCCTAATTAAAGCCACTATGGAGTTTACTATGTCATGTTTTATCCTTATATGAGGGGATGTAGTACTATAGATCATTTCTCAAAGTAAACACATTGCTATGTTGGTTAAAAGGGCTTTTCCACAAGAACTACCACCAACAAAGAAGAAAAATGTAATTATATTAAGTCCTAATCACCCTCTATTGTAACCTTCATTTCTCTTCATTCTTACTTCATCATATTAGAGAATCATTTCATCAACCTCTTTACTTAGGAGTGAAGAGTCACAGCTATATAACTTCACCCAAGCTGCAAACCTGCCACCTCCACCTTTATCAGAGAACATGTGGACAGAGGCTCAATGAAAGAGGGCAAAGAGAACAGGCAGGCTGAGGAGAGAGGTAATTTCTGCTGTCTCACCTCAGCGCTTTCCTCATTCTACTCTGATTAGCTCCAATAATGTATCTCAGACTTTTCAGCTGTTCAAAAGGATGGGGCGGGAGGGGAGGGGGGGGCTGGTGAAAGGAAGTGAGCGAGAGGGCCAAGATGGTGAAGAAAACGTCCCCTCCCTCACAGCTCTTCCACACCATTAATCTTTTTCTTCTCGCTGTCATCTTGAGAAAGTGATTACGGTGATGAAATCGTATTTGAGGAGTTTCTCTACATTGTATGTGTTTTACCTTATAAGAGCTCTTGTCAAACTTTGGGAATCTAGATCAGAAGCATTTTTTATGGTGCAGTGTCAAACATTAGGGATGGCATGTATCATGACAAGTGGCAACAACTTGCATGAATCTTATAGGCTACCTGTATGTACCCTTAAAAAAGAGATCCCGATTTCAGTGAAAGTACCTGTTTAAATAAAGGATTAAATAAAAAATAAAATGCCAATCAATATGTTGTTATGTGATTAAAGAGATAATGAGATAATGTAATTAGTATATAACTGAACAGTTGCTGTCAAATGTTATATATATATATATATATATATATGTATATATATATATGATATATGGACTACATCACTATTTTATTCCAAACAGACACTCTTATATCTGTTCTGGGAAATGGTCTCACAGGAGTTAAGAACAAATATGAAACCACCTACAGGTTTTACACTTTTACATGATACCATTTAGCATTAGAGTATCATAATAGACACACTACTTATGTTGACTATTGTGCAACATGACTCACCGCACAAAAGATGCTAATAGTCTACTTCAACAAAGTAATGCAAAAAAAAGCACTTGACTAAAGGAAACAAATACAAATTGCTTTTCACTCCATTTGCACAATCTGCGTGCATTCAGCACCTGATTTACTAAGACAGCAGCTCATTACACAGTCAGCTCTGTGCCATGGACTGTCCTGCCAGACACACTCTGCAAGGGAAGGAGTGCAGTGTGATTTCTATGAGATCACTAAGCTCAGAAAAGAAATCATCTTGATCTTGATTACAAAATATATACTTTGGCCGCAGTTCATCTCCACCAGAGAAAAAATGTTAGGCAATAAATCAAAATATTACTATGATATTATAATCTTGAGCATATATTTGATTATTGATACATTAGGAAGCATTAAACATGTTCATGGGAAAGGAAAAATAAATGAAGTGAGAGAGAGATAATAGCAGTTTTAGGCATATACCAGCCTATAGTCAATGCACATTTCTTTTCTTGTAAATCCCATCTGGGCTATGTCTACGCCTGGTGTTACACCATATTGCGTGATGTTCGTAAATCCAGAGGAATACATAATCAACCTCTGTTAACATGTCTCCAACTATTATTTGCATGATCCTCTCTTAAATGCATACGCAATGAGGAGAGAGACACGCCTTGCAAACCCTCACACAAATTACACACAGACTGCAGCTCCAGCCTGGTGCATCTGTTTCTAAATACACTGCATGTGTTTGGGGCAGCATGGGTACAATCAACGCCTCAAACACAGGCCTTAGTATATCTGGCCCTAAAAGTCCATGCTAGCGGCTCTTTAAGGCTGTACTTAGGCACAGATGCGCTTTGAGCTAAATGCCAGCATCAGCATGCTAACATGCTCACAGTAATAAGGCTAATATGCTGATAGTATGTATAATGTTCACCTTCTTCGTTTTGCTAATTAGCACTAATTAGCATTAACACAAAGTGCAGCTGACACTGATCCAGATATCTTTAGTTTTGTGGGTATTTGGTCATAAACCAAAGCATTAGACAAATTAAAGTTTTGACCTGATGATGGCGCTAGATACAAGTCAGTCACCAAAGTGATTGCAAATCATCCTGGTGGTGACATCAAATGTCATAGCAATCCAATCCACCCAGTAATTTGCATCAAAACCACAATATGTCAACCTCATGGTGGCACTAAAGCCAAAGTCAGGGGATCACCAAAGTCATTAGGATACATCCTCTAGGGATTGTGAATGTGTGTGCAAAATTTCATGGCCATCTGATAGTTGTTGATACTGTATGTTTCAGTCTGCCGTCCCCAGAGCCACCCCACTCAAATAATGTCCCAATCTTCTTTATTTATTTATGTATTTATTTATTTTACTATGCCATGTAGGATAAACCATAGTTAACAATAGTACTGCTGACTTCTTATATAATGATAGTGTGCATGCAAACACTGCAACCATTATTGATTAACACATTTATAAAGGCAAATATTGCAAACTTGAAATTCAAGTCAAGATTTAGATCTATACACATCCAGCAGCTTGTTACCTTCACCTTTGTCTATAGACGTCTTTCTCACAGGCTCAGCGATGTGTCCACTTCCTCATATCATTTATTCATTCCATCCTTAAAGAAGCTTTCGTGGGTATTTTTTCAGCAAAGGTCACAGTGATAGACACCCATAAAAGTAAGTAAGTAAAGTTTATTTAGTATACCACCTTTCACAGATCAAAGTCACAAGTGCTTCACAAGAGTAAAATTATTAAAAATAAAACCATAAGGGCACAATCACCTTTTGTTTTTAGTTGAGAGCGAGGGACAACCAGTAAGCCCTGGTCAGAAGACCTAAGTGGTTATATAAGGATGGAGCAGGTCAGAGATGTACACGGGTGCCTGACCATGCAGGGCTCTATATGTGAAAACAAGAACCTTAAAATTAATCCTAAACTTGATGGGAAGTGAGTGAAATGATCATAAGACGGGTGTGATGCGAGTCGTCCTGCTGGACCTGGTCAACAGCCTTGCAGCAGCATTCTGGACCACTCGTAGACGGTCCAGAGACGACTTGCTGAGGCAGGGGAAAAAGTAATTGCAGTAGTCTAGCCGGGATGATATAAAAGCGTGAATAATCAAAAAGGCTGATTATCAGGAGAAGAATTGACTTATATAGTGCCAGATGAAACTAAAAGGCTGCAAGATTTTCTCTCGGGTATAAACATATAAGAGCCTTAGTGCAATAATTGATGGGTAACTATGGAACGCTCACACAATATGTTGAATGTTAATAATGTCACCAACAGAGAATGACTGTTGTCTCGTCTCCATCAGATCAGGTTTGGAATTTGAAATCTCCTACCACTCCCCCTATAGCGATGGTCTCAGAGGCATGCACACATGCAAAGGAGCACAAAAACACATGCAACATGCACATCTCAACAGGAGTGGTCATCAAGCACTGTCTCTTTCCTTCAGCTCAGAGAAAAGCTTGTGACATGTTCATTAAGCAGCAGGGATCCCATTACTGCACTCAACAGCCTCCCTGTCACAATGCTCACACATAATTAGTTACACATGCAGCCTCAGGAATGCTAATTGTTGCTCTCCTCCCCTCACCCGCTTATATCTTTCTATACAGTTTCTCACATCCTCCTTCTTTCCTCTCGTTTGTTCGCTCCGCAGGTGGCATGGTGTGCCACTTTTAGACTGTCAAAGTTGCTCAGAAAAGCTTTCAAATTACAGTTTAAATTTCCCTACTGAGAACCTATTAACTGCATAATGGAGACAGAGAGACAGAGACAGAAAGAGAGAGAGAGTGAGACAAAAAGAAAGCGAAAGGTAGAGATGGCAGGCTGGAGGGCTCACGTGAAAATTAGTCTCTTTTAGAAACCAGATGTGTTCTTCACATGTCCTGACACAACTCTCTTTTTATCCCTCCCCTTATCGCTTCCTGTCTCCCTCTCACTCCATCATCCATTACCGCCTGCTCATTTAAGAGGGTCAGCAGAAAGTGTATACTGATGAGGTGATGGTCGGGGGGGGAGGGGTCACTGTTGCATAGGTCACCAGCCTATTCAAGAGTTTGATCATGAAGCAGCAAAGCCTAGAAACACCCCACAAAGTAAAAATGAATGAGAGGCTGTTGACTAATTTATGAATTTATTGTCTTTCTCTGCAAAATCTCTCCATCTCTGCTAATTTATTCTATGTGAACTATGATGAACAATGAAACCATAACACAGATCAAAGACAAAACTCAAACACAAATTGTTGTATTATTGAAGAAATGGTGCTACTTTTTGCTTATTGCTGCATTTATCAAGCTTTTGTTTCTGAAGTTCAACTTGTGAAATAAACCACTACTGAAGACTTTTCTTTTTAATTAAACAAATCGTTAAAAACGTGTATGGCATCACCCCAAAAGCAGATCCAGTGAAGATTTTTATATTTACTGGAGGAGAAATAGTTATGTCAGTGACAGTTGCTGCAACTCAATACATATTTTTAGATCGGCTTAAAGGTGCCGTGTTTACTCATTGATCATTAAAACACTAAAAAGGTCAAAATTGTGAACTACACTGCCAGACCGCATAAGTCATTCACAGTACCGCACATCAACCTGTTTAACGCTCGACTAGCTGTCCCCCAGATGGGAGGTGAGTGCCCGCTTGCATTGCAAAAAAATTTCCCACAATGTGATAAATATCAACGCTACATGCAGAGAAACTAAAAATCATGCTCCCTGCTTTCTTCCTCAGCAATAAAATATGACAAACTACACATATAATACCTTTTCATCATGGGAGCCTGCTGTTTTCTGATTTCTATTACTTTGCTGTCTTCGTATTTGCACATTCAAGCGTGTGAAACTACAAAATATTATCCTGCGGTATATGACAGGAGCTTTAACTCAGCAGGGGAGGGTCAAAACCGATTAATCTGTCATGCAACATGTGGTTTTTCTTAATTATCATACTATCAGAATCATATGTACACAGTAAGGGGTATCTAGAAATTTTAGGAAAAGGTTGATAGCTCTGAAGGCACTACAGATAATTCACCAAGACTAGAAGATCTGTGCCCTGCTTACATATTCAGCTGACAGTATGCTTCAGCCCTGCTGCTAGTCATGTGATATTCTGGTTCACCAAAATGATCCTTTGAAATTTATCCACTCATCACATTTTATTCAGCTCTCGATTACTGACAACCTGTGCCATAGGTGCCTTATTTAATAAGGGGTGGACAAAGATGAGATGCGTACTGTAGGTTTCCATGGCAACTATATCAATAAGCCTTGCCAAAGCCTGACTCATTACACAATCAGACAGCTCATGTCCGTTCCACTGTCACTCTCTTTTCAGCACTGATTTAACTCAAGTGGTGGCAAGTTGTGTGCCCAATAACATTATCAGTATCCACCTGTAGCTTTTTTTTTTTTTTGTAGTGCCGTACTAAACAACATCTGATATATACTCATCAATTCTTCTTGACCTTCAGAAATTTCTAAATGCAAATCCTGCTTAGTTATTGTTTTCCATTCAGTTGAATGAGTTAAAAGCATTTTCAAATGAAAATGAGCAACTTATTTAGATAAAAATGCAAAATGTGGATTACATAATTACCATTACTACAGTACACATTGTATCGAGAATCTGCATTCTTAGTAGTTCAGATAAAGATAATGTTCAGCTTTTTCATATGCTGGGTCAAATGTTTCATGGTTCACTACATTTTTATGAACTGTGGAAAATCAGAATAACTTTGTTACTCATGTGAATGAAATTATAATTTGTCAAATTAGACTTTTTCCCAGTTAAACTGTTAACAATGGCAGATCTAACAGTGAAATGCTAATTTAGGATGAGAGTAAGTAGTCATCAACCACTTCCTAACATAGATATATTTTTATTAAATCATTATAAAGCATAAGTTTTGTTCAAACTGTATGTTTTATAACTTAGTAAAAGAAGGATTTTTTAGATACTCCTTTACTAGAGAGGAGCAATAAAGTTCAGCTGTTTAAAAAGACATTTTTTTCATTTTCATTGAGGAATTGTTCCACTGCTGTTATTCTGGCGTGTGTCTCAATGCTAATGGGGTGTTTGTGTTTTGTGTGTGGCCATTCTTCTGATCATGGTGGTTACATAAGTTACATAAGTCTCATTTAAGCACATTTTCCCAAAATTTAGAATTATTGCTCTAAACCTGTTTTGGCCTCTTGAGGGCCAAAAACAGAAACAAGATGGAAAAATCAAAATAGAATATTGTCAACTTTTAGTTTATATGATTTTAAAAGGTTGCTTATTTACACAGCAGATCAACATTGCAATTAATTCGGAGTATGTCAGTCTAATATTCTTTCTGCTTTTAACTCTTTTGCTTTTTGCTCTTTTGCTCTCCACCAAGTCCTGAGTAAAATATCTGGAACATGGAGCTAAAATGCTCAATGTTCAACAGCTAGTTTGTGTGCTGTTTGGAGCTGTGCAGGCAGCGTACAGTAGGGTTTTAGTGCTTTTTTTGCTGAAAACAGCTTTTCTGCTGCATCTGGAAACGATGCTGATGAGAGCGGACTGAACCAAAGTAGTAAAGTTACAGGCCATAGAATCAAAACACGAAGTTAAAGACGCCAAAACGCTCCACAGAGCTGAGGGGAACTGCAGAGTCAGGTGATAATCCTCTCTGGGTTCATCACTATGAGTGACATCTTTCACATAATTGTAGTCATTTCATCATTGTTAATATAAAATTAGTGATTATTGCAGCATTAAGTATTAATAATTGTAACTAATGCCAAAAATGAAACATCACATATTTATTCCCTAACAACAAGAATATATTCTTATCAAATAAGTAATTATGCTAATGGCTGCGGTCCACTGGAAGTTCATAAAATACTACAGTGAACATTTGTGCTATATCAGTATTTTTCACTGATATATTGTATCTGCAGTAGTTGGGACACAGAAGGACAAGCAGTCATTGTAGCCCAGGAAGAGCTGTGTTGGTGGTCCATCTCAGAGATGTGTTAATTGAAACACACACGGCTGCCACTAGCTGTGGCAGAGCAGTACAATATAGCTATGACACAACAAACAATTTCTGCGCTCGCTGGAGTCATCCCTGTCCTTCCGTCTTGTCTCTCATCTCTATTTGTCTCTCATGTATCCTTCTTACACCTCTGTGTAAGAGCTAATAATGAATGCAGGTTACTGTAACCCACATGAGTGTTCGCATCCACGGACATATCGTAGTCAATAACTGTCAGGGCGCATGTCAACGCCTACACATTCATATCACATCTGTGTTGTTCACTCATCACATAACCTTGCGCTCAGAGATCCCAGCAGTATGAGACAACAGTGTCACCTATAGGTGGAGGGGAAATCAACACTACCTTATCAAGTGCAGTCAAGCTCCTGGATACTGTGCAGGTCAAAAGGCATTTTTACATCATTCATGCCATGCTCCGGCACTCCCGCATCTAAACATATCACTTGTGAGACATGCAGAACCTGTGTTCTCCATGCAGAGCGATTAATACGGCCGAGCAAATAGACACAGAACAAGAAAAGAAGAGGATTGTGAATAATTCATTTTTCTGTTCTTTGACAGGGAGGAAACATACAATTACAATCTAGGCAGCAAAATTGTCATTTGTAGCAGTAATTGACACTAATAAAATGATTTTTCCTTCTTTCCCCGTGGATCATATGCTAATCAAAATGTGAAGTATTAAAGATGACACTAACGGGCGTGATAAGCAGCTAATGAAAGAGGGGAGGCAAGTGGGACAGTAATAGACATACTCCTGCCAATAAGTTCCTGTTCATTAGAGCATGCAAACTGTACCCTCCTCCTGTCTTGTCTGTTTCTTCTGACTGGCAGCTTTGACAGGCTTTCCTGTCAAAGGTAAACTTTTGACCGCATCCTCAAATAAAGCATTAATATTTCATAGTACCACTAAGCAAGTTAAAAGCCTCTTTATAAATGGATCAGTAGTGTACTATTATTGGATGGTGACATAAGCCTCCACTTGACTCTCTACTTAAAAATAGATGACACTGTCTATAATTCCAGCATTTTGATGACATTTTTTTGTGTGTCTGAGAGGATGTCTTCAGTGCCTCTTACGATGTTAGTAGGCTGACTCACGCAGAGTGCAGTTGATATGACAGACTTTGATCTCTCCCACTCTGTCGCTCCCTTTTGCTGCTCCCCCAGTGGACCTCTGCATATGTCGACCCACATCCACCCTGAAAAAGCAGAACGAAAATCCATGAAATGAGATGCCAAATACGAGGCTCTCCTTGTGACATGACAAAAAAAAAAAAAAAAAAAAAGTTTTTTAAAGTGTGACAGAGAAAGAAAGAAAAAAAAGAATTTGAGAAGCAGGCCAAACCATTGGCCATAATGAAAAGTGTGTGACTTCAGTTCACTGCTGATGGGCATATTAATCTTACTGCAATAAAATCTGGTCAGGCATTCACAGTGGGACGGCACCAAACGCGGCTTAGGTCCCAAATTACACCCTGGAGGTGCTTTACCCTTTCGAAAGAAGATGGGGAACTGCTGCAAAAAATCCAGAAAATATCACCTGTGTTACAAATAGGCAGCAGACAGGCTGCGGGGAGGGCCAAAGGCGACTTAATCCTGTGCAGGTAGGATGGTGTCAGAAAGTTGCAGGGAGATCAGGAGTAGTGGGTTTTACCATTAGGACTGTAGTGATCTGGCGTGCATGGGCAGATGAGGGGAACTCACAGAGATAATCATGCTAACACTGAATTCCCTCATTACCTCTGAGGCTGAGCTGTGGGCAGGAGTCCAAGTCAAACACACAGACTCAGCGAGAGCTCCCAAAGTGTGCTCAGTGTGAACTGTGGAGAGCACAGAAGCTTAGTATGTTGATCATAGGGATGTGTGGAATCAGGAAAATGCCATCAATTTTAACCTATAACATGCTGTTTAATAGATGTTAATAATAATAATGTTTTATTCTGGTTTTCTTGAAATCATCAGAGATTTAAGACTTGGTTTTATATGATTGCATCAATAGATCCATAATATTTGAGACCAAATTAATTGAGTTTATTCATTCAGCATCACCTCTTGTTCCCCTCCACACGGCTCTGCTGAAGAAGCTCGGAAAGAAACCTGACACTTTCCTCACAGACGTCTCCCTGCTTCAGCCTATTATGCAGTTCAACCCTGCTCAAAGTCACTTCAATTATCAACACCATACTGTTAGTGCCTCTGGTCCCAAGAGGTACTGTAGTGGTACAATGCTACAGATCAGATTTAGATCTCAGATCAAAGATGTTACGTTTTGCCCAAACCCTAATTGGCGTCAAGCAAAAATAGAATGTTTGAACTCCCTCTGATTGTTGTCAGTATAGAGCAACGGTGGGTATAAAGGGCGATAAAGTTCAGCAAAATTGCTTTTCCGACACTTTTACTTCTGTATGGATACTGTTTGTTTAACCTTGCCGGTTTTCATTTGGAAATACATGTTCTGGATTTGATTTATGGGAACTGGAAAAACAAACAAACAACTAAACAGGATAAACATGTTTTGCGGAATTTGAAAAAAAAAAAAAAAAAACAGTAATTACTTTCACATTCACTGTCTTTCTTTGTTAGTACAGGCTTGAAGTGCATGGTGGCTGATTTGAATAGAAAGATGATATTATCTTCTGGATAATAGTACGGGCAACGACTCAATTTAACATGTTTACAGTTTTATTTGTTGTCCTCTTCAAAGACAGCACGTCCTGTCCATGTATGTCACAAAGGGACATACATGATACCTGACGAGAAACTAGTTCAGCATATATGAACACTGGCAAACAATTCACGCATAATAAAGCGGCTTTTGATATTCCGCTCCCACCATTGCTGTGGGATGTTCACTGGGATTTGTGGGATGCATAGACTAAAGCTAATTGTCACCTGTCAGTCTCTACTTAGACACCTGTGGATCACCGCGTGTCAGTGGGAGCTATTTTAAGAGCTGATCAAAGTTTGAAGAGATTGTGATGTGGTGAGGTCCTCCTTAGCTCTCGGTGGGACTAAAATAAGCTCGTCCCAAATAGTGATCATCCCTCAAACAGATGTAAAGTGCCAATTTAATTTGCAAACACAAGGCTGAAAGAGGCCACTGTGTGAGAAGAAAGACAGGGTGGAAAATTAGAGGCATTTGTAAATGTGTAAATGTGTTAGAGGCATTTGTAAATGTGTAACCCTGATGAAGGCACAAAGCCTTTTCTACCATGTAGTACCAGCAACTTTCAAAAAGGAAAAGGAACAAATTCTCTCAGGTCCTCTTACCTAAACTGTCAGCACCTCGTTCGTCATGATGAAATAAGGAAAACAAATGTTGTGCTTCATAATAACACAGGGGACTTTTTTTTTTTCTTAAAGGTTAAACACTATTTTAAGCAACCATATGAACAATGACTTTAAGCATTTTTTCCCTCTGTGGGCTTTAAAGTGTTTGGATCCATGCCTGTGTATATGTCTCTTCACGACTGTGTGCTTTTCTGCTTGAGTGAGTGTGTGTTTGTGTGCTTGAGAGAGAAAAAGTGAGAGGGTACAGTGCCAAAAGGGAATATAAAAGTTATGTCAGGTGTGTGTGTGTGTGTGTGTGTGGTGTGAATGAGTTTTATATCTGTGTGTAGGAGGTGGGTTGTTAGTGTGTGGGTGTGCATTATGCAAATACTTTACCTGGTATGAACAGGTAGCCAATTGGAGCAGGATAAGGAAGTTAGGAGGATAAAACACCCATTGTGGTGGGGCAGCACCTAGTGTGCCTGCATGCTTTCATCTGTTAATTCACAGTATTGCGACGCAAAAGAACTCACCCTGCCTCACTGTAAACACTAGTCCTTTTACAGTATTGGAATCTGCAGGAACTTAATTGATCTCTTTTCAGCAGAGTTGAGAGTGGAGCTACGTGAGACCTCTATCAGGCCTGGTCGGACCCCAGTCTACTGCTCTGGTAGGCTGCTGTACTGGTGCTGGGCAACCAGTGATTTTCAAAATGACTGAAAGCGTATAATCGAGCTGAGGGCTGACTTTAATAGGCTCAGTGTGCATTTAATTATATAATTATATATACATATATATATATGTATTATATTTTAAAATGCATTCATTTAGTGTTTGAACCCGGCCTTATGCAGGTGTGGAAAGACTTTTTGTTTTATCTTAAGTAATGTGCAAATTTTTGAGTTTAGACCACCAGATATCTGTTGTTGTGCTAATCTTCATTTATACAGTCATTCCATAACTAATAAGGTAACAGTATGATTATCAGGGTATACTGTCATACTGAACATTATTGGAAATCAGTAAAATTGAGTGTAGTGTTTTGAAAATGGAACCCTGAATAGTGCAAACAAGAAAATTAACATTTTGAAGACGTTTTTTGCTTACATTTATTTGGAGAATATTAAATCCCTGAAAAGTTTTATTTAATGCTATGCACTATAATGCATTAACTTTAATATATTCTCCTGTACTCGCAATTTTTCAGCACACTCTCACACTGTCAACACTGCACCTCCTCAGTCTGTTTAAGCTGTCGGTGTCACGGACAGGTTGCATATTTAATGCCATGGCATCAACCTCAATTTTAATTATGGGCTAGTTTCAAAAGCAATATTTAGAGTAAAAAAAAGTAAGTAAGTAAAAAAAAAAGTTTTTAAAAAGTAAAGCATAAAATGGAGAGAATTAAAACAGAAGAAATACCAACCTGGTCAGGTGAAATGATACTCTAAGGCCATTGGGGCTAAAATGAAACCAACAGTTTTATGATGGGTTGGCACAATGCTCATGTGAAACTCCTCAGAAAAGTGTTGATCTCTGTACATCATGACAAATTCTTATAGATGAACTTTTCACTATGACTCAGTTAACAGGATATTGACCCTTAACTGTGACTATGTCCCTGCTCCTTTCTTCTTTCTTCTGATTGTTGCATTGACAGAAACTACTAGCTTCCTTGTTGATGCTTGGCAGGAGTAGACAGCAGTGAGGGGTTAACACACAGCATAATGTTTAAGCAGACTGGACAGATTGTCAACTGAGGAGCTGATCTACCTTGGCATGGCAGCATGTGTCACCTATCTCCTGGGGAAATCTCATTCAGGGGCCTTGACTTTAAGTTGTTATAAAACTGATTTGCCAGATGTTTGCCAGAAGATTCTGTTGTCCGTCTTTATGTCACAGACGTGTCAGGTTGACAGCACAGTATTGCATTTGAAAAGTGTTGTTAAAATGTGTGACAGGGCTTGGTATAAGGTCTTTTTTTTTCTTTTTATGACCTACCATAAAGGTGTGAGTAAGATCTTCCAGGGAACAGGTGAAAAGTGGGTCACTGTGTAAAGAATTAGCGTCATTGTGTAGCCATCTGAAACAGGTGGTTATCATATCATAACGAGACTGTCAAAGGTCAACACGATCAAACCCTCATCATGTTGACCTTTGACAGTTTCATTATATCATGATAACTGAATAACATTTACAACAGCAGTATTTACGGTAATTTTACAGGAAACATTTTATTTCACTTTCTAAAACAATGAAGCCTTGTTTAAATGTTGTAAAATAGTACCACAAGACAGGATGGATTGACTGTGTAAACAACATAAACAAAACCGACAATGTATAGACTGTAGAATGTATTAGAGAGTGGTGTATTTTTGTGACAATATTAATGGCTTGAACTGACATGAGTAGAAAAAAGTAACTGGTATGTTATGTCTCATGTCCCAACCATTCAGAATCCAATTCCATGTAACTTAACAGAGTAACATAAAACCGGTTATTGGCAGCGAAAAGTGTCAGACATGACTCAGCCATTGTGGACGTACAATACTTCTTCAGCACCAACTGGGAAAAACAGTGGAGCTGTTGAAATTCTGACAAACTTTATTTACATGGGATGCAAACATACCCGTGTTTAAGCCTGAAACATGCCTTTATTTACCTCTGTATGTATACAGCACTGTAATAGTAATCCTTCTGTAGCAAGTGAAACTTTGAAGCATGAGAGGGAGTAGAACAATTTGTCCTAAGTTTTGTATGTTCAGTGAACAGCTCACACAACCCATAAACTGAGCGAACACTGAACGCCTTTGCTTTACTACTTGTTTGCCCGTGGGAGGCTTATTAAGCAAATACATTCAATTTAACAAAACAACTAATGTATCCAGTTTCATCTAAACCGAACAAACTTATTAAATTTCATATATTACCAGAATGTTTTGTTAATATTTCTTGTACAGTTTCATTGAAACCATTAGATTATTAATATGTTTTGTGTTACGTTTAATGTCCTGAAGCTACAAAAATGATTGTTTCATTTTCAATCTATCCATAGAGTAAATTACTCCTCTCCTACCACAGCCCCTGGGCCATGGTACATCAGAGTTTAGCGACTACAATATGAGCGTCACTCCAACCACCACCCTGGACAGTCAGCTGACCACTACCTGGGGCCCTACTAACTCCTACCCTGATGGTGAGGCGTATGACTCCCACACTAACACACTCTTAATAAGATCTACTGTATGCCTTCCTGGTATTATGCGTGCACTCTTCGCGAACGTAAATCACTTAATTAACCGCCCCAAGAAATTCTGCTGAAGGATTTTGATTGCTCTCTATTCAACAATCCGGTTATCTTTCTGGTTATGAAGCTGCAATGCAAAATGAAAATTATTCGACAATTAGCAACTGATGTATTGCTCACCTGGTGAGCCCAGAGCTCTGAAAGCTCCCAGCTGAGAAGTAGCTCAACAGCTCTTTGAGTAAAATGTTATGCAGATTAATGATAAACACCCTCTGTAGCGGAATTCATGTTTCCCTCATCAGATGCATATTTACATCTAAACAAAATTAATACACTCTTATAGATATATAAATGTTTTCATACGTTCCTACTGATTTTTGCCCTCTAACTCTGTGCTTATCCCCAGTTCCAATGGTGATGTCTGGTTACACAAGTCGACTGTGGCCTCATGACTCCCAGCCTCAGTTCTGGAGTAAGTACCAGGTGTGGGAATGGCTGCAGCAAGTCATGGACATGCACCAGATCGATGCCTCCAACATTCCCTTCCAAAACTTTGATATGGACGGCCATCAGCTCTGCAGCCTGAGCTACCAGGACTTCATCCGTGCTGCAGGCAGTGTGGGACCCATTCTCTTCCACAGCCTCACAGAGCTCAAGTGGAGCGGTGCGTCTGACAGTCTGAGAGGGGTCTGAGGGGGAAAAAGGAAGATGATTAGTCCCAATAAAGGAGAAGCTGGGTGATGGAGGTCTTGATGAAGTGTTGCTGGGAAGGGATCACAGAGCCGGTCAGGGGTCGCGCTGCATGGTGCTGTAATGGGGCAAAACTGCT
The DNA here is from genome assembly GCA_038419695.1 of Scomberomorus guttatus. Classification (NCBI taxonomy): domain Eukaryota; kingdom Metazoa; phylum Chordata; class Actinopteri; order Scombriformes; family Scombridae; genus Scomberomorus; species Scomberomorus guttatus. The sequence continues at coordinate 13,458,428 of CM076453.1, read as the reverse complement.
TTAAGCAAGGAAGATGATGGATTTGTTGTTTGCACTTGCTAGAGTGGGTCTCCCAACAAAGCACAGAGAGGGTGCAAAGCTAAGAAACAAGCTGAGAATTGGCTCATCCACAGTTTTGTAATTAGAGTTTGGGTGAAAGAACAGGGTATTGTATAGAAACTGGAGTTCAGCTGAGGCTTCACCAGTAGGCTTTTGAGCAGCATGTGGTGTAGAGGAAATTCAAGGGACAAAAATGATACAGATCCTTGTCTAACATTTTGTGGTATGACATCAGAACAACATGTTTTATCTAACGGCTGTAGTTGGCATTTCAAAACAACAGCAATGACATTAGACCAGGCACAACAGGTTTAACCAAACTAGAGCACAATGCTGCTTTTGTTGTTCTGTAGCTGTAAGAGACCAGCTAGGTTTCTTGGGACAAGGTGTTACATTTTTAAACATCAAATATCATTGTCAAATTGACTGTTATACCTGGGTATTATTACCACAAAAACTTGGTCATGGTGCCCTGTAACACATGGGAATTGTTCATGCTAGTGGTTATGAAAATTTAGATTACATTTCCCATGTTGGTCCTGTTCGAAGATTATTTGCTGTCTTTACCTGTTTTTATCCTGAAGAACAATAAAAAGAGATAAATGTGGAGGAAGTGTAGGAAATCTTTCACTCCTTTTACCATCTGCTATTATGGAAATAGTAAAAGTTGTGGTTCTGTTTGAAATGCAGCAGCATCTCCATGTTTTGGGCCGTAAAACAGTATCTGCAAATGCCATAAAGCAATACAATAGATTTCCTATACAATCTGCTAAGTTGTCACAATGTAATATACAATAAAGGGAACACTCAATACTTTTAGCAGTGATTTGGTTTATAGTTTTCTCAACATGAATGTGGAAGGGATTAATCAATCTTCAAATATTACACAATATTTACCAACACTGACAAATTGTATTCCTCTATTTGTACTAATAATCAATTTCTGACCTTGTTCCTTCTCATCCCTGCACAGGACAGTACCATGTGGAAATAGGGCAACTGGAACTCAAACCAGAACGTAAGAGTACCTCCAACAAATTAATAGCCAAGAAAAAAAACAGTCAGATTGGTTTGCCCACCTTTGTTCAGTAATTCTTAATACTTAATAATTCTGCTTCCCCCCTCTTTTTCTTTTACAGTAGACTTTTCCTGTCCATTTCCAGATGTCAGCTATCCCCCTGGAGGTACTGTATCTGCTGTTTACTGCCACCAGTGTTTTCCTTTAAATAGATCATGTATAAAATGAATGAAATGTTGACTTTTATTCCTTTTTTTTTTCTCTGTTAACTTAGAAATCTACGACCCCTCGATCCATCCCCTCGCACCCGTTGCCTCTCCCACCCCCTCTAGCCCTGGTAAGGAATTCATGATATATCCAAAAGAAATGAGTATTACCTAAACTCAAGACGAGTCCACAATGTCATCTGTAAATATTACAAATGAAAATAAATAGATCAAAGGATTCATCAGCATTTTGATCTCTGTTTCTCAGACATAAAAAGATCTTACAGTCGTCCACATCAGGTCAAAAAACACAGTGAGTAAGACGCATATATATATTTACATATTATTATCTTTTTGTTATTTTCTTGAACAGACATGTTTATTCCTGCCATTCAATTAACATTTCTTTCCAAACAGACCCAAGGGGGACCCACTTATGGGAGTTCATCAGGGACATTCTACTGAACCCCGAGCGCAACCCAGGGCTGATAAAGTGGGAGGACCGGACAGAGGGGGTTTTCCGCTTCCTAAAGTCAGAGGCAGTGGCACAGTTATGGGGCAAGAAGAAGAATAACAGCAGCATGACCTACGAGAAACTCAGTCGTGCAATGAGGTATACCTGCACAGCTATCATACACGTAGTTACACAAACACCAAAACCTCATGTTTGCATACTCTAAACACATACAGTCATGGCTGAACAATGCACTGAGTAAAGTCAAGTTATCGATCGAGTATTTTATTTACAGTGGTGGGAAGAATTGCTGTAGATACTGACTCTGAATCCCAAAGTGGTCATTTGAGTTGAGATCTAATAGTCAAGACAGTCATGACACTTATTTTAATGCTCCTCAGTGTATGCAGTATAGACTGTGATTGGTAGCAGTAGTAGTAGTAATTTATTTCAGTCATTATTAACAATTTTTCAAAAAGAATGCACATAGAAATAAATAAGTAACAATAAGGCATTAAAATTAAAAAGGTGTAGGCTGAAGCTTTAGTTTATATCTATCCTTTATACATTCTAATAGGCAACACACTCAGTGTTGTTACTTAGCTCTTTCTTCACTTTTCCTCGAAGAGACTGAAACTTCCCGTGCTTTCATCCTACATTTACACAGGCATTTTCTTTAGTTTGGCAATAGCTTGTAAAATCTATGTTGAGTAGGAAATTTCACACTGTATTGTTTCTAATCCAATTTACTTAAGCAGCTTATAATGCACTCGCTACTGAAAAGAGCATACTGTAACAACTAAATGTACTTTGAAGCCACTTCAGATGTTTATTGGTGACATCATTAAGAGTTACAAATCTAAAATCAGTGAACTCAACCCTTAAAAACTCATATCCACCATTCCCCATCGCTGATAATGGACTCTTTTTTTATCGTCTTTTCACTTTTCTCCCAAATGAACTAAAATGGCCTTCTCCTCAGAAAATCTTGCTGGCTGCTGCAATAGTCACAGCTTTACATTCAAATGAGCTAATCTAATGAGCTTAATTTCATTGTAGTGCAAACCACTGGGAACTACAAAATGTGCCCGCAGGTACTGTCAGTGTGACCACAAAGCTGATTTTCTATTTACTGTGGTACAGCAGAAGGATTTGCAGCTTGATGGCATCACCAAACAGATTGGTGCTCTCTGTTATGAATAACAAAAGCAACGAAATAACAACCAAACTAACTTCCTTTCAGATTATTCCTTTCATTTGAATTGCTTTCATTGAACTGCGGGTATATTAAAAACATCATTTGACACATGAATTAATCGGTGCAGTGAATGAAGAGATTTTATATTTTTAGATACTAACAAAACAACAGAGAGACTAAAGTAACTTTTAACACCTCTCCTCTGAAATTGAGCCTGTTGATTTTTTTTTTTCATTTTTTGCAGCGTGTTTGTGATGAACTCTCTAAAAAAAACAGTTTGTTAAAGATTTTGCAGGAATATGGAAAAATAAAACTGGAGAAAAAGATAAAATAATCAATCAAATTGCTACACACATCCTCATACTTTTATCACATATTGACATGAGAACACATAATAGGATTCCAGTGATCTGATAAAAGCTGTTGCTGTAATTTAATACACTTCTGTAATAAAAGAATAATAATCTACTACTGTACCCGCCTATGGCTGCTGAGTCACTCAGGCATATATGGGCTGGGTGGGGAAAACAAGGAAAGAAATGTTGGGCTCATTTGCTTTAGATAGATAGGTAGTTAGATGATCAAACCCCTTTATCATTTTTATGCTATGACGCTAAAGCCAGCAGACCATTAGCTTAGCTTAGCATAAAGACTGAGGGAAACAACTAGTCTGGCTCTGTCCAAAGGTGAAAAATCTGCCAACCAACACCTCTAAAGTTCACTAATTAACACATTATATCTTGTTTGTTTAATCTGTGCAAAAACTGAAACTAAAAGACAACAATTTGTGATTTTACAGGTTTCCCAAAATGTCAAACAATTTATTTAATTTTACCTATGAAACACTGACAAGAGTAACTGCGCCATAAATAGTTCTATTTACAGTACATATTTATTAGATGTGCGAGCAAAAACAGAAAATATGAAAATATAAATAGAATAATTCAACTGCATTATAAAAAGTATATTACCATGCGTGTTATGTATTATCATTTTCAAAAATACTTGCTGTGTTCTGTAATTACTTTTTGAATTTAATTCATGGTCTGGCCATCTGTTTCCTGTTACAGATATTACTACAAACGGGAAATCTTAGAACGAGTAGACGGACGCAGACTGGTTTACAAATTTGGAAGGAACGCAAGAGGATGGAGGGAGTCAGAGAAGTGACAGTTTCATTAATTTATGTATTCTTTGATGTTGTCTAATGTCTGATGTTTTATTATAGTTTTTACTGACTGTTTTTGATAAGACATGTTTGGACTGTTTACACATTGTTAATCATTGTTTGCATCATTTTTTTTCTTTGAATTTATCACTTTGCTGTGACACTGCACTGAAATGTTCTTTACTGTGCCTTATTAAAAAAAAAAAAACCTGTTGCTTATTATATCAGCAGTCAACCCTCACACAAGTTTACATAAGATCTCAAAAAAGAAATATCAAAACATAAAACATTGTGAATCCCTTTTTTTTTCTTGTATTATTTCAAATCAGCTATTTTCTTTAAGTCCCAAAGGAGCAAATGCTGATATAACATTTGAAATACATGCAGCAAACAGGTTGGATGTTGGATGTGTTTTGACATTGACATTGTGAAGTGTCCTTTGGGAAGGATGCTTGATCACTGCATAAAAGACAAAAATACATTATAATGAAAAAACAGACCATAAGCACAATACAGCAATGAAATACTAGAACGCATTAAGAGATAAATTATAAATATTTACGTCAAAATAACAGTATGGTTTGTCTTATTTGGTTCATTTCATCCTTTGCATTCACTGAGTTGTAAAGAAAATGTGTAAATGTTTGTTGAAGTTTGATACAAATAAAGCTTGTCATTGTTTTTATTTTTATGAGTCATTTTGTCAGAATATGCCTTTTTCTGTGTGTCATCATGTAAATCTATTGTTATGAGAAGAAGAAATATTATTCTGTCATAGCTGACCGTTTGTGTCAATCAGCATTTTCAGACTCGCCCAGACTTGATCAATATGTGTGAGTGTGAATTAGATCCACAGCTGTAAATCTTGAATCTGCTACAAGCTTGACTTTGAAAAGTTGTGCACAGGTCATTTCTGTTTTGTCGTGACTGTGTGAAATGCCGTACAGTTAGTTGTTTTCCAGTGCGTGCCATTGCTGCCATGCTGGTTCCTGCAGGCAACAGATGACTGACTGGGCCGTGATGGCCAGCGAGATAAAAGCAGTGTCAATAAAAGACTTCTGTCTTCGGCCTGTGTTCACAAGCAAATCCGTGTCTAATCTTCACTCTGATGTATCTTGCTTTAGTAACCCTTCTTTACATAGTGTGGCAGTGATTGACACCACATTTTGTTATTATCTTTCCTGACTCCATTTACCATGTATTTCGGGAGGGGGGGGGGGGGGGGGGGTGTAATTGACATATAAGCTGCCAGCTTGCAGCTATGTCATCAAGAACTAGACACGTCTAATGCTCTAACCCTACTAACCCCAATGATTAAAAGAGTTTGCTTTCATTTTGTTTTCAATTGACAATTGGATGAAATAAAGAAAATTGCGAGCAGGGAGACAATATAGCCAGTGACTGAGCCTGATTGGACTGAGATAACAGCTACTGATTGCCATATTGTTATACTGTATCACATGAAACAAGCAAGAAATGCAATTTAAATTTGAGTGCATATCCATCATATTCCATTGTTTAGATTTTGTGTTGTTTCATTTTTTACATGGAGTAATCATAGTGTAGTTTCTGTAGAGCGGCACTTGTCATGACCCGTATTCACTTTCAATTTGACATATATACACCATAGCTGTGATTAATGTTGTATAAAATAAAACTTTTGATTATAAGTTGTGTAAGTCTCGAATCCTTAAATAATTATATTAAAAAAGGAAGTTCTCAATAATCAGTGTCGCAATTTGGAACTGCTAAGCTGCCACAAACAGTAAGCAGTAAAACATGATGAATAGGACTGTGCGTTATTTAACTGTGACCTCCCAAATGCTGCAGATCAAAATACTTAATTGTGTTTGATTTGCACCATGAAGACTCAATGTATTGTACATGAATATTATCATAGCACGGAGAGATGAACTTTCCACCTAATCATCAGAGGCACAGAGAGGCATGGACATCTGAAATCTGGCCTTACTTTCACTTTTAAATCGTGTTGCTGTGAGCTCTGATATGGGGACGTGTTTGATGTGACTGCCTGAAGATAAGTGGACAGTTAGGCAAATGTGTCTAGACTGATCTAACCTCTGCAGCACGGAGAGACAGGTGCTTGATTTCCCTAGCAGACCACTACCCTGTGAATGCAAACTCAGGCTTTACATACCCTCTGTATGTGAAGGTCCATGGTGGCCACTAAAAAAAAAAAAAAAACTAACTCTGATTCAAATCAAGTAACTTTAATATGCATACTGCTGTAGGCTATGTGAGGAGTTTTGTCTGTATGTGTGTGTGTGTGTGTGTGTGTGTGTGATTCACTGAGTCCTACAGTAAGTGAGACAAGATAATGTATAATTGTCTGAAATATGGGAAAGCACCGTTAAACCAGTGTAACAAGTATTTACAACACCTGGTTTAAGGGCGCAAGCAGCAGGCACCGATGGCACGTAGGTAAGCATGCACCCAGACCGGTTGTAATTGATCTGGGAAGGAACAAAAACACCTGAGAAGAGATATTTAATCCATGTGCCTCACTTTAACAGTTAGTGGTTTCATTGTACAAAAACTGCATTATAATGAGAGTAGCTCAGACAACTGTCTAGGAAGATGACAGCAAAATGCATGTGCAAGGGAAATTATCTATTGGCAATTATCTAAACAATGGCTGCCTTTGTTTTGTCAAAAACAAAGTGGAATATCCGTCCACAACTGCCTTTATCTTTTATTGTTACAAAATTATTTTCAGATTTGAATGAGCCGCACAGGAACATTTTATTATTTAAAAGGGAGTACATTAATTCAATCAGATAGATGCTGGAGGAAGAACAAGGAAGTGATCAAAGATAGCCTAAGCATGGGCATAAAGACAGCCAGCTGGGATTTTGTGTCCGGTCCCGTGCCTGCTCAGTGGGGCTATTGTGTTCTCTCAGCGGATACACAGTCCCAGCTTATCAGGCCCCCTTATCATTTTTGCTTCACACTCAAATGGACCTGTAAGGCGTTCAGCCCAAACTGTGAGTTGGACAGATTAGAGCTGCGTCACTGATGCAGCTTTACTTTGTGGCGAACTGGGTAACAGTTCACTGCCCACTTACAACAAATAACACACAAAGAAAAAAACTACATATGAGTAAAGGTGAATACATAAAAGTAGCACAGAGTTAAGGTTAAATGTACTGGTGATGACTCAGCAGTGAAGTATCAAACAACTAATTATGCATTGTTCATCATCACATGAAACAGACCATCCCTGAAGTCATTGTACTCATAGTTGATAATGCCGCGTAATTTACAGCCCCAGCTTTTCTGCATTTTTGATGAGACCAAAAACATGAGGAAGTATTGATAATGCAAAGATGGTTTTGATTTTTTAGGCCGGTTTCCTGCACTGATTTCCATTAATGTTTCTTTCCCTATGTACATTTAAACATTAACTCACCCAATAATTTCCTTGCTTATACACACTATCGCACATTTTATGACATTTATGTTGATTGTCACACATGCTTTTTGGTACAAATGTTACATGACGGCCCACAGGTGAAAAAATATCAGATCAAAATCACATATTTTTTTATGGATTGGAATCATAGGTTTAACATTACTCATGATGTTTGTACAGGGTGTTGAAGAACGTGTCTTATCTTTCCTTTTCTTTCTCTGAATATTTTTGTCTTTGTTTCCATCAAAGTGGAATTTTATGCAGTCCTAATTAAATCAGTCAAATTGTTTGATTTCAAAAATCCACAATGGAGATTCTCTTGATATTTTTATTTTTATGTGTTTATGTTTGTATATGAAACATTTTCACCCAGTAATAACACAGCAACAACAAGTGGCACTAAGTTAAGCTGCCAAGATATGTTGTGAATGTAATAAAAGAACATCAGTGCCTAATATTTGGGCTTATATAAATGTGTAATATGACATTTATATACAGTACTGTGCAAAAGTTTTGGGCACTAAAATTAAAGTGAGGATGCTTTCAAAAATAATGCCATTAATAGTTTTTATTTGTCAGTTAAGCTCATACAAAGTTCAGTAAACAGAAGAAACTTAGATGAAATCAATATCTGGTGTGAGCACGCTTTGCCTTTAAAACAGCAGCAGTTCTCCTCGGTACACCTGCACACAGTTTTTCAAGGTACTTGGCAGGTAGGTTGTTACAAGCATCTTGGAAAACTTGTCACAGTTCTGACAGCGTCTCAGTTGCTTCTTTCTCTTCATGTAATCCCAGACTGACTCCATGATGTCAGATCAGGGCTCTGTGAGGGGGCTATATAATCTGTTGCAGGACTCCTTGTTCTTCTTGTCACTGAAGTTAGTTATTTATGACTCTGGCTGTATGTTTGGGGTCATTGCCATGCTGTAGAGTAAATTTGGGACAGATCAGATGCCTTTCTGATCGTAATACGTCATGGACAAGAATCTAAATATCTAAAGTGCCCAACGCATTTGTACAGTACTGTATACAAATTATATACATGTATACAGTATGTAAAAACATTGATATCTCTTTCTAGTTAGGTTCAGCTACACTAGGCCCTTGAAATACTCCCTATTCAAATTAAGAAATAAACAGTATATACAATATATAAACTCATATACTGTAAAATATATCACTGACATGGTATAAACAGGCCTACAACAATTTAGAGTGCATATAAAATGTATAAAGAACAGTAAGCAGGCTAGAATAAATAAATACAATAAAAACATTAAGCAGTGAGCGATGGGGCTGTAGTGTAAAGGAAGTTTAATCATGAGCATTAGCCTTTTCCCACATACAATAGTGAGGAATTCATATTCATTTAAAAGATTTTTAACTACGTTGTGCAGGAGCCTTTGACCCTCCTCCAGCAGGGGGCAGTAGCTCACTGAGCACGAGGCCATCACTTAAATACAAAAAGGACATTGATGCCTGTTTTTTCTTGTTTGAAACTTTGATATTGATAAAATCCCTGTAAAAATGTCTGCTCTACAAACACAATCCTTCATCTCATAACTATTTTATATGGATTAACAAGGATATTCTATATAAACACAAATCTACCTTAATGGTATATTGGTGTCACAATAATGTTGTGTTGGTAGATCACTTATGAAGAGTTTCTGTCAGAATATAATATCCCTGTAACACTTTGGGATTATGCAAAAGTCTTTGGTGTAATACCCTCTGCAGTCTGTAGTGTAATATCTTATTATCTCCAACATGCACAATTTGTTTTTCCAGTTATTCTGGTAATAACAACAGATCTATAACAGCTCTGTTCAAAAGCTCTGTTACTACATTACCATATGTGATTTCATATCGGAATCAATTTGTAGATAATATAGTATAGAAGAAGGCCTGGCTTCTAGATACCTGTTCGATATTCCTTTTAAACTCATTCATAAATTCCATCCAGCTAAAAACTTTTTTTTTTTTTTTAAAGAAAGACATTGATGTGAATTGTAGTTTCTCTTATGGTTGTCCAGAAACTGTGTGAATTTATTTTGGCATTGCCCAAATGTGAAGAATTTCTAGCAAAACCTTTGTGCTTCATTACTGAAAATATTGATCAAAGTTTTATTTTACTTTGGAAGAATGTATTGTTTGGTCTCCTGGAAATAATACACAGAAAACACTTATGTGTACATGATAAATCTTATTATTATAATGCCCAAATTCCATATCCATAAATGTAAATTTACAGGTAAGAAACCATGCTTCATTGCTGTTAGCAAAGAGTTCAAATAATACATTTATTAAATTCAACACTCTCCAAAAAGTAAATTAAAACTGTAAAAGCCTGTACTTTGTTAAAATTCTTTATATAGATTTTTATCCTCCTAGCGTTAAACTAAAGCAGCACTGAACCTGTGCATCTGTTCTGGTCTTGCATCCACACTGTAACATTTTAGTGTCATTTTCTTTTTTGCTTAATTTTACATACATTAATGTAAATACAGTAAGTCTAGACCCCTCCTGCTTGTTTTTAAAACAGAGCTGAAGAGGTACTTTGTCTCTATTAAGTTTTCCAAAAATGTTAAAGCTATGAATAGTGTGCTTTTATTTACAACACTTCTGAAAGATCTGTGTTGATATATTTTTTTTAATTTATTTTTTTTTACTATTTATTAATGTATGCTCCCTTTGCTTCTTTTATGTTCTTATGTGTATTATTGATGTGTTATTCATGTCATGTCTGTACCTGGTTTTAAGCTGTATGTTGCTTTGTAATATGTGACTTGTTTAATAAAGTTTTGGAGGGAAAAAACAGTATAAAGGCCCTCGGAGGACCCAAAGAGAGCTACATTAAGCCTGCTCTTAAAATGGATCACAATTCACCAGATGATTTTTCGACATTTTCTACGGTTGACAACTCTTGTGCGGTTGGTTAAAAAAATTTAATTTGAGTTTAAAAATAATGCTATGTTTCCACCTTTTGTATAGTTTTACCTGTCAGGCATTCGTATGGATGCGTCTCACCGACGGAGGACGACAACATGGCGGCCTCCCTGCGTCTGGGTCGTCAGGGAATTTTATTTGGCCTCAAATTATCTAAATTTAACAAATGTCTGTGGGCCACACACGCGGGGCAGGAGCACGCCAGACACTTCTTCCAGTCATCATGGCTCCTCGGTGAGTGTTGACAGCTGAATATCAGGACAGGTGATGTCGTTGTGTGTGCGGCGGACAGCTGACATTTACTATCATCATCTATCTTGAAGTGACTTAAATCACTTTTCTGTCGCTTTCCACAACACGATAGTCCTTCCGTTAAACAGCAGTGCTATGTTACATTCAAGTCTGAACAGTGAAGGTTTATTTTACGGCACAGCAGCGTCCATAAATGATAGGTATTCATTTGTAAAGGCATTGATGTCACACACGGATTAGCGAGACGCAATGTCAAAAACAACCATTTATGAAACCATTTATAACACAATTATAAACTACGTCTTAACATAATTGTGGATATTTCTAGAGGTTTTGAGGAGTGTGGATGTTAGGAGAGGGTAACTAAGCCTCGTCGGAGTCACACTGATCTAGTCTTCAACATAGACTGTGTATAAAGATGACTGTGTGGTCCTCAAACATCAAACATCATACGCAGTTCGGTCCAAGTCTGTCAGCTTTGAGAGCAGACAGGCTCAGCACAGCTGGAGATGCTTGTACTATAGTCTGTTTAATAAGAAAAGTCACTCACAAAACGACGCTTAAGCTAGCTTCTGATTTGGAGTTTAAGGAAACAAATAATATTTAGCGGCTGATTCTCCGTTTTTTCACCACTTACACTGCAAAAGTGTTAGACATCACAGCAAAAGCCTTAACGCTGTTTAAACACAGTTTCAGGTTTGTGAAACCTTTATTTTGCTCATGAAAACAGAAAAAAAGGCGATTTCGCTTATACTTTTCTATCCAGATCACATCAGACCAGGTCCAGATCAAAAACCACTATACTTAGACTCAAATCTTAACAACAATAATAATAATAATAATAATAATAATCCAGTCCAGATTTAACAAGTCTAAGTATAGTTTTACAGTTTCACAAATCTGAAAGTGGGTTTAAACAGCATTAAGGCTTTTGCTACGATGTCTAACACTCTTTCATAAGTGTAAGTGGTGCAAAAACGGAGAATCAGCCACTCAATATCATTATTTATGTTTCCTTAACTTTTCCTTTAACTCTGAATTGGACGCTGTGAATCTGAAGCTAACTTCAGCGTCATACTCACAAATATGTTTATTTTCTCTATTAGAGAGCCTTATGAAGTTTGTCTGCAGTTAGGAATCCCCCTTTTGTGACATCTGGCAGTCTTTATGAGACACAACAAGATCAGATTAACAGGCCTGTTTTCACAGCAGACATTCTGACTTGTCATATTAGGAAAAGCGCAGATGATACATCATTAAAATGGCTCCGTTCTAGTGTCCCAGTAAGTCATGACAGTGCCACAGCGAGCCAGCATGCACAGTACCAGGACCCTGATGCAATTCAGCCATTATTAATTTTTAGTATTTACACCAGTGCTTTTCCTGCTGTGCCATGCCATGATGTCTTGCAAGACAGGGGCAACACTAATAACATTAATAACCGCATTCCATTTAGATTAGCATGCTGGTTTGCTGGCATGGCTTCCTGGGACACTTAATGGAACAGAGCCATCATTAATGTTATTAGTTCCATCTGTGCTTTTCCTGCTATGGCAAGTCAATATTTCTGCTGTGAAAAAGGTCTATTAGATTCTATGGTCACGTTACCATAATCTTGTCTAAAATATTGACACGATTAATAGTTACTGATCTGCAACATAATTAAGATGAATGATGTTTAAAGGCTTGACGGCAGATCATTGAGTCATTTCACTTGGCTGTACTGCAGTAGTGTTTTAAATAAAGTGTGAATGATATAAGGAAATGGCCACAGTCAGGTTAGGATGGTGATGGATGGTACCGCAAAAGAATGTGACAGCAGCATACTGACTGGTTCATAGATCTGGAAATAATGTTTGAATTACTGTTTATCCATTTTATTTTATAACTCCAGTTTTAAAGGCTCATGAACCGCTTGGCAGGAAGCCAGTGTTCAACAGCGTAATAGTCAAAGTCAAAGAGCTCAGGGCACAAATAATTGGCTGTTGGAAAAGACGGCTAATACGAGGTAATGTCGGGAGAATGTTAAGAACTGAGAGAGTTATGTGAATGTTTAATGGGTTTTCTTTGAAATGTGGTATTTATTTATGAATATTGGGCTCATAACATGCTGCTCATGATTTCAGTGGTTAACAACCTAATGGGCCATCTTTATGATAGACATTTAGACTTGTCATAGCAGAAAAAGCACAGGTGTAAAGAATTACACGTAATGATGGCTCTATTCCAAATCTGAGTCAGTCAGCAAGCACAATAGATGTTGATTAGAAAATACTCAGATGTGGTACAGATCACACACACACACACATAAACATAAACAGGCAGATGCATGCCTTTTTAATGTTTTGTGGTTTTATTCATTTTCAGATACTGGACTAAAATGTTACACTTTAGGTAACACATAAAGTTGATACTAAGGAATTTATTAGTCCTCTTCATACACTACAAATTGGGTGACATTGTCAAATATCCAGCAGATGGCAACAGCACACAGCATAGTCAGACTCTACACAGTGTCTGCGTGCCTTTTATGGAAAGTGAAGTTTATTGACTTGCAGCAGATGTAGTAAGCCCTCCAAGCCCTCTAAAACCTCTGATTTTTAAAATATGCTGCCATCAGTGACATACTTTACTCTGGTGCCTGAATCTTTCATCTGTTTTTGGGTGAATCAGTTTTACTTGATTTTAATTTTAAATTGTTGAGATAAAAGGTCAGTTCAGTAGTTGTGTGCCATACAGGGCCATACTATATATTATATATATATATAATTTAATCATTTTTTATTCTTGTTTTATTGGATTGGATTGATATCTTTAGAATGTCATTTTTTTTAACTTACTTCCAGTAATTTCATTTCGTTAGTACTGAAGTATTTAAGAAATATGTGCCTGTACAAGCAGCTTCTTATCCCAAGGTCACATTTCTCTGGATTGCCCAACAATTTGAATTGCTTGGGTCAAATAAAGACATTGACAGAACCCTTTCACATGTCCTCTTTCATCTGCCTCATTGATTTATCTCTTTAGTCTTTAATCCATCTAATGTGTATCATTTTCTCTTATATTTTTTCTATATATAATAATTGGCTGAAATACCTGAGCAGTTCACAGAGCATATAGAGTGCACAAAACAGAGGGGTATTCATTTCGAGTTGTGCCAACAATAAGCCTGACCATTCTTCAGTCTGCAGCACTTCAGGCTAGTGATGCCTCTGCAGCTGGAGACCCAGTGTCCAAAACAGTGCCGTGAGCCAGTTGAACCTTGGCCTTCTGAGTGGCTGCAGCTGGTGACAGCGGGGGCCTTAGATCATGGCTGAAAGGCCTGCAAGAATATGAGCGCCTTTGTAGCCTCTGGTGCAGTGTCAGCCAGCATCGACCATTACATAAGTGAACTGCCAACGTTCTTCTTTCATAGTGGCACTGTCTCTTCCTGTGCTGTGTGTCCATGTTGAACCCCCTGAGGGCCTTGCTGCGATCAAACACTGCCACTGCTGCTGTTTTATTTGATTTCTTTTTTTTTTTTTTTTAATTCACATAACCTAGTTGACGTTGAAGACCTGGCTGTGGGACGTTTCTGAATGTGACTGTCATGGAAATATTTCCAGTTCAGTTTTAAGACTGATGATTTAAGTTAATTCTAAGGCTTCCATGTAAATTGTATGTTATTGTCTTTCTATCCTGTAGGTGTCACCCCACTCAAAGTGCAAATGCCAGCTCTCTCCCCAACCATGGAGGAGGGAAACATAGTCAAATGGCTGAAGAAGGAAGGTAAAATAAACATATGACATAAGACTTCATTTGCCAGCTCTCAATTCCATGCTATTCTGCTCGACTTCTTCTAACTAACCCGCTAAAACTACTGTGTGTATTAATGTGTTACTCAAAGGGAGATATGCGTCACTTTTCTTGCACATGTAATTTTTCCCCACTCACTGTGGCAACCCTACATTTGAACGCCCCCCTTACTGTCCAAATTACCACAATAACACTGTATGCGTCTATGTTCATCAAATCAAAAAGCTCAGCAGATATTTTCCCTGAAATGATGGACTAACTGTAGCACTAATCATTTTCTCAATGACATCACATTGCTTTTTAAGGCAAAGGCCTAAGCACTGTTGCACCTGAGGGCCTCTGGTGGCTAATTGGCTCAAGAAAACACAGCAGTCACTATTCATCACTGCTTAGCAGCTCTGCTCAGCCAGGCGCCACAGCCACACTCTCATTTATCAGGAGGCAGCATACTGAATTCTGATTGGCTTGCTTGCTGTGTTGCCATGTGCTTCTGTGACTTAGGGTGAGATGTACGTGTGTGTAAGTGAGAAAGTGGAAGAAAGGATTATAAATGCAGTGACAAGAAAAACACATATGGCATGCTACTTTCTTGCATTTGCAAGACATATTGATGCTACTAAATTCATCATAGGATTTTTAGAGATATAAAAAGAGCTTATTTTGTTTGACATGCATATATTTAATTAGATCTATAGTGGGATCTTGTATGAAGAAGTGCTTTTTAGTGGTCAGCTGATTAATTGGTCAGCCGATTAATCAGGCCGATATCATTTTGAGATAATCAGCATCAGCCACTGAAAAACCCATATCGGTCGACTACTAATGCTTTTTGTAGTGTAGTAAACAACCTGCTGTGCAGCTTCTTGAATTACGATTCAACATTGAAACATCCGTCTGGAGTGGTTTCCCTTTCTAGTCAGTATATTCATTTGGGCAGGTCATGTATGTTAATATAGCCCTGGCCAGCATAAAAAAGTATGTAGTCTAAGTATCTTTTTTGTTGTCATGCCCATTAGATTCTGGTAGAGTAGAGGTGAAAAGGTTTGGGGTCGCCTGTTTAATCTTTAATATCGTACATCACACCTAACCCCGAGGGTCATACGGTGTTAAAGCCTCATACAAATCCAATCTTGACTCCACTACTCCTTGCTCTCAGGGGCTTCCAACGTCAATACTCCCTCTGCTCTTTCAACCCCCCCCCCCCCCCCCCCCCCCCCTCACCCATCCCCATCCAGTCTTCTTCTCTTTTTGTCCAAAGACACAACAAAATCCAATTTTCTGTGTATTTGTCCATTGGAAGCCCATTTGAGTTGTTGCATAAACTGGTGATGCTCAAAATGGATATATGTGCATGAAATAACTGAACCGGTGGCTCCTAATTTCCAACCTCTTTCATAAGCAGATGCTAATATATTCCAGCCCTCTCATGTGGTGGACCATTAGGAATCTGGGATTCTAAGGATAGGCAAAGATCTCTGCTTCTATCAGACACTCTGTGATTCCGAATCTCACGTTCTTTCCCATGAAACATTGATTAGGCCCTTTATTTAATAAGTAGGCCAAAGTCAGAGCAGATATTTCCCGCGTAACTTTTTTTTGTCCCTTCAATGGAATTCTTTAATTTTTATGTCAACCAATTAGTTTTTACTGCCGAACCCCCAGTGAAAGAGCAGTTGTTTTGAACATTGTGCTGGTGGTTATGATTCATGCATTTCCAATCACAGATGAAATGAATTATTTGCACTTAAACTAAGGTCAGAACCCCCATTCATAATGTAAAGATATCTTGGGAATTAGGTTCTTAAAATGCCAAATAAATGTTACATTGAAAGTTTGTGGATGTGTACCTTTACCTTTTTCAGGTGAGGAAGTGGCAGCAGGCGATGCCCTCTGTGAGATTGAGACTGACAAGGCTGTTGTTACCATGGAATCTAATGACGACGGTATCTTGGCAAAGATCTTGGTGAGTAAGCGAAAACATCTTCCTCTGCAGATGATTACTACTGATTACTAGGTTATTTATTTGCAAATCACTGGCATGAGCCTGGAGTATGGCTTCCTTGGGCATTTCCTATGAAAATGGAGATTTGAGGGTCTGTTTAAATGCGTGTTGGCAGCAGGATTTTGAATGGCACTCAAATCATGTGAAGTCAATGATTTGCAGTTGTTATAGTTATGTTTTTGAAATGAGTTTATATTTACATACAGTATAGTACTGTTCGTATGTTTGTGTGCATGTTTCCTTCGTTTCCTATGCTAATTGGCCACGCTTGTTAAATCAGTTTTCCCTGTACAATGACAGCAAAGCTTTGACGAGGTGTCTTCAGTGACAAATATTTCTCTCCTTCCATCCCCCCATTGTGCTGTTTGTTGCTTGAATTTTTAATAGGCTGCCAAAGACATAGCCATCAGTTGTCTTTCATCATTACCCCACCACATGTTCGTCCCGCTGAACAGAAAGATAAAGATGTTTTTTCCTTCTTTTGCATTTCGATTGATCTCCAAGAAATCTGAAAATAATGTGAAGTTGGAGGAAATGAAGGTCATTATATCCCTAGCAGTTTAAGCAAGATGTAACTTATGTTTCTTAGCTTCCCTATTTAAAAAAAAAAAAAAAAAAAACTGAGGGATGACAGTGAGGTGTCACTGTGTTTGTTCCTGTACACACACACAAAAACACAAACCTGAGCTCAATGTCACAGAAAGTGCCGTATCTGATAATACAACATGTTCCCTGGCTGTGTAATTTTGGACATGCTCAAGTTGTGGTGAAGCCTGAGTGGAGCAAAAAACAATACACAATCATTCTGCACCAGCAGATGCACATCAACAATATGCACACAGATACATTGTCCACAAAGAAAATACTCTGTTCTCCCGTGCAGAGTCATAAACATAATGGCTAAATTATCATTTATTATATAGATTAATTATCAGAAGCATGATTGTCAAATATTAACCATAGGTTTATATCTTTTTTTTTTCTACCCTTCTCTGCTCGCTTGCTTGCTTCCATTCTTCCACATTCTCTTACTCCATCCTTGTCTTAGCTACTGTGGGGATGAGGTAGTTTCCATAGCAACCACCCAAGAATTGGGGGTAGGGGCTTTAGAGCTGAAACCGGCAGAGAAAGATGGTCTGTATTAGATAAGCCCCCTGGCTCGCTCGCTCTCTCTCTGTGATAGAGTGTATGTGTATAGTTAATAAGAAAAACATCAGCTTGTAGTAATATATTAGAGATTTGTACACTAGCCTTTCATGGCACGGGCAACATGGCGTCCACTTTGTCTGGTCAGAGTACATTAGCTCTTAGTTGTGTAATATTGGCTCTCTAAGCTCTCTCTCACCCAGTAGGTTTCTAATTTAGAGGCTACTATAATTACCTGCCCGTGGCCAAAAGCCTAGACAGGCTGCAGTTGACGTGAAAGTTCCTGTACTCTAGAGGGGTTATTTATGGGGGTCAACTACCGCTATGGCCCTCTACCAATTTCCAACCATGGCTCTTGGGGGTGAGAGAACAGAGGATAGATCCTGCTCATATTGGGATTGGGGAGGTTGGGGGTAGGAGCACTAGCACTGTGAGCACAGATTACTGTATCTCATCATGCTCTTACTGCGTTGCTCTGCCCTGACCTGTAGGCTTCAATCTGAAAATCTGCCCTGGGCACAATCAATCATAGCCCGTAGAAAAAAATACACACGTTTGCAGATACATCAATGCACAAAAACTCCTCTGTGTTCAGATGTATGTAAAGATGACGGTTAATGAGCATGTAATGGAGAACACCAGTCGATAGGTAGATCAGATGGTAGTTCAATGTGAATGAGTTGGTGATTTTTATAATGAATTCAGTGGCAGGAGGGATTGATATAGATGGATAACTTGGATGAAGATATCCAACATGTTCTGGGGCGCTAACCTGTCAGTTTCCAATTTATCATTCCCTTTCCCGTCCTCTCTTCATCTTCACATGCTATCATCCAAGGGATCAATTTAAACACCAACAGCTATGTGTCCTCTAAATCAACTGATATTATAAATCACTTTCCAATCCTGTAGCATATCCTTTCCAGAACTTCTACCGAATGAATTTCAAGATGAGAGTGCATTGCCTGTAGGCTGTATTTAGTTTACAGTCCATATATTTCTATTTTCTTCAAGAGGAACCGCAGCGCTTTGGGGGGAAAAGTGGTTGGGATTAAGGTGACACATTATTTTTATGGCATCTTGCCTTTAGATAAAGAAGAGGGCGGATAGCAATAGAAATACGGAGAGAAAAAGGGGAAAGGACTTGTGATAAAGGTCCTTTGACAGTTAAAACTCATAGCATTGCGGTTATGTGGTTTGCGCCTTAGTAAGATAAACATTAAGCTCAAAAGGAATGACTTGACTCTTGACTTGCAGTTTGAATTGTGTCCTTGTGTGTTCACGTGTGGGATTACATTGAACTGGCAGCCTGTTGTTAAGATGTAGGATGTGGCTGCACTCCTTTTTGTCCAGTATCTGTCATGCTTTATTGATCAGTGTCAAACCTTGAGGTACACGTCTAGACTGAGTTCATTTTCTTATTATAAATAAACCCGATCACCACACTGCACAAGCAGGGGGTTCATCGGACTTTATTTGTGCTCAGCTCTGTTTATACTTCTGATGATCCCCTGTAACAACTGACAAAGTGTACAGCTACAGCAACCAACAATCTGCTATAATTAATAGGTATGCTGATAGCTGTGGGGGCTAAGCTTATAGTGACTGAGCTGCTAAGACTCTCAGGGGGCGTGTACTGTATGGCTGTATGATAACTGTTTGGTGATAAGTAGGTTAAAGCTCATAAATGGTCTAGTCTGACTTTGTAATACCATTAGCCAAGCTGTTGGGCTTTAGAAAAGTCCCTTAAGACTGCCTTTATCCAGTCATAAGGCTGCTCACGTTAAACATCCATTCATTCATTCAGAAATGGTCACCCATTCATGTAGTACAATTCACTGTGAGTTTAATTTCAACAATTCTTTGGTTGCCATGTGTTACCGTATTACATCACAAATGTTTAGAGACATTATGACAGGATCATGTCAAACTTGTTTGAAGAAATTGCATCTGGCCCAAAAAAGTGTGTTTAGTATCTCAACAGAGCCATGCTCAGTTTAATGAGTCTGTTCTGCATAAGTCCAGATATGATCACAGAAGGATCTGAATGTGAAGATGAAACATTTATTCCTCTTCAAATGACATACGTGATTTTTGGGGCGTGGTCACTATGAAGATGGGACCTCACTTCACTCACTTATTCTCTGACAGCAACATCTTTTGGGCACAAGTGAAACCACACACAGAGGATATCTTGAACCATTGCAAATGTTGAGATGTTAGCATCATTTACACTTCCCATAGGTTTTAGTGTGTTCTATAACCATTTGATGGCAGTGTTGAGCCCCACACCACTACAGTGTATCTATTGCATCTATTAGTGCAACTATGCACCATGCATATAGTACACTGTGCGGTGCCTGTGGTTTTCCTGCTAGGATCCACCCAAGTCCTGTTGTTGCAGTGTTTTTGTGTGTGACTGCCTCTATTGATGAGCTCTAACCTGTTTTGTGTGTAAATATTTTGTCATGATTTTCAAAAATTCCACCTGTGTGAGAAACACGCTTGCCTTGCAGTTGCCTGCTATTTCCTTGCTCAACTAGAAATTGTGTTCTTTTCTTTTACAGTTAACTCTAATGCTATTTGGTCATCAAGATCATATATTCTTAATATTGCGTGTATTTTAGATAGCTGTGCATCCAATCAGGCTGTTTATATTAACACTGTTCTACAGAACAATAGGGGTAGGATACATATTTGACAGTGTTTCCCACAGGTTGGGAATGTATTTGTGGTGGTGGACCCTGGGAGGGGGAGGGTGGAACGGATGTAAACGGCACATAATGCATAGGGGGTCCTCTGCAAAACAGAATTTAATTCACAAGGTAACTAACAATTGTAGGATGCACTGTTCTGTTACGCTGCCGGTCACCCTGTACTTTCAAATCTATTTCTTGAACAAATCATCCGATTTAAAAGAAAGAAATAATGACAAAATATACACAAATAAATTATACGTAAAAACAGTGATACATGCTGTATACTGCTGCTGTATACTGTGATGTGTTGTTTTAGTTAAATACAGTAGTTGCTTGTGTCGTGATATCATTGTTAATGTGGAAAACCTATTGGGTTTCTACCATGTGGAAAAAATTCTTTTGGGACTGAAGGTAGGGACTCTGTGGAAATTTACAGAAGTCCAGATTTTCCTGCACAGCCCTTAGGCCCTACCCTCATCCATCACCTCTCCCACTGGCCAAGAGAAGTGCTGTAGAGACTCCAAGCATAAGGAGCAAGACAGGAGACAAGCTAAACTCACAAGTGCACACACACACACACACACAAAACATGACCTACAGTACCAGTTAAAAGTTTAGACACACCTTCCCATTCACAAGGACGGTGAACTTATTATTCTTTTAACATGGCTTGATGAAGCGATGACATGGAATTCCTATTTTAGCAATCATTTCATGTGGACCACTCAGCTCATCTTTGTTGTCTTTGTCTCCATAACTTTGCTACAGAACAGTTGGGTCTACACTGAAATAAAGTAGCACAGAGTAAGCATTGAGGTACATTGCAGTCTACCAGTGAACGCAGGTGTTCATATATTCTGCTGTTCTTTCCAGTTAGGTGGATATGATTATTGGAGTGCCGCTTTGATTTTACAAGCCTGCTGGAGAGAGGGGGTGGGAATGGGGCATCCTGATAGGTTTGTCTCCAAACTAATGGCTTTACTGATGACGATCTAAATTTGGACCATTGTAAGTGCAATTATACTTTTTTTTTTTTTTCCATTTAGTTGATTGTTAAAATTGCATGTTATCATCTCTTGGCTGATCAGTGGTGATGCAGGACAATTGAAAGCAATAGCACAGCCAGGATCTGATGTCTTTTTGTTTTTCCTTGTTCTCCTCTCTCCTTGTATCGAGCTATACCTTCAAGAGACAGCTCACTAAGTGGACACGTTTTGAAAAGAGATGAAGTGCAGTAGCCCAACCCGGTGTATTGTGCCTGGCCTTTCATTTAGACTGATCAATATTGACTGAAGGACAACACCTTGCGGAGCTTGGGGAGAGTAGCTTGCAGTGGATTTGAATTACTGCGTAACAGGATAGTGAATCAATGGTTGACAGCTATGAACAACATGAAAACACATCCATTGCACTCTAAGAACCTATTCCAGCTCCGTTGGGTGTTTTGTGTGCTTTGTCAGGTTAACAGAGAGAGAAAATGGAATGATGGAAATTGAAGTGAATGAGACGATAGTGTCATTTTTCAAGAGGTCCCCAAATAATGGTTGTCTTGATTAACTTCGGTATCTCTTTCATTGCACTTGTGAAGTGAGTGAACACCCCCCCCCCCCCCTTTACTGTATAAGTACCTCTGTCATGCTCTTTACAGATGGAGGAGGGCAGTCGCAACGTGCGCCTGGGCACTCTCATTGCCGTCATGGTGGAGGAAGGGCAGGACTGGAAGCAGGTTGAGATTCCCCCTCCAGATGCCGCAGCTCCATCTGCAGCTCCACCTGCTACACATGAAGCCGCTGCCCCAGTTTTGCCCTCCGCTGCTCCCTCTCCACCTCCTCCACCAAAACCAGCCCCCTCAGGACCGTAAGTGCCCCCTAGTTGTCTATTGATTCACTTCCTTGTCTATTGCAGTGGTTGTGGACATCTAAACTTACAAATTGTTCCTCATCAACAGAATTAAGATTTGTATTCTGTTTCAGCCTGAGAACTGATCATTTTGCTACTAAAAAAGTTTAAATAAAATAGTTGTCCAATGTTAACATTAACATCAGGTCATGCTAGTTAACAGATTTTTTATTTTAAAAGTGCTTCTAAAATTACTTTACTGAGTAGTTAGTCAGCTACAAAATAACTGTTTACTGAGCTAAGCTTTTTAAGTCCATAGTACTTTGGAATAAGTGGCTAGAGCTGAAAGCATTGTGGTTGTTAAGACTATTTTCGGTTTGTCTTGGTTGTAATTTAGATTATTATAGACAACCAGTTGTCCAGTTGACCTCCATGATGTCACCAGTTGTGGTCACTGAGTTGTATGATGTTAACTGCAAAGCCAAAAAAAATCCTGACATAGATGGAAAACATGATTCAGTAGCATAAAACTGCATGTAGGAGCTACTGTTAAAGAGACCTTTTCCTTTTCTTTCAGAATACAGCATGCTCATTTCAGGTCCTGTCCACCACCATCTAACATGCTGAATAAGATGATCTTTCTCTGTCCACATTTCAAAATGTGTGAGATCCTGCCTACCTCTGTTTACACAATAAATACTCTTGTGGAACCCAAAGGAACTGCCACAAAACAAACAGGGCCTATTTGTTATGCAAACATTTAAAGCTGAGCCGGACCACATATTCAGATTTGCACCTTGATTACATCAGCTTAAGAGGGTTGAAAGATGAAAGGTGGATGTGTGCAGCGAGCATGATTATTAGGAGATGAATATAAGAATGGGCTATATTAAGGAAGTCAACCCGAATACAACTAATGGGAAGTCTGACACTAACTTTGTTCACTCGAGACTGGAAAAGAAAGAGTAAGAACAGTTAAAGTTAAATGAGGCCTGCTTATTGGCAGCGGTGGAGAGTTGACGACAACTCAACTCTTTACGTTACTGTAAGTGCAATAAAAGCTTTGCAAGTAAAAAGCCAAGAACAGTAATTTATCAGTGTAATCCATGCAAAAGATGGACAGACTCTAAATGACAAAATATTGCCGTAATAGTGTGATTTGCGTCGCAATGAAATAAACGATAGAGCATGATATGAAACAATATTGCACAGCTCTACCTGCTTATATGCTCTCATCAAAATGTATGCAGATTGCTATATGTACAAGTATGTAGATTTTAGGATTGATGACATAAGTAAAAAATTGACATTGTATAACTTGGTTTTTGGGTCCCACCAAGATGAACTATGCAAGAGTAGGTCTGGCACCGAATCTTGTGAGCTGCCGAAGTTAACTTTGGGGCCACAAAGCTAATATTCTTTTAAGAGTTATGGAATAAAGGTAGGATTTGACATTTTTCCGCATTTAATGTTAGGTGTTTAAACCAAATGCATGTAAAAGCATCTAGTTTTTAAAACTGAAACTGTACCTTACCTTGCGTCTTCATTGTCCAGGTTACGACTGAGCCCAGCAGCAAGACACATCCTTGACACCCATGGCCTAGACCCAAAATTGGCCACACCCACTGGACCTAGAGGACTTATCACCAAGGAGTAAGTATGGATTAATGAGTTAGCCCTAAGGCCTGTCACATACTTCATGTGAGGTGCAAACATGTAGGATACATGTCTAAATTGTCTAAATTTCAGGGGAGGTGAAAGTGATCAGTGATGAGTGGTGAGGAATGTTAGATTTTACTGACAAACTATGTTACTGCAAAAATAAAAGTGTTGATAAGAAAATGATAATCCACGCAGATCAATTAAACTGGCCAAGAAATGAAGATGCACACGTTCTCTCATTGCCAATGCCGTAGTTCATTTGTTTACCGAGAAAGTGATGTGTCAGCAGTAAGTCTTTGTTTGAATGTAAAAGGTCTAATGACACAGATTGAAAGGGTCCCTCTGCCACAATTTCACTGAAGGAAAGAGATGCCAGTCAGAGCAAGACATGTCAGAGCCACAGTGTAGGCAGTGTGAATAAAAACGTGGGTGACTAGGTAAGTGAAAGAATGTGACGAAGAGGTGGTTAAGATTTCAGATACTTTGATCCTGTTATGTGGTAAATTCACACCATAGAAAGCTGTGAATCTAAACACACACACACACACACACACACACACACACACACACACAGCTCTAATGGCCACCTGCTGTCAGTGGGGACTGATTGAATGCTCTCGTTACCCACCTAACACCCTGCTGGGGAATCTCATTAAGCAACTTTTGCTGCCATAGCAACCCAGTCTCCAGGACCCACTGGTGACCATAGAAACGCAGACCATATGTTGTCAGGGATGTGTGTCTTAGTCAGTGAAAGGAAAATATATAAAGCTTTAAACTAATCCAAACACAGTAAATAACAATAACTCACTGAAATCTAGACAAGCCCTTCCTCTGACAAGATAAATACCGTATATTAAAAATAAAAAAAGAGAATCCTCAATAACAAAAGGGGCTTGCAGTTGAGAGAGTCTCATATGCCTCCTAATTTAGTCAGTTTTGAAAGGAGTATTTTTCACAGATGTCTGGTTGTGTGATGTCTGCCAACAGGAAATGACAAATCAAACCTCAAGACGCAAACTTTAAGGGAACACAATTAAGAGAAGGCAGTTTCAAAAGTCGTTTCTTTTTCCTCAGGTATAAAGCTGTTAATTGCCTTGTTCATAAACATGCTCTGTGCCGGATGGGTGTCAACATGATTTTCTAGGCTTTGGAGTTTAAATTGTTTAATAAGAAATGCAGTTTTAAATTATATCGCTATGATTTGACACGCTTGTTCCATTACTTCATTTTAAACCATGTGTTGGACATTGGCATGAATGACTTGCCAATTCACTTTCTGCCACTTAAGCTACTTAATTAGCTCAGAAAATCTTCACAAAGGAAGGTAAATGCTGAAAACAAGCCATCATTGTAGAGGAGATGAGATGCTCTGGATGCAAAAATGATTTTTTTTAAAAAGTGTCTCCTTACTAAGAAGCCTTCTTGAACTAAATGGTGTGCTTTTCCAAACTGCTTGCTGCTCAAGTTACAGAAAAAGGCATATTGAAGGGTCCAAGCAGCAAAGCTGCTGGAAACCTATTGTATTTGTTAGGATTATTATCATTATTATTATTAGTAGTAGTATTATTAGTATTAGTAGTAGTAGTAGTATTCTTGTGCCCTAAAAGTATCTGGGCCTCAGATTGGAAATCTCACCCACTACTCAGACAAACAACATTATACTGATCGGCCCAATGGTGGCGCTATAACAACGAACTTTATGTTTTGGCCTATAATTTTTGAACCATAAGTCTCACAAAGAACGTTTTTTTTCCTCCCTGGAATCATTGGATCCAGACAAATCTATCCATATAAGCCACGCCCATTTGCGCCAAGATCGATTTTCTGCCATTTTGCATTTTGTCCAAATCTGTTTTTTCGCTACTCTTCCCACAAAATGTAAGCATTTGGCATCAAATTTGGTACACAGTACTTTTTTTATAAGGTAATAAAAATTCATTATACATTTTTAAACCTGTGTCTTTAAGTTCAATTTTACATAAACACTCATAAATCAAAATTGGCTTAAGCTATTGTAACCAAATTTGGTGCAAGTGTTCAGACGCTAGGTCAGAGCTTCGCTGCGCAGTCCTGGGATATTCTGTCACCAGGGGGCGCCACAAATGCGAAAAGTGTATAATCTCGTAATCGGCTGCGTGGATTCGTACAAAATTCGGTTTGCATGATCTAAGGTGATGACTCAGTCGATGCATAAAATTTGGTAATGATTGATTAAAGTGGGCGTGGTTTACAACAAATTACAACAAATCTACATTTCTAGACATTTCACATTCCGAACTTCAAAAATCTAAATAAATCACCCGTATGCCTAAAGAGCTGAAATTTTTCCAACACATCCACTGAATTGTCACAACAGTTTGCCTCACTGTAACCTATAGTCAATTCACAAGTCCGTCACTCTATATTTTTCAAAATATGCAAATTGAATTAACATCTATATCTCCACCAGTCTTCATTCACGTGCTACCAAAATTGACACAGACATTCTCTGGATACTAGATATCAAGTGTTTCAAATGATATTTCAGATCGGTCAAACAGTGAGTCTTCAGTGATATTCAATATCTTGCTGTAATTTGTTCTGTCAGCACAACATTTTCTAAGATGAAATAGACAGAAATACCCCAGTTTTGCACATGTGATGTCATTGCATCAAGTTGTGAGAATGTGTGTGCCGCCATGTCTCCCCTGTGGTGCAGTCAGTAAGTCACCTTCTCTGGGAATACAAAGGTCAAAGGCCAATGTAGCAATTCATACATGTGTTATGTTTTCAAGTGCTTGTTGAGGTCATATTAAGTCGAACAAGCATCCAAATGCTTGCAATCTGCTTGGGTCCCGATCATTGCTATATTTGTTTTCTCTTTAGTTGGCTTTTCTGTTTGGTATAACTTTGCAGTTCAGGTGTCAAATACATAACTTGAGTAAAGTACACAGGTGAATACAAATGTCATCATGTTGGGAGATCCTTCTAATAACCTAATAATATGTAAGGTGTACAATGTATTTGTGTGGGATGTTTTTACTAAAGCTCTGCAGACTGCAGATCTGCTGTTGTGGGCTAAAGGTCACAAACTGTCATTCACTCATGGATACTTGGTGAGCCGGTCATTGATTTGGGTATTCTAATGGCCCTTTACGCAAATGTATTGACTTAAGTTGGGCTTGATTGAATCAGATTACCCAGTGACAACTATGGTAAAGCAAGGCCTTGGCCAAGGGAACATACCAGATGGAGGTATGAGAGGAAGTGGTCTAGTCAGCAAAATCTGAGGGGGAAAATTTTCTTATTTGAGACATATTCAGTAAGCAAATTGATGCCAAAAATGGTGTGTGTATGCAGTTTAGGCTATAGGATAGGTACGCTATGAGACTGAATTGAAACCAAATCTCCTTGGGAGAATAGTTTCACATAGGCTAAGCTCACTTAAGAGGGCAGAATAGACCTGATTTCCTTGCCTTTGTCCTTTGGCACATCAGATAAGACTGAAACCAGGGAAGGGCACCCCTCCCATTTCACCCTCTGCTCTAGAGAGGCCCCTCTATAGTGGGCATGAATAACCGAGGTCACGCAACCCAGGGATGAGATCATAGATTGTTACGTAAGCCATACAAGGTTTAAAAACGGATAGGGTACAAAGAAACACATTTCTATCACTTCCTCGCCTCTCTCCCCTAATCTGTTATCATTGTCATGAATAGTTTAGCCAAGTGGCAATGCTAACACAGTGATGGATGAAGGTTTCAATGATTTTAACCTCACTGTCAGCCATACCCCAGTGTTTGTATTTCACTATGGGCAAAAAGACTGTATGACTGCACCCTGTATAAATGCATATAAATACATAATTTATATGTGGAGAATGACAATTAAGGAATATGTGATTTTATATAAAGGACATTACATTTCTAATAACATGTTCAGTATATCAATATATTCTTTGATTTGTTTAAAAGGACATTTTTACTTATTTATGTATTTATTTATTTATTCAACAACTAATAGTTTTTCATCACTGATAAGTGACAGTATAGATTCATCATAACCTGATTTCACTTATGTACTTAAAGCATTGTATTAGTTCAGGGAGGACATGCAGTATATTTTGAGACTTAAGCAGGGATACCATTGTATCTTCAAAGTGAGAAGTATTGATGAGCCATTTTAGCATTTCTCTTTGGCTGCATTCTGTAGAATTACAAAGTACCACATGTTATGTATGGAGTAGTTTTTCACAGTTAAGATTATTATTGCATTTCATTTTTTTTTAACGTGGATGAAAAATGGATACTGCACACTCATCCAGTGGTGCAGTTTTCATGCCTCCAACACATCCTCTTCCTTAGCCTGTCCTAGATGGCAGTAGAAGACAAAGTTTATTCATGTGTGTCTGTGTACATTTGGTGCTCATTTTATGTGTGTGTCGATGTTCTTGTGAGCGCTGCCTCGTCCCCTTTTTAATATTCTAGTCACCCTCTCCCAGTCTTTCAGAGGCTCCTTTGCCTCGGCTGTCAGTAGGAGTATAAATGGTCGGTGTGAAAACCACATGCCAGCCAGCTACACAAAAGGTATCTATGGTGTCATCGTAGGCTGCTGTTGACTTGACTTTCTCTTTGAATCATCAACAGAAACATTTTGTGAATTTTTTTTTTTTTTACTTTCTTCTTACTTTCCTTATTAACTTGTGATGTTTAATCTCATATATATGTTCTTTTTCATTCTCTTGCTCTGTCCTCTTTCTTAGAGAAGGAGCAACAAACCTTCAATTTATAAGTCTTTATAATCTTTTTTTTTTGTTTTTTTTGGTGGTCTGTGTTCATTAAACATTCAGTGTGGTCCTCTCATGTTAGCTGGGGGATTTCCAGTCCTTCAACAAACAAATACTTCTATCAGTGAGAGAAAGGGAGGAGCTAGTGTGCCAGAGGAAATAAAAAGATGCAGCTCAGAGAGGAACAAGGGAGCGAAAAATAGCTGTGGGGCCCAGACTGCTCCCGACTACATGGTGAGGTCAGAGGCAGCTGATCCAGACAAAAGACGTAACGCGGGTGGGTAGGTGGACCCCAGTGCACTGAACTGGAACCAGAGAGCTTCAGGCAGGCACACCTGATACCTGCCCCTCCCACCTCTTTCCCTGCAAAGCTCAAAATTAATGAGTGACAATAATCTAGGGCAGATCTCTCAGTACGTCATCATTTCCTACTCCTTTACCTTTCTCTTTTCCCTGTCAATCAATACTCACAGCAGCAGTGCTCACCCTGACCCTCATCATTTGGTTACTGCCTCTACAACCTTTATGAAACAGCAGTCATTTCATGTATATAGACCTAAGAAATGATTTCCTTTTTTTTTTTTTTTTTTTTTTTTTACTGTCAGCTTGAGGTAGGATGAATACCTCAAGTTACCACCTATTCACCCATCTTGGATATGTAAAGTGTGACTTAGATCTATGCTATATTACACTACATGTCTCTGTATTAAACATGTCTCTGGTGCATTATTATTGTGCCTTTGGAGAGAGCTGATATGAAAAGTAGGAATGTCCATGGCTCACCGCACCAGTGGGAGGGGTTATGAAGCCTAGGTTTTGAATAAACGTGTCCCTTGCTGCCGCTGACACCTGATCCTGGCCTTATGCTGATGGCGTTTGTTTGTGACTGGCAAATGATTCTCATGACGTTCATCCACTGGGCCAAGGAGGATAACCGAAAGTTACCTCTCTGTTATACAGAGACCTGACACAAATACAAACCAGATAAAACTAGCAGAGGGCAACTTGTAAGCTGAATAATGCATTATTGTACATCATGCATTGTGTTGTTTAATATATAATGGTCGAAGCAAAATAAAGAAATGACAACACTTTTCACACAGAAAGAAATAGTTTTTAGTTTGGTTTTTTTTACAGTAAGAATTAGGCTGTCATCAATAAATTGAAGAATTGAAGAAAAACATGATGAAAAGGAAGAGATAGTACAAACAAAGTATATCATGAAGAGTTACGCTGGCAGAGGCTGGAAAGTATTGTTCTTATGTAAATGTTAATGATGGAACAAGCGTTACATCGTATCATCTCCATCTATCATTCAGTTATAACATTTGCTCAAGTTTGGAGACAGTTCTCCAATGTGTGGAAGCATGTCTGGTTGTGTGGACTGCCACAGAGGTTTCAGCCCCTCTTATTTCCACCCACACCTCTCTTCATCCCGCTCTGTCTCCATGATGGATTGGCCTGTTCACAAGAGTTACTTCTGTTTACTTAAGGATAAAACTGTTGCTTTCAATAGATCTACAATAATACAGATTAAAACTAAAGCCTATGCACAGTGTCCACAGAAAGTGGGCGGGTATATTTGAGTTTCTGGTTGTCTTGTTTGAGTATAATATTGAATTATTGTATACATTCTGTTCTATACAAATCATAATAATTTTTTATTTTGGTTGTTTTTACTTCAACAGAGATGCGTTGAATCTTTTGAAGAAGTCTCCTGTCCCCAAAGAGACGCCCGTCATTGCTGCTCCAGCCGCCCCGAGTCCTGTCCCTGTCCCTCCA
This sequence comes from Scomberomorus guttatus, assembly GCA_038419695.1. Lineage (NCBI taxonomy): Eukaryota > Metazoa > Chordata > Actinopteri > Scombriformes > Scombridae > Scomberomorus > Scomberomorus guttatus. The sequence goes on along the minus strand of CM076453.1, from coordinate 13,428,018 downwards.
CCTCCAGGCAGCAGACCCAACATACCGCCTCTATCTGTACCAGGGAAGCCAGGAGCTCCGGTTAGCACTCCTTACACTATCTCTTTATTTCACACACATCCCACAGTGTCTTTTTCGTGGTATTGCTAGGAAATTACAAGATATTGTCAGCCACAGCAATTCGACAACAGCCCATCTACCAGCGTTGGGCTTGTGTCATGGCCCTAATTAGTGTGACGAATGAATCTCGAGTATTCCAGGAGTCACCTGTCTGGCTGCCACAGCGCTGTGCAGCATCTTGACTCTTGTAGTCTTGTCTCTGTATGTATTTGTTTGCCAGTGAACACATTGAGTGAGCCTGTCTTTTTCCTTTTGTTGAGGCCCCTGGAAATAAATCCGTCCTGCATATTTTACAGCAGCGTAACTACTAGAAAATGTGCTCCAGATAATAGCTGTAAAGGTAAAAAGGTCATATAGGTTAAACAATGTGCACAGTATGAAGGTCGTTCAGGTTATTGATTCTGGTGTCACAGTTCTGTGGTCAAATGATTGATAACTTCTCATATATCATATTCTCATATATCATATGTTTCTTTTGGCATGCCACAACCATTGTAACCAACAGATTTTATCTTGGTTTTCTGGTTAAATTCTTGTTGATAGTTCTTTTGCACAATATTCATTTTTATTCTTGCTGATTGTGAATGCTGTAAAATGTGACCTATTGATGTCAAAGACTAGGTCTGTAAATAACAAGATGCTTTAAAGAATCAATCTGTCAATCCTAACCAATCATTAAGTCATTGTAACAATCTTGTCAATAGCATCTTTAACTCCATCTATTTTCTTAGTGATTGATGGCAGCTGAGATATGTCTAGAAATATATGGGCAGTGATAGACTGACCATCTTTCTTGTTCTTGTCCCCTTTTTTTTCTGTTGTCTCTCAAAATGCCCTTTTCTATTCATTCAATTATTCACCACCTCTTCCCTCTTCTTGTCTTCCTCAGGGCACTTTCACAGAGATCCCAGCCTCAAATGTCCGCCGTGTGATTGCTCAACGACTAACGCAATCGAAGACCACCATCCCCCATGCTTATGCCTCTGTTGACTGCGACATGGCTGCCGTCATTCAGCTTCGCAAAGACTTAGCCAAAGGTAAAAAAAAAACTCAAGACTCTGAGGGTGCGTGCGTGTGTGTACACATTACTGTGGGACTAGTCTTTACATACACATGTTAGTATCGTGCGCTTCAGTGAATGTCTGACTGTAACATTTGGAAGGAAACTTTTCCATGAACATGAGAATTTCAGGGTTTTCACATGACTGCTAATTTGACAAAGAGGACAGTCTTTAGGATTGAAAGAAGCTCCGGTACATATCTGCTCAGTCAGGGTAGTCATGTCCCTCTGGTTTGAAGTACCACACACACACCTCTTTACCATTCCTCAGACAGGTTGGCTTTTCTTTTTAGGATAGATTCAAATGGTTTTACATATATCTTGTGTCTAAGAATAACCCTGCGTGGTGTGGGTGAGCAAGAGTTCACGTCTTGTATGAGTTATTGGTTCAATAAGTCCCAGAAGTCCAACACCTCCACAGGGCTGAACAGTGTGTTGGGGGATCTCGGAAACACCCAAATCTGACACTGATCACATCTGTTCTTTTTTATGCCTCTGCGCCGGAGACAGCCATGGCCAGAGGCATTATGTTTTCAGGTTGTCCGTCCATCCCATTCATGTGAATGTGATATCTCAGGAACGCCTTGAGGGAATTTCTTCAAATTTGGCACAAGCGTCCACTTGGAATCAAGTGGACACTAATCTTGGTCTCCATCTTGAAACTGTGGTGATTGTATAGATCTTCTGTGCTGCCGGGTTGAATGTGTGTGTGAAGCATCCACGTTTTAGGATTTGTAGTTTCTTTACAGCAACATCCATATGTGAAGTATTGTCTACTGTCACAGCTACAACTTTATGTTCTATCAGAATCAGCTTTATTGGCCGAGCATGTGAACACATACAAGGAAAATACACTTAATACCTTTTTATGAAATTCCTTCAAAGTCTTCACTGCAACTATTATGAATCTGGACAGACATTGATGTAAACTGCAACTTAAGTATTTCTATAAGCAATTCATCTCAACACGAGACAGCTGATATTTTGATAAGACACCCACAGTTAGTCGTACATATAGCACATAGCTCTAATCTATCAATTTCTGATCTCTGATTACTAAAGGCCTCTGCTAAAGCCTCTGCTAGCTTGAAATGGCTTATCTCACACTTTAGAAAGTATCAGCAAACAAGCTCAGTAACAAAATTTGATAGAAATGGGAGCTGCTTTCAAAAAAAAAAGTCAAATTTTCATTCAGATAGTTGTTCCTTTCTCCATAGAGTTACATTACGGTACTCTACCAGAGGAATCATTTCTCTCTGGTTCGAAGTGTTTCAAATGGATTCTTCAGGGTCTTGACTCTTTGGTGTTTTTCTAAGTCATTTCCTGACAATGTTGTTGTAATTAGCCAAACTGTTCGCCAAATAACTTCATTTTGCACTCAAAGTTAAAAGATTTAAGCTGTTGCTAAAACGGAACGATGACGTATGACCAGTAGAACGCTCCAGTCATATGTCATCCTCATAAAATCCCTTTGTTTATTTGAGTGTTACACAGGCTACTGATACGGTATCAGGCCTGTGTTTCAAACTAAATACTTGCTGCAGACATACTGCAACAACGGATTAATGCTTAAAATCGAACTAATTTATTTCATAAGCATGCCCCAACCAAAATCAGCACCGAAAATAACGTTTAATTTGGTTAAAGCAGGCAAGTCGGTAAATCACACTGCAGTGATGTATAAATAGATGTGGGTGATTCTTACAGTATCTGCTGTCCACAGTTGCTTTATACTGTATGAGAAGCTTCTCCTTCAGTTCATTAAATCCCTGCAGCACCTGAAGGCAGCAGGACTGATATGTTGATAAATCTGAAGCCTCTGATAGGGTAAGTGCCACACCAGAGCACAGTGCCTTTACACACGGGCAATTCACTGTGGTGTGTTCATGTTATGACACTCTGAAGAAGAGGATGAAGAAGAGGAAGAAAACTTAACACAACTGTCTCAGAGTTATGAGAGCAGCGATGTGACCGGCTGGGAGAGTACCACACCCGCTGATCTATATTCCCCTTCACTCAGCCCTTTTGCAACGTTGTCCTGCTGCACATACATGAACCAAAATAGCAGGTGCGCATGAAGACGCCCACACAGTCTGTGCGCCTAAGACCTACCGCGCTGCTCTTGGCATTTACTGTTCAGATTTCAACTGATGGTGCAAAAATATCAAACTGAGGGTGCAATGCATGCTTTTGCACCCTCGTAGAACCGGGCCTAGCCACTGAGGAGGAAAATTTACAGACATTTACTATAAAATAAAGCAAGATGACATTGCTTAGGATAGATGATCCATCAGTAAAGAAGCCATCATGTGATTTCACCTGTTGATTTCACATATCTCGGTTACTGAAATATTACCTAGTCTATAATACTGTAGTAAATGGACAGGTTAGGTTATAATATCACTACTATTCTGACACATCGCCAGTGTGGTAGAATGGCATTCTGGTTGCCATGGTAATGTATTATGTCTGACTATTAACCACTAATTCTTTTGAGAAAGATTAACGGTTAAACAGGAAGTAACACTAGCTTGGGCGGGGTTTTAATGTTGTCGGATAAATGATAGTACAGAGAAAGTGCTCTTTTACTTTCTCCGCCTTTCCTTGTAACTGTTATCGAGCTAACCACAGCTTGTTGTGCAACAGCCGTCAGGATGTGGATGTGTGTGTTTAAGGTAGGGGGAGTTTTACACCACAAGCAGAGAAAGGGAACATTGTTCGTTAGTCACTCTTTAGCATTTGGTCACATTCAGCCAAGAAAATATTTATCTGTAACAGCTGCTTTTCACGGATTCCTAAAATGGTAACCTATGCTTACTTTGGCCTGTTCTTTATGTTGATAAAGAAAGAGTGCTTCGACAGTTTCCTATTTTTAAACATTTAGTTCAACACACTATCACGTAATTGGCTTTATTTAGCTTCATTTTGCCTAGCTGTGAAACAAACAGTAAATCTCTCTGGGTCCTGTCTCTGTGATGGAGGAAACGGGAACGCCATTCCAGACCTATTAGCGAGGTTGTGTGTGTACTGAGGGATTCTCTCTCCGGTTGTTTTTGCGGACTCTCATTGTTCAGGAGCAGCACGATTTCACGGTTAGCTCGTTAATCATCCCGCTCACAGCATTCATAACTGTCTGGTACTGCGCTAATGGACAAGAGTAAGAGTTGGCAGCAATGCCAGGCCAAGCCCGCCTGGCCTGCTGGTGTAGGGGAGGGGAGTGGGAGCAAATTGTAGCGACTAGAGGGGGACTGATTCTGACCAGCTGGAGTACAGGTTAAAAAGATAAAGGATGTGTTTTACTTCGAGGGATTCGGGTGTATCACATATTTGTGATTTGCAAATGACATTTCACACGTCTTATACAGAATACAAGCCCGCGTGTGAATATTTTGTCACCTCGTACCTGCCTGTAGCTCAAACCACGCAGCCAAGGTTACCCCTTACCAACTTTAATCAAAGTGATATGTAGAAATAGCAGGTGTTGATTCTCATAAGAGCTTCCAGACTCACAGGCTGTTTTTTTTTTTTTTGTTTGTCTTTTCAGAACAGGTCAAAGTGTCTGTCAATGATTTCATTATCAAAGCAGCTGCTGTCACACTTAAAGTAAGTATTGTTCGAAATTACAAATTTTGGTGTAATTTGTTCATCTAACCTGTTTGTCTTTCAAGCCAGGCTTTTTTGTTTTTTCATCCCCTAAGTATACAACAATATCCTATTCAAGTATATACCTACAAGTATGTGGTGTTTCAGTGCTTAACAAAGCCTGTTTACAGATATACTGTAAATGATTTCCTAGGCAACATCATTTGGTCACTCTGCAGAAAGGTTTTGTGGTTGTTCCTCCTTGTTACTAATGGTGAGTCACCTGGTATTAAACCCCACGCCATTTTAAGACGAGAACGACTTATCAGTTCATTTTGTTCTCCTTTCTGTCATCTGATGGAAATTTTGAGAAAATTACCAAAACAACCTCCTGAGCAGTTTAGGGAAATAAGAATAGAGAGAGACAAAGAATCTTAGACGTGCATGTTTACAGCATTAAACTGTCAATAAATGCTGTAAACAGAGATAGCGTTCTTTAATTTCAGGAATGTGTGGAAAGAAATGGAAGTTAAAAATAGATGCGGTTCTCTGGTAATTTAGTTATTCCAGCCAAGAATGTCTCAGTAGCATCTGATAAGTACGACATTGGCCATCACTTACTTAGGTTTACTTCGTATCGTGAAATTTTGTATCTGTTTCAGTGAATATGTGTCGGTCGTAAGCATTTACATGTACCAGAGGTCATGGGAGTCTGACATTCCACCATACAGCCTGAAGCGTGTATATGTATGAGACACTGCTATATGGAGATTATATAAAACTGACTGAGAAACCTGGATGTTATGTCATGTGTTACACTGAATGTGAGGAATGTGGAACATAAATGTATACATTTCTAGGTTAATGTTAGTGTAAAATGCCAAAGCAGGACAAGGTTGTCTCATAGTCCAGACACTATGTTGTATTGTTTGTACAATGTACCAGATGGCCAGAATACCTCTTTGGATTGGCTTCTGCACTGAACTAAGATACTTGCATAACACTGTAATGTCAGAAAATTGGCAAAAGTACCTGTACTTTCCCCTGAGTTGACCTAAATGCATCAAGAAATGTTTTTTGTTTTGTTTTTTTCATCTTTTTAACCAACTAGTGTGCATTGACATGTGTTCTGCTGTACTTGTAGGCAGATGATTTTTTTTTTCTGTGTTCATACTACAAGTATTAAACATAGTTGTTCTGCTGTGGGGAAAAAAAAAAGAAAGAACTGGTATCCAGAATAACCTTATTAAGATCAAATTCATTAAAAGCCTTCAGATTATCTACTTATAGATATCAATCTGTAATAAACATGCTTAATTGACTGTTACAGTGTCATAATGAATTCATGGAACATGCTGTAGGTCATATCATGGAAAATTACATATTTTTGGTATTGTAAGTTTTTCATTTCATTCTCCACACTCATAAAGTGCATCAAAGCACTGTGTAACCAGTTTATCAGTTCATTAGTTTATCTCTCTTTGTCTAGTTACATCGCCCTTGTAATATTAGACAGGACCTGGGCTGTCCTCTGACTTTTTTATTTATTTTATAGGAGATACCAGAAGTGAACGTGACCTGGTCCGGTGAAGGACCCCGGGCACTTGATTCAATCCACATTTCGATCGCTGTGGCGACCGACAAAGGCCTCATTACCCCCATCATCAAGGATGCTGCAAACAAAGGAGTCCAGGAGATCTCGACTAATGCAAAGGTAAAACTCACAGGGACGAGAGGAATGAAAGACGCAAGACAACATTATGAACTTTTATGTGATCATATGCTATGAGTGAACCCTCTTGCGAGAGTCGCCTCCTGAAGCTATCTTGCAAGTGCACTTATCTCATGCTTTCTTCGCTGGTAGATTATAACTCCAGGCTGCGGGGGCGTTCAGTGTATTACTCGAAGTGAAAACGTGGAGGTTTGCTGTTGATTTGTACGTGGGAATTGATAAGGGAGGTTTGCCTGTGGGCATCTGTGGAGTTGCGCTCATCTAGGCCCTCTGGTTCTAACTCTGTACCAAATAGACTTTTTTTACCCTGTTAGACATCAGAGCATGCACAGTCGAAATAGACACCTGGATAGATCTGTAGATAAGTGATTAGATTTGGGATAGTTTGATTTTTGGCTGTTTCCGGTCTCAGCTGTCACGGGCCACAGATGCAGTACGGAGCAACAATGGTCCGTTCTTCCTCCTGCTCGCACTCAACAGCTGGGGACAGTTTTATTCACAAGCACACAAACGCGAGCTCAAAATCTGATATGCATGTATAGGCACACATCTTGAGTCTTTCTCAGGAAAGACGCACACACACAGACCACATAGATGAATTTCTGAAGCTGAGGGCAATTAACCTTATGTCTCTCACCAGCAGTGGCCCAGTGTAGTATTCTCCAAATGTTCAAGGCCCATATTCATGCCTGTTATGTCTCTATGAGGATATATTTTGATCCAGCAAACTACCAGCAGAAAGCATGGAAGACTCAAGGCTTTTACCATAAAACATAACGCATTGTCAGACTGTTACACTGCTTTCAAACTAAATGACACAATGTTAGCCTGCACAGTGTTGACATCACATTTCAGTCTCAGCAGGCTGGCTGAAGTAGTATTTGTAGAAGCAACAGTATCAATTTCAACTGAACAGGGACGAGAATATGTGTGGGAGGTTTTTTTGGGGCAATACAGAGTGTGTCTGTGAGTGTAAGTGATAGTGTTTAAGGGAGGGAATGTGTGTGTGTAATTGGGTTTTAGACATACTCTTACTGAGATTCCAGCATTTATGACTATGCTTTAATGGCATTAATCCACGCCAACAGATATTGCAATATACGTGATTGTTTCAGCTTGCGAGGTGTTGTCTGTTTGTCTGGAGAGACATCTTAGTTTATTAAGAACTAGCTGTGAATATGGTGCTTCACTACTGATAGCAATGCTGTGCTGCCATAACAGGTGGCTGCATAGATTAGTAATGTTCACACAGTATTTCATTTCAGTTCGACACACCTTGCACAATTTGCACATTTTCTAAAAAAAAAAAAAATCCCTTTTCAGTTATTTTATTTCCTTTATTTATTTATTTTTATACTTACAGATTCCTTGCGTTTTCTCCAAGGTTGTCACACTCATTCATGCTCTGATAGAACATGGTTTCACAGAAGCTGGCTGCAGTAATGTGTTAGTGTTCCTTGCCAGATGTCTCATCTTCTCTTCTGGGTGTTGTCAGTTCCCTTTCTTCATTTTAGCAACGCGCAGTCTGGTAGTTGCCATTTATCTCAGCTTGCTATTGGATATTTAATCGTTTTCTTGAACATGATATTTGAAAATAGACCCAGCAAATGCAGTCTTTCACCAAAAGGTCTGTATGGTAAAACTGTGGCTGGAAGGGTTTTTTTTTTACTCTTTTAGTTGTTTTGGATAAGAAACCTGTTGTGGCTAGTTGAGGTCGCATAGATGTGATTGGGTATCCTGTCAGTACAACAGCACCTGTAGAGTATTCTACCTTTTCAGTCTGAATATTCAGTGTCATCCAGCTTTACCAGGAAGCCCATATAGTCTTTTCATGTCAAACATTGTCTGCACTATTTTACTCCTTGTTTGGTTCATTGAACTATTGTTTCAAAAGTTACACAATACTGTGTGCGCTTATGCCTGCATTCAAACAGCCAAATCAGGATCTCTGGCAGCATCTCAGTTATGATTTGCACATTAGCTTTGTCTTAAATGTCACATAGCATGTGGGCATGTGTTTATTAGTGTGTATTCCATGTCTCCTGTCTAATAGCTTGCTTGGATCCTGAAGAGTCTGAGTGACGTGTATTGTTTCTTCCATAGGTGCTGGCACAGAAGGCTCGAGATGGGAAGCTTCTACCTGAGGAGTACCAGGGAGGCTCATTCAGGTAAACCTAACACACACACCATGTGTTGGTGAAGGAGGAGGGGCGTGGAAAGTTATGACATTTTAAAACGAATATAGTAACACTTTTTTTTTTTTTTTGACGTGTGAGAATAGTAGCTGGCACCTAATTCTGTCTCACAATTTACTGTGTTACTCAGTGATAAGATAGCTATCATAAATTTTTATGATGTTCTGATGAATTAAATCCGGTTTCACAGATAGTCAATATATTACGCATATTCTACATTTTATGCAGGGCTGAACTGAATGTGGTCCTGGGCGACAAGGACTATCAGTTACTGTGCCATCAATTGCAGAAAAGTGGAAGGGAGGCTTTTCAACTCATTAGAATTAATGGTGTCATTTAGACATAAATTGGGTTTCTGTGTCAGACAGGAGCAATGAATTCCTGTGGAGATGCAGCTCTCTTTGTCCTCCTGAGGATATACATGTACGCCCTTCATCTATTCGTTTTTCCATCCCCCTGAGCTAGAATTCTCATTAAGACTAACAGCAAACTGCCTCAGGGTCAGTCTTACTCACCATACACAGCATTTGGAGAACTTTGGCAGCTGTTACAGCTGTTTTAATCTTTACTGATCAGTGTTTTATTTTATATACTGTATAAAATAAGATCTTCACAGCCAATTATACTGATACACTTAATTCACCTTCTCATTTTTTATTCACTCACTCTAAGTGGTAATGTTCTTTTTCTATGAATTTGCATCAGGAAGCTGGTTTTACACCGACCATTATGTCAGCTTAGTTAATTTTTATGTATTTTCTCCCCTGCTGAGCTTGACTAATGATGTAATGTGTGTACTGTCTCTTCTCTCTTCCCATCCTGTCCCTCCCTCCCTCCCTCCTTCATTTCTCTCGGTGGTAGTATATCTAACCTGGGGATGTTCGGTATCAGCGGCTTCAGCGCGGTGATCAACCCTCCTCAGGCGTGTATCCTTGCCATCGGGACCTCCAGGACGGAGCTACGACTGTGTGAGGAAGACCAGACCTTGCGCAGCCAGCAGCTGATGACAGTTACACTGTCCAGCGACGGACGGCTAGTGGATGATGAATTGGCCTCGCGATTTCTTGATAAGTTCCGCGCCAACCTAGAGCAACCACAGCGCATGGCCCTAGCCTGAAAAATGAGGAGATAGTTGTATTAAAGCACTGGAAAAACTAAAGCAACAAACACCTTGATGACAAAGCCTGTGTCATGCCTCCACAAGCAGAGAGCTCTAACAAGTTGATTCCTATTAGTGCTCGCATTAAAGCTTACAAAGTAGTGTTGTATATAGTGTAAACTTCTATTTGTGGCTCGCTTTTGACAGATAATCACCAGGCTTTGTGTTGGAGGAGTTAAACTGGGCTTCTGCTAGAGTGGTGCAGGATTCTAGCAGTGGTGCCAAATATTAGCACGACAGACGTTGCATCGCAGGGTGCATCCCACATATTAGGGGTGGTTGTACTATCACACCAGTGTTTGTGTATATATATAAAGTAGTTATTCCATTTCAAGTTCTATTTTTCAGTCCCAGCGCGTCTGCTCTGTGTCACTATTAATACACATGCAATTTGTACATTTGTCAAAGATATTTATTACCAAAAATCAGCGGCAATTCAGTCTCCAATAAGGGTAAATCCACATGAACCTTTTCCTGTTGTAACTAAATTCAGGAGTTGAATTAATCACTCATGTTAATATGTTTTAACTTATTTAAAACAAACATTGTGATATCCCTGAAAACTAAGTCTATGTGTATACAAAATCAATTAACATCCATTTAAAGTTTCAGTGTCTTAAGTTGGCAATAAAACACACTGTTCAACCTTGAAATGTCTGTGTGCCTCATTAAAACACACCACTGCCCACCTTCAAGATGTGGCACACCGACCAGGGAAACCACAGATGCGCGTGTGTGTGTGTGTGTCTGTTTCTATTTAATTAGAATCTAAAGAGTTTACATAATAATTATTTCATAGAAGCCAATTAGGATAATTTGCTGGGCTGAGTATACAGGTCAGCCTCTGTTGGCAGATGCTTATCTTTGCTGTAAGCCTGGGCAGAACAGCTGTTTACATATGTATCAGCACCAGTCAGTGGAGCTTATCCTAGATATGCTTAAGCGTGGTTTGGTACTATTTCTTTCAGAGATCAAAGATAAAGCTACTGAGGTGGGTAGAGTTTTGATTTCAGACTTCTATTTGACAAGACAACGAAGCTGCTCCTAAGACACAGAATGGTCATGGTCGAGATGAGTTTCCTTCCGTTCTTATGACCAGGACTGTAGTGAAAACCACTGTCTGATAGTATCTTAAACAACTTCCTTTTCCCCTACTATTCTGCTGTTACTGCAACTCCTCACTCACTACACCACCACTTTTTCAGCAACTGAGATGTGAGGATATTTTGTTCAGCGGCTGCTGTGGTATCAGATAGGAGATGTGTGCATTCTGTGTTGAAGAGAGAGAGACGTACAGCCAGGGTACATAGAGACAGGAGGGGGTGTACAGGCAATTGGCACAGCCCAGCTGTTTTCTACAGTATACCCACTGTTCTGCTAGCTGTTTGCATGCATGCACCTTCCTCTTTGCTAGTTACCACGGTGATGGAAGGTACACTCAAATAAAAACAGAGAGAGGAGACGACAAAAACGGTGCCACGTCATGTCTTCCTTGTTGTTTGTGACTTGACAAGCATGAAATGACACCAAATATAACACTTTTTAATTGTTCATACATTTTCTCAGTTTTTTTTAGCTGGCATTCTCTCTCTTTTTCTTAGTTAAATCTGGGTTATTACAGTACATTGGAGGGTTATATTCCATCACCCGACATCATCTCAGCCAAACTAATCCTTTTCCTTATCTCCACTTATCTCCTTCTTATTCAAAACGAATGTATTACTGCGTGGTGAGCCGTGCTCATAATCCAACCACTGTATTGTGCGGGTATTTATCTGTGTGCACAACTTCACCAGCTGCTGGGGAGAGATACAGTAGTTTCATGGATCAACCTGAGAAGTCACTGACACAGCTGCTAAAGAAGGTGAAACCAATGTGTAAGCTTTATCATAGATCACATGGTCAAATGGAAGAAAAATGAACATGAATGTGTGCGCATGCTTTACAGTTTGTGTGGATATTTGATGTTTTTTTTACACACATACAGTAGATGACATGGCAGATCTGACAAACAAACGTAGAGACTGTGGCAACCACATGTAAATGTTCTTAGCAATGTTGAATCATTGTCTCATGTTCTTGTGCTCCCATGCCTCCTAGCCTAATGAGATATTTGTGTTGGAACAAAGCCTCCTTTTGTCATTGGAAGCAATATCCTTTTTCTGTTATTACTCTATATTCAGTTCTCTGGCACAATATGTCAAGATGGTGAAATCATGTTTCTTTATTAGGACTTCCTGCTAGATCACGTCTAACTATCAACTTGACAACTGCTGGAGCTGTTAAGCAGAGCAGTTGAACAATGCCCTCCCAAATATCAGCTCTGCGACTGCAGCAAAACAGATTCTGGCATTTCATTGGCTTTCCTGTCACAGGCTGACATTCTGACTGCCGCCTACAAATCTCTGCCCAGCAATCTTGTTATGCGTAACAGCTGGATAAGAGAGCCGTCAGACAGAAGGAATCAGATTTGTTCCCGCAGAGCTTTTTGATGAACTGCGCACAAGGGTCTTGAAGATAGCGCGGGGGCTCGGGCAGGCGTGTAGGTCAGACTCATGGACACACAGCATGCGTGTGGACTGATGGAGGCAGTTGCTATGGCGACCACAGTGGGCGAGTGTGCACTTCTGTTGTGCTGATATTTGGATGTCCTTCTGATACGCAGTCTGATGAATTTGTTGGCCCGAATGCAGGGAACATAAGTGGTCTGAATTCTGTGTCTGAGGGGTTTCAACTGCACGTCCAATGGCTGGAAGCCCCTCTTGATTGGCAAAAAAAATAGCAGGGTGAGAATAGTGTCAAAGCTTGAAATCTTTTTTTTATTAACAGTCCTAGGCTTTTCAAAATGACTTTTCTTTGTCTTTAGTCTTTGGAGGATAAAATATGGCTCAATAATGAATGATTTGCTTGTTATCTCTGACATTAAAGGAACCTAATAGTTGTATCATGTGGTAATGGGCTGTTTTAGTCTGTTTTGCTGCTCAGGAGTGCCTCCCTGTCTCTTTCTCTTGTCTCACACACACAGACACATATTAGTGTGAACAGGCTTTGTGAGTGATCACCAGGGTCGGTGAGAGGCTTGCTCTCGTCCACATTATCTCACGCTCAAGTTTGTTCAACCATTGTTGACAGGATTTCCTCTGGTCTCCCCATTTTCCCTTACTACCAGCACTTCTCTATTCAGTCTTCTTTTAACGGGGGTGCAGTCTTTTCTTGTAAAGCCTACTGTAAAACTACCACCTCATGCTTCCACTTCCTCCTTCTGTCTAAGTTCTACTACATTTAGACCTTGATGTAACATCTGTGAGAAGCTTCCTTTGCTGCTCGACAAAAGGCATCCTGTTCGGGGGTTGTGAAAGGAAGCATATGTCAATTAACCAGAAATCGATTAGCATTTGCAAATATTCCACCTGTGGGATTACCGAGGCTTATCATTGCTGCGCTGACTGAGAGTACGACCCAGAAGGGGGATGACACAGGACATTCCAGTCGACTATACAGTGCTCTGTGACACTCACTGTCCAAACACGCCCGCTCTGCTGTCCCAGCACCCAAACACAAGCAAGGCCCTTGCTTTGTTGTCATTGCACAAAGCCTGGCCTTTTGAAGCAGTCCAGTCATGCTCCTGTGACGCCGGGATAGCTCATTCAGCCCGAGATGCTGCTACATTGAACAAGCCAACACACCCCTGACAACCTCCCTCACCTCCTCAAAGACCTCCAGCGCAGGCAGCAGGCAGATATATCAGAAATCTGATTGGCTTCAGTAGTCATCAACAGGAAGTAGTAACAAGAGGCTGAATTGTCAGATGATGATAAACTGTCTAAATGAATCCAAAAAGATTGCACTCTGCTTGCGGTGGATCAGATTAAAATGTACTGAAACGCAATGCTAGGCATACTACAAATAGTATGCTTTAGTAACAGCACACCATGTACATACAGTATGTCTCATCATTACACCACATCTGCACAAACATTCAAATTCACTGGATGTTTAGACAGTGAATGATGGATTTCATCTCGCTGCTCTGTACGTATATGGACATTTTACAATCTCTTCTAGTCGCATTCCATTGACTGAGCTAGTCGGAGGGGAAAAAGGCACATTGCCTGACAGGAATGCTGAGGAGGTGCCATTAGTCGGTCATTACCACGAGGATTCCCAACCACAAGGACGTCTGATGAGAGTGTATGTGTGTGTCCTCACTGACTAACCATCATGGAAATTTTTTTTTTCTCTGCGAGTGCGTATTGGCTGAGTCAGCTGTCTGATGTTTAATTTAAGGTTCGGTCATGCCCAGTATACAGCTGTTCACCTCCGGTGTTTTTCTTTTTGTGCTGCTGTAACGTCATACAGCAAAGATAGCCAGATAATAACTCTGGAGCCTTGGTTAACTGTTTGGTGAGTTTTGGAGCCGACATTCAGGCTACGAATAGGCTCCCTTGTCTTTTTGCAGCTTCTTTTAAATCTCAAAATATAACCCACTTAGTTATTAGGTCATGTTCATGTTCTCACAAGCTCTTGAACATGAATACTTGAGTTCAACTAGGGTGAACATGTTTATTTTACTTATATAGAATGACAGTGATTGAGAGTTTTGTGCATTCCATCATACTGGAGTGTTGACTGAGTTAGTCTTTTTTTCTAAATCAGTCGAGCCTACATGGGACCGTGTGTATGTTCAGCTGTTTTAAAAGAGATCAATCACAGCAAATGTTACACATTGACCCAGCTATTCATTAAAGGAGAAGATCATCTATTAAGTTTGTGTCAGTGTTGTTTCTCCAGAGAGAGAAACCAGGACAAACATTGTTCTTCTAGGGAAACTAATTCAGGCTGGATAATCATTTGTCTTTAGAGTCTCTATGTCACTCTCAGTCTTTTTCTTCTGTCTCTCTTTCACTCTATGTGTCTGGATTTCTAATTTTACTTTTTAATCACACCTGGCAAGAGAAAGCACACTTTATTTATATAGCACCTTTTTATATACCACATTTACATGGTAAAAGCCAATGTGGTTTATATGTAAAAAACAAACTGTAAAATACAACCTACAGAAATAAGTTTGGTGTAAACGTGTTTGTTTTGTTGTTTATATTGCTGCAGTGTCACTATGGCAACAGCTAAACAGGAAGCAATCTATATCAGTGGGGCAGGAAGCGATAGGGTGTGTGAATCATTTTGATGCTTGGTGTTGTTTTCAGGTCCTTATTTCTGGGGTGAAATATGTGTGTGTTTGTGTGAACTAAGTCATCAGAAAAGATAAATGTGTCAATGCCTGAATTCATATCTGGTAATTGGGGGAAATACTTAATTTTATCTGTAATATGCTCTCTAAATCGAAATATCTCATTTCATCTTAGTTCCTGCATTTGTTCAAAGACTGTCAGCCCTTCTGTTTTTAATGGCCTCTTGACCTCACGCACTAATGGTTTGCCCTAAACCGGAGGTCAGTAAAAGCTCCCATTTTTTCTATAGATTATTATTAGCTGTGTGATGGAGCGTATTTTAAGGTATTTTTCATCTACGCTTCCTTCCCATGAATATGATTTATTAAAAGCAGATCTTTTAGAATGAAAAGGATAAGACGACATAAAACTACCGTTGGGTAAAAACACTTCAGGAGAAAGCAATGGTAATCTGTACTATACAGATTAGCTATAATGCTGCCATGTCACTGTATTAAATGCCAGTCAGTCCATATGAGTGAGTTGGGTCGGCATACCACTCTCAAAAATGTAAAAAAAAATAAAATAAAACAATCATTTTGTAGTTGATTACTATTACTTCACCTCTCCCTGTGGCCCCAACCTGCAATAAACTGGTCTCAGCACATTATCCCCAATACTGTTTGTCAAATCTGGACATAAATGAGCTGAAAATGCTGTGATTTAAATGCCATACGCAGTTGAGCGTAATAATAGCTGTGTTCAACTGAAGGGCCGGATCAAATCAGTTTATTTGAGTGCTGTTCCCATGAAGTCGCTGGCCATGCTGAGCCATTAGACATTCTTTATCCACGGTTGGTAAGGAAGTCACAGAATTAAGCAGTCATGCTTTCTTATCACACTTGTTTAGGAATCGAGATATTGCACAATCACATGTAAACAACACATGAAATGTTGTCAGGGAGCTTCCGGAAGCCTGAGGTGACTCCATCCATCGCTTGCTGAGGTGAAATGTTCAATCTACGGTAAGAGTGGAGGGAAGTTTCTCATAAAGAAAGTGAAACATACTTGATTGAGATATTACAGATTGCAATCGAGCATGGTTCCATATTTGTGAGCTCCTGAGCTTGAAGTGTTGCTGGAACAGATTTTCATGGCCATCCGGTGCATAGTATACAGAGGTTTACTGGTACTGACTTTCACATCTTAACCATATTTTTCTGGTGGTTTTATGTATGTTTGGCCAATCTGTGCGATAAGTTCAAGGCAGGTAGAAATAGATGTTAAACACAGAGGAATGTTTGCAATATTTCAGACTTTTTCATCATTTGAATCTTTAGAAACTTGAAGATGAGGTGTGTCTCTTTGAAATGGATGTGACCCCTTTCAGTTGGTGCCACAGGATCACACTGAGACATACAGCAAGAGAGAGCGCACGGGAGCAGAGAAAAGAAAATCAGATGAATTGAAAATGGAGTAAGGAGGACTGAACAAAAGACCAGATGGGCTCTCAGAAACTGTTGCTGTCAGGAACATGAAAAGAGGAAGAGAGGGAGAGCTGGAGATGGGGAGGGAGGGAGGGGAGGGAGGGAGAGGGGTAGACAAGAATAAGCAGCCAGACAGAAGGAGAGATCACCTTCTTCTTATCCATTACAAACTGTGGAGGCAGTCAGAGGCAGGAAGAGAGGAGAGAATGAGCAAGAGAGGCTGTGAGAGGTGGGGCGGGAGGGGAGGTGGGGCAAGTGTGGGAGAGGCAGAAGGGTGTGTGCTTGCATGAACCACTCTTCCCCTTCTGCATGTGTGTGCCACTAGCCTCTGTGTTTTTCGGGCAGAGAATAGAAAAGTTGGGCAAAGTCTGAGTCAGCTCCTGCAGCTACCAGACACTCACAACTCCCTCCACAGTACCAGGTCTCTCTCTCTCTCTCTCTCTGCCTGTCTCTCTCTTTTTGTTTTTTTTTTTTGTTTTTTTTTCACTGCTCTCATTCTCACTCATTCACTCTCTCTCTTTCACACACACACACATACACACACACACACAGCACCCGTCACTCCTGGCAGAGGGAAGACAGGACCACAGGAGAGCTGTTACACACCTTTACTCCCAGCTACTCACCCAGCCATCGCCAGACGTTTTGCCCAGGATGTGGACTCTTCTCTTGGGGGTCACCTTTGGATTTCTGGCCTCCTCCAGGTCGGAACAACTAAAAGGTGAGGGGACTGTGCTTTCACCCAGCGGATGGCTCTTTGTTTGGGGATTTCTTTTCTGTCTAAATTGTGCCTGGCTGACTGGCTGACACTCCTTTGTTGCCAGACTTTAGGACCAGACAGTATTGTTATTCTTTCCCCTCTTGAGCCATGGTGAGAATTTGAGTGAGCGTTCATATAAGGAGAAGAGAGAAAGAAAGAAAGAGGCTGTGCTCTGCTGCTGCTGCTGCTTGTAGAATGGATGAGTGGATGCCGGCTAGAGAGCGTGTGCTACACCAGCGCAGACAGGCTTACGTCTGGCAGTCTGAGACTCCTGATAGACACAAAGGAGAGAGGCGCTCTTGCTCACTCTGTGTCTCATACACATTCACACGCTGGGAAGTGAACCTTATTTATCAGGGTTTTGGATGATCAGTCTAGCTTTCAGCAGCAGTCCGTTTTTTTTAATTATAATCAAGAATAGAGATTATTTTTTTCCTTTTTTTTGCTGTGCTGCTATAGCTGGAGTCTGTCATGCTTAATGCTTTATTCTCTGACACAAAGGATGTTCAGCAATCGCTCTAGCTTTTCTCCCTCAATGTCTCCCTTTTTCCCTTTGTCTCTCTCTCACATGTGCTTTCTGCGTAAGTTTTTTTTTTGATTGGATTTGTTGCTCAAAGCAATATATCTCTAAAGGTGAAGTTGGTGCTGAATCAAACAGGTCTGGGTTTGTCTAGCTGGTTCCTTTAGGAGGTGATGGTGAGGTTGCTCACAAAGATTCCCTACAGCAAAGAACAATCAGCATCAAGCTATAAACTTGACCAGTATTTAAAGGCAAATAAGGCTTACCTAGGATTACCTAGGCAGCTTGTATGTACACTCTATGTGGGAAGATGGAGGGAGGTCAGTGGACCCACTTTCACTCCCCCTGTGCTTCAACATGTGTTTGCCCCCTCAAGGCTCCTTGTGTGCTGTGGAGTTGTGAGCTTTTGTGTGTGTGTGTGTTTGCGCATGTATCTCTATGTCTGCGTGTGGAGAGTAATTGGTGTCTGGTGAGTAAAAGTCCTGCGGTGGTTACTACTCATCCCGGTCCAGACGTTGTCTTTGAACCTTAAACCTCTGGTTGTGTTTCGCCTGAAGCACATCATTAAGAACAGGACTCGTGAACCTGTGGCCAGGCCAGACTTGCATATAAACCAAGATGAAATTTATGGAGGGATTTTACAATGCTGTATGCATGCCCAATAGCATCTTTGAGCATGTATGCTTCTGTGAATTGTCTGAAAAAAACAGTAATTTGAGTACAATTGGCTACTGGCTTCTCTAATACAGTAGTGACTGAAAATGCTGAAAGAGATTATAATTATATGTATTTTTCAGTAGTTAATTGAATTAATTTAATCCATTTAAATTCATATGTAAAAGTGTGACCTCTGCAAGGAATGGAATAAAAACCCATTCAGAATAACTCAACTTCATTACTGCATTTGAATAATTCAGTTGATCAGCAGACTGAAGAGAGTGATGATCACCAAACTGTGAGACCTTATAATTTGATCATTTGTCAATTTCTTGTCTCCAACACTAGGTAATCTGTTGACTGTGATCAATAGATATGCAAAGCTGTCAACACATCCAAAAACTCCCATTAACTTTAAGCTTATAGACAGCAGACAGCATGTGTAAATTGTCCGCTTACAGCAAGAACAGACTGACCATAAATCTTTCTTACCACTTCTATGCACAGAAGTTCTCTCTCTCTCACACACACACACACACACACACAAACTCAAGCACATGCACTTGGGCCAACTTGACCGCTGGACTTCCTGCAAATGTGGCCGTATTTGCCTCCTTGGCGTAACGACCCCTCCTGTATTTGCCCGTGTCATGTTTCAAGGTCAGGGGTGGTCAGGGGCCCCGTGGACTGGGACTGGGCCCTGACAAAGAGGGCTTGTGCCTGTACAGGCTCTGAGTACCATCTCCTGCCACCTGAGACTCTCAGACACGTGTTTGCCTCCTTCACTGCTGTACGTTCTTCTACAAACCAGAACGGCCCTGCACCAATATCTTGTATAATTCCTCTCCTCTCCTATACCCAGCCTCACATCTGCATTTCAACTTGTACAATATAATACAGGGGTTCTTATATTCCAGCTCTTATCTACCTTTTCTACTGTTAAACCTACTAATTACTTTTTAAAACCTTTTTGTGAGTTTCAAGCTCCCTAACCACACCTCTACTGTCTGCTTTCCTTCCTCATACACACTTAAGTCTTTGTGTCCCTGGGAAAACTGCTTTGAAAGCATGCTGTAATGTACATACATTCTCCTGCATGATGATTCACGTGATTACCAAACACACCATATCAACAGCCATAACAGAAGATTATACTAGATATGTACTTTGAATTTAAGCATAGATTTGAAAGGTCATACATAATAGATGAAAGCAACCCAACTGTTATTTTAAGGGAATACTTCAACAAATTTGGGAAATACAGTAGTTTGCTTAAAGAGTTGGTTGAGAGGATCAATGCCACTTTCAAATCTGTAGCCCATGTTAAGTATAAGGCTAGAGCCAGGGTGCAATTAGCTTAGCCTAGCATAAAGACTGGAAGCAGGGGAAACAGCCTGATGTGGTCCAAAGTATTGTTTTTATGTTTCTGTTTATGTATAACATATTAATTGGGAGCTTTAGAGGTACCAGTATGGTTTTCTGTTGTTTTTTTGTGGCTTTTTAAAGAGCCAAACCAGCTGTTTCCCTGCAGCCTATATGCTAAGCTAGCTAGGCTCACCACCATCAGCGAGCAAACGAACAGGCATTTTTTCTGAGAATATCGAGCTTTTTCTTTTAAAAAAAACTTAGAATGCACAAATTACATCATGTAAAAGAATAAACAGAAGAGAGATTTTCATGAAAATTCTTCTGTACAGTGGGTAGAAAACTACTCTCCTACTCTAAACCTCTTTTTTGTTTGGTTATTGGTATTGCTGGTATGTGTTTCATGAGCATAGAATTACATTTGCACAAGTATTTCTTTTTTATAATATATTTTTAGGGCATTTTTGTGCCTTTTTTATTATTATTATATTATTATTATTTTATTATTATAGTGACAGTGGAGATAGTTGACAGGAAACAACATTTGAATCACAGATGTTGTGGTTCTGCATTTCAAAGAATGTTTCAAAGTGTCTTTTCTACTAAAGTCCTCTTTACCTTCAAATGTGAATATTTGAAAAGAATGTTGGAGGTCAAGTTGTTTCTTACAAGAGATCATCTGTTTGGATTCATTGAATATAAATTGTATTGGCGTGAAAGATGGGCTGCTTTCAAAAGTGGATATAATGGGTGGAGGTGTAGGTGGAAAGAGGCAGACCAAGGAAATTGCACATTAGAGAGAAAATCAGATAATGAGAGTCCTTCTTGTGACCTTCAGGTAATGTTGCCATTGTGTGTGTGTGTGTGCGTGCGCATGAACAAACATATTTGCACCAGATCTCACGTTTCACCTATCCCACTGGTCCTGTGGACCTTTGTTGTGACCACTGAGGGGAAAGACATGCCTGCTGACAGAGCAACTTCACTGAGGTGTGATAATGGAAGATAGTGGAGCATTGTGGGAGTGATGGTGACAACGCCTCTCTCCAAACCAGCTGATAAACTATGGCTAAAACGATGTTACAGTAGTTGTGGACAACAGGGACATTTACAAAAGTTTCTCTGTTTAAGCATGGGACTGACTTTAGTTTCGTTCAAACATTATAAGCAAAGTGTAACTGAGAAAAATGAGATAAAAATAAGCCAGTGTTGTGTTTCTTATTCATCTTGACATCAAGATACTGAGCATGCTGGTTCTCTCACTGTGCTCCATGCTGTCTCATGGCTCTACAAACGTTATGACTTTAGCGATTATCAGCCAATGTCAGTATGTTTGTGGGCATCTGATCTGCCTGTCTGAGTGTGTGTGTTTGTGCACCTGCATGCAGGGGGTAATTTGTTCCTTATTGCTGGCATAGAAAAGACAAACAGAGAGTAATGAGTGAAAACAAGAGAAAATGAGATAGAGAGGGGAATACAGAAAGTGAAGTGAGAGTGGAGAGTCAGGCGTGTCTATTACTCCTAGAGCAGCTGGAGTTTTTGGCAAGACACTGTGTAAGAGCTCCCTTTCTCTCAGGTTCTCTACACCCAGACTTTGCAGTATCCTTGGTTTCAACTCCATTAGGTGACAATGGAGCCTTTTGGAGAGTCACTGGCTTGGCATAGCGTGCTTCTGGACTGTATAAAGACACCCATGACTGTTCCTTCTGCATACTAATGACTAGATTCGTGTCAGCTCCCTTTTCAGCTTACTGATGGTGAGCTGTGCTCTCTTTGATCTCTCTGGGCAGTTTTGCAAAGCCAAGACTGTTGTCTTCTTTTCAGTCCTCACTTTCAGGGACACTTTGCCATGTGGCAGCATGTGTCGAGGTTCTGTCAGGTGTCTGTGTGTGTGTGTGTTTCGAAGAAGAAAAAAAAAGAGCAGAAGACAGAAGCAAAGAACTGAAACTGCCTAACAAAACCAAGTGTTGGCACTGACTCTTGTTGCCCAACTGCTACTGACAGCAGAGATCAACTTCCTGCTGCTGTTAGTGCTCTGTTTACTCGTAAACGGCTAGTAGAAAAGTGGGGGCTTTTTTTTTTTCTTTAATCATATGTCGTATTTTAGAAGTTAGCTTTGTGATAAACGTGGCCATAAAATAACAAATTGTTATTTAGCAAATTCCCTAAATGTTCGGGTGTTTTACTTAAAAGTCAGGGGCCAATGTAGTTATGTGCAGTTAGGATATACTGTAAGTATCTGTAGTTTTTTTTTTTAATTAATTAATTTTTTCACATCAAATCAAGTCAACATGCAAATCAATATATTGTTTTTTATTACTACTTTTAACATGTTCTTACATTTACTGTACATGCTGCATAGCAAGAGTCGAAACTCAGATTGCAGCCTTATGCAACCACTACAGCTGGTTGCATTAAATTGCACCTTCCTCTTTACTAACTGAACAATTTGTCTGTTAGTATAGCATGTGATTATCATGTGAGCACATACAGGGGCAGACACTGTACAATACAATGCGGTCTAAAACAACAACACAAACCAATACAAAAAGTACCACAGAGTTGATTTAATGTCAGTCAAATGTAATATTGATTGCAGGACATTTGTATTAGATTACTGCTAAAGAGCAGATTTTACAGGTTTTTGTTATTATGCACAAATGGTTCTGTAACTGCAGCTAAAAGAAAAAGAAAAAAAAACACATTCAAAAGTGTATTTTAGCACCCTGGCATGATTTCTTCTTTTAACTCCCTCAAATTGTAATGTATATTTTTTGTTTTGTCCTGTGAGCAAAATCAGCTAGGTGAGATAGGGCTATGCAGCATTTATTCAGTGTTCACTTTAGGAATAGTTTCGATATATTTCTTCCTAATCCTAAATTAACTTCGTTCATCGTTCACAACCCAAGCATCCGGTGCAATGATAGCACATTTAAACAAGCACCAAACGGATACAGCACAGATATGAGTCACTTCTGTGCATGAGAGAGGCTGATTTCAGTAACTCTGTATGTGACATCTGTGGTGTGATTTTACATTATGCAAACAGTGTTTGTGTTTAACCAATATAGCATGTTAAAAATACACTGATATTTGACAGTTCATGCAGTGAAAATCTTGTGTAATCTCAACTTTTTGTTAAGTCATTATAGAATTAACACTAAACTGCAACCATGACATTTAAGTGTTGCTTCACATAATTGAAATTTGATGCTTTCAAAACTTTTGAACAGATGTTCTCAGAAATTCTCCTCCACTAAATTTGTGAGTGTGTGTGTGTGTGTGTGTGCGAGAGAGAGAGAGAGAGAGAGAGAGAGAGAGAGAGAGAGAGGGGGGAAACCATGCAATGATCACTATGGAGACAAAGTCACAGATAAATATTAAATGTGAGGGCTGTGTGTCATA
This sequence comes from Scomberomorus guttatus, assembly GCA_038419695.1. NCBI lineage: Eukaryota > Metazoa > Chordata > Actinopteri > Scombriformes > Scombridae > Scomberomorus > Scomberomorus guttatus. The sequence continues at coordinate 13,404,826 of CM076453.1, read as the reverse complement.
GTTATATCGCACTCCTCCTCCCACGTGGTTTCTCGCTCTTTTCATTGTCAATGCAAATGTTCACCCGCTCATATCAGGAAAATCCCCTGGTGTTTAAACTCTGACATTTATGTTTTGCCAATTCCAGCATTATATTATTATGTGTGTGGAGCATGTGTGTGCTGCACATGTGGCTATTTGAATGGAGAGATCTATGTGTACACACACTACTGCCTGTTCAGTTGCCAGGCCTATTTTGCATTTTTGTCTTCATTTCAACGAGGGAAAGTCATTTCCCTGACGTTTCTCCTTTAGTCAACCAAATTTAAGCAAATACTGTAGACTGACACGCATGAGCACTACTGACCAGATTGTATTATACAACCTGTCACTGATTTAAAACAAAAAAAAGAAATGAGATTTAATTGAAAGTGTAGGTTTTGAGGATTACCACTTTAATCTCCCTTTGTACAGATAATATTGGCTACTGAAGACCAACTAGAATGAAAGTTTGGGTACCACCTTCTAACGAGGCATACTTTACAAAGAGCAAGAGGTGATCTTTTCATCCATCAAACCGTGCAGCATTTGCATTTTGTTTGAGTTTTACATCTTTTTGAGAAAGATGTCAGTTAGTGTGATGAAAAGTGTAGTGAAACTACATCTTGTGATAACCCAGTTGAGTATTTATTTATTATTATTATCATTATTATTATTATTATTATTATTATTTGCCAGTATAGCGTGTGCATGCACATATACTCTCTGTGTGTGGACCTTTGTCTATCCCTCCTTGTCTCAGCAAGGCCTGAGGGCCAAACACTGTAGATGACTGAAGATGTTGCCTAGCACATGGCACTTTAGTTCTTCTCTCCCAGACAGTTCATCTGAACATTATCTCAAGACTCACACAAGAATGCAGCCACAAAACACACCACGTGTGTGTAAATCAATTCTTTGCTTATCATACATGTTATGACTGTGAACGCATTCATGTGAAATGTGGACAGTGTCTCAGAGTCGTCAGAGAGTGACTGAAACCTCTGAATGGAAGTTTAATTGAGTGACTGGTTGTGTTTCCTTAGTCAATTGCTATTGAATTACTTGTTGACTGTTCATGTATTTAAAAAAAAACTTTGAAGTGCTAGATTTGTTCTCAACTGACTGGAATTCCCATCTCATCCAAAAATGTTGTTTTCAAATATAAGCAACCCCCACTGTATCTAAATTGTTATAAATCCTGAACCCATTTTTTTCTCCCCTGCATCTTTCTCTACAGTGAAGAGTCGTTCATGCAGCTATGCTGGAGTATTTCTGGTTGAGGGAGCAAGCCGTCACTCTCTGACCTTTGAAGTGGCTCAAAAGGTGTGTAAGCAGCTGGAGAGTACAATGGCGAGTCCGGAACAAGTCCAAGAGGCCTATGCTAAAGACATGGAAACCTGCAGGTGAAACCACAATTCATGTTATTGTCTAATTCATGTTATTACATTTATCTTTATTCACAGGACTCTTTTTTAAAAATCTGCTGATTAAATATTTTATTAATGGTTGTTGAATAAAAATGTGGAACATTTTGGACCAAAAAATTCTCAAGAACATCTTGTCATGAGTTGGGTCCTCTCACTTTTTTCACCATTTTGATCTATTTTCCTTTGACAACACTGATAATGAGTCTTCTTCAGTTCAAAAATATGACAGGAACATCTTTTATTCACAGTCAGAAATCCTAATTGAACCCCAGAACTAAAGTTCAACTGTAAATGTTCCTGGTCACTATCATGGAGTTTCATCAAAAGTTGTGAAACCAGAAATGAGGAAGGTTTTCCAGTTTGACAAGACAGATACTCTGTGTTTCTCATGTGGTAGAATTTATGTAACCTTAACAACCGTCTGGTCTTCAACTGTGTTTGTTCCTACTTCTGACAGCAATGTGACTTATCAGTTTTGAGTATGATGTAGTGTGTTTAGACCTACTTGGAGACAGGTTGCATTCTGTATCAACAAAAATTGCAACAAATTGTGTTAAAATGTGGCTGCTAATAATGATAATGTTCTGTCCATTCAGAAACGGCTGGATCAGCAATATGAGCATTGCCATCCTCAGACACACACATCATGAAAACTGTGCAAAGAACATGACGGGTTTTTTTATTCACTCACGCACTGCTAATGAAACTGCTGATGCCTACTGCTATGATGACAAAGGTGATTATATCCACAATGAATAGTCCGTTACACTTTATCTGTGCAAGCCAATGCTAATAGTGTGACTGAAGTGTCATCACATAGACTTGTTGTTATTTGCTTCACTTTTATTTCCTGCTCTCCCATTTTCCAGCTGGGTCTGAGGTGAACTGTGATAAACAATTTGAAAATCCTGGGAGCGAACAGGCAGATGAACCAGGTCGGTAAAATATGGCCATTCATTCACCTTACTGCAATACATTTTGTCACCATATATGCAAAGCTTAAACACCAATCTCAACTGAAAAACAAGGATCTGAAATTATAGATTAAAAAAGTGTAGTCTGTCAACATTTTTAGCACTGAAACTGTAAGCAAAGAAAACAAAATGGAACCTCTTAGACAACACCTCGGTTACCAAATGATCTCACCTCGATAGTCAACACCAACATCCTCTCAGCTTCTAGCGTTATTTGAGGCACTCACAAAGGTGGGACATACAGTTAACCCAAATTTTCTCTGGCTGCACAAGTAGACTCCTGGGTGAAGTTACTTGTTACAACCGCCCTGAGTGCTAATTAGGGATCAGTTTCCCAACCACTGGGGTTTCCCTTTTGTTATTAGTTTTTGCACAATTGCACAACCAGGACAGTACCTAAGCAGCGGTACCACTTTACATGGCCTCATTGCAGTTTATTAAGCTGTGTATTACCCTACAAAGAAGTATTTTAATTACAGGACGATGATTTGTGAGTGCATAATAATAAAAATTGCTCTGGGATATTAAGTGCTTACATGGAGATGTGACAACAAATTGAAAGCACTAATGACACAGTGTATTAAAACAAAGATGATCAGACTTCTCAGAGAAGTAGGCTCCATTTGGGTCATGCTTTCATGAAAAGATTTTATTTTTATTTTAAGAAGCACGCTTAAAATCAGGAAAGAAGAGAGCTGAGTTGTTAATGTGTTAATATGTATTGTAATGTATTGTAATGTTACAATACACATCAGAAGAAAAGTTGTGACTGTAACCATGTACGACCCTTTTTAATCTGCAATCACCACTTCCACAGGATCCTCATCACAGCCTAAAATACAGGTGTCTACAACAACAGAAGGCCAGACAGCAACACAACCCGAGGATGCTTCTCATGGTGACGGAGGTGACCCCACAGTAACCCCTGTGGAAGATTCTCTTGGGAAGGTGATGGGACTGACCACATCAGCCATCACCATTCCCTCAGAACTGAGTCCAGAGGAGGGAGAGGCTTCTACGGAGGATTCCTTTGGAGGGAGTGAGAAAGTCACTTTCTCTCCCGGAGGGTTCGATCAGCCCACTGGATCTGGGATGGTTCCACCCGTCTCCGAGGAGGAAGCAGCCTCTCCAGTGGCACCTGTTGGAGAGCCCAAGGAAACACAGCATACTCCTGACAATGAGCAAGAGGATAAGAAGATAGAGCCTGAAACTGGTGATGCCAGGACAGAGTGTAAGAAAAACTCTTACAAATAGCCCAAGTAGAGTTGTGTATGTGATTACAGCTCACTATAGTAATATAATTATACTGATTCAACTCCATAGTCATTTTTGGATTGCAAATTTATATTCTAAGGCTGCTGTTATTTGGTCTACTCCTGTATGTCCAAAAATATAATCATAGAAAATTGACTTAAATGCCAATACTTTAGTTAATTTGTATTTTAAAAGCCTGAAGAGAGTTTTTAAAAGCAGCACATAGTGCCATCAGATGCAACAGGTTTTGGGAGGACTGAAGTAACTTTAAGAACACAGGACGCCCCCTTGTGTTAGTTCAGCTGTGAAGTAGATTTTTTTTAAAATAAAAACAGGCCTCTGTTATTTTGTCTTTGTGCCCCTCAGAGGAATTACAATCAAGCTCATTCAAAAAACGCACCAAATGTTTAAAAGTGTGTCTTAACGGCATTGAAGCATGAACACAGACTGTGGTATACTATATACAGAGCAGTTTATTCCAGAAATCAAATCCCAACATCAAACAATTTTCATACAATAACAGCACTAGAAATATAATCTTACAGAGATCATGTAAAAGAACAAACAACTTTCTCAATACGTAGCTTTAGTATCTGGTCCTGCAAAGCCTGCAGCCTCACAAACCAATGAAAATACATACGATTAAAGGCAATTTAAAGAGAAAGAAATCCTCTGTGGTATAGCAAAAAGAAAAAAAAAAAGTTTTATGTTGTAAATATGCACATTTTGGTGAGAAAGAATAAGTTTAACATGTTTTTTTTTTTTTTTTTACATGCAGCTCCACAACTCCATAATGGCAGAAAACAGCAGGAGCAACAGGAGAATAGTTCTACGAGTGAGCAGCCATGTTACTTTACTTCACTTATACATCCAACACCCTGATGTCCATAATATTTTGTAGTGAGATAACATCATGTTGGGCACAGTGCACTAACAATAAATCAAGTTTTTTATTTGGATCCACTCTTTATTGACCGTGATTTTTATTTCTTTCTGACTCAGCTTTACTGTCGACTCATAGCTTGTTGTTTCTCCCTCCAGACTGGCTGGTAATCGTTGGACTGTTAGTAGCAGTCGCTGCTATTCTTCTTGTGTGTGTAGCTGTTGTCAAAAGAAAAAGGTATGACTTTTCTTATTGTCTTACACTAATAGTGCTGTCATGTACCATAGTTTGGACATAATCATCCCCCCTGTTTCTCCGTCTTACCGTGCACAGTAGGCAATAGCCAGCGTTCCAATTTTCACATATTTTGCTGCCGACTGAGGCAAAAAAGAAATCAATAATAAATAAATGTGTCTGAATGTGCTCTTGCAGCTGGTGTGGCAAACAGCAGACTCTGATGATCACATCCAAAGACAGCGGCGAAGGGAACGGGGCAGCAGCAGTGGCGTCCAGCTCCAAAGCCCAGGAGAGAGAGCAGGAAATGGTGACCCTCATGAACAAGGAGAAGATCCAGGAGAACGGCAACACAGAGGAGTTCACCGTCATCACGCTAGAGGAGTCGCCAGATAAAGAACAGCTGGCGTGAGAGAGGAGCGTAGAGGCAGACAGGACAGAGTAGGAGAGGAGAGGAAAGGAAAGGAGGGACAGGGTGAGGAGTTGGTTGGGAGATTGGATGGGTGGGGGGCTAGGGCCCTAAACACTTTGATGGCCAGCACTGACTGGACGGTGGGTAAGGGTGTTTGTGAAGAGAGGGCCGGTGCGTGTGTTATTTAGAAATATTGAGGTGCAAAGTATTGTGCTGGGTCTGAAGCTGTTGATTCTCAGTGGGATCAGATCTTTCAAACCATCATGTGCAGCATTTTGTTTGTCTGGAATGCCAGGTTAGTTAGGACTGAATGGAGGTAAAAGATGGTGCAGGGTGTGGATGTGTTGTGTGTCAGTTCTTCGTGTTAATGTGGTTGTATGCTTTGTTGGTGACGGGGGTGGATAGGCACTGGTTTAACTGGTTTTAAAGGGAGGGGGGTGGTGAGGGTCTTTTTTTTTTTTTTTGAATTGGTGAAGTCCTAAAGTGTAAGGCTTATCAGCCAAAACGGGGAATGATCAATCAATGACGATGAACTGGACTGAAAATTAATGGGCTATTTTATTTGAAATACTGCAAATAGAAAAAAAAAGAATTTTGAGCAAAAAAAAAAAACTTTGATTTTTTATTTGTTTTGTTTGCTTATTGTTGTAACTTTGTGTATATTTCAGACATTGCCTGTGGACTGGAGTGGAAACTGGGGATGTCACTACCTTAATTTATGCAGCTTTGATTCCCTTTTTCTTGGTCTCTGTATATAAAGTATATGTTTTGGAAATGCCTTAGCAATAGCTGCCAGTGCTTTTTTTCAGTAGGAAGGGGCTTTGTATCCCCTTTAAATAAAGGAATGTGTCATTTTTTTGAGAGTTATTTAATTAGAAACAGTACCTATGAGGTAAACAATTATGAATGGATTTTTGCAATAGTCAAAGTGGAGTGGATATTGTATGAATAAACGTGATGTATAGCATTTTATGCACCACTGAAGTCAGTAAATATGGTATACATTTATATTGAGTCGGGAATATGGTGATATCAAGTCCCTGATGTTATCCTGAGGATAAGCACAATATTAATGATGACATATACATACTATATACACAGTGTGTACATTGATTCGGGAAAAAAGAAAAAGCAAAAGACAGAATTGGATAGTATCTATAGCAGATTAATCTGTTTTTGAAGGCAAGATTTAAGCTCAATCTCGACATGTGAGTGACAGCGGCTTAGCCTTAGATGTTGAAGGAAATGGCACATATGATAATGGGGGGGGGGGCATGTGCTGTAAACACATAGCATTGTAAAAGGTTTCTTCATAAGAAAGAGGCTGTAACAACGTTTTCTGTGTGCCCCCGAGGTGGGGGGGCTGGGTGAGGGGTGATGAATGAAGCTTGTGTGCTTACCCAGGCCTCAATGTGCCAGTTACTCTGTACATTCACATATATAAACAAAATGCTGCATTTTTTTTCTACTGACCTTCTCATTGGTGAAATATATCATACATTGTGTCATATCAATATTTCTTGTGTGACAGATCACTTTTCTGGGTTTTCAGTGTAAAGCCAAATTATATACAGCGATTGCAAACAGATTTATGTTTCTGACTTGTTCTCTGTTATTTCCTGCTTTTGCTCTTACATGATTCATTTTGAGGAGAAGTAGCAAATGTTCTAGCGTAGACAAGTTTTATTACAAATTAACAAAAGATGTCGCTGAGAAAAAAAACAAACATTTGTAAAGTCATGAACGAATGAAATAAATGTATATAGAAAAAGATGTACTGGTATGTGCTGTTCACTCACTGATTGCTCTGTATGTGTGAAGATAAAGTGAGAGTGTGAATGACATGACAGGAGATGAGAGTGGTTACATTTCCCCCCACATAAGAGGAAGTGAGGTTTCCATGGCACTGGGGTCGTGATGCAAGAATATGTTAACAGAGGATACAAAGAATGACACAAAGACAGCCATTTTGAAAGATAGAGATGAACTGCATGCAATACAGCCAAACTGTCTTCACTGAAAAACATACAAAGTAGTAGGATTACTGCTTATTTAGCATGTGTTTATTATACAGTGCATTCAGTCATTAAACACTACTCTACAGCTGCTCAACCCTAATGCTGCCATTCAAAATGACTAATATATAGTCTGTGATTTCGGTCTTGAGAACATGAATTATGGTGTACTCACTCATCATTTTGAATATAATGTTCTATTATTACATTAACTTGTTATTGCTTTAACAATTTCTCTTTTCTTTATGTGATTCAGTGGAGACTAATGGGTGTTTATGAGCTGGGAGAAATAATGGACATTTTGGCTGTTTTGCTTTGGTGAGGCCAGTAGTCTCATAACTAATCATAACTATTTAATTCTTGACAAGTGCATTTTACACACAGTTTCTAATAAAGTAAAGACAATTCAGTCAGGGTATAAATGTAGGATTTGTTTTCACTCTGTTTCCTTTAAATATTATTGAAAAATTGATTTAATTGACATTTTTTGTGTAGTTCTACTAAATGAAAAAGCATTCGCATTTTCATCCCGGTGACAGTTCAGCATCATATTCTCCTGGACCACCACCTCGAGTGCTCATTCCTACTTTTATACTCAACAAATGTTTTTGGGACACACGTCATTGGGTGTGTTTGGGGGTGATTAGTGTGGAGGTTTGTGCTTTCGGTTTTCCAGAACTCACATGTTACATACATATTACATATAATACTTACATATTGTCACTTTACACATGCCTGGCATTAGCAAAGCTCTCCCCTTTCTTCCATATGTGCGTCATCTTTAAAATTGTTGGTCATTTCCTCAGTGGCATTGGGAATAAAGCATAAATGACAAAGGCAGGCTGGAGATGCTAAAAAAAAAAAAAAGCCAGTAAACAGTTCTTTGTCCACATCAGCCTATTAAGCCCCCACCTCTGACAAATAATGGTAGATAATGCCAATTGCATTCAATGATGTTATCAAGAATAATACATTAGTAAAAACTCATAATTACATGAACAGATTAACAGACACAGATGTGAAAAATGTTTTTGTGTGTGAGTGTGTGCATGTGTCTTTGTATAATAGTTATGTGACAACATTTATACAGACAAAAAAAAAACAGAGCAGCCAATATTAGTTATGAATCAACATTTATTAGTTATATTTGTATATGTACACCAAAGGTACAACACATATTGATATGTAGAAACAGATTTTTATGTATACCATAGACCGAGGAAAGAATTCATGTATTTTTTTGTCTTTTTTTTCTCAATATTGTATCTCCCCGACACATACGCTCTGCCTTTACATCAAAATTACAACAACAGCTTTACAAAGAGGGAAGGCTTAGAAAAGTAAGATCAGGAAAGCACATTGTAGGCAGGAGTGAGACGGTTTATCAGCTCCGTTTAGGAGTTTCTTCAAAACAGACACATTTCAGTAGAAAAGGACAAGCCTGAAGGTATACTGGCCCTTAATTGAAAATACTTTTGCCAATCATTTTTCCATATAATCAGTACCATTAGCTCAGCAGGTTCCAGGTGTTTGTGCGTGCATATAGTTTCTGTGTAGAAAGCGAAAAAAAAAGGCAAGTGGAATAAAGGCAGTTCAACTGTGTATATCTATGAACCTCCATGATGTTAATGTCTCATTAGGTTGCATGTGTGATGATGTGATGATGATGTGGCGTGTAGACAGGCTAACACAGAATCTAAAAGCAGCCAGCTGACTGTCTGGTCTAGATATCCATGTTCCGCTGCTGTAAATGCACATGTGCCAGGTAAACAAAGATGCCTGAGACTAAAGCCAGTTTTCTCCATTGAAATGACAAAATGATTCAGATGAGTCACCTGAGGAATGTTGCTCTATGCTGTAACAGGCATTTGAATACATCTGATGTTTGTTCTTTCACTCGTATCAACTACTAGGCTGTGTTTGAGTCCTCTCTCTATCCTACATGCAGGGCAAATTTGACCTTTTTCCTTTATTTGTCTCTCTATTCGACAACCTTTATCACAGTAATTTCCACCCAAATAACTCATGTTGGCCCCCTTTGTCAAACCAGAAACTTCCCCTCACTCTCTCCTTCTCTCTCTCTCTCTCTCTCACTCTCACTCTCTTTCTTTCTCCTCTTTGCGCAAACAATGTTTGCGTCAGGATCACTGTAATTTCCGGAAAATTCTGCATTGCCACTGAACAGAACAATTATATATTTATTTATGTACAATGAAAATGAATGCACACTGCTTATATCTTCATGGAACAAACATTCAAAACGCTTACATTAGATACAAAAAAATGATATTTATATATTGGTGTGTGACAGGTAAGTAAAACAACTAGTTAACAGCTATTAGAGAATAAAAAACAAGCAATTTATTAACACAATTTCCTCTCTATACATTTCGTCTAATCTAATTTTACTCAGGACATAGATGATATTTTTTTTTCTAGAGGATTACATTTTAAAATGTCACAGCAATGAAACTATATTCCTACATACCATTTCAATGCCCACAAAAGAAAAAAAAAAAGAACAAAACAAACAAAAACATGTTACCTACAATATATACACAAAGTGCAAGGAGGCACTTCAAAATATCATGCTTTTTAAGATAGTGGTGCAAAAAAATAATTATTTTATTTTATTCATGCTTCTAAAACCGTGAGTTTGAACATAATAGTGGTTCAACACTCAATCCCCATCGGTGACACTATGGTCTGCATTGTCTCCTTATTGGAGAGAATTTTTTTTTTCCTGAAGATCACAAGGTCAAAAGATCAGGCTCAAAGTGCCTGTTAGGTTTATCAGTGCTGTGCTCTGCAGCTTGCCGATTACAATTCTTAATGTAGTGACCTTTGAGGTTTAAGAGTGTTTACGTGTGTGTGTGTGTGTTCATATGTGTGCGCTGGAAAAACAAACAAACAAACTGGTATGTGTGTGAGTATGCGTGCATGCTTGTTTTTGTGTGTATGCATATGTGTGTGCACAGTCTGTGCTGTGTGTACAGCAACACACCAAGTGTGCTGTGTGGTGTATCAAAGCACACTTCTGTTAGCCGAGCTTAAAAAAAAAAAAAGCAAAGTGAAAGACGTCTTCTGAGAGTGTGTTTCAGGAACTAGAAAGGACAGAGTGCTGCACTAAGTGTTCTGTTAAGTTTCCTAGTGTTACTTCAGTTGGCATTTGTCATGATCAAACTGAATGTGCAGTTTGAAGTGAACATCTTCAAGGCAAGGTTGTCATGAAGCACAAATGAAACACAAACAAGACAAGAGAGAAGTACACAATACTGATAAAGAAATCATATCCACACCCACACCACAGAATTTTCACCTCTCACTCACACAGGCTAAAAAAGATTAACAGCCAGTAGTCCAGCTTGCGTGTTTGCAGATATTTTTTTTTAAGCCATTTGGTTCTGTGAGAGGAATATATACGTTTATTACCTGATTCTGGTATGATGCGTGTAAGTGTATGTGCCCATTGTTCTGTTCTGACTTCTCTAAAAACGTCTTCTCACCAATATGGACACACAGCTGCAGCATCTAGAGGGTTTGTAGAAACAGTCTTGAGCTCTGGTGGCTAAAATATATAGTTGTTTACCTTTTTAGGTCTGGCTAACCAAGAAGCTGCCAAGCTTCCCCAAAGAGTGTTACATCAATGATCTGTCTCTATTCGTGCAAGCCAAGAATCCATCTGACAGCCAAGTGCTGCACTACTTCTTCCTCCTTTCTTTTTTAAAAATTTTCTGGTGATTCACTCGGTGTGCTCTGTCAGTGTTCAATAATAATCTGTGCTTTCAGATAGTACACAGGTTGAACATCATTCAACCACTGGAATGTAGTCGGAACATGTGTATGTGCTTTTACTGTATGTGCTGTCTTTTTAACAAGACCTTTGCAGTAAACTGTCACCAATTTCGAAGTCAAAGCTTTCATACGTTGTGCTGTTAAGAGGCCATTGTCTTGTAGTGAATTACTCTTGTGAGCAAGTAAACATTAGGATTACATCAAATATTTTTTTTTCCCTGTAAAGGAGTAAACATATAAGCCTGAGTATCTCCTGCTGTCATCATCGTTGTTTTAACTTGGAGCAAGATCAGTGTCGAGATGGAACGATAATGTGCATGAATTATGCCACGGAGCTCGTTGGCATATCAGCTTTGTTTGTGCTCTTTCACCTTGTTTGTGCTCGAAATCATGTCTTTTTTTTTGCGCTACAATTCATTCACATGTCAATTACTTATTGTTGCTTCTTTTCACAAAAATGGTTTCGATTCTTATTTAATTTTAATTTCATTGGCATCACTAAGTATTTTTTTTTTTTGGAAAAGGGAAAATACTGTATAAAGTTTCATATTTAGGGCAGTGATTTTCTTAGCTTTAAATTTTGAGGCTTACAGTTCATCAGAAAGGATGGCCATATCAAGCCAGTTATAAATGGACATTGATGTGAGAAAAATGTGTTGCTTGTGATGTCATGGAGGCAGTTCAAAGGCCTCTGTGAGTTGATTGATTTTCTGCCTGTATGGTCCCTATAATTGACTTGGTCATGTTCTTAACCCCAGCTCTCTCTCTCTATCACACACACAAACACACATAAGTTTTATATCTCACTCAACAGGTGCCACAAAGAAAAAAAGTCCCTTTTCCTTAAAGTAGACAAAAAAAAAGGGGGGGGGGGGCAAAAGGGGGGGGATAAAAAAAATGGGCTCCATGGTATGATTTGTGCTTTATAATTCTGTGGTGACTGTGCTTGTAGGTTATGAGGCTCAGCTTGGTTTTCCTGTTCTTTGTTGTCCTCCCTGCCTCCTACCCTTTCATTAGTTTACTGGACCTCAGGGATAGTGCGTAATACTGGGCAAATGCATATGTGGTCAGATGCACTTTAAAAGGCTCTGACAGTTTAAGAACCGAAAGTTACGTTCTCGGATGCAAGACTGAATGTGCTAAAAAGCAGCGGCCTTCTGCGCACATCGTGATGGTACTGACAGGGCTGTACTGCAAGGAAGTTCAGTACAAACAGTATAGTGGTTGTCATGATTAACGCTCTAACTCCCCCTCATCCTCTGGCATTAGAATGATGAATCATCTGTATGAAACTCAAGATGATCTCAGTGCATCTCATGTTATACAGCCAAATACTAATCTTCTCTCATCTTATAAACTCAGAACCAGGATGTATTGCTAGGAATAACTTATCTAACATTTTTGTTTCTTCCTTCCCTTCCCCAAGCCTTGAAGTATGTTGTGCAAGTATCTGCTATATAGGACATAATTGTGCTCTAACAGGTATACCTCTGTTATCATTTCACGGTTAAGTGAATTAGTATTATTTATCAGTCAGATAGACAGTTACAAAAAAACTTTTAAAGGGACTAATAAAAAAGAAAACTAAACTACATAAAAAACAATTAGTAGTTCTGTTCGTGTGACTCTTTTTTTCATTCACTCTTTTTTCACCAGATAGGAAAGCTTGTGGAGCCCAGGAGCAGGGGATCTCTGTGCTGCCATTATTCATGTTTCCATGGTTCCTCCTCAACAAGCGTGCACTCCGCAGCAGAGCCGTTAGTGGCTGAGGTTACCTGCAAGCAGTTAGCAGGGACATCTAAACAGTGGATCCAAGGCACAGACAAAAGAAAAACACAGTTCATCGTTCTTTGGATCAAAGAGCTAACAGTAACACTGCATGATTTGATTCGGAGCTCTCACGTAATATTGCTTTGTTTTAGCCAAGCAATTTGATTGGTCAAATACGCATCCAATCAGGCTTGCAAAGCTCATAAAGCATTGTTGATCATGATTTACGGTTGCTATGTCATCTCAAATTCACCAATCAAACCTATCCTGTTTTTAAAAGCCATATATTGAGGTAAATGTTTTAGATAATACATATGACTGTAAACATTTTATTACAGTAAAGCCATAATACTGTTTAGAACATTCTTTTCTGTAATTTTGGATGCTGTAGTGAAAGTACTTTGGCAATTAAAATGCAGCTTCTTAGGTATCATTACTGTTTTACAACATGCAAAACACACAGAGGAATACTGGAAGTCCTAGATGGTCACTGATGATCATGCTTATGGTAGTCCTAAAATTGGAGTTTTGTTTACTGACCTGGGAACAGACCACACATTTATAATGACCAAAAACTTAACAGGCAGTAAAAAAAAAAATACAAATGAATAAATAATGAATGCAAAAATAGACAGTTACATAGAAAAAAAGGTACAAACACTAGAATGAATGCATTGTTATGTTTTTGCTATTTTGCAAGCACTCTACAGTGGGTTTGCATCTTTGAAAGAAAAGGATTAGAAATGTGAGTCATGCTATTTACAGGCAAGCAGAAAAGAAAACAGAAAAATTTAGACCTGGTGGATACTGGAAATAGCAAGCTTTTGTGTCACATTTATACGTAAATGTCGGCTAATAAATGGAGACTAAGAAAGGAGGATATAACTTTTTACTATGGACAAATTGCTTGTGTGACAGGTTGCCAGCGTTGCTAGGCAACACCTTTCATCCTTTAATAAATGAATAGGCTCATCAGTAGACCTTTTCCGCTAGTGTGTGTGCCTGTGTGTGTGTGTGTGTGTGTGTGCGTGTCAGCGAGCAAGCACTCTGAACTCCCATATATTATTCTAAAAGGCTGGAATACATTCAAATACGGGATTCAAAGTGCAATGTTTTTACATTATGGGAGCATCTGAACAGCTTTCGATTTCACAACACAGTTCTCACAATGGGCAGAAATAGCCGATGTCAAAATGTGAAACCTCTGACTGGGAATGATTCAGTGACAGCGTGGTAGATGTGTATACGGAATATATGAACTGCTAATTAGCTGTAACACTTTCCCCCTCTCTGTATTTTAAATCCTACTGTATTTTAAACCTGTTAAACAATTAAAATCAGCTACATTTAGATAAAGCAGAATGAAACACACTGGATATTAAGCTGAACAAAAGGTAATTGAGTACTAAATGATGACAGACAACTGAAGCAGATCAGGGAAAACATCCTATCGAGTGGGTTTTTGGAAAAAGGATGTGGTGTGAACTTCTGATAGATAGGAAGGCTGCTAAATAATTCCTCAGGGTTATAATGAGGATTATCTGGGTGCGCCTTTTGAGTTAGAGCCAATCCCCAACAGGTTACATTCATTAGATTAGGATAACTATAGGGCAATAGCATAAAATCAAAACTGATTTATCCCACATTTGCAGGCCTAATAATACTTTTCTGGAAAACTTTTGGCATGATTGCTTTAAATTTTTGGACATTTATTCAACACAAAAGCTGCTATTCTAGAAGAAGGAAATACGTACATACACATGCATCTGTTGTTCTCTTGCTTCACTTCTGTCATAAAATAACAGTGGATGTATTTACATTATTATGTACAAAGACGCAATGAACAAAACAAAGAGAGTCAAGCAAAGGTGCAGGGTGAGCATGCAACAACAGAGTGAGGGTTAAATACAAGTCTCTATGTCCGTAAGCATTAATTGTACCTTGCATTCATCTACTACGACAGAATTGTTAGCAGTGGTGGTAGTGGTTGTGGTAGCGGTTAAGACGCACTGGTTGGAATTGTTTTCGTGGTGGTTCTTCATGTCATCGTAATAAGACTGGGTCTTCGTCATCATTTCGATGTCGTCTGATTTAGCAGCGTGTGCATCCAGCTCTTCAAGCTCTGCCTTGGACATGTGGTACACGATGCCTGCACCGTAGGAGTCACCCACCACATTCACTGAGGTCCTGAATCGGTCCCTAAAGGGGAGAGAATGGGGATAGGAAGAGGCATCATTTCCTCAATGAGGAAAATATTAGCAGGGACTTGCAGAAAACCTAATGTAGCAAAGGGAAATACATTTTTGTCATAATAGTTGATGAGAAACTCACAGCAGCCAGTCGACAGCAACCAGCAGACTGATGTCTTGGGTTGGCAGGCCTACAGCAGTCAGGATCAACAGCATAGTCACCAGGCCAGCACTGGGAATACTGGCTGCTCCAACACTGGCCAGGGTGGCTGTAAGACTGGATGAAGACACAGCAAAGCAGCACTCAATCACACCCTCCAAAACCACTAAACCTAACTACATCCTCCACCACTGACTCTTCACCCTGCAAATCTTCAGACACCGGAGAAATGCGACACACTTTAGGAAAAATTGCTACACCTCTCAGCTAAAGATGAAGACATTCACTCTGTGTGCGGTGCTTGTGTGAAGAGCAGCAGCTGAAGAGCACCCGAGTGGGTCCTTCATCGCATATGAAGAGAGGATCAAATGTGAGAGATGGGATGTTTAATTTGAGAGTTTGTGGATTGATATGCCATAAAAATGTCAGGCAGAAGGTCATCCATCCTCGACTCTTTCTATTAACGCAGGAGCATTCAGGAAAGATAGACAGACGCTCGAAAAAACGGTGTGCGGTTGGTGTTTGTCTTCCTGCTTTGCATGAGACACTTCATTGGCACATGTTGTTGCTTCCTCCTCCTGGTGGTTAATTTGCTCCACTGTAAATTTCTCCTCTAAAGAGGCTGCTTTGAGCCACAGAAGGCGTTTCTGTTCACTGTTAAATGACTCTACATCACTGCTGTGTTTGTCCTTATTTATTAAGAGCTAACTGTGTTTGCTAAACTGCTTCCTCAGGGCTCAGATAACATCCACTTTGAATAGTGGGCTTTACAAGTCTTATTGTTAAGACTAAAAATAGCTTTTCTGGGTTTAGTGTGCAAGTCGAGTCAGTTCAAGAGGCATAAATTCATACAGCAATAGATTTCCAAACAAAACATTAATATAATAATATTCTACATCGCAGAGGGCAGGTCTTTAAACTGTCCAGACCACCAAGCAAGAATGCCAGATTAAAGCAATGATACTAACAGTTTTCACCACATATCTTTTTTTTTTCATTGAAGAAAGAAATAAGCTGTTACCAGTACAAATGTTGTTAAGTGATAACATTTTCAGTGCAAAGATATACCACCATGAGTGCTTTCTGACCTGACAGTGACAATCTGACCCGGGTCAAGGTGGATACCGTTCATTTGGGCAATGAAGATGGCTGCCACAGCCTCATACAGAGCGGTTCCATCCATGTTGATGGTGGCGCCGACCGGGAGCACAAAACGAGTGACTCTTTTGTCAATACCCAAGTTCTCCTCCAGACAGCGGAAGGTGACTGGCAGTGTACCAGCACTGCAGGGAAAAGCAGAAAAAAAAGGTAGGTTATTTCTTCTATTAATCGCACAAATATTAAGAAACATCAATTTATCTATTCATCCATCCATTCTGGCGCTGACCTGGAGGCTGTCCCCAGGGCGGTGATCCAGGCCTGGAAGATGCCCAAGAAGAAGGTGAAGGGGTTTTTCCTGACGATAACAAAATAGATGCTGGGCAGGAAGATTGCGCCGTGGATGATGAGGCCGATAATCACAGTCACCATGTACATGCCCAGCTGCCTGGCCACCACCTCCAGGTCCTTGATGGAGATGATCTTACCACAGATCAGACAGGCAATACCGAAGGGAGAATACCTGAGAAGAAAACCTTTTTGTTACTTTCATTTGTCAGTAGATCTACTGATTGCCATGTAAAATGTTATATTGCAACATATTCCATTTAATTTGAATAAAAAACACATGCTGCTTTACATTAATTTAGTCTTTTCAGATGTAATGACTAGAGAAATAACTTGACATTTATAGTTATTTCTGACTGAGAAAATGAGTTTAAAAAAATGAGTCGATGGCGTCTTAAGTGATACTAACCACATGATCATGATGACAAGTTTCATCACGATCTCATTGAGGATGTTGAAGAATTCAATCATGAGTCTGGCCTTCTCTCCCATCTTGCCCATGCAGATGCCAAATGCAATAAAGAAACCAATCAGACCTGTGACGGAAAATCATAAATGTGTCACAATTTTGAATACCAGAGTGGACAGGTGAGATGACTGCTGCATGAGGGATTTAGGAGATGACAGGTTCCAGATTCTGTAACTTTAATACAGAAAATAATACATACCCAGAACATTCATGCCACTTTTGAACTGCAGGGACTTTTTGACAATGAACTGAGGCTCCTTGGTAACGTTAGCCAGCAGGCCCTCCATAGTGGTGGCATTGACGTCCTCTGGAACAACCACCTCCACCTTCTTTGTGACTGTCTGGATCTGAAGTAAAGGAGGAGGAAAATATACAAGTGATGAGCTGGATGATTGATACGGGGTCAGATATGATATTCTCTATAACACAAAACTCAAATTGGTGTATCTTTATAATCTAATGTGTGTTGATTTCCTCTGCTAGGCAATAAAGACAGTCCAAGGACGCAGTTTCTTTACAAGCTTACCCATTTTCAGATTAATTATAATTATATTAAGTGATGTCACTCATCCAACACTACAAGTGACTCAGACTAGTGCCTGCACCGAAAATCCAATCTCAACATTAAGCTGTGTGTATCATCTTATTGTTGTCTTCCCGTACCTGTTGGAAACAAGCCTGCACCAGGTTCTCTGGGAACAGGTTCCTTATCAGATCGAAGAAGGCATCCAAGCTGGACACGTCATCGTTTTTCTGACCCTCACCCAGACCCTCCTTCAGTTTGGGGTTGCCAGGGTGGATGACTAACACCAGGATGACTCCCAAGATAGCAGCAATAACAGTGGTGGACATGTAGTAGACCATAGCTCTGGTGCCCAGGCGACCGCTAGATTTGGCATCCAAACCGGCCAGACCTGCAGCCAAAACAAGCATGATCATGTTTACCTGGGCCAATTACTTGGTATTATTGAATAGAAATGTTGACTTTATACTGCGGGGGCATGAAGGCTGAATTGAAAGACCATTTAGGCGACTACATAATAGTGTTTGATCATGCGCATGATACATGTCTATTTTTAGTCGTATTACAGCAGTAAAAGGTATCACACCTACTATCAACTGCGTAAAGATAAAGTACAAACACGTCAGAAAAATGTTTGAAAAATGTCATATACATGTAATAGTGCACCTGTGATTAAACTGGAGATGATGAGCGGCAGGATCAACATCTTCAGCATCCTCATCAGGATATCTCCAGGAAAGGCAATCACCATGACAATGTCTGGGTGAATCGGAGAGGCAACACGAAGCAACATCCCCGATACAGCTCCCAAGATCACACCTGAGGCGCAAGAAGGAGTGTGAGTGAGTCAAACTGCAAAAGTCTTTAATGGCAAAATAGAAGAGAATCAGGAAGGAA
This sequence comes from Scomberomorus guttatus, assembly GCA_038419695.1. Lineage (NCBI taxonomy): Eukaryota > Metazoa > Chordata > Actinopteri > Scombriformes > Scombridae > Scomberomorus > Scomberomorus guttatus. Next base: position 13,386,357 of record CM076453.1, on the reverse strand, counting down.
GTCAGATTGTGAGATGTCAGAGAGAAATAAGTTAGATATTAAATTTGAATGAAACATTAACAAACAGAAATGATGGGTGTATCTGTGCTACTGGGAACAATTTTCTCCTTAAAAAAGCCTTAATAACTGGCCCCTGCCTTATCAGTTCTATTGTTTAGAGCTGTACAAGAGGCTGTCTGCCTTAGGAAGACAGTGGGTTGAGGGGATAAAATGGAAACCTGTAAAGCTGGTGGAGGATTAAGATCAGATCTCTTTGAAGCAGTGGGGAGGAGGAAGCATGTCAGATTCCCTGGTGAAGCATCTGTAATCCCTGCAAACCCCAAATGTTTTCGAGGAAATTTTCACTTTTTGACCCTGATCTCAGGCTCACTATGTACCTCAGTAGGATATTCTGCTATTTTGTTTTTTTTGTTTGTTTGTTTGTTTTTTTGTTGCTACCTTTACCTATCCTCTAGCCTCCACTCATTCTCAATCAGCCTGAAAACATTTCAGTTCAGCCCCTCCCAAATAAAGCCACTGTTGACCCGTGACACATCTCTTCCAACTAACACGTCTTTTCCTGCCACACACTGTTCCTGCACTGGAAGTAAATATGACCTCTGTGTGCTCTAACCCCCCCCTGCAGCCTTGCCTACCAGGCCCAGGGTGGTTGGCCTCTGTGTCTGTGCATCTCAGGCCAGACAAATCTCCAGCATCCCTCCCCCGGAGCTGCACTTCCTCTGCTTCCACACTACTGCCAAAGATCACACAGCCCGAGATGTTGTTTAATAACACACTCTGGAATCAAAAGCCCTCCAGCTTTTTTTTTTTTTCTAATTTTGTAAGCTGTCCTCTGTGCTTCAGTCTATCCTCCAGTCTTAGCAGCATCCTGTGGACTCTGCACACCCAATGGTTTTGGATGGCACTTGATTTCCTGTGCCTTCGCTTTGGCCTATTTGCAAGTTCCCATTCAGGCTCTTATCTGCCAAGTGACAGATGATCAATGATCGTGCTGGCTCACTTGCTTTGCGAGAGTCCTGCCAAGTGGGGTGAGATGTACACATTACACATGCTCACACAAACACACATCCATGCAAGCAAGCAGACAGATACACACACATCTAAATGAAATGTACACATGTATACATTTTTTCACCAGCCTTTGCGTTTAAGATGGTAATGACTGAGGGACCACATAGTCGTCAGACATAACAATGTATAAATAATATGTGTTGGTTGAACACCAATCTGATTTAAAGCCTGTAGCCAGAAATTGCATCACTACTTTAGTGCCCTTTTGCTCTTTTCATTAAATCTCCCCCTGTGGCGCAGTGAGCCAGTGAGCTATAATGACAATATTTTTCATGCATGACCAGAGGCTGTTTGGGTGACCAATGTTGCTCAGAGCTTTCGATAGCAACAGGTGGCATAAAGCTGGGGAAGGTCAGGACACCCTTCTTACTGTCTGGTACATTGAAAAAAGCACAGATGGCACCTCCTCCTCCTATTACTAGCAAGCTGCATAATCGAGCTCTGAGTTAACAGAACACTGAGCTCAGCGGTGGTCGGTGCCCATCTTTAGAGCGCCTTGCTTTATATTTGGTCCTGCAGAATTAAAAAAAAAATGAAGGAGGAAAGAAAGATGCACGAGTGAAAAGGTTACTGACCGAGGACGGTGAGTGTGAGCAGAAGGTTCTTGAACAGCTTGGAGCAGATTTTGGCACATTTGGACTGGGGCCTGGCCTCGATGGGCTCCAGGTGACTCTCGTGCATCCTCACCTCCACTTGTTTAGGCATACTGTTGGCACTGTGACAGAGAGAGAGAGAGAAAATGAAAGGACTATTTACTAAATGCAAAGCTATCAAGCTGAACCCCTTTGAAAACACACTCTTGGCCATACAGCATTATTCATCATTATACATCATGCGGTCACATTCTGTCATGTGCAGTCACACAAAGCATTATGTTAACTCTATAACAATATACAGCACCATAATACAGAAATCAGATCATCTGGATGTGCATAATATCTCTGAAAAACATGATAGATGTAAAAAGCAAACAGTAAATGATGAGAAAAATGTTAAGCATTCAAGTGTGTTGGCAAGCTGTCACTCCAACACTGTTCATGGTTACTATAGCATCCAACAGATGGAAGCTGACGACAAGCTGCTGCTTATAATATATTGCAGTCCTTGGGGGTGAAACTCGAGACGAGTCAGTTTATTAAAAACTGAGTCTGTATTTTTCTTTAGTATCAGTTTGTAAGAGAATTCTGTAATTAATTTGGGACTTGTTTACTTGTATTATGGCTGACTGTGATAACTTTCAGGATGGATTAACTTAGCGTAGGGTTGCTATGTACACTACATTCACAAGAAGTAAGAAATTTGAATGTCAAATCCCCTTAAATTAAGATATTATGATATAAAATGCCATGTCACGTGTATGTTTTTTTAGTTTTTTACTGGACAAGGTGTTTCAAAGTGTAGACAAACAGACAGAAATCCCCTTGTGCATGTCTTTGAATATTCATTTAAGACAGCAAGACAAGAAAAACAATATCAAATTCCATCTTGACAGGACAGGATTAATAACTGAAAGGTGGAGCAAGTCTGAGTATTTCATGTTCAGACTTATACACACACACTTCATACTCTCATACATACTCTCTCTTTCTCGCACAGTTCCCTCTAATGATTGCGTGACAGTACATTTAGAATCATACAAAACCCTGAATACAATTATACAATGAGGGGAAGCAGTCACACAGCCCAATTAACTGAATGAAAAGTAATTTTCCGTTACAGGCAGCGCGGTGCAGTTTCCTGAGGTCCCATCGAGGTGTGAATAAGTTTGTTAGCGAGAAGAGAGAGACAGCTGTGTCTGTCACATGCCGGTAAGCCAGGTGTTCAATAACTCTGTCAAAGAAAGTGACTGAGAAAGAATAGGAGCTGTATATTCACCGTCTACTCAACAGGAATAATCTATCAAATTGTCTTTCTCTGTTTGACATCTTTTTTTGTCTATGAGGAAATGGAAACGTCTCTATGTTGCCATTCATCCCCAATAGGCCCATGAAAATGTCTGCAGTGATGAATTACAAAAGAAAAGCAAAGACGAAACAATGTGCCTATGACCTTTCACCTCACCCCTGGGGTTCATGGCCTAAAGCTCACGAATGGAAGCCTCACTAGTGAAGTAAATTTTTTTTGTCCTCATACCTCCCCCCAATTTTCCACTATGAAGTGAGAACACTTCATAGATATTAATCATGTTGGTTGTCAAACATGTTGTCAAAGCTGAAACTTGATCAAAGGCAAAGCAGGGAGCTCAAATCAATAGGCCACATTTGGAAAACTTCCTCGCAACAAAAAGACTCTTTATGGTGTTATTGTTGTTGTGTAAGTAGTCACTAATAATTCCACATGAACACACACACAGACTCTCACACACACACACACACACATACATACACCTCCCCCAGCTTTGTGTATTGCTGTGTTGTAAGCTTGGCTATAGGAAGACCACCTGGTCAGCTTCCAGGCACACAGATGGACCAGCTCTATCTCCTCTTATTAATTTCAAAGTGAAGTGTGAAATACAGAAAATAAATGCAAACAGTCGTCACCATTTCCTCGCCGTCTTTCCATACTTCAGACAAAAGCTGGATGAATTAGTAAAACCCCAGAAATAAAACGCTGAAAAATTAGCATTACCATGCAATCCCATTTCATAAGAGTGATGAGTGCTGTTAATTGAATTTTTCCCCGTTTCTCTCCGTTTCATTATTTTTAGCACTGAGAGAGAGAGGAAGCAGACGTTGGACGTCACCGAGGTCGGATATTATTCTGTCACGATCCCCTCATTAGAGCTTCTCTCACCAAGTCAGAGACAGATGAGAGAGTGGGCTTGAGTGTGCAATCTAATGATGGATGAATATGAAAATGTATAGCAAAGAGTCATTTCACAGCAGTAGGAAATAACAGTGTATTTTGTATTTTACAGAATAATTTCTCCGGATGGAAAATTCTCTTTGCCGTATACAATTTTAGCTTTGATTAATATGCCATGAGCTTCGAATTCATTCTCTTTGCCCTACAGAATAATTCTGAGATATTAGGCTTCAAAGTTTCTACCATCCAAGGGGTTAAATGGATCTGGGAAGAATGCCACTAAGAAGCTCATAATTCAAAAGTCATGACATGCACATTCAGACACTCAAAGGTGCACACACCCATGCAAAGTTTCCTCTCCTCAGTCTCTAATGGGATCATTTTATAAACCAGTTAATCTTGCCTGAGAGCTTAGTCAGATTAATAGCATTACAGGACTGTAAAGCCATGATGAATTAATGAAGGTCTAAATAAAACTCGATCTTGTTTTGATGTCAACCCAAGGTGATACACAATCTAAAGTGAAATGTGTTAAAATTCTCCAAGATTGCATTTTATCTTTCAGTTAAAAAAAAAGAGAAGTTTCCTCATATTTTTGCTTAACACCAAGTCCTGCTTACTCTTTACTTTTACATAAATTAGAGTCATTGAGTTAATGCAATGTATAGTACTTACTTCATTTCTGGTGGAGTAGAGGTAAGTGCTATATACATTGACCAGGATCAAGTCTCCAGCCTTTGGTATTCAAGAGTGAATCAGCACAAGAAATCGTTAATAGGATCACGACTGCTCCATCCAAAATGTTGCCAGATGTCAGCAGACAAGTTCCCAGGTACAGCCAAAGGCTGAAAACACCAGAGCTCTGCTGACAGCTAGTAGCCCTCAGCTGTCCACCAGCTCTTCCAAAGCATCCAGAGAGGAGCGAGTCAACACAGCCCAGACGACAGACCGAGTCACAGCCACAGCAACCTGAATTACCCCTTCCTGATGTCTGCAAACCCCCCTCAGCCCCCACCCCCTGACTCCACCACCACTAACATCACCAACACCACCACCCACAGCCAGCTAAAACACCAAGACACACACACGCACACAGAGCACACACACGCACGTACGCACACACACACACACACACAACAAACCTAGAAATAAATAAATAACTAAAAAGAAGAAGTGGAGGGAGGAGTCAATATCTGAGCTTAAGAGTCAAATCCCTCAGAGTCCCTCCATTGCCTGGACACTATAATCCCCCCAGAGAGCATGCTCCCAGACTCATCCAGCTACATGGGATAGCGAGAGAAAGGCCAGGCTGCTGGAGATGAGCATGATGATGCCTGCTAATGGCACAATACAGACAGTAGTGCTTTGTAAGTAGCCCTTTTGCTGAGAAGGGAATAAACGATAAAGGAATGACGAGTGAAAGATTTAATGTCAGTAATGTTGACATTTTGGGGCTTTGAGGTCATCCTGATGGACAGCAGATGAGAGGTTAATGTTTTACTGTTCTCTGCAGTTATGCAGCAACATATTATATCACTCTTGAGCCACAGTGGTCCAAGCTTAAACAATGCAAAATGTATATATTATCATACCATATATTATCTCTGCAAATTGTCACATGAGGGCAATCATCAAACCATCAGATTCAAAACCAAATACAATTTTAAAAAAGGAAGATTAACAATATCTTTAAATATAATGGCAACATAGTGTCCACACACACCACCACCATATAGATTTACACATCCCCACTATTCGATAAAACCTCAAAGCAGTGAACCCCAAAGCACAAATGACTAACGTGATTCATGTGAGGATGGTGTCACGCTGATTTCCCTCTAGTCTCCCAGCAGCATGGGACTTCACATCGTATTGAGCAGTATCACATTATTCTAATTAGGGAAATGTGTTGGAAAGCTATTTCCTCTTCAAACAAATGACCACCGGGACAACAAAAGCAAGAGGAATGCCATCTCTGTCGGCAAAGGTTGTGTCATGAGAAATCACTCATCCTAAATCCCTTGACATGTCATACTCACTCAAAGGGCTCTCTCAGGGAAAAAGGAGCATTTTTGAGATGAGAACGAGGGAGAAGGACAGAGAAGAAGGGGTTACAGAGGGGGAGTAAGAGGGACACTAGGGGAGAAGGGGGTACTGGGGTCACACCAGCACCTCTCAGCCAAAAGAGGGGCCTGTGAGGGGAAGGCTGAGGCAGCCATCCCTACTGTTGGCTGGTACCATGTGAAGCTCTCTGCTTCCTCTCTCTTCCTTCTGAGGGGCTTTGTTTCACACGCAAACAGTGGCAGTGGCCCCAACTTGCCCGGCCAAGCGCTGCATCCAAGCTGGCAGGGGCGAGGAAAAGAAAGGAGGGGGTTCGAACTGAGGGGTTGGGGGGGGGTGGGGGGTATAAGGGTATAGCGAGGGGGGGAGTGCAGTGGGCATGTCCAGAATGCCAGCTCTTTCAGGCCACTGATGTCATGCCTGTGCCCACCGTGGGAGAGCAGCGGAGGGACCAAGACGCCCCTTTCTCTTTCCCCCTCCACAGTCTCTTTTTCCAGGATGAATGAATCTTTCACAAGCGGCAGCCCATTGTGTACCATAATCGACGGCGATTATCCCGATTTTATGCTGCCTTCCCAGTGCGAGGAGGTTCCCTGAGTGCTGGCATTGAGGACCGCTGCGATGCAGCAAGGACCACGAGGGGTTGTCCTAGCAACACCCTGCGGCTTACAGAGAAGGGGATAAAGGGGAGAGAGGAAGCTCACTGCCACACAAACACACACCCAGCACACAAACACAGAGCCTACACACACACACACACACACACACACTCTACTACTATCATGTAAAGATGGGGTACAGCTTGGTAGATAGAGAGCAAACAGATAAGTAATAAAGCTTTAAAAGGACACCTTTATTTTTTGTTAATTGAGCTACTTTGATATCTGAGCTGCATAATTAATGAGCTACTGTCACACATTTTGCTAGAAAACACCTCACACAACGTAACTGTGATTACATAATAGGTTTGTATTTCAGACAGATTGTGTGGTTATACTTGTCTAATCAGGTTGTCGGGATCTATGTGATAGCGCAGAGGGAGATGTAAATGAGAATACAAGTTTCCCACTGGGCTCTCGAGGGGCCCGATGCCTGTTCTCATGACTGGAGTATCACAATATACTGTGAGGTAAAGACAACTGGAGCTGGTCCAGGCTCCGGATATATCTGGCCCCTCTGGGCCTCGCAGCCACTTGCCATGCAGTGGGAAGAAATGGGCTCACACATACTGGCTGCCTAGGAGCTGTGAAAAAGCCCCCCCAAATGAAGCTCTCAGCAAACACTTCAGGTTGTGCTGTGCATAGGAAGTGGGAGATAAATTCCAGCATCTGAAGAAAGGGAAGCTTTGTCACTCTATGCCTCTCAATTATGTATTCCTAGATGGTTCTTGGGATGAATGCATGCAGTGATAGATAATGATAGAGAAATGTGTAGACTATCATGCAAATCTGGTTTATTCCATCAGCAGTGTAACCTACTAGTCTTCAGATGCTCATCACAATACAGAAGACCCTCTTAAGAGCGTTGCTTGCTAGGAAACAATATCTCCTATCGGTAGAGGGACCGAGGAAAAAAAACTTTCCCGGTGGGAAAATTTTGCATAGATTCAACGCCAAATATCAAACCCAAATCAACACTGCGTCATTTCCAACAACTGCCCAAATGAAATTTGTCTACCAGTTTCTCCTTCAGTTCTTCTTTTGGAGATGAAGAAAAAAGCTGTTCTTACATTATGTGTTTCATATCTGTCTCTGATCTGCAAAACAATCCTATAATGTGATGTGTGTGTGTATGTTTGTCCACCGTCTGCATACATTTACGCATCTCAGCTGGTTCAACACACAACATACTCAGTCCAAGCTCATTACAGCCTATATCAGTGTGCATGAACCTAACCCTTCATCCTCTCTGTTTGGTTAATTTAGGGGGGTGATTCCAATCAAATTTTAGGTGTGCAAAGTCACTCAGCGGTCCACTTGAAATTTGTCTTGAACAGCTTCCAAGTGAACCCCAAAGTGAGATGACAGTCTGATCTCAGACTGGCGAAAAGCCAAAGGAACTGCTCATTGAATGAAGCACATTTGTGTTGATATTCACTTCATGCCACCACTCACTGTTTTTGGACTGAGTGAAAAAGCTCATCAATGCTGCATCAGTTCAAAGGGACCAAGTTGAAAAGTTTATGTTATCAAGTAGTAAGTCTGCATATACTGTTACTTCATAAAAGTTTGAATGAAAAGGAAATAACAGATTCTAAAGGACCCTGTAATGCCAAACAATGTGTCCATGTACAGTATAATTTCAGTACAGTAAATTTGAAATCTAATAAGGCAGAACTAAGGCAATAGTTATAAAGGCAAATCATGTAATTGTTGGAGTTTTGTTCTATGGGAACATTTTTTGCAGTATAGTCATGCCTAAAGAATCAAGCCATTTACAGCCATCAACAAATAATTAAAAAAAAAAATTCTGACCACGTATTACCTTATACTAGGGGTTAGCAACCTGCAGCTCTGGAGCTGCATGCAGCTCTTTAGCCCCTCTCCAGTGGCTCTGACAAAAAATTATGTGGAAATGAATAATAGTTATTTTTTAAACATTTTAATCTTCATTTATCATTGTTGAAGGCCTAAAGGGATTTTTATATTCTATTAAAATGTGCATCATAGCCTACGTCTACAGCCCAGCGCCTTATCCTCTAAATATTGCTGAACCTCAGTAGCGGCGGCTAGTCTTGAGTCTCCCAGCTAGCTCAAATCCAAAAAAAGTAAAGTCTCGGAGGAAAATCGAGAATTTAATATTGCGTGGACAGATTTGTTTGCTTTCACCACCAACGCATGAACTACATAAACTCCAAATATCGCTCCTGTCTCACAGATAAGAGCCTGCAGTCTTGTGTGAAGATCAAACTTACATCTTACAGCTCTGATATCAAGAAGATCTGCAGTGACGTTCAGAAACAGAAATCACATTAAACGGGTGAGGACGCTATCCTAGGCTATTATTTTGCAACAAAGTATCTGTTTAGCAAGTTGTGCTTTTATCAATGAATTGAACGACCCTTAGTTGATATCGTTGTGTTTCATGCTCAGGCCTGAGGGTTGATTGCTGTATGTGGCTGAGGAAAAAAGAAGAGGGTTACCTCATACTGAACTGGACTTTAGTTAAAATTAAATTGAAACTGGACGTTTATTTATTTATTTTTTTACTTTTTACTATTTTTTTTAAAGCTAGTAGGCTATATGTTTTATTTATTATCAAAGTAGACTCATTTTTATTGTATTCATTTGCACAAACACAGGAAGGACTCAAAGTAGGCCTGCAGAGCTATTTATAACTACGCTGTTTCAAGGTAGGCTTGCACAGGCCAGTGGATTTTTTTCTCCACTTCACAATTGTTCAATTTTGTTTTTTGTTGGTAATATCATCCCCCAGTAAAAATAACAAAAAAATGTAAACAGTTTTCTTTATTGTAGTTCTATAATTTCATAAATACATGGTATTATTGTAATGGAAATGCAAAGTTAAAGTACCAAATAATCATAAATAGCCCACTGCAGAGTAGCCACATGTGGCAAAACATATTAATGAATGCTCATTTAGACCTATTAGTAATGCTGATAGGCTAATTTAGACTTAATAGGCTGTGTTATTTATTTCATTACAGTTTGTTACAGTGCACTTGAAAGTTTTTGGGCCGTCTATTCTTGAAGGGCTGAGCCTGCCAAACAGATATGGGGTAGCAGGGCAGGCATTCAGTACCACGGTCAGTGACACAGCCTCACAGGTCAACCTGACACTCCTTAGTGCTGAAGGAGATGCTTTTATCAAAACTGACTATGAGGTGAGCGTCTTAAACCACTCTGAAATACAGATCTCATATAAATTCACACATACAAATCCTCCTTATATGGCAGATTCTACTGAAGACCACCAGTCTCATTTGTGGCTACTGTACATCATGCGCAGCAATTTGCAAAATGCCTAATACGTTTTATGTAACAGCTGGAACACTGTAATCGCAGCTGTCTTCATGCTTTCAACACATTTTCCATTTTTACCATTCTATTTTACAATCAGGGTGCATCGGCATCCTGGCGACGCATGATTGAACAATACGTGCCTGTCCCTCAGCATCCTCTAAGGTTTCCCTTTGTTTGGCACAACTCTTTGTGCCCATAATGAGGCAGTCATTAGAGAGAGCCTCTGGGAATCCTGAGGCTAGTGTTGTAGTCTGCATAGGTCTCTCAGATGTGACCATTTCCACTGTAATTATGCACTAACAGCCTATTATGCTGGGGAGTGGTTGTCATAGACTGAATTGGGCGATTCCCATTCATCTGGATAATATCTGCAGAGGGACTCAGTTTGATGGCATCTAATCCAACCACAACCCACTTCACTGCCAGAGCTACAGTAGAGAACTCAAATATAATCCAGTACTCATCCCACATGTCTTTCTCTCTCTGTCCACCTCATTCTTTACTCTTTTTCTGCTCTTTTTTATTGTGTTCATGCCCCACCTAGTATAAATCTCACTCTTCCCTCCATAATTCTTGACTGTTTTCAGTGATTTCCTTTAAATCTGTAACCAAAAGGATTGCTGCTGTATGGTCCAGTATCCCACCCCCCCTCGTTTGCCTAAAGCTGCACAGATGAAAGGTCAGCAGAGAAAAGAAGATCATCCATAGTCATGTGAGATTTCCCGCTGCACCTCCCCACAGCCTCCTCTACCAGTAGAGTGGTTACACACCTATTGCAGGCACACTCATCTCTCATCCCTCTCCTCCTATAACTTCTCCTGTGTTCATGCGGGTTGCATATGAAGCAATGCTACAGTCATTAGCGAAGGCGCATCTGTTTAACAGAGCTGGCTATATAGCAGCACGCAGCTTTTGATGGCTTCGGTCCGATCCCCACAGGAGCTCATTAAATCAGGCAGTAAGGCAGGACCACCCCACCCCCTACTACAACCACCGCCATGGTATACCCGCTCCATTGCTGAGAGGGAAATGACAGAGGCAGAGGGAGAGAGGCGTAGACAGAGGAGAGGGTGGGAGGGGTGAAATGGCGAGAATGCCATATAAAGATAGATGTGTAACAATGTATAGGGGAAGCGTGACGGGAAAAGGGGGGGGGGAGGGTGGAAAAGGGAAGGCGTGGCTGATGAAGGTAAGGATTGAGACAAAGGAATGGGATGGCAAACAGATGAGAAAATAAGTGAAGGTGGAGAGCGAGGGTTGGAGGAAGGTCAGATTAAAGCGATCGGTTGAAGTGGAGAATGAGATGGAGCGTGCCTCTACATTTACAGTATACGAAGTGCTTCTTTGTTATCAGGTTATCGTGGATATCTTAGATACATGAAGCGTTGACATCTGTGTTGGGCAGCTGGCCCTGTGAAATGAGATTACTGCACAAATCACGTTTCATACATCACTAGACTCACCTGCCACACTCTAAAATTTAAATATATGTAGACAATATATCTACTTACTCTCACTTTTTAACCCTCTCTCACATTTGTGTGAGTACTGCACATGTACATGCAATTGCAGGTACGTACATACATGCAAAATATTGCACTGTTGCCTTTGGACATAAATCTCTGTTGGTCCAGTCCTGTGGTATCCGAGGCGGGGTGAGGGGGTTACAGTCTCACTCAGGATTTGCCAATAAGAGGACTAAGGAGGATGGATGTTCTCTCACTAATTAAACACTGGAGTCTGTAGGGACTCAGCACAGCCTGCAGCAGTAGCCATGCCCTGCTTTCCTCACACCACCCCACAGTGTTGACAGAAAGGCAGAAAGGGCATTCCTGCACACACACACAAACACACACACACACACACACACACACAGAGAGAGAGAGAGAGAGAGAGAGCTCATTACATCAGCCAGCTAAGCTGGACGACCACACACACACACACACACACACAAATACACTTTTCTAGTGCATAACACAAATCCTAAAGGCTGAAATTCAATATATAGTTTCCACTCACATGGTGTCTGTTTAAAACTTGTCTAAAATAAAACCAGTATTAAACTCTGATAAAAAATTTAAAAAAAACAACAAAAAAACATAAACATTAGTTAAAATTAGCTTAACATGTTTGTCAAAAGGCAAAAATACTGTATGTCATGAAGCCATTCCTACCTCTAAGGGTAGCTAAATAAAGGAGAAATCTTTTACATTTTTCAAGCACATTTGCATGTAAATCTTTAAGTATTATGGTATTTTTTGTACTATATTCAGTACAGTTAACTCCTTCAGCCATTACCGCAAACTGCTCTCTGAACAACTAACAGTAATTTCTACACATATGGAGTACTATAGAGTACAATTACTTTGGATACGTGCCATGTGATATTTACCGGCTGGATATCATGCTATGCTTATTCATGTAAACAGAAGCTGAAACATATGTAGACATGGCCTATGGTGGTGTTATCATACGTGCATTTCTATAAGGTATGGCCATTATCTAGTTGAAAAGACCTTTTTGATGCTGCTTTTAAAATTATTATTATTTTCACCAAGTCTGTTCACAGTCTGTGTATCTGCACTGAGAAGAACACATCACATCAAGGATGACCAGGATACAACGGGGAAGCATAACAGGAAAGCAGGGAAGTGTGACAGAGCTGTCAGTCTCTCAAGTCTTTCTGTCTCACTGTGTGTATGTTATCTACAGTTTCCATCTCCCTTCCTCATTATTCTCAGACTCTTTCTCTCCCTCTTTTTTCTCTCTGATTTTCTTTTTCCTTTCCTCTCACACACACATATACAGCATATCGTTGTATTTGCAACATATTGTATCAACTAAAAGAGTGACTCGTTGGCTTTGCATGTCTGACAGACAAAAAGTTAATCAGAGGCAGATATGTGGAACCATGCATGTTTGGTCTTGTTTCTAGGTATTGGAGTACACATGATACTGGGAAAAATCTGTGGGGTGTAAAAACCTGGTGTGAACCCAAATGTTGGCCAACTGTTTGAGAGCAGTAAATAGAAGTTTGGGTAACACCTCCAATGATGCATGAAATCAAAAATATCATTAGTTTTTTTTACCCTGTCCTGTAAATTTCAGTATGACTGCAGGTCTCTACACACTGCGAGCCTGCTTTCCTTTCAGGACCACTTCACTGACACCGTTCTTACAGAAACACTGTGGAAATAAGACCTAACCGTTGCCTTTTACTAACTGCTCTTACACGTGAAAGCACCATGAGGGGACCCTGCTGCTCCTCAGTTCATTGTTTTTCTTTCCACGTCATTATTTGCTGCATACTTTGTCAAACTATCTAAATATTTATTCAGTGACACACAGCGCTGGAATGCCATTGAGAGTGGATGCAGCTTTTTCCGCTGCCTAATTATGACAGCCTGCCTATAGTCACAGTCAGTTATTCTCAGAACTTCTGGGCGAAAGCATTTTCAACAACAATTTCACTGTTTGATCTCAGTCACGGCCAAATCCCCAGCGTACGCTCATCTTAGCCCACTCAGAGGATGGTAAACCCCCCCTTCAGTCGAGATTCAAGGCATACAACACAAATTCCCCGAAATCCTGCTGCACTGTAATCCTCCTACTATAAGAGGAACCAGGATTCCCAGTGATGTCAGTATCCATCTGTACGAGCCAGACTCTATACAGTGTGTAACATATAAAACTGATTTGATAAATCTACCGTAAATTAATTCAACAGTACAATATTTATCATCTTTTGTCTTTTTGAATCCTATAGGATGAATGACACAATTAGAGATAAACTATTATGTAATAACTCAATGTATACTATGCATTTTGATAGATAGATAGATAGATAGATTGATAGATGGATAGATGGATAGATGGATAGATGGATAGATGGATAGATAGATAGAGCTCCTAATTAACCAGTGCATAATGTGGTGAGCCAAAACCCTCTAACAAAACCCTCTCTGTGTTCATCAGCCATTGAGGCAAGCCGCTCTTGGAACACGCCACCCCTACTAGAATAATGGGCCACTTTACAGGCCTCCAAGTTAGTTCACAGAATCTAGAGCTGGGAAACCGCTAGCACAGGGTTCATGGGGAGGAGGGGCAATTTAATTGTTTCCTTCGTTTTTTGTTTTTGTAACCCCCCCCCCCCTCCCCATCTCTCTCTCCTCTTTTAGTTCTGAAAAGGGGGCTGACAAACAGGCAATGAAGGGGATTGTTGTGTGTTCCGCTGGACAAGTGGGTGAGGTAAACAAAACTTGACTGTATGGTCCATCAGCTGGGTTTGTCGGGATGGGATAGGTTGAGCAGTGGGGAGCTGCACACAAGCAGAGGGAGGATTGGTTAGGGATGTGCGGAGTAGGAGGGGTGACGGGCACTGGGGAGAGAAGGGAGAGAACGGTGGGGTAGAAGGGGTGAGGGTAAGGGGTCCTGAGGGAATCAGGAGGGAGAGCGCAAAAGGGGGTCATTCCGGAAGAAGTGGGAGGTGGACATGGGCGCTGAGGTTACTCCTCCGAGTGTGGGCATTGTATTTGGTGCTGAAGTTCTCATGCATGTCCCGTTTTGGCTCCCTAAAATGTCCGAAAGTGATGGAGCTCTCCACGATTAAGCGCACAAGTGGCAGCTTCACTCCGCGCTCCCACAGCTCAGGCTATTTACATACTCAAGAGGAACATTAATGCCGGCCGATCCCCCAGGGCTGAACAAAGAAGCACACAAACCTGCCTCAGAGGCCCATTACGCACTTAATTGAGGATTTGTGGAATAGTAAAAGGGGGCAAAGGAAGAGGAAGGTGGGTGAGACGGAGAGGGGTAGTGGGTGAAGTGGGCAATGACACTAGTTTATTTACATTTTAACTTTTTTTTAATATTATTTTCAGTTTCTTGTTTTTGTTTTTTTTTGTGTTCCCAGTCAGCTTAGACCTCAGCTGAAGCAGCAGGAGGATCAAATGTGAAAATGATATCTAGCCACATCTCTGTCACCATATGGAAACTCTAGGCATCATCAAATCCTTTTTTTCCCCCTATTCATCCCCTTCCTCTTTATTCCCCATTCGCTGATCCTCGCATTATCCTCATTATAAACCGGTCATAAAAGCAATACTCTAGAAAAAGGACATGAGGAGAAAAGCAGCAAGACCAACTCCTGCAGGACACAATTAATTTTTCAAAAAGCTCAAATGAGGTTAAACAGAAACTATTCTTATTTACATCTTTACTCTTTTGATCCAGTCACATGGTCCTGGATTTAAAACTGTCAAACATCTACAATTTTTATGAAATTATCTCCCTCAAATTCTAGTGTAAGTGTTTTACTGTTATATTGTTTTATATTTGTGTCTGTGTGTTAAAACAAACTTCACAGAGCAATAGTATCTCCATCTGACAACCAGTGTGAATCTGTCAGAGTGCATCTTGGGACAATTGTTCAGATGAAGTCTTCTATTTGTTTTGAGTGAATCACTTAATGTGCTTTAATTATGATTCCTTTGTTGCTGGACAATGGGCTGATTGTTCTCGGTGGCATGGTCTTTGGTGCCAAGAGAAAAACACAAAACAAGACCCCCCCCGTGCTCCCCTCTTCCCTTTACCAATCACTCTCAGAGCAATTTCGTGACTACCCCTGCTGACCTGAATTCTGATGTAGCAGGTGCCAATAGGATGTGGGTGGCTTTAGGGGGCTTGGGGGAGGAGGACAGTGGCAGTGGTGAAGCGGTGGGTGGGATGAGGCCTTCACTGTACCACAGTAAACACTGACTCAACCCTCTCTGTGCCCCTCCGCTCAATATGCAAATGTTAATGTTTGATATTAATTATGAGATTCTGTTGAGTCATATTGAAAGTTGGAACAAAATCTACAGATTGAAGAAGAGAAATTGTACAGTATGTCTATGTAGAATCTATATTCCAGGATGTGTTGGCATATAACCCCCTTATCTTCCTTATCTTAGCTATGGCAACTTATCCCGGGTGTGTACTTGGCAGGCTATCAGTAACCGCGTGTGAATTCTGACCTGTGTTTACCAGATGAGACCAAACGAAAAATTCCCACACGGTCTTTGCACTGGTCCTACAGTTTTTTCTAATCTCTTGTGCTTACAATGTTTCATGTACTACTTCAGTTACACGCGAAAACTAATTACAGTTAAGTTTAATTTCAAATTCAGATCATTTTTTAGTCACAAGAATAAATGTAATGGAATCTGACAGTTAACAAACACGGCAAATGACAATCAAGAACTTTAGGTACATTTAGTTTTTTAGCTTATTGCCTTCTTTGTATTTATTTATAGTATTTTGCATATTGAATGTTTATTCGACCTTTGAATTGTAAAACTTTAGACCTTTAACATCTATTTTGTTTTGAGTGCATTTTTGAGTGTGTTTTAGGTGGTATTTTGTGTATTTCAATATATTTTATTGATATAAAGGTTTTATTAGTATGCTGTGTTAGATGATCTGTGTCTGTCAGGTACTATGAGTTTCCCAAGACTTTTTAACAACATCTATTGTTATGACAATAAAGTTCAACTCAGCTCAACTAGATGTTCATCTGTATTTGCTGTAGTTTTGTGATATGACAGCTGTCAGATGGCTTTCTTTACTAGTGGATACACTTGTGGGGTTTATATTCCTTACACATCAACACATATTTGGGCAGTTTAATGGTTGCTGCGATCTCATAGCGAAACTGAAGAAGTGCATTGACCATGGCCAGCGGAGATCTATCGTTTTGCCGCCCAGCAGCAGACTCGCTGGTGAATGCTTGTGTTTCTGTTCCTGTGCAGTCATACAGAAGTGAAGAGAGCCAGGCTCTTTGTTTGGTCAACCCATGGGAAAGGCCTCACTCTGTTCAGCTCTCTGAGAACCGAAACACTGATTCTATAGGCAGGACAAGAGCGAAAAAAGAGGGCATGAATCCCTCATATTGGGAAGATACAGTTGATGAGAAGATGAATCACAATTTAAGGCCCCGAAAGCAAAGAACAAGCAAAGGAATGCAGGAAAAAATCAAGTGCAGAAACAAATTGGGTGATATTAAGGTAATTAAGGAGGACTTAAATGAAAGGAACAGCTAAGGGGAAGAAAAAGAGGAGTATTGAGAAAGTGAGAAAAAGAGAGACAGAGATAGACGAGCATGAGGGTGGTGAAGAGTGAAAAGAGGAGCTGGATGGCACTTTGGCAGCTTCAGCATGTTCCCAGGAGGATTACTCAAGCACTAGATGCCACAGAATGCCAGCAAGACCACAGAGAAGCTCCATGAATGGAGACACACACACACGGACACACATCTCTGTAGATGTCTCCTTGCTGTATTCTGGTGTCTATTTCACCTGTTTCCTCTCCTCCCTCTTTTATCTAGATCTACTGTCCTTTTTCTCTTCTTTTTTTCTTTCATTCCTCTACTTTTCCCAGCTTGTTCCCCGCCTCCCTTTTCTCACTCTCACTCTCTGTCTTTATCACTTTCTCTCTTATTCACTCTCTGCAGGCTTTTTAAGCAGCAGTGAGAGGAGAGGCTGGACTTGGCAAGCCACAGGCAGGTAACATATGCTGTATCTTCAGGCTGCTTGTGCGGCCCTTTTGCTTCTTCATGGGCAGAGCTCTCTGTACACATAAAAGTGACAGGGAGGAGAAATAACCTCACCTTCTAACCTGCTCACTCACTCCATCCTTTGGCCATTTATCTCTTTTCAACTAAAGAAAGAGTTCTATAAATTATCTTTTTTCTATTTTTGTCACTCCCACATATTAAAGTTACCCTCCCACTCTATCTCACACCTCTGGCAGTGTAAAATCTCAGTTTGTCTGGCAGAAACAAAAGTGTTTCCACATTGTTTTTTGGTTTTATTATTTTTCTCAGGCGCTAAACTTTATTGAAGATCATTATGGAGCAGTGTACAAATTATGAAGAAAGGAAGGAAAACACTGTCTGCTTGCTTTCTAGGTTGTCATGTTACATGAAAATAAGAGTTTTCTTACAATGAAAACAAGGCCAGATTATCACATTCTATCTATTACATGTTTGAGCTTCTTATAGGATTCAATTAATCTTTCAGCTTACTCTGCAATGTCAATACAATTTTCTTTGAATCAGCTCATGCCTGCTTACTGTTGATGGCTCATTTGCTGTCTGGCCTACCACTTCCAGCCATCCAATTCCAGACAAATCTATCCAGTGGATTCTTCCTTTAATCATTCTCAGGCACAGCTACTACTATGATCAATCCATAAAACTATTGAAATCAATTGGTCAAATTTAATTTCCCCGGTTGAGCACAGTCAATGAAGAAGCTATCAGTTAGTGGGCATATTGATTTTTCTCTTTTACCAGTGTGCAGTTACTTCCACTTCCTTTCCATATTACTCACCCCTGGCTTGCATACCTCAAGAACTACCCTCCCCCTATTTGTGTGTGTGTGTCCCTCACAGTAGAACAGCAAAGGCACACTTACAAACACACATGTTCATGTGAACATCTACTCTGCCCTGAGTACCCTAAGCAATGTCTACCCTAATTAAAGCAGCATCTTCACAGATGGTTAGCATTACAGACTCTGAGAAATACAAGTTTGATTCGTTTCACTTCGAGTGGTAGATCAGCGACGCTGCAGGGTCTTGTCTGGGCATGTGAGTGTCTCTGTATGGTGTGCATGCATTAACTACTTGGATGCATTTTTGCTCAGAAGGGTCAGTACATGTCTGATATTGATTCTTATTCATCCAAAAAAAACTGTAAAAAAAAAAACTCATCTGTATTAATGTTGCTATAACAAATGTAAATAAATGCTGATATCACACAATTGATTTGAAAGACTTAAAGACTTAGATTTTGACTCTTATTATGTCTATTAAGAGAGAATTCAATATCATTTTGCATTTATTTAGATTGATCCTGTCCATTTAACAGAAGCATGAACCTGAAATCGGTGAATCTATATGAGCTGATCACTACATAAAATCAAAAAGAGAATGTTGAATATAATATATTTCCTAGGACGGCATATAGAAAAACATAAACACCCAGGAAATCATTTCAAAATTGTTTTCTGTTATTTTCTGATAAATGCAGGTAAGAAGGATTAATGCAGCTATCCCAGATAAAACCGGCTGCATAAATTCTCTTACACTGATGATGTTATTCTCTGTAAACAAATGCTAAATATGTGCATAATGCGCCCAAACAGACTTCCATTGATGTCGATGTGAAATCTCCTTAAGTGAATTGGTTGTTATGGTTGCGTTTCACAGCATGTAACCTCTCACATAATAAACACATACGTTTATAAAAAAAAAAAAAAAATCCAACCCCCCCTACATATTCAGGACATGCAATTATATATTAAATGACTCATCCTGCCTTTCAGCATTGTGAGCTTGCCTTGAATGTCTGTTGTGCTCATTCATGTAAGTCAGCAAATGCCACAGTACAGTAGTTTAGAGAGCAGCCTCTGGGAAAAGGACAAAACGCATTAGCTGCATGGACACTTTCCTTTACAGATTCTCCCAGCAATTACACTGAAGGCCAAGCCCTCTTCAGATCCCATCCATGTGACACAATGTACATTGAACAGCCAGTTTCTCTCGCCAGGACCACCAGAGGAAGATAACATGTCCAGGAGAAGCACCGCCTCCCCTCCAGGTTGCATCCATCAACATGCTGATGACAGAAACATCCACAAACACACCCTGTAGCTACACGTTTTTCAAATGACAAGCCAAGAGTAGTGCTGAGGGCGATCAACTGTGGGTGTCAAGAGAGTTGGTTTCCATGGTGACATTGATGGAGCTATTGGAAATATGTGTGTGTGTGTGTGTGTGCCCAATATGAAAGAGGGAAAGGGCTGCAACGATTGGCTCAAGAGGTGGGTGGTGATAGTAAGGTAATAAGCATTCAGTTTTTTCCTTCCGGGAGCATTTTCTCATTCTGTGCAAAAGTAAAATGCTTTGATGTAACGCTTTTATGTGTGTGTGGGGGGGGGGGGTGTTGTGGACACATAGTGGTGCCGTGGAATATTCGCTCTCACTTTTGCACATACAGCATGCTGCAAACATTTCCGAGGAAAAATAAACTAAAGAAAACACTGCAAGTAACAGAGTAATCAGAGTAAGCCAGTATAATCATGTATCTGCATTATGAATTTGTCAGAGCAAGCCGAAACAAAGCAGCAAAGCCACTTTGTGAACTCAAAGCAACTTGTTGACTAATTTATCATCAAAATCACTATATGCAGAAGCAAGTGGTAATTAAGCATTTAGCGTACAGTCGCACCTGTCTGCCAAGATTTATTACACTCATCGCGTTGCCACGAGGCTATTTTTAAAATGAACTGATAGCAAAAGTGTTCCCATGGATATGCTCCTAAAGTTAAAACACCACAGGCTAAATGAATTTAGCTCAAAGCAACTTTCTTTTACATTGAAACAGCCAACACTTGGAAGAGAAAGGAAACCTTCGCGCTTAACCACAGCAAAGGGGAGCCCATCGGTTTAGTTTACAGAAGGCTGCTTTAGGCACGTTTAAACACACAACAGCCAGAGAATAAAGAAAATGTTTCTCCCGGAGTTTACATCTACAGTGCTGACACCAAAGTGTTGCCTGAGGCTGCTGTCTCAACAGACGCGCACAGAGACGCGTTTTGATTGTTCCCTGTGATGTGATCTGACAGGGCATGAAGGTTGACTTGCATCATTAAATGTACAGCAAATGACTTTTACTTGATGCACGCGCGTCTGCAAGTATATAAGCATAAATTGTGAAAAGAAAGATGCGAGAAAATGCAGCTCTTTTGTTCAACCGTGTAATGTAACGTGCAGCGCGAGCTCATTGTTGATGGTCTACACTGGACTTTTCGCTGCAGGTTGTCGCTCCTATTAAATTATGTATCTATGGGATGTGAATATTGCACAAAGAAAAAAACTAAAATTGCCAATTTAAGGGAGATCAGCAAACTGCTGTTTTCTATTTGCATTTGTTTGCTTACACATATTCACCCCAGGTGCACCTGCAGTCATTTCTCGATGAAAGCAGTTATTTTAATTTAGGCTACCTGTAACTTGTGAGGATGATAAAGAACAAATTAAACCACATGTCATGATGAAGACACGCCGTCTATCTGCACATCATCTCCACCTTTTGCGCGTGTAGGCTATTTATCCTCTTTGCAGTCTAAATTTAAAAAAAAAAAAAAAAAAAAAAAAAAAAACGCATCTTACCTTTGTTCAAAACCACGATGAAAAAAGTTTTTGGTGCTGTCCCTTTGCAGGGTCTTGTCGCATCCGCTTCAGAGAGGCTCAGCCACAGCGAGCTGCAGAGCGCACTGCAGTCCAGGACAGGAGCGCTTCACAGACCAAACGGAGGGATTTTCTGTTAGTAAAATCCGAGGAGCTCCGCAGCTCAACGATCCCACTGAATGAGCCTCACCTCACTCTTCGGAGCTCTACTCCCCCACCCACCTCCGCCCGCTCCCCCTTTTTGTCTCCTCTGCATGGGAATGCCAACCCCCGTTGGTTGAAGATGCAGCCTATACCTAACGATCTCTCCTTCTCTCTCTCTCTCTCTCGCTCTCTCTCTCTCACACACCCTTTCTTTCACACACCCTGATTTGCAAACACCGTCAAAGTTGATACAAAATCTGTCCATAAAGAGGTGCAGCGCTATAAAGCTGTGACCCTTCTTTTCTGAAATATTTACCCAGTTGCACTATGCAATAAAAAAATACAAAACTATGAACTAAACCATGCAATTAACATGCACATTTCTCTGAGCCTCTGCACCATTCCCCTTATTTTCCAATTGGGTGTTGAAAGGTTTGTTTAGCCTTCTTCAACTGATTTCATTTTTATTTCCATGTCTAGAATAGCATCCAGTACCTTTATTCAGTATATCCTGTACTGCAGGCATAACTTTTATCCCTGCAGAAAGTCACATCTCATAGTGAAGTACAAATTTCTTGAGAATTTTTATATTTCATTTCAGTTTCTGTAGCCTCTGTCAGTCCCTGTAAAACGTCCTGAGTGAAAGAAAGGCAAGTTTATTTGTATGGCACATTTCAACAACAAGGCAATTCAAAGCGCTTCACATAAAACATGAAAGGCATTAAGAAAAGAAACAATATAAAAAGACATAAAAATAGGATTTAAAATCAGTTAAATAAAATAGAAGATAAATACGGTAAAATGAAACAGATTAAACAGGAGAATCAAAACTACAGTGCAGCTACAGTGCAGTGTGAAATATGAATAAACACTCCCAAAGAAAATGTAATAAAAGGCAGAGGCAGAAAAGAGAGAACAGAAAAGTCTTAAGCCTTGACTCAAAAAAAAAGTTTTCTGGGAGTTTGTTCCAAATATGTGTTGCCACTTATCCATATCTAGTTATAACTCTGTGGACAGACAGAAGACCTGTTGAAGACAACCTGAGAGTTTCATAATATAGCAGCAGAAACCATTCAATGCTTTATAAACCAACAGTAATACTGTATTTTAAAATCTTTGACACACAGGAAGCCAGTGCAAATATCTGAGAACTGATGTGATCCAGTTTCTTGGTGGGGACACAAGCAGCAGCATTATGAATCAGCTGCAGATGTCAGATGTCTGATCGACTTTTTACAGAATTCTGTAAAAATCAACAAGTCCTCCAAATTAAACGACCCCATTGGTCATTTGTACCTGCACTTCAGAACAACCCACTGGAGCGTTTTCAGAAAGACCCACCTGGGCATAATATGCCACTTTCCAAAACTGTGACAAATCACTGTTAAAAAATAATGTTTTATGTTGTGACAACGCTGTGGTTAACGCTTAGGTTTAGGCACAAATACCACTCGGTTATGGTTACGGAAAGATCATGGGCTGGGTTAAACTGATCACTTGAAACATGGTTCCTACTTCCTTAAAGTTAGGCAACCTTCGTCGTCATGGCAACAGTAAACGCCATGTTACGCTTTTTTTAAAAATGCCCCAACTTGCAGTTGGAAACGGGAAGCAAACGTTCTCCTGCAACTAAGTATACTTTTTGCCGCTATGTAGCCATCCACTCAAACCACCATCTCCTAATAAGGAAGTCATATAGACATCATCTGAACTGCGTCACTTCTCTGGGTCATAATTATTATGGCCACTAGATGGCATCTGTCACTCAAACGTTTACAACGTTAGGGACGTTTTTCTCGGAAGCACAGGCTCAAGTCTTTTAATTCTTGATATAATCTATGACTAAACTAAGATTTCTGACTTTGTTTTAACATTACCAATTAAAACCGAACACTGACTTTAAGTCATTCTTCTTTGGCTCCAAAAACAATTATCTCTGTCTTATCTTTGTTTAGGACATTGATTTGTTCGATGCACTTACTCTCCAGGTACTTGTCATGTGCACTCCGTTAGAGAAACATTCAAAAGTCAAAAAAGCTTTCGCACTCTGAAAAATGTCTCAGTAATCTGTATTTTTATTAAACTACATGGCTGAGCACAAAAACAGACGTTTCAGCATAGAAGCCTTCTTCCGTTTAGCATGTAGGAAGATGTTGAACAGAACATTATGATGCTCCAAAGTACATGGTGAGTTTCATTTTCCTTATCTACTACTATGCTAACGTCTCCAAACAACTTAAGTTTATTTAAATAACATCCCATTGCTGTCTCTGTAGAAGCGTGTACCACTTTGTAGCTGACAGATGACAGATACAGTATGTGGACATTGCTCTAGTACTTAATGGCCTATGTGAAACATATGAGAATTCACAGCAATATCCCATCTGAAGGATAAATTAAGTATTATTAATATTATCTTAATGAATAAACATGTTTTCACACTCTTGTTTTTCAGGCTTTTCAGGTTTGTAGGGATGAATTCTGCGAGAGGCACCACAGCAGGACGGCACAAAGTCCTGTACCAGAAGACCAAGATAGTCACCTAGAAAAAGATGACATCAGTCAACCCTTGTGTCTCCAGTCTACTAAAGAAACTAATTGACTTTGAGTGGGATTTCATATAAGTCAGTGAACTAACTGACTCACTCACTCAGAGTCACTGTCACTGTCACTCACTCAGTCACTTCCTCAGTCATCTACTTCTCAGTCATACGCACTTATAACTTGGACAATGTTTTATGTCTTTATTTGTGTCCAATGTTCAGACAGACTGCACTACTGCACTAAGTATTTACTTTTTAAATGACTGAAATTTAAGTTGACTTACCTGGATGAGCTCTGTGCTTTGTTTTTTCTATTACTTTCTGATTTTGTACAAATGTTTTGAGCAACTTCAGTCAAAATGTTAATAAAGTGAGACATGGTTTGACAGAAATACTTGAAGTTGTATTATTTCTCTTAACATTTTAGGTCATATTTCAAATGACTATGTTTATTCACTGTTGTAACACATGGTGTTTCTATGGCAAGATGGCCAAAGAGTAATTTATCAAGTCACACGGTTTAGAAATACTTTTTTTTTTTAAATTAACAAAACTCATTGTAGTCCTCATTGTTAGCCAATTACACAATGTTGTAGTAGTACGTACTGCATTTTACAGTAAAAAGTGCAAAATAACTAATAAATTGCTAACCCTTTTGGCAGTATTTTGCTGTAAAGGTAAAAAATAATAGTTTTATGCTATACTGTATTTATAAAAACAGTAGAAACTGTTAATTTCAGAAACAGCAAGACGCTTAATTTTAAAGAAACTTGCTGGCAACTCTGCTGCCAGTTCTTTGTCATTTTTTGATGGAAAAATCATGTTTGTATGATCAGATGTGTAGAAAGTAGTCCCTGTCCAGAAAGTCCCATCCAGTTTACCAGTCTGTCTAGCCATATGTTGTGGTTGACCGCGTCAAATGCAGAATTGAGATCCAATAATACCAAGACTGAAATTTTGCCACCATCTGTGTTTAAGTGGTTGTCATTTATGACCATAACAAGAGCAAGAGTGGTGTGGTTGGAATCCTGACTGGAAAATGTTTTTTCAGTGCCAAGAAAAAACTGCCTTTTTAATAATTTCACTTAAAATGGGAGGTTTGATATGGGCCTATAATCAGTTCATTAGTAAGGTGTCTAGATTGTTCTGTTTCAAGAGTTCAAGAGATTATCCATGTCATCTGATGGAGTTTGGGGGTCCTGAAACAGTGGAGCAAATCTGTTTCCAAGTTGTGCACTTGGTTGTTGGGGAGGTTTGTTGCTAGTTCTCCCTTTTGCAGCTGCCCACGGCTGTTTCCTACTACACACAGGGGTTGATGAGGCGCTCTGGTTGGATGATAATGCAGGTCAGCCAGTAGCATCGCAAATCTCAGAGAGCTGGGCTCTGACTGTTACTCTTTCTCCCATTTCCCAGGGAAATTATTTACTCTCAGGCTTTGCACCAAGAGAGTTCCAGGGAGGACTACTACTATTTATTACCTGACAGACAGCCCTCCTGTTTCTTGGTAGTCTTGTTGGTGATAATTAGCCGGGTGTTAGGATGCTCTTGTCCACATAATGTTATATATTTTCAGATTTTATACCATTTATGATATTTATGAGCTGGTAAGAGATCCTTATTTTGAAAGCAATGGAGACACCAAGTTTCAAAAAGTTTTAAAATTCAGAGTTAAAGTAAAATACTGAAACACATCAACAACAGCTGAAATTTAGATTCATGCACATAGTTTTATATATCATCAGAACGAAGGAAAAAGGGAAGGACAGAACGAAAGTATAAGGATGGCAGATTAGCAGGATCATTTTTCCACAGAGAGGGTGATATTTCTAAGATTCTGGGCGAAACTGCCTTGTTGACAATTAATTCTACCAGATGGAGGGCGATATTTCTCACTTGAAGGTGATCCTGTTCACTGTTCTCACAAGAAAAACAACAGCATCTGTCGTTTGTTCAAATACCTAAACAACGACAGTATGTTTCCATTAACAAAGACCTCTAGTGGACGTGTGAATTATGACAGTTGTCTGTTAGGGTCAGTATGCCTCATCCAAGGTGCTTTTTGGCTCAAGCCCTACAACTTGTGGAGGTGACGAGGTTTTTGAAGAGTGTGGACTGTCAACAATTGTGCACCATTATTACTATTTGAACGACTATTGTGCCTCGCCCCATCTACTGTATCGCCTCACCTTCAAATGTGGCCATTCTTAACAGGGACAAACACTTTTGCTTTCAGATGTGGTTGGACAACGTGTTCTACAAACCAGTTTGTTTCAAGCATGCCCTGGCCTGTAGTAACGTTGTCACAGATCCACAAAACCTCAAAGGGGGAGATGGGATGGATCAAATATTGGTAAATTAAATTAATGAAAACGATTTGAATGCTTCTGGCAATGTGTGCATTGCTATCAATGGTAACATTATGACAAAAATAAACCTGGTTATGTTAGACTAAGAGGTGGTTTTTGCAATTTAGTGTTACCTATGTTTCGCTAATAAGGAAATAACTGTGTTAGTTTAGTTTGTAGCCGACGTTAGCGTTAGGATATTAAATCACAGCCACAAACAGTAATAAGAGAGAAAAGTTATCCTCACCTAAAACTGTCACTTAAACATAGCAGCCAATGCAGAGCAGACGCCTCTGTTTGAAGTTACTGTAAAACAGATGCAATCTCTGATTTATTTTAGAAATGCTGTTGTTGCTTGTCTTCTTTCGATTGTGTTATTGTTGGACCAATCTGTCGTTTATCACTTCCTTTTTTGGTCTGCTGACCCTATTGAAATACTGCAGAAAATACTCGTTTCTTCTGCTTTTTATTGGTTAGTTATGGTAGATAGGCTGTTGCATTTCCTAACTAATGTTTGTTGTGGTCGCCTTCCTTCTTGATCTTTTTACTTTTTATGGTGGCTGGCAAACAATGAAGTGATGCACTTCAGCCACTCTCTGTTATGCAATGTGTCTTTGGTGTCTTGGCTTTTCCCTCAGTCTTTGTTTACTCTGTGTTGCTTGGGAACAGGTATGGTGGTACTTTCAGGTCATGCCCAACCACTTAAAAATAGACTGTACTAGCCAAAACAGAAGTTACGTAATTTCACTTTGACTGAGCTGTGCCAGTAAACTGGTTCAAGTTACTGTGTTGCAATCATCATTTTTTGTAAGTGCCTATGAAGTTTGGCTTTAAAGGAATAATCCAGTTTATTTTATCATTTATGATTTCCCATAAATGTAGCCATTGTGGCTCTATGTGTCTTTCCAGCTCTGTTATATACTATATCTTTCCTCAGATAAAGTACTGAGAATACAAACCCTTATACATATAAATTCTTTATTAGCACATGATGAGCATTTTCTGATCAGACACCCCTATGGTTCAGTTTGGTTTAGTTGCTCTCATTTTCACAGATAGCTGATGTATGTTTCCCGTGTTCATTCAGTGTCTTGTCCAAGGTCTTTGATGAAGTGTTCCCTGCAGTTGTTGCATGTGATTTTATATACCAAGACAGCCCAGGAAGGCTACAGAAGGGAATCACACTGATATAGCAGTGTTGGACTTGGTCGTACCTGTTGGCCTGAAGGTGTCTCCTAGCCTTACTGTAACTCCCTCTCTAGCTTCCTCCTGACTGACAAGATGTTCTGCACTGTGTAGGGGGGTCCTTACTTACACATATCTCCTTTAAAACCTGTTACCTTAGCCCACACTTTAAGTGTGATTTGAAAGAATTTGTGATAGGATATGGGTGTCTTGGGGAACCTACCAAGAAATGAAGTAAACTTGCAAAAGTACATTCAATTTGACATTCATACTTGGAGTAAACACATAGAAGATACCTAATCTTTGGAGGTAGAAGCTAGTTAGTTAGCAAGTAGTTACACAGGCTGCATAACAAGTTGCAATTCACTCACACTTTAAGTGCAACCTGAAACATCTTATTAGGCTTCAAATCTACTTTCTTCCATGGTTGCATTGGACTGTCTATCAAAGGAGTCCTGCCAAAATGCAGGTTACCACACAGCAGTACTGTGACTGTGCCATGACAATAATTTTTTCTTGTTCGTCTTGTGTTCGTCTCCTGATCCCTGTACTATTGTCTAATTTTAATGCTAAGTGCAGTCTATATTTCATGTCAGGTATTGTGTATAAGTGTTTGTAGTACTTTTTTTTAAAACTCCATGCTCTAACAAATAATAACAGGAATGAACAAAATCACCAAATGTCAATGGCACTGTGCCTGCATCTGAGTTTAAATATTATTGTAAGGTCAGAAATGACATCAGATACCTGATACATCTGAGGTGAAGGAATATACACACATCTGAGGCAAAGCAGTGAACATGTTTCTGTGCACACAAATGTACATTGTGTTTGTCTAAACTATAAATACAGTAAGTGACATGCTTTGCAAAAGGAGGGAGTGGATCCCGGAGAGGTACAACAAACAGTTATACAATATTCAAAATAACATTCTTTGCTTGTTCAGTCCTGTACAGTATGCTGCCCAAGATAGTCCTTTAAGTTGTGCCTATATTGCAGCTCAGTGATGGTGCACTCCAATGTGTTTGAGTACTGGAAGACCAAATGTGAGTTACTGTAGGTCTAGCCCCATCTGTATATGGCTTGCAGATTTGGCTCATTTTTGGGAGTGATTAGTTTTTGGTGCTAATCTCTCCTAAAAATAAGCCGTTTTCACTTCATTTGAGTACCAGTTCTACTTTGCACTTGGGCTCATCAGTATCACCCACTGAAATTGATTTTGATGCATCTGGCATGACTCCAGCAAACAGGCGCAATGGATTTAGACTGCTGTTGGGCAATGCATGTTCCCTTTGAAAGGAGAGGCACTTCCCACATGCGATGTATGTAAAATGCTTAACCCAACTTTCTATCGTGTGGGGCAGTAGGATGAGGAGAGGGTCACATAATTGCATAGTCACACCTTTGGCACCAACAGTTTATATGTGGATATTTGGATTTGAATTATTATTTTAAAAAGATATTGAGCATGACATTAGTCATAATTTGTTAATTGTTTTACAATTAATTTGACGCTTGCTACAATTTGCTAGGTAGCAGGAACTATGCACTATGACTGGGCCTGTTGCACTGGGTCATTGGCTACACACTGCTGCAATTAAGCCCTTCATAGAGTTGGGGGGAATAGCCAACTTTCCCCTGGATTTGGCTTGCCCACAAAACAAAGACAATAATCTGGGCCCAAGTTCCTCCAACATTCAATGCTGCAATGTGAAGGATAATCATGGAAATGCCAGAATTCTTTTCTGTATACAAAGCACCAGGGAACCCATCTGGGTATTTAATCCCCACCTATGTTGCGTTTACTGTTAATTTCTCAGCAATGTCAGCTGATAGAAAACAACAATGCTGCCGAAGATACAAATTCTTGTTGTGACTAAAGTAAGCTGAATAATAATAAACATTATTTATATAGCACACTAGCACCTTTCAAAGCAGCTACAAAGTACTTTTCATAGGAAAAACACATTTTTGAAACAAATCAGCACCACAATTAAATAGATCCAGCAAATGAAAGTACAGAGAGCATTTCTACATGAGTTTTAGCAAAGAATAGCAAAGATGTTTCTGATACTGCAATCCTCAGATCTTTAGGCAGGGATTTATCTCAACTTTTCACTGGCTGTGCCTTCCCAATAATACTAAAAGCCACACATAAGAATGGGGCAGCAAATGGCCAAAATCAACTGGTCTCTAATATGCTCAGTGCCATTCATAGGATTTATACATTTCTACAATTCAGGCCCATTTTCACTTTCACTTATAACCACAACACACTAAGTAGGATACTGCATCACAGAGGAAATACTAAACAAATAATGGTTCACATTTGAGGGTTTCATGAATCCATACTACCTAACAATACAACAATATGATTTATCTTTTAAAATTTTAGGTTTTTAATGTTATGTATTTGAAAGAGCTGTTTAGGTAAGAAACAATTATATACAGCAACCATTTGGGCCCGCCCCGGTATAAAGGGCACACTAACCCTAAAGGGCTTGGGCCAGTGGTGATGGCCTCTCAGGAGCAATCAGAGAACCTCAAAAAGTGTTATGAGGATGTCTGAGGGTAATAAAGCCGGCAGGTCTTCAGAAATACCCCAGGGAGGTAGGGAGGTTACTTGGGGGAGGAGGTTAATGCAAGTATTGAACCATGTGCTAAGCCTTGTAAATTTGAATGATTGTCTTCAGTGGTGGTGAACGGTACAAATGTTTACAAGAACAGCTAAACCAAGAGAATGTCATGGCGACCACCCCCCCAACAAAGGAACCACACCTGCCCTCATATATACATACCGCATATATACTGTATATACACAGTATATATGTATATCTCGCTATCTCTGTATTCACTTTCTCCTTCCCTGCCTTCCCTATCTCACACACTTCCTCAGCTTCAGTAGCAGCAGCCAGAATTCATGCAGCCTTTCTGCAGCTGCTGTAGGAGTCAACAATCAGAGCTATAATAAATCATATTGCCACTTCTGGCTGTGCAATTCAGTCACACGCCTGCATATGGATGAAAATACAGCCAGGGCTTTACATCAATACCGCAAAATTGCCTTGTGTGTTGAAACATGAGTGTGTTCTATATTTATTCAGGGCTGCGTTGAATGAATGGTTATCCTCCATTTTATATAGCCATATATGGCAGGTAATGACTGAATCATTCCTTGATCATACTGTGTATTAGAGGGCAGAAGGAGCTAGAATAGGAATGGTTCTGTGGGTAGCATGAGTTGCTCAGGGCATGATGGGTAAAAAATGGTAGAGGCATAATAGCAGAGGGCAGTAAATACATTACACACCAGAGCCAGATTCAGGTCAATTACAAACATGAATGTGAACCATCAACACAGAAAAGATTGGATTTGACTAATAAATTGGATTTTAGCATTAAGACCTGTAATGTAAACTTAGCCATAGTTTATTCACCTGTGCCATACAAACAAA
This sequence comes from Scomberomorus guttatus, assembly GCA_038419695.1. NCBI lineage: Eukaryota > Metazoa > Chordata > Actinopteri > Scombriformes > Scombridae > Scomberomorus > Scomberomorus guttatus. The sequence goes on along the minus strand of CM076453.1, from coordinate 13,355,533 downwards.
CACAAAAATAAGCCACACTGTTGCAGGTTTATCCATTGCAATGAATATGGGCAATGCAGTTTATATTGAGTTAATCCTATTCTGGTGCTGTAAATACTCATTAATGAAGCATGTAGTATGTCTCCATCCATGGGTGAAAATAGTCCTCAGCAAATGCAACATTTACTCCTGTTTAAGTGACGTTTGCTGAAAACTACTGTGTCCAACTTAGCCGCATACATTTGTGACCATTATTAAAGAGCTAGAGGAACAATGGGCTTGGGGCTGAGCAATACAAAAAGGGTATAGAAGTCAGAAATCTATTGAGAGACAGACTAATGGATAGTTGGCTTTGGTCTTTCGTGGAAGTTGCTGACAATAAGAAAAAAAAAATAGAGCCAAACTTATCCCTTAAATGTAAATGAAAGGACATTAGCATTCCCACATTGTTGCGTTGGACTAGAATACTAACAACAGAGCTGTGTGTGGATCTTTAGTGCCAAAATATTTCATTTCAAAGGGTTCTTCTCCTCATGCTGAGAGTCAAAGCACAGGGGGCCTACCAGCCTGACTGGGAAACTGGACTGAAATTTAAACATTTTGTGTAAGTCTGGTGTTAAGTATTTTGCCCCTCCGCCTCTCCACTGTTAACTATGGAGTTCTCATGGCAGCATTTTTTTTTTAAATTATTATCCAGGCACTTTGCTCAGGGTTACATCTCTGTTCCCAGGCCAGTCAGGTTTTGGTTAAGTGTTGCCCATGGTTCTATTGATGATGCCCTGTGAGCTAACCGGGGCCTGTGAACAGACTGTCTCCCAGCCCCAAGTGGACAGAACTCTCCTCTGGGAAACATGGGACTATACTAAGCTGTTGTTCAACTTCAGTAAATGGGTGGAAGAAAGACAGGAAGTCTTTTATCGATGTTGTTCATGTGGAGTGAAAAAAGGGCACTGTAGCAGCTTTGCATTCCAATTATGATCTTATTAATATAAAGTGTTTTGAATTGGTTAGTATATATTATTTTCAATAAAAGTAAAACAAAGAAGAATATTGTAAGGTGCTTTTCAAAACAGCACTAAGAAATTATACTATATATATAAGTATACAACAATATAACCAGCTTTACAGAAATAACAATGATAGATTGGAGGAAATAAAAACTAATAAACCATTACAGAATCCCATCCTAAAATCTGAGTCATTACAAATTCCCCCTGCACTGCAGATTTATGGCCCTGACAGCACAGATTGCCTCTGGTCAGAAAATTAGACCTGGGGAGAATAAGAAGCAAAATTGCTCTGATGACCTCAGGCTATGTTCAGGCTCATAAGGTGTTGGAAAATCTATTATACATTCTGGACCCAGTCCAAGTCATGGTTTAAAGTAATAAATAAAAAATTGAAATTGATTAGAATATTTATGATAGTGAAATAAGGCCAAGGCAGGTGTTATGCAGTCCCTTTTTTGGCACTTTTCAAAAGTCTGGCAGCCATGTTAAGACCAGTTGGTTGGGCAGAAAAAGAAGGAATTGCAGTAGAGGAAGCAAAGGTGACTTTTACTGTGTCAGTGAAGGACAAGTGTCTCATAGAGATATCAGGTTACATAACCTCAGTGTACTTGATATTGGCTATCAGTGCATGTGACTATGATTAGTGATGTTTCTTTCCAGTTTTGAGAATCAAAGAATAAATTGTAAAGGAGTTTATCCCTAAAAAAGTCTGAGGATAAATTAATAAGGACAGAGAGCACAGACGTTGTTCAAGACTAAAGCTTTAGTTGGAGTCTAAGCATAACCTGTCTTTAAAAAAAACAAGGAGGAATGCATGCTAACTGTAATGACTTTTAAAACTTTTAACACCAACATGGTTTGGTGCCAGCAGATTAAAATCTGGGTTTTATTGAATAATACTGCCCAAAGAAGTGGGATTTGAGAATTTTTACATCAGACATACAGTCTTTTCTCCCTGTGTGCATGTCTCAAACTTGCAGCCGGAATTGCATCCTAAATCTAAAAAGTAAAAAGATCTAAAAAATCAAACAAACGTTATACACTACATGCTTTCATATCATCATTATTATCAGATTATTGCCTTGTATTCAAGGTTAAACCAAAGACCATCTTTCAGCCTTCAGCCGATATGTAGCTGCCTGCTAGGCTGTAAAAACGTATATAAAAATTTTAAAAATCAAACATACTACAGTAGATCTATCACCGCTGCCTCTCTTCACTGGTTACAAGTAAGTTTCAAAGTTGATTTCAAAGCTGCACCAGCTCTGCAGTTACTCTCAGCTCTTTTTTTAGTCCATTTCAGCTCTTTCTTTTGATTTTCTGTCACACAAACTCTGCTCTCATTTACCCTAAAGCCCAGTTCAAGACTAAATGAGCAGGCTTTCAGTAAGGGCCCCTCAGCTCTGGAACTCCCTGCCTGAGGCTTGTAGACTCAGTCATATCTTTTAAATCGCCTTTCTTTTTTTTCTTTTTTTTTTAAAATGATTTTATTGGCCATGTTTTTTGGGTTTTCTTTCATTTCATTTTCTTCAAAGTAATATTTTGTTATCACCAAATGAACCAACAACCACAGACAAGCTCTTTTATTGGTGCTCCTGAACAAAGAATAATGTGTTTTTTTTTTATTGTTCCCTTTTGGAAGGCAAACTAAGCTGCTTCACGTCTATCTATGTAAACTCACTTCTGAATAATGGAGGAGGGTCAGAATGGAAGTAATTGATTTAATTTGAGCACAGAGGAGGGAATTGATCTGTGAATAACATGCTCCGTTTATGGTTGTGAAAATGATGCTGCTCTGACCTGGATTCATTTGCTTCACGGCGCAAAACTGAACGTGTGCTTCACAGAGCAAGCAGAAGGTGTTTTCGTCTCATACCATCTCAATTTAATGATTCTGTACCAATTATGGATTTACGTATAAATATACTGACTGAGTTTTACACTGTGATGAATAATAATCACACTCTGACAAGCTTTACCACACTCATATTTCCTTTAATTAAAAACATTGTGATTCTTTCTGTCTTTCAATACAATATGTACATCTCTTGCGTCATATGAATTGATAGAATAATTCAGTACATTACATATACATAACATATATACATAGCAATGAGTACAATACAAACCATTATAAACCATGGTTTTCTGGTCATTTTCAAGTCTGTAACCTCAGGTTGAGGGACCTGAACACTTATGATTAAAGGTTGATGCCCAGCACATGTAATGTGTTAGCACCCCCTTCAGTTAGAGCACTGTGTTGTCCAGTGTTGCTTCTGCAGTTAGTAAGAAAATGCCCTTGTGCATAAGATTTAGAAAAAAACATAAGACTAGAGAGGATGAATAGATTGAGAAGCAGACAAACATAAGGGAGAGGACAGTAAAATATAGTCATACAGTAGGATTTTTATTTCATATTGCTCTCTATCCAGTCTTTGAAGTTAGCTACACGTGTGTAGACTGTGTAGAGGTCTGGATCACACTCCCCTTGGTCATAGCCGAAGCTCACCAGTCCCAGAAGTCTCCACAGCCCATTGCTCTCTCCCTGCACCTGTGTAAAACTGAGAGAAGGCTTCTGGTTGTTGTCAGAGAGGGCAGGGAGGACAAGGATTCCCCCAGTGTCAGAGGGACATATGTTAGAGGGTCCATAGTCAGGCTTCTGGCTGGCACAGAGCATATTTTCTGTGACGCTGACTGGCACACCGTTACGAGCATACTGCTGCTCACATGGGACTACGTCAGCAAGTTCAACAAGCCCAACCCTTGCCCTCTCATCAGCACCTAAACTTGAATCAGGCAGTGGAGACCAGCCTGTCACAAGTCCTTGCCCAGAGGCCACCTCTTCTCCCTGGCTGTCTGAGAGGCAGAGGGGAAGGATTTTCTCCCCAATCCTTGCTTTGTCCAGTAATTTGACAACAGCCAAGTCCGAGTCAAGAATATTTGGGTCGTAGTTTGGGTGAACTGCAATGGAAGCCACCTTAAGGAAAAAGAGATGAACTTATTGTGCAAGTTTTGTTGAAAAGGATCATAAAAGAACATAAATGAGATGGGGAAAAGCTAATTATTTAAAGATTCAATGTGCTGTACACAGAAATGGATATTCTGGCAAATAAAACTGTAAAAACAAAGCAAAAAAAAAAAAAATTAGCTCACCCTCAGGTGTTGAAGACCTTTATTTTCCCTTTGATCATCACGATAATGCTTCCCCACCACCACCTTGATCTTGGCTGCATCTAGAGGATACACCTTCCCCAGCTCTGTCACACAGTGGGCTGCAACCACTACACTCCTTTGGTTCACCAGAGCCCCACTGCACACCAGCTGCCAGTCAGAGGCCTGATTTAGGTTGCCAGTTCCTGCTCCACTATCCTCCTTCAGAGACCCTGCCTGGCTGTCTGCCTTGGTCACCTTGGTCGCAACTCCATTGGTGTAGCGGCGGTAGATGGCTGCCAGCCAAGGCCAGTGAGCCTCGGCTGGCCTCTTTGGGTCAAAGGTCGGATGCTTCCCACACACTGCCAAAGAGGAGGTGACAGAATGAGAGGACGGAGAGGGAAAGACCATGATCAAGGGGAGCAGAGGGGGAAAAGGACGACAGGAAGAAATTAGACTTACATTGAGGCTGTGTCAACACAGTGCTGTGGGACCTTCGTTAAATTGTTTTTCCCTTCTGAAGGCTTTTATTTTACACATGCTCAGATTGTGATTTTGAAGATTGTTTGCCAAAATGCAAAGCAGTGCCATAGATGAACATATGAATCACTTAAAGGCCACACAGACATGTGAAATGTGAGTCTCTGACTCACGAAAGGAGCCTTAGAGCATCGAATCTTTTAAATGAAGACAATAGTCTATGAACATAGATGTATATCTGTTCTACTTACCCCTATAAAATGCACTCCAGGGGATTCATTCAAACATACCCTTTATGATCAGCCAAGGAATAAATGAACACACTTAAGACAAAGATTTCAGGCATTAGTTTTGAGACTTCTGAGCTGACTTTGCTCCTTTGTTGCACAATACCTTGATCAGCTCCCTAAAATAAAATAATCTACCTCCAGGGCTTGTTGGCATTGTTACAGATGTGTGCAGAGCTATTTTATTATAGTTGAAAACAGCACACAGAGCCATAAAAAAACAGTCCATTTTGCGATTGCTACAAATACTGATAAACCTGCTTGAACCAGTGTGCTTCTCTTCAACTTTGCACAGAGGAGGCCTGGACAGTGTAATGAAGAACATGAAGAACTCTTGTAAAAGTGTCTCTTTCCTTGAGTGATTAAATGTGGAGGTGAAAGCCTACAAGAGTACAACCCTATGTCAAAAAAGGAAGAGGGGAAACTATTTATATTACGGTATCAGAACTGTGCAGCCTATATTCTCCTCAAAACAACCTAGGACATGATTTCGACATTGAATGGAAAGGTTGCTACAATATGATATTAACAGGAAGGTTAGGTGGGAATTCATCTACACTGCAACAAGGCTGTCCCACCTTCTGAATATACTGGATGAAGACGACCAAACTGTCTCAAAGCTGCAAGAGAGTTGAAGCCAAATCATCAGCAGAAAAATGGACACATGCTCTGCTACTTTGGGGGCTGGTCAGAAACTCAACCTGGTTTCCAAACAAGGATTTGTGTCATGTTTGCACCACCATCATGTGCAAGTTACTGAATCTTTGCAATGCATGAATGTCAGTTATGTATATGAGAGTCTTTATGTAATCTAACTACTTTTACATACGTTTTTTACACGTCTTTTTAATCAAAGATGCTGATGTTTTAAACTCTCAGTGCATATATCACAGCTAAGCTGTCAGATATTGGCTTTTCTATTTAGTAGCTTAGGGAATGTTCACTGACTAGTAATTAGAGCCCTAGAGTTGGCAAGAATGCCTAAGAGATGGGCGAAGAAGCTAACAACACATTGCTCAGTGTCAACAATTAGAGGCAGCCACCATACTTTTAGAAAGTGCTGCGGCAGTTGCCCATAGTGGACTTATTCAACTCAGTGTCAGTGTGTTTTTTCTGTGTGACAGAGGAGGTTATTTCCAGTGGTAAAGTGTCATAGTGGCATAGATAACTAGTGGTCCTCTGCTGCCCTCACCTGGTGAACAGGAGACATGACGCCCGCTCCATTTCCCAGTCTTCAAGCAAGTACGGCGAGAACTGCCAGAGTGGTGGTAGAAAGGAGACGCACACTCATACTCTATATGTGTGTAAAGGTGATGAAAGCCCTGGGGCAACTGGGAATGCACTGGAGGGCCATTAGTAGGGCTGTCAAACTGGAGCTGTCGGCCCAGCCCAGAGGAATAGAGCTTGTGCACAGGTGTCTTTCTGAGGGGAGAAGAAGAGTCCAAGGGTATGCAAATATATACCCCTTATTGAGTAAATGCTTTTGAATGTGATTTTAAATTCTTCTGTCTCTAAATCTTTTTAAAAGGCAGCCTATACTGTATGTATAAAATTATAAAATTATAATAAAACTACCTCAATAAAAGTACCTATGGTATACTAATGGATGTCAAGCTTTTAATGCTAACAATCATGTTTGTTATATTAGATAATGCATTGTAAACATACCTGGATGTTGCCTGAGGTGGCAGAATCCTCTGTTTAACCAATTCTGAAACTTTGGGCTCCCGACAGGCTGCAAATACATACACAGACACACATAACACATAAAATACACACACCAAAGACCCGTTAACATCTGCTGTGAGGCAGCTGCTGTGATTCATATACTGCTAACGTAACCAGACTGGTGACTGGGCTGTAAGTGTTAATAGGTCAACATTGTGGGAAATACGCTTATTCACTGTCTTGCTTAGAGTTATATGAGAGGATTGACTCTAATGTCTGCCAGCAGTCAGTTAGCTTAGCTTAGCACAAAGACTGGAAACATGGTGAGGCATATAATATATCTGTCTCTATCCCAACGTAACAAAATCCACCTACCAGCACCTTTAAAACTCACTGCTAAACACATTTTGTTTGTTTAATACATATTAAAAAGTGTTAAAATGCGTGCTTTAGAGATTTAGAGACGCAGATGGATTTTCCTCCAACAATCTTTTGTTACCTATAATGTTGATCAATGCAAAACAACCTGGTTTGTCTCAATTTAAATTTACAGCTGCAGACTTGTTTGATTTTTTTTATTAGAAGAACCCATTACTTACTATTAACCCATTACATACCTTTATTTACTAGCACTTAAAGCTACAAGACTAATGACATGTCATAAAATGAGAAACCCATTACCCTTTGTTAATTACTTACTCGCTTTCTACTAAACTCTGAGTCTGTAGTACTGCATGTTAGGACTTATGAACCCTTACTTTTAAGTTAAAAAACAGATGACAGTACCTCTGACACAGAGGGGTTGTTTGCCACTCCAGGTACCATCTGGCTGGCAGCTACGTCGGGCATCACCACTGAGAGCATAGGAGTGGTTACAGATGAACTCCACTGTCTCAGCCTCCACCCCTGGCACCAGCTGTTGATAGCCATGGTAGAGTCGAGGCAGAGGCGGGCAGCTCTTCTCTGGAGGAGGGTAACAGGTAAAGTATGAGGTGAGGGTGAAGGCCGAAGAAAATGTGGGACATGATTCATTTAAATGAGTCTCTTACCGGTGAAGCTTTGGTTGACTTCTTTCTCCTTTTCTTTTTCTTTCTCCTCCCTCTCCTTAAGCAATTCCTCCTTTGTTTTCTCAGCAGAACCCTTCTCTGTATTGTCCTCTTTAATTGTTGTTTTTTCCTTTGGTTTCCCACTTTCTTCACCTCCTGCTCTGTACATGGTATATTGTGTAATGTTGACTCTAGTAGGAATTGTTTTCCTCCCCGGCTCTGGAGAACCTATCGTATTGTTTTCTTTCTTCATGTCATTGGCATCATATGTAACTGTGTTATTCTTTGTCATTTCCAGTTCAAATATCTCCACCGTGTTTTCTCCCTCAGATACAGCCGTCGGCAGTTTGGTGTCGTTGGGTCCGACTTTGTCTGGATCTCTTTTTCCGTTCACCTGCTCTTCTTTCCTCTCCTTGTCTTCTTGTCCTTTGTCTTTTATCACCACTATTTCTGTGATATCTGTCTTTCCTGTCTCCAAGTTTGTGTCTGGGCTGCCTTTTTTTTTCTCGGGGGGCTTTACCACCTCGGGTTCTTTCTTTTCAACCGTGTTCAGGCTGTTGTCTGGGCCTTTGCTATCAACTTTATCTTTGCTACCTCCAGTGGGCTTTTCTGACCCAGTATTTCTTTCCTCTGGCTTTCCATCATCCGTATCCTCAGCCACAGTTTTCTCTGGAATGGTACCATTATATTTATCTTCTCTGTCAACTGCTGTTGTATTCCCACGGCCAGTGTTTATATCTTTCTCTCTAACACTTTCTTTTTCTCCAGTTGTGTTCACTTGACCTTTCTCGTTAGTTTTGCTGATATCTTTGTCACTGTATATTTCTGTTTCTTTGCCTTTTTCTTCCTCTTTTGCCTTGTTTTTGTCCTTTTCTGCTTCAGTGAGTGTGTTATTCACTGTGGATAAAGAAAATTTTAAAAGATTGTTACTGAATTGTCAGTTAGCAGCTGATTGCGAATGTTTTTGTTTAAAGTTGGTTCATCATACTGGGTGGTTCTAGGCACTGACTCATTTTTTTCTGATCCATTTAAGACTGTTATACTTAGAAATGAAAAATAAAGCAAAATGAACTCTATACCCTTCACACTATTTGCTCATGACTGAATCATCCATTTTAGCTCTAATCCCAATTATTTAAGACACTTTGTCTGACCTTTGGTACAAACAGGAGGAGTCCCACTCCAGGTGTTATTAGGCAGACAGGTTCTCTGGGAGCTCCCGCTGAGCTCATAGGGCTGGTAGCACAGGTACTGTAGAGCAATGAGCACATCGTTGGGTCCATAAACCAAGAAGTGGTCCCCATGTCTTGGCTTGGCTGGTAGAGCACAGACTCCTTCCACTGGCACTGGAGACAGGAAAAAGACTTATAGAAGCTGCATACAAGCCTTCATCATCTCTGGGGCAGTATGTAGAGCATTCAGAGACAAGCCAATAACTTACATAGTTTTCCCTGAATCCAAATTATAATTATTTGGCAGGAAAAAGAAGTCACATCATTGTCTTACCACACTGTGGGGCAGGCACACTCCATGTGCCATCAGTCAGGCAGATGGCAGATGGAAACCCACGCAGCTCAAACCCAGGGTCACAATGGAAAGTGACGTGTGCCCCCGAGTGATGAAACACACCCTCTGTGGATCCATGGATGGGCACCGGAGGCCTGCGGCATCCCACCACTGAGTGGAAATACAGGCATGCACAGTTTATTTATGAACACATGTTGTCTTATGTTCCTGTTTCTTAACCGAATGCTTGCTCATCAAAAATGAAGATGTGTAGAAGGTTTAGGAGGCATCTACAGCATTCCAGTTTATTGCACCTTCCTGCTGTAAAAGACCACACAAACAGAACTTCAGTGAGTTCATTGCCTTCTGGTGTTGGCAGGTCAGACAGGTAGTCCACAAAAACCAAAGTCTCAGCTCTCAGACTCATTACTCTTAATTTAAGGGTTAGGGAATGTCCAGAGCTTTAATAGCCTGCTACCTTAGTGGCTCATTAATGAATTATTTCACCCATTGTGGTAAAGTGTGAACAGTTCACAGCAAGGCTTTAACACAATGGATTGTAAATGAGGAAGAAATAGATGCAATAAAAGGGTTTTAGTCAAACTGTTCAATTTTCCAGTGTTGTAAACGTGGATTTTATGAAGTGTGGTAGTAGAGATTGGTAATGCGGTTGTGGAATACTGTGTGTAACTCCTTTATATGACAACCTACTACAAAATAAAACTACTCATACTATAAATATGGAAATAACTGTGTAAGTCCTCTAGAGTTGTGTGATGTGCTGTTTCCTTGTGAATAGAGTATCCGTTTCTTTCCTCTGCAATCTTCAAATGAGCACACAAATGTTGCGATGCAGGCCAGCGCCACCCACAATTGAGTCCACAAAAACTCAAACACACATGTTAGTACTACAGCTATCATACCATTACAGCACTCTCCGTGAGATGATTTCTCACAAGGTTTGCTGTGCTGTTGATTTTAAGTTGTGTCAGATCCATGAAATGCACTGACTGTGGTTTTATTGCTCCAAACCAAAGAACCCTCCCTATAATCTGGGAGCTTTTGCCTTATGGCATTTCCAACCTTCATTCCCTTAGGGGATGGAGAATGTTGTTGGCCAACCAAAACTGGAAAACCAAACTGTAGTTGACCTCCTTTGAATAGTTTGTTGGATTTTTTTTTAAAAGATGAAGCACCCTGAGGTGCTGTGGACATTCTTGTATTTTGCTAAAATGATCCATCTTCCACAGACATGATGGGATGAGTCCGGAGTTATTAGGGTGGAATGCTAACACAAGATCCACACTGCAAGTAAATCATCATTCCTTTCCTTAATGCCTTGGAAACTATGTTTAACAGTCCAAAACAGATTCAGACTCAAGAATATATTAAACTATGCCAGAGAGTGAAAAGAAAAGGGAGAGAAATTATTTCCTAACCAGGGTTTCTGTGATAGTGTGTCAGATTCTCTCATACAGAATGAGTTTCAACTCAGCCTTATAGCAGATGACAGGTTGATTATTGGAGATAAAATATGTCTGATGTCAGATTCATACTTAAAATTCTCCATATGACTCTGGGACAGAAATGTAGATGACATTTCCTCTACAAAATGTCAGACATTAGCGTTATTCCAGCTCTCTTCCATTAAAATTAACAGCTAAGTCCTCATGGGAGTACAGATGAATGCACACTGTGTGAAATGAAATGCCTGCCTTTTTTTACAGGTGCCCCCTCCAATGGAAAAGCTGGCTTGTGTTATAGAAGTATAATTGTTTCACCATTAGTTTTATAGAGTCAAACTTAACCCCTGAAAACGGCACCGCAAGAAAAAAGTGAGTAGGATTCAGGAACTCTGTTTTTGCAGGCTCTTAAGGGAGGTTTATTAGGTACAAAAACACAAATTAGGGTCCAGACACCCATAAATAAAAGACCCTATAGGGCCAAAATGATGAACCACACCCTGAGAAAACACTAGTCCACATCTCCAAGTGGAGCTCTGCCACAGTGTTGGTGAAAAGAATAAAGAGTGAGTATCTTCAGAAACTATACCAAATTACTAAACCCTAAGAAATACTTTTTTTCTCCTTATTCTTGATACTCTACATATTTTATCTGATTTTGTCCCAAATTCCATCAGTCTCTTTCTTTGCCACTCACCCTATCTATCTGTCTGCAGCAGTATGGGTTAATGCATTGGTTGGTTCAATGCTCTTTAATTCATGCAGACATATAAATTATTTGACCATTTGTATTTGAAATATATCTGTTGAAACATATCTTATTTTTCTTAAAAATCTAATTGGCCAAAACCATATTTGGGAAGGCAGCTGGCCTGAACCCAGTCCAAACCACAGACCTCTCCCTTGTGACAGTGAATCACCGCCTCTTTCTGGGTAACAACAATGGCAAAAAAAAAATGCTTCGAGGAACAAGTCTTTGTTCTTGATAAATTTTCTGTAACTAGGTGTGTCGGATTTCAGATGAAGTACATTATGTAGATAATTCTGGGATTTCACAAGTGTAAATACAGCATGCACGTCTTTCCAATGCCTCATGAGATGGAAAATTCAAGTCACACCTACAGCATGCCGCACAGACTTGTTGATTCTGATGTTCTTGTTTCTCCACTTTACTTTTCAAATATCAGCATTTTTACAAGCATGACCATACTGTGGAGAATTCCGTTATGTTACAGACTCACCATTTTCACACCTCTTGCCTGTGTAGCCAGCCAGACAGGCACAGTGGTAAGTATAAGAACTGTCCAAGACACAAGTCCCATCATGCAGGCAAGGGGAGGAGCTGCAAGCTGTATGCAGAAATATATGACAATAGGGAACAAAAATAAATATTGTATTCATTAGCACTATAGTGATATAATCTATGTACAAAAGGAAACACCAAGCTACATCAAGGGATTTATATTCACAGCAAGCACCATTTCAATGTCATTTTCATTTTCCATTTCTAAATGTGTGTAGGCTTTTCTACACAAACAGCTTCTGTTTACTTTTACCAGATCTGGCTTTGTAACTTGCAACGTATGTGTGTGTGTGTGTGTATGTGTGTGTGTGTCTAATTTTGAGCTTTAGACCTTGAGAATGAAGATATTTCTGAGACAATTTGCTTTGGTATTTTCTCAACAGACTATTAGTGGGCTCAACACCCTGACTAAGTCCTTTGCCAAAACACATAGGTGTCAGTCATGCACCATTAAAGGCTTTTTCTTACACTTAGGACTCCAACTGTGTCTTGGCGAATTCTTTCTTGTTTGCTTTTGTTGTGGCCCATGACTTTAAAGAGCAACTTTGTTCATTGAGTACGACTTTTAAAGTTACTTTTTATTTACTGTCCATAAAGAAAGGACAGCGTCTCTCTTTTTTGGGTGGGGGGCTGTCATAAGACTAAATACTTGTTTTTAGGTTTAAGGTTGAAATCAGGTTTAGGTCAGTGTAAGGGGGTATGGTTAGGTGCACTTGTACCATTATTACATGTGTACAGATATCATTCTTGTATTTGTATTGTTCCTCTCTTATTAGTAGTGGTAGTACAACTATGTATTAGTAGTAGTATTCACTTAGTATTTGACCTTTTGACCTACCTGAGCTCTCCTGGAAAGTGGCAAAGAAACCGTCAAAATTCTTGTAACCATCAGACACAAACAGTACGTGTAGACTGTTGCCTGAGCTCTGAATTGGAGCAGGTCTGTTGTTTCCACAGAATCGACCTATTACACGTGAATTGATGCTGTCACCATCTCGGACCTCCACGTAGTCGTAACGACAAGAATGGTGCGACTCCAGACTCAGCATCATGAACCTGTTGGTAGGAAGACCAGTATTTAAAGAAAGCAGGTAAACAAACACAAGGCAGGGAGGTTCTGTTGTGTTCCTGTTATAGTCATGTTTTCCTGGATTAAAAGAGGACGTGTTCCTTGGCAGTGCCTCACCAGCTGGCATCCTGGTACTGACGCTTTAAAATCTTCAGCCAGCAAACAGGTAATGAACAGTAATAATACTGAATACTTTAACTGCTGCAGAAGGTTATTTGCCCCATATCACATGGCTTACTGCTCTTAATGTGCGTTTCATTTTTTAGCAGGTACCACAGCAGTTAAACATTTAGATTTATGTTTTGTTTTGATTTTATAAGTGCAACAAAGATGAATAGGATTAGGAATTGAACTGTTCACATCTAAAGATTAAAGTAAAGGAGTCACATCATGACTTTGACTAGTATAGACAAGTAAGACCAATATCATATGAGCTAAGATGAAATACCTGAGATAAAGCACAATCATTACTGACACTTGGTAGCAACACTTAACACATTAAAAAACCAAAAACCTATGCCTATCTTTGGCTTTGTGGCTTTGGCAGGCTTTGGGAACATCTTAACCTTTTCACCCCTATATTTAATAGATCATTTACCATTAACACACATTTTGTGTCATTAAACAGTTGAAGTGTACATATAAATACCATTATATTTATGTAATTGGCAATAAGTACTTCTGATAAACAGTTTCACCATCCCAGTCTGAATAAGCATCTTGTTATTTCTGATCCATGGCTGTTAAATGTTAATAAAATATACCCATGACTCCCACATAAAAAAATTTGATTGTATAACAATATTTCCAAAACAAGTAGTAAGACTACAAATGCTTTTAATTCATGAGCTGTTTGGTTCCTTTGCAGTCAGAGTGTGACATTAAGAGGACTACCAGCTGGATTAGGAAAAACACACAGGAGTATCCTTTCTTAGCAATTTCAGATGTAATCTCCTTGATTTAATATTGGAACAGAAATGAAGGACTAATGAACTTTATACAAAGTACTGGCATACTCTCAAATTGTCAAATGAGATATACAGTAATTCTAAATGTTAGCCTGCAGCAGCTCCCACACAATCAATGCCAGTTGTAATGCGGTAAATATGTTGCCTGTGATGAGAGTGCACTGAGAGCCACCATAGCTGAAGACAAAGGAATACAGAAAATCTTGTTTATAATTCCCTGGTGCTCAGGCACAAACTTCTAACCTTCCCTTAGTGTATCTCTAAAGACATACATACAGTATATGACACTAAAATATTAATCATGCCTATATCTCACAATGGATTTAGGCTTGCAATCTATGCATGTCACAGTTCACATAGCAGAAAAAAGGCCTGGAATCATTAAATGTCTTTTATGCACCACAACAAACAATTACCGGATGTAGGCTACTGCACACTCAGCCTGAATCTAACTGTATGGAGATTTTGTTCTGTAAAAACCCTGCACAAATCCTTGCCCGTAAAATGCTGTGTGTGTAATGGAGAAAATGACAGAAATAGGAAGTTATGACAGGACTGAAAAGTAATAACTTTACTGAAAAAAAGGGGTGTTGTGGTTTCCAAACTTTGCTGTAGACTTGCCATCCGTCGATGACATACATCCTGCAGAAATATCTGAACCGGGTGGAATTTGGAGTTTGACTTAAGCAGGTCAAATATTAATAACTATTACAGATGGACAATGAAAATCCCAAAAAACAGATGGTTTAATGCCAGATGAAACTGTGGCGATTTCAACTTTATTGACACAAACGTTTGCTATATTCTTCAGATTCCTAAAGGCACATATTTAAGCTATGGCCGTTATATCCATATCAACTGGTATGTAACCTAACAGACTTGTCCATAGTTATTTAGGGATTTTTCAGCAGAAGGTTTCCCCAATTCAAACTGTTGACAGTGAGGTTTGTGGATTATTCAGAATAACTGGGACACTTTTTTTGCTTTTTAGACTTTTAATGTTATTTTCAGCCACGCTAGTGGTGGGGGAAGGGAAATGTTGGTCTGTTGCTCTGTCACTTGGCCACTTTGGTCCAGACTGAAATATCTGAACAACTGTTGGGTGGACTGCCATAAATGTTTGTTCATTCATGGTCATCAGAGGATGAATCCTAATGGCTTTGGTGATCCCTCGTTTTTCTATTCATGTCTCCCTCAGAATGATTTGTAATTACTTTGGTGATTTCCCTGAATTTGGCATGCCAATGTTAACATTTAGGTCAAAGTGCCACTGTGCCTAAATACAGCTTGAAGGAGCTACAAACATGGCTGTGAACTCTGAGTCTTGTTTAAAATTTCAGCTGACAGAAAACTCAAACAATGTAACCTGTAGCTTTACCCATCATGCTTTGTGGCAAGATACACTATTATGACTAACCTTGCCAATGTAACCTAAATAATATATCTAAAATTTGCCCTGATATAGCACAGACAGATGAATGAACAATAAACAACTAAGCTGAAGACTTATGATCTTACCTGAGTTCTATTGTAAAGGGACGGTCCACCTGTATGGTCCATTCACATCGAGCATTGTTGGGATAACTCTCCAGAACCAAGTGGCCCTGTCGTTTACGGATCACTCCGCCACACTCTGAAAAATATGCGGGAAAGAATTCCATTTAGAAAGTTGTGTAGAAACTGGAGTGCTATATAAAAGTCAGAGGCTGTTAATTGCAGCCTAATTATTATTTTATGGTCCATATTCAGCTGTTTTGGTTGCCATTCAAACCAAAGTAATTACATTTGACATTCCAAAGCCACTGTAAAATGCCTGGTATGTTCAACAACATAAAGAATCATAAACACAATACACACAGGGGCAACAAAAGCATTCAACAGCCTTTCCAGGTTTCTGCTTTTAATTAAATGTATGCTTGTTCTGCCTTGTGGCAGAATCTTTACATATTGGCAAAAGCTATGGCTTCCAAATTTGACATAATTCCTGAATTTTGTTTATTCATGGAAAACCTCCTGGGCATATGGCAGCTTTCCAAGCTGGTATAATCTTCCCAGATGAAGAAGATACATTTTCAGGGAAGGAAATAACATAGAGTTCATGGTATTTATTTCATTTACAGAAAAAAAAAAGTTCTGTTTACAGTAAAGACACGCAGGATCTGCTAATTAAGAGAATGATGAGACTTACTCATGCAATCTCCACCAGACCAGCCAGGACGGCACTCAGCACAGTATTTTCCATTGATGAAAAAGTCATCCCTGGGACCCCATGTCCCATTGTTGCAGCGCTTACAGTTCTCAAATATGCTGCAGCCTAAAAGAAAGAGAGCAAGGGATCAGAGAGACAGAAACAAAACCACAGTAAAGCAGGAGTCAGACTGACAAGACAGAACACAAACGGGACAAATCATTCTGTGAACACTTTCCCCAAACAGCTTGAGCTGTGTCACCCATCTTTACTAGACCTTTTCCATAGTTTCTTTAAATCAGCTCTGCTAAACTCATTATGCTCATCTTTCACTACAACAGCATACTCAAACATATTGCTGACCCTTGAAATAGAAATCTGGAGAAAGACCTCTGAAATGGTTTCCTGGGAGGATGGATTTTCACTTAAGAGGCTGTTCTGTCTGTGGGGGGGGGGGTGAAAAGCAACATCTAGCGTGAGGACAGGTATGAATTTTAACAGTAAATGGGCTAGTGATGTACACATGGGGATTCATGATGGTACACTGGGTTTGGGTTATATTTTTTAGTGTTTTACAGTAAAACACAAGGTAGAGGTAGCCATTTAATTCTGAACAGCTGTTTTTCCCCATAAAGGAAAAACATAAACATGTTCAAGCTGTGAAGAAAACATTACACATTTCCATAGGTGAATGGCATGTGGGAAGAAAACAAGAGTTTGGATGCATAAGCTGTAACACATGTGTGCAGACCCCAGGCAATTATATTCACATGTACTGCCATGCCTTTATTTCTTACACAGACAATGACACGCTCATCCCTGATTATAAACATATACAGATTTACTGCCATTTCATTCACAAAGTGAAGTGCGATCACTCCCGTTCTGCTGCCAATTCAAGAAGGCTCCGCCAGTAAATCAAGAGAAGCAGCCAATGTGAAGTTGGCCTGGAAGCAAATTAAACCAGACACAAATACAGAAGTTGTTTTCAGAACGTTTTGTCATGCTATAATGCAGACAGCTGAACAGCTGATAGACAGCACTTGGTGTTGCATGAAGTACATGGCAGATATTAGAGAAAGTCTCACTTCAAGGACAGAGATTTATGGGCTGACAACAGAATTCTACTTTTTATTCTGTTCAAGGCAGATGACTGCAGCATCTCATCAAGTCATATCAATAACACCAAATTAACTGAAGCACTCATACCTAAATATGGATATTCACAGAAGTTCTACTGTACCTGGATGGATGATGCAGGGGTCACACTCGTTGATGGCATTGCGGCAGCAGGGCACAGCATAGCCCACCGGAGTCCCCTGGAGGGGGCACTTACAGCGGATCACGTCATACTCACAACAGCCCCTGCACATAACGTTCCACTCTGGGCCCGGGCAGTGGTTGTACAAATACCTGTAATCTAAAGAAGGTAACACCTCAGGGTCAAATATATCATTTAAACAAACACATAGGAAACATTCATTTATGTAAGCATTCCTTCATGAGTACAGAAATAGAAAGGAAGATGGAAACACGGAGAGAATATGTCAGATGCAATAGTTGGCCTTGTGGGAAAATGTGAGCAGACATGGGTTCTGGTCAGCAGAGGGCTGATCTGCAGCAGCGGAGGGATTCTGGTGTGTTTACTGCCTCTGTGTTTATCTGAGTTGCTGCTCTGCACTGGCTCTCTGGTTATTCCCACTGCCATATGGTTGCAGGCTCCTCTTCAGGGGGACCACAAGTCTCTCAGGAGGTTACCTCCTCTGTGTGTTTGAATACTACAATACGACATTGTTAACTCTGCAATATGCCACAATGGTAAAGTCACTGTCACAGAAAACAAATCAAATCATCAATCAGAGTGCCTTATGAGTGTGAGTGTAAACACCAACCTTCTTCTTTGTAAGGTTTTTTCCCAATAAATGTTTTGTTTAATTGGACTGAAAACCAGTGATTCAAGGACCTTTGAGCCTGTGTGGTTGTGATTATGTAACAGTGGATTTACAAGCTGAAACAGACAAGTGGAAATTCTCTTGTGGCAGATGAGAACTAACAGAAGCTGCACTTTAAACTTGGCACAGTGTTGTTGCAGCATTTGGTACATACCCTCCTTCCAGGCCTGCAATCATAACATCTCTGCCCTTGAACCTAGACTTATTCTTCCTGATACTCCCCCACTTAAAAACACATAGACACACTTGCATACTGGTTTTATTTGTGACGCTGTAGTTGCAGACTAGGTTTATCAAGTTTTTTTGGAAGCTAGAGATAATACAGTAGACGCTCTTAAAACACAAACGTACTACCAGAAAAAAAAACAACCACAAGTGATCAATATCTTGGTGGTTGTTTGCGGACAGTCAGTTAGGGAGGAGAAGCACAGATGTCTTGGAATGCTGTGAGTCGTCCCTGCTGCCCTTCTGATATCATAAATTGTATCTCAGTCCAGCTACAATTCTCCTCTATTATTTCTCCTCCACTGTAGAAGACACAGTGAGGTATGTCATCCACTGACATTAATCAAACAGATTAAACTAATTAATCAGACTAAATACAGAAACTGCCATCTCTGTTGTAAAGGAATACACAAATACAACAACTTGGTGATAAATCAAGATATTTATTGAACTACCAGGGGATAGAGATGAATAGGGAACAACTAAGCATATACACATATATACATCTAGAATGAATTAATTAATAAATGAATGAATGAATAAATGAATGAATTTGGAAAATTAAATTAACAAGTTATTGCCAACAGAATGAACGAATGAATGGAATTGAGGGTTGTCAAAAACGAGTCAAAAGCGCAATGAGGGGGCAAATAACTAAAGCCAATTTAAAAAATGAATTTAGAATCCAGCTCTTTTGCATCAACTCTCAGACAGAACGCATGACAGATGATTATTTTCCTATTGTTTCCTTGGTGATGGATGGCTGATGATGAGGTGAACTTCCCGGAGAGTGGCCGAGCATGGCGAAGCAGACTTGGTGTTCCTTGGGTCACCATTGTGACAGCCAGATGAGAATCGCTGCAGGGTCAGTGAAGCACTTTGGTTTAGCGCTTCCCCAGGAGAGTGAATCCAAGGCTGGACAGTCTCAGATGTAGCTGAGGCCACACAGCAAACACACAGCAGGGGTGCGTGTTCCAGTCTTGATGCGCTCGGTGGCAGGCTGTAAAGTTCGATTCTGGAGCTCTTAACTAACAACAAGGGCCCTTGGAAAAGGTTAACTACACGATGAAAATAGGCGATTACAAAAATAATAGATACTCAAATGGCAAACAGTGTGCGATGGCTAAACTGATGTTTGGCTTGCGGTTTTAGGCATCTTTGCAGTCTTTCTTCTCCATTTAGAGTCTCTTTCTGGGGCCTTCAGCCTTCAGGAAAAATTTGAAAAAGACAATGCCCGAAATGCAATGAATGGGCCATAACGGCTGGCAGGGCCAGGAGAAAAAGGAAGAAGTTGTGTAATGCCACTCTCATAAAGCTGTTGCAGTCGTTTGGCTGTTTTATGATGTCTGTATGTCTGTTCCTAGGGTCATTTATTGTTTTCATAGCATAGGCTCAGCTCGATTTGTGTATTAACCTCAAAAGAATGTTCAGCAAGTCTGTGACAGTATGGAGTCAGTCTGCTCTCCCTATGCCTCACTGGCACGGCATGTGATAGATCTCAGGACTATGACTTAATGTCTCTGAATTGTTTTGGACCATAGCGCCCGTACACACCAGTACCTTACGCAACATGTACCACGCGGTCACACTAACCGCCAGTAATGGTTTCGTACGTATGTAAACTTCTTCTTTTGTTTAGCTTGGTATGCCTCCCTGAGACAAAAAAAAGAGAAGCTCATAATTTCTGTTCAGATTGTCATTTTTGTGGATTTCGTTTTGTTCGAGTGCAAGAACCACAAACATCCATGGCGTGGGAATGTCTGGCATATTTGGAAGAAGATGACATGGTGCAAGGGGTGGGATTAAGGTACCATTATGTATTTTGTCACTGAAACAGACTTTCTTTTGTATCCACAGCAAGTAGAAAGCTATGTTTGGCTGCAATAATGTTATTCTCCGCAATATATTTCTGTAAAACCAGTTTCAGAGACACAACAAGACTAGTCCATGCTTTTAATCTGGCATTTGACCAAAAAAAATGGAACAAGTAATGTATTGAGTCTGCTAATTGTTTGATTACAGTAGCCTGACTTTGTTTGGCGTCTGCACACCAGGAGTCCATCTAAAACTCTGGTCTGCTTTCCCTCATGTACATTGAAATACAGTTTAAACCAACTACATTTCAAACAACTATGACTTTTGTTATGTTTGTAAGGTGATTACAAATTACATAAATTGGAGGCTGGGCATTGTCAAAAGGACTTTTGATGGACTAAAGCCATTGTGAACTGTGTTGCTAGCCAATTTCACCATTAAACCACTAGCTACAGCTACCCTGCAATGCAGACTGTTAGCACAGGATGAAAACAGTGTTTAAAAGGTGCGATGCCTGCCACATGGGGAGTAAGAAGTGCTGACACCATCTCCTCTCCTCATGGGAGCAGCTTTGCCGCTTCATCACTGAGGTTTGTAAACTGGCCTGAGAGACTGTGAAACGTGATTTATAGGATAGACACATGAAAGGGTCAAAAGACTTTATGAGCTGACCTGGTAATGTCATTACATAGGTCGCTGCTGTGTGCCTTATCCTTCAATAGAGTAAGGACATCCTGTGGTTGCTACTACCCTCAGTATGTTCATAGAAGACACTATGAGTGTATGAGTGTAGAATAGAAAAAATACAACTGAATGACTTTTTTTTGTTTAACCAGGGCTGGAAATTCATCTTCAGTCTCACCTCTGACAATCAGTGACATACATGCATTTATGGGATAGGATTAGTTTCCTTTCCAGATTTCCACAAGCTGTTTTCTTAATGCTCCTCCTTGAGGTGAATAAACGCAGGCAGCTATGTTTTCAGTACTTGCAGACTTAGTTTGTTGACCTCTAGCTTTCTGAGGTCCCCCACCCTCCTAAGTGCTGGACACATGCTGGAATGCATCTTTATTTTTCCAGACTGGTATCCCCCTTCTCTAATAAGTGTTTACTGATTCCAAACACTGGAGATCATTTTTACATAATTGTGCTCTGGCGTGCACCCTGACGATCACAAATTATTCATTTCAGCAATAAACTTGCTGCCTTGTAAAAACACATCTGTGAAGCTTCCAGGTCCTCACCTGCTGGTAACTACAGACTGGACAGTAACAATTTTATGTGTGATTTTACGACAGTTTAGGGGGGTCTGAACAGGTGTGGAAGTGCACATATGCAAGAGGGTATTTGTGCAAGGATTAGAACATGAAAACAAAAGCAATGTTATTTCTTTGTATTGTATTTTAGTGAGAAAATGTGTGTGAATATGTGGAGAAAATGGCACCAACATGCAAATTTCACTCTGTTTATCATTACGTTTTGTTCCTCATACCAGTAATTTAACCCAAGACGGTGGTTATGCTGTGTGCCGCAGGCTAATGTGAACTTAATCACAAGCTGGCAGTGTTGACAGTTGTCAGAGAGGTTACTAGAAAGAGCTTCATCTTATAACAGAGTTTGCTTCTCTTTGTTGTGCCTCATAGCTTTTCAGAACCCTTCTCATTTAAAGTGTCTGATATTTATTTGTGGTGTCTCAGTATTTCCCTAGTTCATGCATAACTATTATTTGTGTGAGAAGACGCTGGCACCAAGCCATAGAAACACAATTTAACAGCAGATCACAAAAGTTTTTTTGTTTTTTTCCCCTTCATTCCTGTAGCAAAGCGTGAGGATTTTTGTGTGGGTTGTTTGGCTTTTCTGGTCTTATGTAAGTGGTATCTGCTTTTTCCATTCCAGATGTTGAGCTCCTAAATGTACTCCTCAACATGCATGTCAAGAAGCCATAGAAAAGAAAATAGCGATATCACAGGCATCATGACAGACATTATGTCGCCTGGTGAAGACCTCCATATGTCACACAGCGCTCCCACCCAATCAGAAGCTTCAAAGGCCCGGGTTGTTAGGTGCTATGGCTCAGCTGCACATCTTTGATGTGGATCCAGAGACTGACATCATTACTACCAAGGGCAGAGAAGTGGTCACAGCAATTCAGCCACTTTCCTCCACGGACCACGTAAATCCTGTGACCCTGCATCTAAGCTTACTGCCCTGTTGCCCCAATAACCTGCGAACCCTTACCTCTGTCAAGGACAAGTCACATTATTGTTCAACTTTGTATAATTTTCATCTTTTTCTCTTCTCTTTTTTCTCCACACCCAACAGCCAACAAGCCCTGGAAGACAAGCACTGCTGATAAATGTAAACACAGCATTCAAAATGTGCTGCAGGTGCAGAATCTGACCTTACCAGTGAGTCAGAAGCCTGAATCAGCTCTGCAAAAATCACAAAACTGTACCATCGTTTTCTGGAAGCAACTTCCTCTATATTCAGTTAAGAATAAACCCAAGGTCAGCGTCTGCCTTTTTATTTGTTGTGTTTTAGTTCAGTTTATTAAATTTATTTATATCAGGGACCATGTACAAAATGTGTTAATCTCAAACAAAGAGATAAGAAGCTTTGTACCAGATTTAGCTACTAGCTAATTTCCATCTGTAGTCTGTAGCAGGTGAGCAGAAACAATAAAACACAGAGAAAAACCTATCATCTCCACTACACATGGACTAACAACCTATTGACATCCACGCAGGCACAGACACACACACACACACACACACACACACACACACACACAAAATAGCACATTTCATAGGTATAAACACAAAACAAAGTATTACATGCATATATCCAGAGTTATAAAAACAAGTCGTCAAGATATCAAATTAATGCTGACAAGGTTGGTTACTTAAAATCCATTTTTTAACTTCACAGGAGAAAATATGGAAATCTGCTGTCTGTACTGCTATCTGTGTCTAGTTTGTCTTTGTCTTGCTCACTGCTCAGAAACAGTATCTTATCAATTTGAGTCTGGCCTTGTTTTGAAAGCTATATCTAACTCCAAACAAAGCCACGATGCAGAGGGTCTAAGCATAGACCAGTGAGACCTTTAGGATGAGTTCAACATGCTTATCAAACAGAGCACAGTGTTGCGGTTCTGTCACCCCTGTTAGACATGTGTTTATCCATTTTTATTTTGATATCTGTCTCGAAGTTTTCTGCTTCCGTCCCAATGCATTTGGATTATGTGGATTAACCAGTGAGTATGCAGTAACCAGGACATTCCTTCTGGAATTTTTCAGTGTTTTGAGCACCACAAATGAAATTCCATTGACCCCCATTAAACTGGGGTGTCAGCAGAGATCTCGGAGACAGTTATCTCAAAACCAAAGCAAATAAAACTACTCAATACTACACTGGGTAAGTGAGAAAATGTTCTTCTGAAATAACTTTTTTCATTTGTAATTTGGGTGAACCAACCCTTTAATTAATTGATTACGCAGCTTAGCACAATCCTTGCCAAAACGTCTTTAAGTCATACTTGTTCCCTGCCATAATTAAGCGAGAACTCATGTCAGAAGTAGATAATGTAAGACTACAGTATAGCCTATATCCACAACTGAATAAATAGTTTCCTCCTGACAGAATGGTGCTTATTTAATCATGATGTAGGAAAAATAGTTGTTTTTATAGCAGCTGAGAGTGCACGTGTGTGCATGTGCAAGTGTATAATTCCTTTTGCCTACTGCCCACAGCAGCTGTCTGGTATTTTGAGGTCGGAGTGATTTAGCTATCATGGAACAAGGAAACTCCCGTGGGAGCTCGGTGAGCATTGCGTATGTGAATGTAGCCCGATCCCAAGCGCTGATCCCAGTGGTCATCCTGTAGATTGCTTTAAATAAACTTCCCTCTGCCAGGAAACCACAAACCCAATGAGGTATCCTATCACTCTATTATCCACTTTGGTGAAATAGTATGTACACACACCAATATATAGGTCATACAGGAGTCTAAGATGTGCACATTTGTTTTCAGCATTCAGCTCATAAACCTGGAATGAACCATTCTGTCTGATACATTATTTTTCCAAATGCTCAATCACAGGCCACGTTTTTCTTCTTGTAACTAAACCTCTGTGCCAAAATTTCCCTGTCTCCACTCTGATATGTTTTTATACATCTAGCCTTGGTCTCTGTTTCCTACTGCCCACAAGCCAGTATTCCCAACAGCCTCCCTGAGGATATTAGTCAAACACACTATGAGGAGTGACATGACAGAGGGAAGTGTGTCAGAAGAAAAGAATATCTTAGGATTTAGGTGGGTGGAGAATTGTGAAAAGGAAGCTTTACATAGACCAAAAGAGCCTCGCTGATGTCTCTTTCAGATGGGGACTCTAAAACATGCAGAAACAGACATAATCACAGACACACACATATACACACTCACATAAACAGACATGCTCTCGAAGTAAGGATTTGCATATTAACACAACTTCAGGTTGCTCAATTGAAAATGTCTATCATCAGCTGATTATACACGATTATGAAACAATCTTTGCTCAGAGTGACTCTGCTGACAGAGGGACACAGCTGTGCTCTTCCCAGCCCTTTGCCACATTCGCCGAAACATTCAAAAATGAAAGGTATTATTTTACTGCGTGTTGGCTGCGTGCGCTTGCAAAGAGGAATCAGAGGGCAGAGGTTTGGTTAAGAGTCTTGGAGACAGTGTACACATTACCAGAGCCAGCGTGATTGACTCAAACATGACTCATGTCTTCCTGCAGCAGTTCAAGTGGTCACCCGGGGTAAACAGGCAGAGCCGATTTCAATCTCAGAGAGAACTCACCCACAACACACTTAAGCATTTAAAGAGAAGCTCTCGCACAAAAGAGAACGAGTGCCAAGTCTGAACAGCCCTATTAGGACTCACACTGCCTCACTTTACCTCAAGGAATGTGTGACAACATCCAACTGCTTTTTTTTTCATTTTAGAGAAGAAAAACAGTCTCACTTTTATTTTGCTGACAGAACAACAATGAGTAGGAAGGAGCATGATGATCACAGACTTCCTTTTAATAGCACAATAAACAAAGCCATATAGGACAATCCCTCACTCTGTATCTCATACTAAGAGTTGTAAAAGACAAAGATTGCACAAACTTGTCAATGCTGTTATTCTTTGCCGCCTCTGTAAAAGCTGGTCTTTACATCACTGTCTACTGTGGGTCTTCTTTTACAAGTCTTGCCAAATGCTGTTCGGCTTTTAAAGGATAGAAGGAAAGAGGGGATGGAGAAAGTGCTGATGCCGGCTTTTTGAGAACAAAGAACTCAAACCAGGAGGCTGTGGCAAACGTAGAGATAGGGAGAGGGAGAAAAAGAAGAGCAGTGAGGGTTAAGTCTTTGCCAGTCTCTTACCGTAGGGCCAGGATGTCCCTTGGGGTAAGGAAATGAAGATGAAGAGGGAGATGAAGAGGAGCCAGCCCTCTGTCCCACAGATAAAGGTGCTGGTCCAGGGAATTGTGCGGGTGCCCCCGTGGGTTTGCCCCAACTGCAGTCCCCGTCCCGCAGACAGCATGCTGCAGTGTGGAACTCTGTTTACTTTCTGAACTCAGCTGACATCACCTTCTCTCAGCCCTTCAGTCCTTCCCTCCCCCTCCCTCCATTTCCCTCTCTCTCTCTCTTGCTTTCTCCCTCAGTTTCTCCCTCTGTGTCTCTCCCTCACTTCTCTTTGGCTTCAGGTTACAGCTCAGCCTTGCAAGGAGTTCCACTTGCAGTGGTCTCCCAAAAGCTCCGCTCAGAGGACAACGTCACTGCTCTTGAATGAATGCAGGTTCCAGTGTTTTATGCTTAACTCATTATGGTGTCACACAGGGCTGAACATACACACACACACACACACGCACGGTGAGGGGAAGATCATAGAACAAATATGAGCCTGTCACAGTGTCGAGACAAATGTGGTGATGATGCAAATTTATGTCTGCTTGACTGCTTATGTGTTCATGTCTAAAACATCTTGAGTTCAATGTTAAAAAAACATCTTGAGTTTAGCGTTACTCAAGTTCACACAAGTTCACACCTTCCTAGGCCTGAAAACAGCAGCTGTGTGTAGTCTCAGAGCGCAGTGTGTTGAATAGCATTGAGTCAGTGATTTTTTTTTGACAATTGCACAGCAATACACACGCACATCATGTGTATCATCAAAAGAGCATTTTTAGCCATACTAGTGGCGGCAAGTAGCCTATGTTGGGAGGTCAATCGATCGATCCACCACATTGGTCCAGACAGCAATATCTCAACAACTATTTGATGGATTGGCATGAAATTTTGTACAGCTATGCATGGTTCCCAGATGATGTATCCCAGTGATGTTGGGGATCCCCTGACTTTTGCTTTAGCGCCACCAGTAGGTTGACATTTGTGGTTTTGACAACTATTAGTATTGGATGAATGAAATTTGGTCAAGACATTCATGTCTGCATTAGGATAAACTCTAATAACTTAATAACTTAACCCATGACTTAACGTCACCATCAGGTCAAAATGTCAGTTTGTCCAATACTGAGATTTAGGACCATATACCTACAAAAGTAATTACATTACCATCAGTCTTAGCTGCATTATGTTCAGTGTTAATTAGCTAATGTTAGCATGCTAACATGCTAATATGGTAAAAATGCAGATATTATACCCGCTAATCAGCATGTTAGCATTGTCATTGTGAGCGTGTTAGCATACTGATTATACATAGGCCCACTATACAACACAATGACTCGTGTCTCATAACTAAAAAAAGGGGGGTCAGGGGGTTTCATTTTATTCTGCAAATTGAAAGTTGAGGGATTCACCCTTGACTGGAAACATGTTTTCAAACGACTTGACAACAGAGAGGTAGCCAATGAAAATACAGTTGCTTTTATTTTTTTGGTTGCTATTTTGTACAATCTCCTCTGTGTGTTTTATTTCAGCTGGATGCAGCACTGGAATTAATTCATTTGTTGTTTTTTGCGCACTGGGACTCCAAGCTGCATGCAGAAGCCTACAGGGAATACAGATCAAACAACTTAGAGCAGGAGAATCAAATATCCCTAGCAGTTTCCTAAAACAACAGGATTTAGATCATAGAATGAGCACATGAGAAGTGCTCTAGTCTGTGTATGTGTGTGTTATATGTGTGTGTGGTAGGGAAGCAGAAAAACAGAGAGAAATCAAGAGAATTTATGAAGAAAATACAGGGATGAGGACAGCGGGATATGGACAGAGAAAGCATGAAAAAATGGAAAATCAAGGAAGAGAGGGGAGAAAAGGAAATACTGTCTGCCTTGCTGCACTTTCTATCCACCTTTCACCACGTCTCTACTGTTTATCCAGATGCCTAATAGTTTATTATGTGAAACCCAAGGCTTTCAGGTTAATGTGGACACTGGTTTTGTATTTTTAGAGAGACTACAGCTGCAAAGTCTACTTTGTATCAAAAGAATAGAGTAGAATTTGTGGTATATATGTTTTTTCATATTTTTATATAGAAAAAGTATACACATTTTGATGAATTTGTATGATGTATTACACTGTCTCACTATATGGTTTAGATATATAATATATAACATTTTAGTGTGACATTTCTTGATTGTGTACATACAGCACTTGTATGTGTGCCTTAAAAACAATCTAACAAATTTGTCAAAAAACTGTGTCTCTCACTTTATTATATAAAAGTTTTTTAAGGATTTTCTTTAAAAATTGTTAATTTTTTTCCACTTTCGGAGTTGACAATAACTGTGAGCATTGGTGGTGAATACAACCTCAGGGGGCAAATAATGTCTGACAATGGAGGCAACATGGTAACTTCATCATAAAATTGAATTATACACTCATTATGTCTGTTTTGTCCACTGGCTGACATTGTAGTGGACTGTTATTTTGGTCACCTTGCCAGGCAAACAGAAGCCTGCTGGTACCTTCATTCATCATGTTACTGTAGTAGAAGGGAAACATTTTCTCATGACCCACAGATCATGCTCGTCCTGAGAGACGCAGCTATGCTTGCGGGGCTGCATTATAGAAAGTTCTCAGTTGGCACCACAGTGATTGTGGTTGGTCAGAGATAATGGGCCCCCTGCCCAAAGCGCACAGTAAAATCTCATTAACAAGTACATGAAGGATGTGGTGCAGTCGGCACAACAAATTACCTAGGAGCCATTACACTTAATGACAGGCAGGGAGAAATCCACTGTTGACTACACATTCATTACATAAGGTTTTTCAGAGGCTATTTGTAAAAGTAAACACAGTCCCAAAATGTTGTCTGATCTGTTCATTATTGATAGTTTTAAGTTTTATCTTGCTTGTGTTGTGTTTGAGGTTTCTAACAGGGTCAGACAAGATGAAGGTGTCTGTCATGGAGCCATGTGGTTTTAATATTAAGGAATCATCATGGCATCACATTCATCCCATTTCTATGGTTATATAGTGGATGCAGAGTTAAGACGGGCGCGTTTTTTTCCAACATTTAATGGTCTCACCCTATCATGGCACGACCTGCCGTCTCCATTAGAAGCGATGGATGGAAACTAGGCTGTCTGCCTCACAGGTAAGACAGATGTCTGCAGCAGCTTTTCAGCAAAGCCGGTGACAACTGTTGCCAGGAGCAGAATACCATGACGAGGTGCAGTTTAGTAACTTAATAGCGCAGGACAGTGTCAAGCTGGACGCCAATATGCTCTCATTTATGTGCTGCATTCCACTTATGAAGACAGCTTGTTTTTGTGAACTCTTTGAAGGTTAACTGCTCACTCCGCCCAGCAGATAATGGATAATTATCTGTCCTTAAAAAGGAGCAGAGCCATGTCTGTCCTTTTACCTCACCATGTCATGATTCCTGCCTCAGTCCTGTTTCTCCCTACCTGTTGCCACTTCCCTCTCTCTCCCTGTGTGTGTGATTGACTGAGTGGAGACAGGTGGGTTGGAGTCACAACAGTGCCCAACCAGCTGTAACTCATTCCATAATCAAGACCTCTGCTTATACTCAGCAATGGCAGATCCACACTGCCAGATTATGGTCTCTGCACCAGTCAGTTTATGCTTCAAGCCATTTCTCCTGCAATTATCCTGTTATCTTGTTGCTGCCTGTTTTCCTGATCTAACCCTGTCTCCTGTTCCCTGCAGTCCCATCTGCTCTGGCTCTGGTCCCTGTCTTCTGTTCCCTGCAGTCCCAACTGCTCTGGCACCCATCCCTGTCTCCTGTTCACCACAGTTCTGTCTGCTCTGTCTCCTGGTCCCTGTCTCCTGTCCCTCATCTCATCAGCCCTACTTCTTTGCCCTGGACCCTTATTCTACTCTGCTTTAACCCCACAGATTCCACTCCAGACCTGCTCCCCTTGCCCCAGCTTGCTTCAGCTCCTGGTTCTCGGCTACCAGCCCAAGCCCCAGGTTCCCAGCTTCTAACCCAAGCCCCAACCCCCAACCCCAGCCCTAGGTTCCCAGCTTCCAGCCCAAGCCCTAGCCCCCAGTTCCCAGCTACAAGTCCAAGCCCTAGCCCCCGGTTCCCAGCTACCAGTCCAAGCTTCCCCAGGTCTGCATTCCCTTTTCTTCGCTTAAAAAAAAAAAACCCTGTTCCTACCTTATCCCCGTCTCTTTGTCTGTGTCTGCACTTGGGTTCACCTGATCCACCTCACATAACAATCTGGCCAAAGACATGAACCCAGCAGACATTCACCTGCTCAGACTGCCGGGTAACTGGGAGGCTTTTGGTGTGCATAGAGACATTCTCCGTGATGAAGAGCCAGATTTTTTAGGCTCTTCACTGTCATCTGGAAGAAGAATCCTGAGTTTACCCTGGGAGTGGCTTCCTCCAGGTGGAAAGTCACTTTTAACCCTGTTCTTTTCATGCCCACCATTCCAGCCTCCTGTGTTTCCCCAGAGTCTCCCAACTCCTGCCTGGAGCAGCCAAGCAGTTCTTCAGCTAGCTCTGATCCTGTGTCTTGTGGGGCTAACCTCCAGCTTAGCAGTATCCAGCTTGCTAGCCATCACCCTGTCTTCCAGTCTGCTAGCTTTGGGCCAGCTAGCCACCAGTTTGCTACCCAGTCAGTTAGCTTTGGCCCTGCTAGTCACCAGCGTGTCTACAAGTCTGCTAGCCACCAGTCTGTCTCCATGTCTGCCTCTGTCCCAAGTCGGCTAGCCTCCTGCCTGATCCTGCCCCTGAAGACCCCCAGCAGTACCCTTTCTGTGAGTCTTGCCTTGCCATTTTCCCTGGGTACCAGGGAAGAAGAAAATGTGGTCTCAGTGGCTGCCAGATTTCTCTGGTGCCCAGCTCCTCTCTGCTGCCCCTGCCAACACTCAGCCTGTTCCAGTTCCCAAGCCATCTGCCGCCATTGCCGACACTCAGCCTGTTCCAGTTCCCAAGCTTTTGGCTGCCCCTGCCAACTACCCAGCCTGTTTTCGAGCCATTAGCCACACCTGTCAATGCCCTGCCAGACCTCCAGCCATTGGCTGCACCTGTAGATGCCCTACCAGACCTTCAGCAGTCGGCTATCTCCGCCAATGTCCTACAGAACCCCAGCAGTCAGCTGTCTCTGCCAACATCCTGCACAATCTTCAGCAGTCTGCCACCCCTGCCAACATCCTGCCAGATCTTCAGCAGTCAACCATCTCCAATGACCTCTTGCCAGACCTTCAGCAGTTGGTCGTCTCCGCCGACCTTCAGCAGTCGGCCATCTATGCTGACCTCCAGCCTCTTGGCCATCCTTCTAAGTGGCTTCACCGATGCTTTGGCTCTCAAAGTCTCAGCATCTCTATCAACCTCCAAAGTGGTCCCACCTACACTGTCAACCTCCAGAGCATCTCAATCCATCTGTCCAGCTGTCTGGTTAACCTCCAGAGCAGTCCTACCCATCTCTCCTGGTGTCCAGGCAACCTCCCAAGTGGTTTTGCTCATCTGTCCTGCATCTGATCAACCACCAAAGCAGTCTCACTCATCTGTTCTGTCTTCTGGTCGCCCTCCTGAGCGACCCTGCCATTCTTTCCCGTCTTTCAGTCATTGTTTCATTGTTTGAGCCATCGACCGCACCTGCCGATGCCCTGCCAGACCTCCAGCTGTCCTTCCAGAACTTCAGCCATCTGCCACCCCTGGCAACATGCCAGATCTTTAGCAGCCGCCCATCTCCACCGACCTCCTGCCAGACCTTCAGCAGTCGGCCATCTATGCTGATCTCCAGTCTCTTAGCCGCCCTTCTAAGTGGCTTCACCGATGCCTCAGCTCTTAAGGTCTCTGCCCTCAGCATCTCTGTCGACTCCAGAGCAGTCCCACCCACACTGCCAACTTCCAGAGAAGCTCCACCCATCTGCCATCTGGTCGACCTCCGGAACAGTCCCGCCCATCTGTCCTGTCATCTGGTGGACCTCCAGAGTGACTCCACTCATCGTCCTGTCTTCCGGTCGACCTCCTGAGCACTTCCGCCCATCTGCCCTGTCTTCCAGTCATGGTTTCCAGCCCCCGGGCCATCCGCCTGAGGGTCCTTGCTCTCCCTGTTCTGTCCTGAGGCCATCTGCCTCCAGTGCCCAAGCCATCCATTGCCTTGGTTCTGCTCTCTGTCTCCGGTTCCTGTCTCCTCTCCCTCATTTCATCAGCCCTACTTTCCCCCCACAGATTCCTTTTCGGACCTGCTCCTCTTGCCCCAGTTTGCCTCAGCCCCAGGTTCCCAGCTACCACTCCAAGCTTCCCCAGGCCTTCCCTTTTCCTCACTTTAAAATAAGTACCTTGTTCCTACTTCATTCTGGTCTCCTTACTTGTGTCTGCACTTTGGTTCACCTGCTCCACCCCACGTAACACACCAGTCATTTTCCTTTTATGCGGTTAAGGGGGGGGCACGATAGGCATGGTGATAATGGCAAAATTAGCATGAATATACTAGAATAACATTAACAGTATATATTTGTATGTGCTTTAGGATATCTGCTGATCCTGTTTACATATGAAACTCATATCCCTGCATGCTCATGATTCTCATTTGGACATTTTATACATGCCCATAGGTATGTCATGCCGGATTAAGTGCCTCAAGAATTATATTTCACGTTACTGCTGCTGCCCAACCAATTCCAGACACATCAAAGCATTCTCAGCGCTTGAAATGCATATTATATTCAAGTTACACTAATCTAGCCAGAAACACTACGTTTTTGGTTCACATGTACTCACTTCTTGCTTTTAAGTCACAATCCAAATTGACCCTGCCTGGCTTTGATTTATCTCAATCTATATAAGTCAGGTCATATACATTTACACATAACTTTGTATGAAGCTCTAAATCTTTCTTTCCTGAATCTCCACCCAGTAAAGCTATGCAGCAATGGCTGCCCTGGCTGGAAATGACAAAGACTCTGATTTCACATCCCATTACACCCTGTTAATCCCACAGCAAAAGCTCCATCTGCAGGAGATTGCAACAGCAGGGCACCACATTAAAGTAAAGATTATTATAGCACCCTCAAGGGCGTCTATAGATAGGATGCTAGAGATATACAGCGCATATCTGAGCATATGCACATGCATGTGTGACCTGGTGAGCTCCACACCCATATAATATCCAGCATGCAGTGTGAACTCTTCCATATGTACCACCAGGAACATGCTATACTGTCCAGTTGGTCTTTATTGCATGTAGTCACAGGTTGAGTGTAAACCTTCTGAAAACCTGTAATCAGGAACTGAGAAATGAGCTTTTTTTCTCTGAATGAGAACACAGTTGATCCTTACTAGGAAAAAAAGGTTTTAGGAAACAATTTATTTTAATAGGAAACATCTTCATCCAAATTACTCTACATGCAAAATATCTGCAAGCCTCAGCTTTTCATGCGTATCCATGCATGTCCAAATATTATATAATATTTGCCTGTTTGTGCAAACATTACACATACTCCTTCTGTCTTTAACTGTTTGATCGTGCTTTGTAAGTTTGAACTCCTTATTTTAAATATTGTCCAATAAACAAGGGCCAATCCCCACGCCCCCTCCTTGGAAATAAATTTCAGAATGTTTTAACAAGGTCACCTTCTCTTTCAATAGTATGAGTGGGATTTATCTAAGAATAGTCTCGCACCAAGCAGCGCTGATGAGCCCATCCAAGTTTATGGGACAACTGTAGACTCATGCTGATGCAGAGTGTGGCTACAAAACATTGAAATTTTCATTGATGAGGAAGAAGAGTGTCCAGAGCTGGTAGCAGTAGCACTTGAAGCTCCTTCAGTGGCAGGATTGCTGACCAAGTTCCCTGCTTGGAAGACAGCAACAGCTTCAGCTGGGAGAAGAAAAAAAATGTCCCTCTCTTAATGGAAACCTCAGAAAGACATGGAAGAAACAGAGAATGAAAGTATGCATTCAAGAGGAAAAAGGAGACTTTCCATCAGTCCTGGCCACAGGTTCCAACAGGGTGTCATGAGGTCGCCGACATGAGACACAGTGTCCTCCAGACCTGGCTCGGCTTTTGTTTATCAGACAATTGCATTTCCTTTCTGTTGTCCTTGTTTCTTGATAAAGTGACCCTTGTGTCATTGCTACCAGAGAATAGCCACGGAGGCAATGAACCAGACAACTGTCTCACACAGAGTTTGTTTTGGTGCACCATAGCAACTAGGTTTTTGTTTTGGACATCGTTTTTTTTTTTTTTTTTTGTATCCTTTTCCTGTCACCGTGTCTGGAGCATCAATGCTGCACCAGTATGGTGGAAATAATTCGGTCAGAGAGATATAAGGGAGGTGGGAGAAAGAAAAAAGAGTGTGTTAGAAAAAACAGTTGAGGTCATTGTGAGAGACCAGAATTGGAACCAGTAAGCTACGTTAAAGCGGAAAACCGCCACAAAAAGTCCATAAACAGAAACCCAACCTTATATAGCACATCACCTCTGCACTCCTTTCCAGCTTTGCTGCTGGTGAGCAGTTTCTCTTCTCTCTGTTTTGTTATGCGTTTCTACTGGTTATAGTTCCTGAGAAGTCAGGAAGCCAGTGATCTCAATATGTTCTCAGTGACATAAGTGGCACTTTGTGTGAGGAATGGAAAACTTGACAGGAGGAATTCACAGTTTTATAGAACAGAGCCACTTAATGAGGCTTCTCATGCAAAACAAACAAGAGAGAGATCATGCTCATTGTGCAGGATATCGGCATGCGGGGTGTGGAAGTAGGGCTCCGTCTTCTCGCTACTTGATCTCTTGTGTGTATTTATAGTGACATTAATATTGGATTTAGTTTTATGGGAGGGTTTGTTATTCTCCACAGCCACCACAATAATGTTGGATCCAGGGTGGTATCCTTTTCCACCGTGCCAAATATTAAGCCTGATGATGTAGTATTCCTCAGTGCAATTAAATGGGATATGGTTCAGGAAAAAAAGATCAAATATTGAGATCATGTGCACTATATAAATAAAATCACAAAATATGTGTTTATGTATTTGGGCTGGAACATCATCTTAAGGCCATATAAGTTCAGTTGTTGCTTTTTCAGCAGATGATCCATATGAAACTACATACAGTACCAGTCAAAAGTTTGGACACACTTTCTCATTCAAGTGAATGGGAAGTCCATTGATAATTTAAAGTAACACGTTAGATCATGCTTTTACAAACTGGCTTTTAATTGGCTTCTGTTTTCACTGTGCACATGGCTGTGATATGTTAGGGTAAGTGCTTTTTTTTTTATAGATTAATGCAGTATCCTGTGCAGCCCTTTTGGTCAATAGTTTTGTGTTTAAATGGCTATTAAATTAAGATAATCTCTCTTAACTACCATATAATGACAATGTATAATGTAATACACACTGTGTGCAAATAGACATAATCACTTTCTTTTTTTTTTTCTTTTTTTTTTTTTGCTGTGGATAGACTTTCTTTATCTTCCTTCTTCTTTCCTGGCTCCAAGTGTTAACCTTTATCTGTGTCCATAGTCGGAGTCTGAGCAAAAAGAGCGACAGCAGACTACATAAAAACAGCTCAAGCACAGTGCTCTCTCAGCCCAAGTTCAACAGAAGATAAATAATATGTGCACAGCAGCCTCTTGTGGCAAAGCATGTAAATGCATAAACCTTTGGATAAGTGGACTAAGGTCTTCACCTCACAACAAACCACACTTAACCACACAAACTACTTAAATTCTCAGATTTCATCATTTCACAAGACACTATGACATTATGTTTCAAGGCATTTTCGCAAAGCAGTATGTTTCATTTATGTTACAGTCGTGAATTCTGTGTAAATCAAATTCTGTACATCTAAGAAAATATTTCCGCCAGGTTACTTAGTTCAGCACCATATTTAAATGAAACATACAACAGCCTTTGGAACGGTGTTCTTGTTCAGAAATAGGCACCTATAAAGTATCTGGATTTGTGATAGAATTTAAATAATGGAGTGAGAGGGACTGTGTGTGTGTGTGTGTGTGTGTGTGTGTGTGTGTGTGTGTGTGTGTCCATAAGAGACAGAGGCAGACGGAGAAGAAGAGGGAGCAATTAACTTTAAAAAAACACCATAAATTAAACTAAACAAGAACAGAGAGTGTGGGAGCTCTTTTAAATTGTTAACAATTTCTGAAAAATGACTACAGACTCTCACTATCAACACTGTTGGCTCTGCATTGGTAATTTCGGTGGCATTCGACTGCTTTGTCAGAGATAAAGTTAATTTCAAAAAGCCTTTGATCCTCACAAATTCATGGCTCTTGTTCCAAACCTTCTAGAGTGGTGTTGAAAGGACTGGACTTAATTAGTAGAATGTCAAAGAGAGGAGCATTTATCTTGGATCAAACCTCAAGTAACATAACCATAAACTTGGATCAAAACATGTTATTCCAAGATATGTAAGACATTTTGCCAGAAATAGCATGCTCTCAAGTAACTGATAAATCCTCCTGAGAGCTGAGGACGTGTTTCTGTCTCTAATAAATTTACCCTCACAGAACTGTTACATCATGCATTGCTCACACTGATGTGTAACCTCTTACAACGTCGGCAGCAGAACGTATAACACATAGCATGGTGTAGATAGTGTGACTGTGTAAGGTGTGCATGTATCCTCTCTTCAGTGAGTGCAATGTGTGGGTAAATGTGTAAATTTGGCCCTGACCATAAAAAGGACATTGCAGACTGCGTGAATGAATACGTTTGCTGTCCTAACTGTGCCCCGTGAGGCACAAATGCGGGTGAGGGTGGACTTAATGGCGGAATATTTAAAGTAAAGATCAGTGAACAATTCTTTGAAATTCATTTACAAAATGGATATTCACACAGAAGTAGTTGCATAATTCAAAAGTGAGCACAGATAACCAAAAACCTCATTTGGAACAAGAAGCCAAGGCCGGACATTAATCGTCAAGCTGTCAACTAATGTAAATAAAAGAGTACTTTGAGTCCTCTGCATTATGCAGTAGTAATATAAACAGGTTATGTCCCTTCATGTCATCACTGAAAATAAATTTGGTGTAAACTGCAAGGAATTTAAATGTTTTAAGAGGGTGGGAGTGTTAAGAGGAATAAGCATGTTGTTGTTTATCCTCTGTTGTTAATCTTTACTCCCTCTAGAGGGAGTCAGACCCCACAAATCTATGAAAATGCCTTTCATGGGAAGCATGAGAGGAATCCAGAGTAGCTTTTGTAGACTCATAAAGAACCCTAATGTGGAAGAGATGTCTTTTTTTTTTCTTCTCTGAATCTCTCCAGCCAGATCACAAACACCTGCACAGATCAAGGTGAAAAGAAAAAAAGAACCATGTGCCTCAGCACATCACTTTCTAGGATTTCACATTAAGTGCTTCCCATTGTTCTTCCCTTCATCTGTTATGGAAGATATTGATTTGCCGTTGCAAGCATCAAAGTGGAATCGAGATGTCCACAACTAGAAGTGGGAGAGGAATGTAAGTAGTAAGCACTGGACTGGAACAGGGTACCGTAACTAATCACTCTGATCTCATTTTATTATTTATATTCCCACAGCTGGGTGAGGGCTAGCTGTTTGATCAATTCTCTAGTCCCTTCTTTTATCAGCAACGAGCCACTACCCACTACGTTAAATTATTCAATTGGGCCTGCTTTGTTGTTAATAGGAGTGATCATTCTTGCTTAAACGGCATAATGTATGCACTGACAGCCAACAGTGATACAAACCTGTCCCAAGGGACACAAATCTATCAGTGGCAAGCGTCTATCTACCGTATTAGAGATTCCAGGCACCAGTGAAGCATAGGCAAGTAAAATACACTCAACATCAAGGCCCACGGAAAAAGCCTCATTCCACAAGGCCGAAACCATAAATGATCAGGGCTCTATCTGCTCTGCAGCCAACTTCCAGTGAAATAAAGCCGATATCAAATGGCCAGAGTGTTGAGCCTCCTCTCTGGGGTTTTATATGATGGAAAAGCTTTTTCTTATCCAGTTTTACTGATTTTAGGCACAGAAAGACAAGCAGGATGTTGTTTTTTATGCTGCACAGCTCAGAGAAATAAACAAAGATTAAAAGATAACAGGGATTATTCCTGATTTAGACACACTGTGCCAAGAGCACAAAACAGCGCAACTTGATAGAGAGCAACTTGATTTTATATTTTATATTTTTTCATAACAAGACTCACCTAACTCAAACAGTCCATATTGCATGCTAGTTTGGAGCGAGAGGCAGTGTGAGTCAGGCTTTCCGTATTTTTGTTTTACTTGCAGTGGTTGCCTGGAAGACTTTTCCATGTGGCTCGTTTGTTTGTTTATCCTCCCCCCACCAGGGTCCTGTCAACACTACCAGCCTCGCGGGTAGAAAAAGGTCGGAATGCCAAGGGGTCACTCATGTGTCCAGGATGCTGGCCTGTTCCTCTCCTTAACCCTCTAACACTGCTATTACTACCGCTAGGAGACGATAAAAACAAAAAAGGAGGTGCAGGTGTGAGGAAGACATATCAAGAAAAATTTCTGGCTTCTCAAGGTTTAAATAACAGAAGCATTTTCAGATGCTGCTGGGTGATAAATGTTTTTTTAATGTAATTAAAAAGTAATTTAAGGTTATATTATAGGATATCTTAGATCCTTACATCACCGGTTGCTAATGGCAATATTTTTTGCATTTAGTTGCAGCACATGTTTATGCCCCATGCATATAGCGAATAAATAACCTACTGCACAGGCCTGGAAATGTGAATTTAGACTGTAAATTTAGCCATTTGAAATATGGACTGTGTTTTTATCTTTATTCTTACTACTAACATTATGATCTACAGAGCAAAATGCCCCCAAGTCAATTTAGCCTTGCAGTTAACAACGCTGAGCATGGTGCAGGAAGAAGAAAGAATGGCTTATCTGGAGATTATCTGAAGATTCCTTTAATATAAATCATGCTGATATGCATCTCCATCCATCTGTTCAAAAGAATGCAAGTGAATTCCCTCTGCGCTCTTTGTAAGATAGGGCCATATGCTGAAAAGGCTAAATGTTTTCCATTAGTGGTTGCTTAAACTGGTTTGAAATATGGGGAGGAGTTGAGAAAGAAAGGGCAGCACTCCTCCCTCACATTCACAGAAGATTCATTCCAATGTGATATGATGAGAGCGAGCACTTCACACTGTTCGCCCCTTTAAACTTGAAGCTGCTAAATGTTTCGCTGAAACGTTAGGAGGACATTCAACCACCATCTCTAATCTTAACTGACCGTGTGACCCTCAGAGAGCCGGGGCAAAACCATATCACACAGTGCATTTCATTTCATAAAAAAAAAAAAAAAAACACACCAAGGCTGTTTGAATGTCATGACTCTCCTAATAATGATCAGATGTTCTTAAGCTCTCCCTTTAGCCAATTTAAAAGCAAGCCTCGCCACAAAGCATTGAGCACTCTTGAGTCAATAAGCCAGTTAGCAGAAGGGAAAGTAAAAAGAATTCAATTCTTGACTTATTTAATAGGGGATTTGGCATGGCAGGTCAGGGGGTGTAATCCAGGAGATTGGACACTGATTCTTTAATCGAGTGGCTAGACAGTACATCTCCTTCCTCCCCTCCCGATTTCACTCTTGCAAGAGGGTCTCCCCTGCGTAGCTCTGAATTTCAATGGCCCACTCCTTAGCTGGTTAAAAATCGCCCCCCCCCCCCACCCACCCAGTTTTACTGCTGTAGCATGGAAACCAGATGGAGATGAGGAGTACAGTACATAAGCCAAGACTGAGAGAGTAATACAGCATTCATTAACAATAACACATTCATTAGCAAATAGCAAGTGGCCGGTCATTTCTAAAAACCTTGAGACTGCGTATCAGGAAATTGGCAAAGGCAGACTAATGAAACTGCAGTGAATGGTGGAGAAAGAAAAAAAAAGGCAGCAGTTTGGTGGCTGTGTCATGCTCAGGTCCCAGCAGTGCAGCGGATCTCTCGTTCTAGCAACAGCTTCGGTTTGATTCTGCATAGGCTGCTTGTTTCTGCTCGCTGCCTCCGAGACCACAGTTTCTATCTAGATAAAGCCGGGAGGGAGACTGCGCTGTAGCTTTTAAAACTGCATCAACCTGGAAATACTGTACCTTCTACATTCATTCACCAGCAACATCTGCCCTACTGACAGAAGCCAAGAAAGTATAGTGCGCAAGTCTATTCTGTGCAATTTATGCACTATTTCAAAGCATTGGTTGAGATAAGTGCTGACAAGAGCGTGTCTCTGCTAAAGGAAATGTCTTATCTGTCTCTAGAGTCTTTATTGTAACGGTGCATCCTCTACTGCAACTCTACCACTACCAAACTTTGTCGTTCTGAGTCGAGTGAAGCACATGCTGGGTTTCCTGAACAGATGGCAAAATCCCAGTTCCTGGATTCAAGGCAGGTATTGACAGTACCGCGTGCATATGTAGGCTATTCACCACTAGAATACTAACTCAAACCACCATATCTCCTTGTCATTATCTGCTGCACTCACTTTGTTTTCGGATCTAAACGTGCACATGCATGTCCAAAGAACACACACTCCTGCACACCTGCACACTGATGTCTTCATCACACATATAAACCAGGAGACGATGAATTCATCCCGATGGATCTCCCACCCCGCCCTGTCCCTGAATCCCCGAGCATGAGTAATTGTCAGGCCCTGTGAAATAATCGTAGCTTTCAACGCTAATGGAAGCCCAGCACATTCATTATTCAGTCCAGGAAACAGAGTGCTGCAAAGTGTCAAGGGACCTATGAGTTATTCCTCAGCGTGAACTAACCTTAGACTATGAGGGGAAGTGACAGAGGCTCACTGCACTTTCTCTTCCTCTGTCCCCATCCCTTTATGTCTCATTTGCCTCCCCCTGTCCATCTGCACTCGCAGACAGGCACCACACAGAGAACCCGAGATTGTATCACAGCTGTGGTGTGGTCAGACGGCCGGTGATGGATGTACTGTGTCTTTGCGGACAGAATGACAGACGGTCTGGGCTCTCTTGTGTCACTGCAACGCTTGACCAGGGACAGCAATGACTGGTGGGGAAAAGCTTTCCCTGTGTTACGGCCCTCTGGGGACTACTGTGGGATTTACGAGGAAAGCGGAGGGAGGAATGCGGCAAGCGGTGGAAGAGGGGGAGCTCAGAGGTTCACTGACCTGCAGATAACACATGGCAAGAAACAGATAGGTTTGATATGTGAACATGCCCGCACTTGTGCTCAGGGAAAGGGACACCCTGAGCTGTGCTGCCGCAGACTGAGCCAGTCAATACAGTTACCCTCCTAAAAAGCAACACCCATCAGACAGAATTCCAGCAATGCACTTAAGCCTTCTTGATTTTCCCATGTCTAGACTCTGGAAGTCTTAAGTCTTGCTACTTAGCTTTAAAGTGAAAGTGAAGGTGGACCATGGCGAAGCAGGATTTTTAAAATAAGACTAGAGAGCAAGTAGAAAGAAATCGTGCCATGCTGATGTACAGTACACGTGAATTCAAACTTGTGTCCTTTCAATATCCCTCTATTTGTAGAAATGTATTATGGCTATTTAGTACCGTAGCTATCTGTATTTCTGGGACACAGGCACAGCATGCAATTTGTAATGGCTAATTTGCTTTCAACAGCTTTTAACACTAGATGGAAAAAACACACCTCCTCAAGGACCCACTCTTTTGTCTACCATGTTAGAAAAACACGCTCACCCCTGCGCCACTACACAAGCCACTTCTCGAGATTTTAGGACTTATAAATGCCGCTCCACTCATGCACGACCAACCCAGGGATTTTTCGTTCCCTCTGCACCGCCACTGCTGCCAATCTGCTTTGCAGAGTCTAACACTGGCTGGGAATTGAAAAAAAAAAAAAAATTATTCTGCTGATGGCAAAAAAACATCAAACTTGCACAGCAGAAGTGACAGTTACATGAGCAATAGGACCA
Source organism: Scomberomorus guttatus (assembly GCA_038419695.1). NCBI lineage: Eukaryota > Metazoa > Chordata > Actinopteri > Scombriformes > Scombridae > Scomberomorus > Scomberomorus guttatus. Next base: position 13,314,067 of record CM076453.1, on the reverse strand, counting down.
CATCAGAATCATTTCACCTGTCTGCCAGTGAGAAGTCGATTCCTATCTACTCCTGCATATTATTAGATGATAAAGGCTATACTAGTGCGGATGGGTTGCTCTCTTCGAGCTATAAAATAACATGAATACCAGCAAGAAGATGACAGTTTCAGAGCTCCAGGCATTTAAAGCATGCATTAGTGGACCTCTAGTTTACTGGGTGCAATTGAGTATTCTTGTCTGCAGCTGTTTCAGGCAATTTAGCATGCCAGCATGTTGCTATAAAAATGACCCAATTAATTTGATTAGGAAACTATAAGGTTCAAGATACAGAGTGCGAAAACATGAGATGAATAGTAAAGAGTGTGGGTAGATGCTAATGAGGTATCATTTAATGAGGCAGGTGTATAAAGAAGTTTGTGTGCATGCATGTTACATTTGGTTTAACAAAACCTTTGACAAGGATGAAACAAGCAGGAGTTGTTTTTTTTTTTTTTTTTTGTGCCCCGGGTGTTAGCAGGAAAATGATCAAATACTTAGTAGTAGAAAATGAAATAATAGGTCTTTATGAATACAAAACGGGGCTGTGAACTATTAAATACTACACAGGCCTATTTCATGACAGAGAAAACTGGTGATCTGCTGGTGAAGACAGTGAGATACAGTTGAAAGCTCTGGAAGAAGCTAGTGAGTTGGCCTTGTGTTGAGATTGTTTTGTCAAGGTTTCATGTATGGGCGTTGAAGATACAGGAAATGGAAGGAAATTATTTTTGAGCATCTACTGCAGGTATAGATGACATTCTTTAAAAGTGAAAGCAACTTCTCAAAATACATTAAATTGGTCATTATTTACATGCAGAAAAATGCACTTCAGGTCACGTTTTAGATTATTTGAAATGTCTCCAAATATTATGTCAGCCTTAAAAAAATATTTGGCGGCATTGGGGGAACAGCCAGATCATTGCAAGGTCTGAAGCTGTTGTACTTTTTAAAGGATAGGTTCACAGTTTTTCAAGTCTGTCCTAAAACAATAGGTGTTGCTGTAGTTACTCCTCCTGTTCATACTGGCCATTAAGAGATCCCTTCATAATGCACTTACAATGTAAGTGATGGGAGACAAAATCCACAGTCCTCCCTCTGTGCAAACATGTATTTAAAAGTTTATTTGAAGCTAACATGAAGCTTCAGCTGTCAAATCAAGTCAGTATCTTTCAAAGTTACTGTCTTTTTAGTGCCAAATGCTCTCTTTTTGTTATTATCCTTCCACTACAACTGAACAGGAAAACACTGTCCATCGAGATACAAAGATGAAAAAACAAGACTAAAAAGACTCTAACTGTGGAAGATAATTCAGCCTGCTGAAGCCTCAGATTATCTTCAGATAAACATTTAAATACATTTTTTTCTTTTAAAAAAAAAGGGCGGTGGATTTTGTCCCCCGTCATGGGATGGTCAGTATAAGGTCTTTACACCCACATCAGAGGAGCAGTGTAGGAAATAATCGACCTTTTAATACATAGGGCCAAAAAGTATTTAACTGATTAAAGTAAACCTGAATAAAGTCATCATTTTTAGCATTTAGTTGCATAATTTTCATTCAGGGAGTGACTGAAATCACTGACTCACAGACATCCTCTGCCAGGCCTCTATTGCTGCTATCTTCACTTCTTGCTTATTTCAGGGACATTTTGCCTTCAGTCTGGTCTTCAGCAGTGAAACACATGATCAGCTGGATGATTGGTCAGGTGATTGACTTAGGCAGTCGGGAACATTCCACTATTTGGGCATAAATGGTTGCTTGTCTGCATGTTTAGGATCGCAGTCCTGCTATGTTAAAATCGGGGGAGTAAAAAGAGCAATGAGTCTTACGCTGAATGTGAACACCCTCATACAGCTTTAAAGCTGGAAGTCAGCATTTTAACCCCACAGTGATACTTTCTTTTCAAATCGAATGTACTAAAGTACAGAGCCAAGCAATAAAGAGAAAGTGCTGATACTACTTAGTAGGACACATTCTGTGATCCACAATTACTTCATGGTGACCATAAATTAGAAACTGATAAAAATATATATATATTAAAAAATTGATGGGCGAATGTTTCGCAAAAATTTGGACAAACAGAGTTGAGTCAGACTTACCCTCCACTCCATCCCTCTTTGTCTTTGCCTCACTGACAGATGTTCCGCTTGGTAGCACAGGCACGAAATATAATCTGTTTAAAATTGTGAGATTATTTCCAAAGTATTTCTGCCCTATTTATCAATTATCATAATGGCTGTCTTTGCCAATACCACACAATCCTCTCACAGCGCGCGCGCGCACACACACACACACACACACACACACACACACACACACACACTCGCACAGGCAGAACACGGCGCGGTGCACTTGCTCCGCTCCTCTCTGAACCCTCCTTCCCACGATCCGCCCACCATCTCGGGACTGGAGTCACGTGTCTCATCGCCTAGTGTCTCTCTGCGTGCCGACACCACCACGAATCAAACTCACCCAGCGCCCGGTGGAAAGAGAAAGAAGATGTGAAGCGGAGAGGTGTCCGCGGACAGAAAGCCCACACGACGCCAGCGGGCTACAATGGAGAGTGTTCAATAGAGGATATCCGCTGCAGTGACCCGAAATGCTCGCTCTGTTCCCCGCAGAGGAGGGATATGACAAGGCATCTGAACAGGACGGGAGATGAGATTCACACTGTTTCGGAGACCCTCTTCCTGTGATCTCAAACAGTCCGCCTGTGAGCCGCCGGGCTTGGGGGGTGTACGGGACACGGAGCGCACAGATCGCAGCCTCTCCATCTCAACTGTGGACTGAAGAAAATTGGTTCTTTCTGTATTTTATTTCAATCTGTTGGAGCTCTCTGTGAGGACGGGTGGTCTTCACCATGAGGGCTGTTTCAGCAAACTTCTTCGCTCTGCTCTTCCTGTGCGCCTTCGCAAGTGTTTTCTACGTCTGGAGCGCACTGGAGAACCGTTTAGAGCGACACAAACGGAGGTTCTCCGTACCGGGCGGAGGGTCTTTCTACCCAAGCCTCCCCGTGGACCTCTCCGCCAAAACTTTCCGGGCATTGCTCGCTGTCCCAGCGGCACAAAGACCGCACTTGGGGGGCAGACTTGGGGCTCTCAACCTCACTGATATCTCAGTAGGAAGTCGAGATTACCATATGAATGGGGATAACAAGAGGTCAACGCAGCGGGAGGGCCCGGTCAAGTTAGGCTCCCCCGTGGAGGATGGGATATTTTGGAGTGAATGGCTGGAAGAACTCCTCCCTGTGGGCTTCACGGAGGAATATGCTCGGGCTTGGCGAGAAAGAGCGAGGACACACCGGATAGTGAAGCTCGAGTCTGGATGCGGCAGGATATCCAATCAGCTCGCCACTTTTGCAGATGGGACCAAAGCGTGTGTGCGTTACGGGATAAATGCAGATCAGGTGCAAGGCGAAACTTTGACATATTACCTTGCCAGTTTGCTAGGCATCACGAACCTGCCTCCTTTAATACTGTCTCAGCTGAACACTTACAGTGAACAATGGGCGGCTGTGAGGACGCGGATAGATGGTTTACAGTGGAGCGACCGAGCCGTGGTTTCTCTCACCGATTGGGTCTCCAACCTGACCGGGGTGGTCACACCTGCGCCGCTCAGACAGGAGAGCAGCGGGCTGCATCCTGCGCTGGAAGAGCTCCGGAACAAGACGATGGTGGAGCTGTTGGAGCTTATGCAGTGGACCGACCTGATCATATTCGACTACCTGACTGCAAACTTCGACAGACTCGTCAGCAATCTGTTCAGCCTGCAGTGGGATTCGCGCGTAATGGAGAGGGACACCAACAACCTCCTCAAAACACCCAGTGGTGACCTCGTATTCATTGACAACGAGGCCGGACTCGTGCACGGGTTTCGGGTGTTAAACATGTGGGAGAAATATCACAATACAGTACTGAGCTCTGTGTGTGTGTTCAGAAAAAGGACCACGCAGCGCGTGGCGGAGCTGCACAGGCGCAGAGACTCCAGGAACAGACTGCTGGAGCTCTACAGAGACAGCGAGCCTTTGTCCCTAGAATTAGGATTTCTCTCAGACGAGCACGCCGGTGTTCTCCAGGACAGGATAGACAGATTATACAAACACATTTTGCATTGCAAAGGGAAGTACAGCCAGCTGTGAACATCCAGCACGCACAAGTGATGGATTTGTTGTCTGCACAGTATAATGAGTAATGCAAAAGCACCTGTGCTAAAGTGATGCGCATTACACAAAACTGTCTTGAATATCAAGCTGAACTACCTCTTGTGGACAGAATGTGATGCCTACTTTATAAATAAGATAATGTGACACATGTTTATGAGCTCCCTGCTGAGATTTTCACTGTATGTCTCACAGAGAGGAATGGTTAAGGACAGTTTATCCTGTCTCACTTCACTCCACCTGAATAGGAATAAATGTAAAGAGTAGGCTATACTTGTGACTAGGGTATCATAATGCAGCCCTTCATATGTGTGTTTGGATTCTTGCCTTGTGTCCAATAATCTTAAAGATAAACTCCTAAGCCTTAATATAAGTCAACTCTCGAATACTGTAATTCTGTTGACATCTGGCTCGCTTTTTATAGAAAATCGTTTGCACAGTCAATTGTCATAGCCAGCACCTGCACTCCTGTAATTGTGTTTGGATTATATATTCAGCCTTAAAGTCACAGGTGTAACATATCCATTGTACATGTTGTAAGTACGTTGTAAATATTGTCTGCCAACCTGTTTTGGGAAATTTGATGCTCCACTAATTTAATGTGCATTGTAACATTCCAAGATCTCTTGTCCTTTTTGATAAATACACTGTAATTTATGTACACTGTTGTCAGACTATGTGTTTTGTATGCAGTTTGTGCTTAACTGCCTTATTAGGGTGCATCAAATATTTACCTAGTTTGTGTGAAGGGCTGGGATTTTTCAAGCCTCTGTACTTGCCCATTACAGTGCTCTCACGGTGCTGTAGAAATATCTTGTACTGGCACAGTGCTCCCTAGGAGCCATTCTGTCAACCACAGGCACGCTACAACAGGAACCTCTAATCCCCTTTATATTTTCTCCCAGAATGATGAGCTGAAGGAGACAACTGACATCATTTGTCATCCTTTAAAAAAAGTATTTACTGTTCCCTAACTATATAAAAATGCTCCTTTTGAGAACCAGCAGACAAATTATAGTACATTTGTCATGCTAGTAATATAAACGGTCAACCTACAGCCAAGGCTGGATCGCTTATTGGTTCAGTCTGTACTGCTGAAAAGTAAGAAAACCCCATTAGTGGGTGCATGCTGAGAGGCCAAGCCCACAATTAATGAGAGCTTTTCTCTCAGAGGAGGGCTTTGTTTACCACTTTTCAAAGGTTGAATTTGCAGCAACCACCCATCAGAATGTAACTGCGAGAGGCTTTTAAGAGCTGCGTGTAAAGCACACATATATATATATATATATATACACGTTGTGTCTGAGGGTCAGTATTATTTGGCCTTATATGCGTTCACTTCACATCACCGCTCCAGTCTTTAATTTGACCCTTTTGGAAGCACCCTTTCCTTATTAGTTCCACCATGGGCCAAGCTCTGTGTCTGATTTCTGGTTCTAGACTTACGAGCACATCAGAGGGAGTGCCAATGAACAAACTTTTGAAGGCCTAATTCTTTCCAGCCTCTCACTGTCCTGCACGTCATCTGGTTTCTTTTCCAACTTTTTTTTTTTTTAATATATGGCCAACTCCAGGGCACGTCACTACTGTTTGCACAGCGCCATAGAGTGGGATGAGCCGGGGATTAGTGCATCTTGTTCGAATAGTGCCTCAATTCGTACTCACCCTTCATTTCATGGCTTACAGCACGTGTCTCGTGTCAGTGATTTGTGCTTTTCCCTGCTGGGTCACTACACATAGGAAGAGATGCAGCACAGGTTTAAGCAGGTGTAACTGGAGGGTTTTTTTTTCCAGACTAACTGCCTGCTGTAGCTGCAAGAGAGATTTGGAGATCAATATGTGCACCGACTGTTGTATAGGGGAAAGCAGGTCATGTTAATGTGCTTGTTGCTGGGTGTACGGTGAGTGTGTGGACATGTGTGTCTCAGGGAAAGGGGGTTGCAAGGAGTGTGCTTGCAGCTGGGCACCGTGCTCTAAGCATGTCTGTTAATGCTGAACACTGCAAAGAGATTTACGACAGGCTGCAGACACCAGGGATTAAACACAATGCCAAACTGAGGTCTGCATGTCTAAACCAGACTCGCAACCCTTCCTCCTTCCCTGCCTCGCACGATTTCCCTCCCTCTGTATTTCACCCACATCTCGCCCTTCCTGCCGTGCATCTGTCTTCACTGTTAATATCACTGTCAACTTTATGTGTTAGCTAAATGGAAAATGAAAGTTTCATTTTCCTAATTAGTTTTTTTTTTTTTTTCTTTTTTTTGGATTTCTTTGCACAGGAAAGCCATTTTTTTAGCAGGGACCATGCCAGCTGTAATCACACTAATGGTGGATATCAAAGAGGTTGTTGAATCACCCTTTTAACTGTTCACATATGTTCCTCCCCCACCCTTCCTGCCTGGCTTATTTCAAATCACCACACAAACTCCTCCAAGTCTGCACCCACCCTACTTTTCACCCTGAGGCAACAAAATCCTCATGCACACAACTTTGTGACGCAGTCTAATGAATACAACTTGTCCCAGCTCATGGCACCAGTGCAGCAGGTTATTATGTTGTATATGGCAGTTAGTTATGCCCTTATACATGCCAGTGTTCTGTGGTTCTCCCCAGATGTGCTTGTTTTCTGTGTCGGTAGGCTGAATCACAGGCTCAGACAGTCATAGGACTAGGGGCCCACAGCAGGCCTGAGCACAGACCCCAGGTACTCAAGCTGATCTTCTTCTTCTTTGTGAACATTGCAAACATTCCAGAGGAGCTGAGGGAGGATCATCTCCATGGACACACAAAGCGCACACAGACACTTCTCAGGCAGGCAAGTGAAAGGAGACCCAGCTGTGTACACAAAACTGTTGTCGAAGTTGAAGGTTTTAACTTGAGATCCTATGTTGTGAATTTTAAAACTACGAAATGTCAGTATTATCTGTAGGTCATACTAAAGAAGAGTTATTTATATTGATGCAACATTTTAATAGAATAATTTACTTTAACCGACGAAAAACAAAACCCAAAGAATAGTGATAATTCTGATCAAATCTTTAGATATTCTGTGAAAATACAGAATAGTTCAACATTTTTTTTTAAAAGTTCGGTGTGGAAAAACTGGGTGCTTTGAAAAAAGCATTTTAAAAGATTGCGTGTTTTGCCAAACACCAGGTGACTAAGTGACTTAGGCTGTCCCTCTCCCAGCCGGCCTGCCATGTGTGAGTGGACGGACGTAACTGAAATTCTTTCATGGCTACACAGTGCGGGGAACTTCCTGCACATGACTGAATGATTTCATTATGAAACACGGCACATACTAGGGGGGAGAGTCACTTAGTCACAGCTGAGTGGATACGGGCCATGAAGGGTAAACCGGGGAGCTGGGGTAACGACTGGAGGGGCTTTGGCAATGTAAGGGCTGGACATCCAGGCTGTGGTGAGCCTAGAGAGCTGGCACAAAGCCTGGCTTTGTCCATACCAGGGGTGCAAGCATAAGGTCAGGGCCTCTGGGCATTCTTGCTCAAGACAAAGTAGAAAGTAATGAGCAACAGAGACAGGCGAGAAGTGGGCTGCGCATATCTCAGCTAACAAGCGGAGAAAAAATTGTTAAATGTTGTGACCTACTCTGTTTTTCCCCTCAGCATGTGTATGTCCAAATCAATCTTAGTTTTTCTCTGTTTTTACCTATTACATAGATGTTAACACCATCTAGTTTTTCACTTGGTAACCATCCATAGGTGTAAGATTTGGATTTACGGTATATAGTAACATTACATACCATAGCAAGCGGCAAGTGTGTGCACCTGGAAGCATCACGAGGTACACTAATCTCTGCTATACAGATTTACTTTTAAAGCCAACTATGTGATAGCACACGTCTTTGAAACATGAGAGTGAATACAAATATTAAAAAGTCACAGAAAAAAGAAAAAAAAAACAGAAGGTGAAGGTGTCTGCGTGTATGTGCGCTCATGTAAACCTCCGGACAGTGATAGAGGTCTCCTGTCTTAAACAAGAGACTTCTCTAAACCCTGATGGCCAATGTCTTCAGCCAATAAACTTGCATCCTTGAGTGGAGAATTGGCTTTTGCTGGGCTCTGTCACAGTAAATCATACACAGGGGACAGACTAATACATCTCTCCAGCTGTTGTCCACACTTTCAGCGCTGCCATGCTTGCAGATTAAGGAAAAGATGACATTCGACTTGTCCTTTTCCAACACAGAAGCCTGTAGTTTATTTTTTCACTATGTCATGACTACTAATGAGTCAGATCTTCGATGTAGTTTATGTCGACAGAAATATATCGGATAACACAGAGAGCAAAGGGAATTCATATTACATTTTCTATTATATTACTCATTATATAATTTGATGTTATTATTAGATTTGGAACAGTAATATAGCCTGCAGTATGTAGACATAGTGATCTACATACAGTATAATCCATTAAACTGTTTTTGAAACAAGAACTGTTTAACCTCAATTTGGATTCCCTCTATTTTCCCATAATACGATTTGCTTCATGCCAGTCGTAGCACACATAAAAATAAATCCTGATTAATTTTGCCACTTAATTCCATCCTATTTGTTATGCTTCATCCCTCAAGCTCTGTCTCCAAAATGTCAGACCACAGCCTGCAGAAAGCCATAAGATTTGTTTAATTTCATGTAAAACACTGGCATTTTATGACATAAAGAGAATATGTCAACTACTGCTATATTTCAGAAGACTATTTTACAGTTAAACTGCATATGCTGTGATTCCATGAATGAAATAACTATATTATGATTGATTGCTCTCACAAACCATCACTATTAAACAAAAGACTTTAACCTGGATTTAAGTAAAAGAACCATATGAAAAGTTATCGACAGATTTAGCCGTTGTAGCACATGTCTTAAAATTCTGATGTTTATTAAATCTGGGATTACCCAGGCATGACATTAGTTTCCTTGTAAGGACCTTGTTGTGTTCCAGTGTTTTGCCTCGCTTTTCTCCTCCTTCCTTTAACTGAAATGTTGCACGGCCTTTGATTGACATGCTTGATGGGTTTTGATACTCCTCTGGGTGATGCCTGTTGATGCCTCAGTGCAGCCAGGGGACTTGTTTCAAGTACACACTGTTTCGCTCATTTGCATCTGGGTTCATCTCTATGTAAATGTGAATTAGTATGCTTATGGAAATGACTGGGGTTTTTTTTTTGTTATTGTTGGGTTTTTGTTTTTTTTTTTGCTTTTCTTTTGCTGGAAAGAATAATTTGATCGCATTCATGGGGAGATAATCTATCGTCTTGCTGTTAAATGCGTCTCTCTCATGGTCACAGCACCTGGCTAAGATTGTGGCCATAATTAAGATATTTCTATGCAAATGTTGTGAAGAGGGGTTATGAATCAGTCCCAAAGCCGGACAAAGGGTTGATTGGTCCAAATTAGCTGGCTGGACTTATGCCTGAAGGGATGACTTTTCTAATTCTGGGAAGGTGCATGCAAATGCTGCACTGCTCGACAAATCTTTTATCTCCTAAAGTAACATTTATAAAAGTTTACTAATACTCAACAACCGAGACATATCTGTTGTTTTTTTAGTACTTGTTTGTCAGTGGAGCTCGAGGTTTTCTGTTTTTTTGTTTTTTTTTCTCTGTTTGCTGCGACTGTGTCACAGGGGCTTTGTCCTCTCCATGCCTGAAGTGCAAAGAGAATCGATACACAGAAGGGCAAGGGGATGTGTGATACTTGATGACAAAATACCTACAACCTGCTGAAACAGCACATTCCTTCCTGCTGGCTGACCACTAGCTCTCTGAATGTTAGTGTTGGCTGGAGGCTGTACCCTATCATAGACCTGCGCGTGGTTTCTCGCAGTAGTCGTTTTGAATTATAGCATCCATTGGCTGTGCCAGTGCTCAGTAATTTGGTCATTTCTATGTAAATTGCGCTTTGTGCCGCCATAGTAGGCTGTTGTACTGCACAAATGCTCCGGCTTGCCTCGTTCCATAATGGTACACTGTTACAATGAAATGATTAAAGCTAACTGTGAGAAAATGTCATGACAGTCAATCAGTTAAGTAGATAGGTCGACAGTAGTATAGATAGAAGAGGAGGGCACTCAAGCGTGCAGCGATGAGGACAGGCATAACAGGCAGTCATTTTGGGTTGCATCCAGGTGCCGGCCTCTCTTTTTAAAAGGAGGGGGGGGGGGGGGGGGGGGGGGGGGCAGCTCTATAGAAACAAACATTAGGGGGCTTATGGCTGACTCTGCAGTATCATTGTCATTTGATCAAGATTGGACATGACTTGGTGAAGGTGAGATGGGACTAACTCGTATACAATACAGAAGAATGGAAGAATGTATAAAAAGTGCGACAATTATATACATATAACTTAATGAAGCTTATGTGATATCATGGCTGTTCTCCCTCAGGATTTTATAAATGTATGCTTGGGGACAAACCTTGGCAGCATTGCAAGCCAGATAATCTCAGCCCTCATGGTGCAAGACATTATTATTCCCTCTGCCCTTGACAACAATATCGCTTGATGGCATTGCTACCTTGAATTATCCTATAAACATCACGTTTCCTGTGTGTATGGACAAGCTGTTCTCAGATAAACCTCTCATTTTTAATTTAACACAAAAAATGCAGCTATTCAGTCCTCTGCAATAAAATGAAAATACCTTAAGCAATGTTGCTTATTGCTTGCACCCTGATAAACTCAAAACCTCATAGGACCAGCCGTGATTTTAACCATTTATGTTACGTGGACATTCTAGGTCATGTGGTTGGACTTTAGTGGTTAAAATGTTACAAATAGAGGGCCTGGGTAGAATAGAGTTGAAATACTGCAAATACCTTAGTTAAAAGAGGAGTTTTGATCACTTGTAGCGCCATGGAGCAAAGGCCCTGTTTTGTTTGTGCACGCGCATGATGATGAGCATGCGAGCAATGAAATACACATTCCTGGTGCTGGTTTAACACTGGTGGCGAGTAATACACAAAGAAGATGCATGACAACACAGTGAAGCTGGTAAACAAGATTTCAAATATTCCAAAAACTGGCGTTGCAGATGTTTCTTAATATATCTATGATCACTGGAGGAACATGGTATCATCTTTATCACTCCTACGCCAAACAAAATGGCTAATAATGACAGGGACTGTGAGAATCAGGAGCTATGACTAAACTGAGCTGGAAAAAGTGGACGAAAACATTAAAAAGGGTATTTAAAGAAAAACAGACATACTGTGTTTTCCTTGTCTCACAATACAACTTTAATTGCATGGTATTATGTACACTTTAAAGCTATCGCCTCCAAAGACATTCCTTTCCTTTCTCACCTGTAACTTGACTCATCTCAAATAACAGGTCTGAGACATCCAGGCCTCCCACGCCAGCAGCCACAGCAATTATGCTCTGACATGACTGCAGGGCGAGGCTTAGTGTCTGGCACTTCACGACACCCCTAACCAAAGGGGAAACAATACAGGGTGTAGTGGTTCGCTTCCTTCCTTCTCGAGAGGCAATTCAAGCAGCAAACCTTTGTGTTTTAACCTTACTCTTTGCATAACACGCATCCTTTTGGCACCAGAACTGAAATGTCGCATGTGTACGGTTTCAATGTCCTCTCAATGAAAAAAAAAAAGAGTGATTGATAGACAAGGCGGGGTAACAGGAAATTCGGAGAGCCACATCATTTTGTGAATTAGCAAGATTGAATTCAACAAAACAAAAGGCTTTGATATAGTGATGTGGCCCCTGTCCTTGTCTCAGTTTTATAAGGTCTCCTCTCCTCTCTCTCTTTTTTCTCTCTCACCCATTTCCCTTGATTCCCCTCCACTCTTTTCCATTCTATTTCTTCACATCTATTTGCCCTGTGCAAATATTGCCATTGTGAGATCCTGTGGGCATTGATTGATTGCGGGTGGGGGCTAATCATCCGGGCTAGTTACAAAGACATCTTCCACAAAATCAATGCCACTGAAAGAGAAACTAAATCTTTTTAGGGTCCCAGAATCCTTTGTAATATAGCACTGTCTACCACAAGGGGAATATCTAGTATTTTGCTCTCATTTTGTCTCCTTTCATTTTTTCCCACTTCTTCGATTTTTTTGAACCAGCTCATTTATTCTATCATTTATCCTATAAAAGAGAATAGAGGGGGTTTCATCAGACACTTGGGGTTTGAAATATATCATTGAGATCAGCTACTGTATGTAAGTCAATTTTAATGGCAAAATTTATGGCCTCCTATCAGGAAATGGAAAGGTATAGAGATTGGCAGTGAGATGCACTAAGACAGAAAACAGACATCTCCAGCAAGGGCAAAGAGAGTGCAGAGCAGTGATTTATTCATTTGTGTGTGTTGACTTAAATGATGCTTTGCCTGTCATGTGGAAGCAACAAGCATGTCAGCTTTATGGCTTCAATCGAGACCCTTAAAGGTGCAGTGTGTAGAATTTAGTGGCATCTAGCGAAACGGACTTGGCAGAAATGGAATATAATATTCATAAGTATGTTTTAATTTGTGTATAATCGCCTAAAAAATAAGAATTGTTGTGTTTTTGTTACCTTAGAATGAGCCCTTTATATCTACATAGGGAGAGGGTCCTCTTCCACGGAGCCCGCCATGTTGTACCGCCATGTTTCTACAGTAGCCCAGAACGGACAAACTAAATGCTGGCTCTAGAGAGGGCCCTTGGCATTTTTTTGTAAGTTTCGTGGCTTTCGTAGGTTCTTTAACCTTCTTTTCACCTTTAACATACTAAATTGAAATATGATCAACAGATCAACAGAAAATTAATTGACACCAATTTTGATAGTTTGCATTAATAATTTATGTCTAATTTAAATTATTGCAAACTTAATATCTTTGGGATGTAGACTGTTATTCAGATACAACAAGCAGTTTGAACATGTCACCTTGAAGCTCGGGCAATTCAACTGTTCGCCAAACCCCTCCTTCAAACAATGATTATCTATCCATAGCTTAGCAACCGTAACTAGGCACTGTCAACCTTGACACTGTAATAGCAGTGCTACTTGGCATTTAAAGAGTTTGGGGGATTGTTTCTTTTCTTTAGTCTTCAAAAATAAACACAAGAGAAAAAGTGTGTTTATCTGCTCTTACATAAGCTGCAATTCTTTGCATGTCTGGTTGACAAGCTTTCTACCAATAATAGTAATCGAGCATTACCTCCAAGGGCATCATTAACCAACTGCATTTGTTTGTTTAATTTGGGTTTAAAAAAGGCCAGTTCATGACTAGTACATTCATTGTGTGGAAGGGGTTTGTTTTAAAATCGAGTCAGCATTATCAACCAACTCATGGCTCTAACGTTAGCTTAATTAGCTAGCTACAGCTGGTAAACGGTAGACGGTCGTCATTTCTGACAGTAAAATTGAAGGTCGTCGGTTAGAAATGAGAGGCCTGCATTCATCTACCTGAAATCATGTAACTATTGTTACAAAAATTACAATTTCAAGTGGTAAATCTACCACCGTTAACATTAACAACTGCAAATATGCAGGCATACAGTACAGTAACAAAGAGGCTGAGGCTTAGTGAAGTCAATTGTGAAGGGCATTTTTGACTGTTTTCTGACATTTTATAGTAGACTGAACAATTAACCGATTAATCCATAATGAAAACAATAGCTGCAGCCCTACTCTCAACACATGTGCACAACATAGACTGTAGCAGGAGACTGAAAGAGAGCCAGGGGCACACACCTGGTACACAGATTCAAACAAACGTGTGCTCTCACTGACAGACAAACAAGTGGAGTGCATTGTAGTGATTTTGCTAGGACAGGGACAGGCAGATGGGTGACTTTGAGCGTGCAAGCTTAAAGAATGTGATCTTGCTGTGCAGGAGCGACAGAGTCAGGCCAGGCCGTGACCCTAGCCATGTTCTGTTTTTATAACCCACAGCCTTTTGAAAAGGCTGTGGGTCTCTCTGCCATCTCCGAATTCTCTACAATTTCTTCCCATCCGAAGTTGCCAGGCAAGCATATTGCATGCTCATGTTCCCATCTAGTAAAAACAAAAGGTTTGAGTGGCTTGTATTCCATGCTTATTCCATGATTCAAAGACATATCACCCACACCTAAGATAGAACTACCACCAGAACTAATCAATCAGCCTTGTTGGCTGTCAACATGTTGCCTTTCATAGGTATAAGTATGCCTGAACCCCCCCCTCCTTTTCTCTCCCCGCCTGTCCCCCCCTTTACCCCTCCCAGGTGTTCCCATAATTCACCGGGCCTCAAATCCCATGCGGGCATTCCTGAACTTCAGAGGCACATCGGCAGATGAGAGCCTGGATTTATGGTTTGCTGATGGACAGTGGAGGGGGAGTGGAGCGGGAGTGGGAAGGTGATAGGGTCCACTTCAAAGAGGAGGAAGCTTTTGTTGTTGTTCTCTCCTACGCTCACTGGTGTACACATATGCACAGCTCTCTCTCCCCCTCTGTGCTTCTGACAGCTGGAGCACTCAATCACTGGTTTACACACACAGTTTGGCTTTGATTTCATTTTTTTTTTTTTTTTTTTTTTTTTTACTGACGGTATATGGACATAGCTGGCGGTTTGCATCATGCCATATTTAAAGTTTTGCTTCTTTTACTTTTACACAACAACAGACACACAAAACTATTACGGACAAGATTTAGCCTTTCATTTTTCATGATATTAAAGGTGACCCCTCAAAGATTGCCTCCAAGCTTTTTTATTGTACCTGCATAAAATATCCCCCTTGATCTTAAATGCCACCTGCTTCTGAGCTATTAGAATTTGTTTGTGTGACTTTGCATATAACATCATAGGTCACAGATAAATGTGTGAGTGTGCGGACGTGCGCATCTATCAGTATTTGAATAGGCGCGAGTGCGTTTGTATTTGCGTGCGTGTGTGAGCGCACCCTCCGTTCCCAACCAGCTTGTGTTATATTGCAGGGTCCCACCGTGTGTGAGCTTGATGGATGTGTGGAGTGGTGTCGTTTCTCTGAGCCGGATGTGTAATGAACCCTGCTTTGCTCCTGTAGCATTTGGGCTGATTGATTACAAACAAAAGCCATTTAACATGCAGGGGTGCTGCCTCTTAACAATGCAACATAGCTTCACAGATGAGATTACACATATAGCATGGGAAAAGACGGCCCGCTTTTGTCCACAGCAGGCTGCTTGTTAAATTAAAGCTCTGCTGTTATCAAGCCTTTTTTCCACCCACATGAGGGTAACCACCCAAGACGAGGATACAGAAGCATTGATGATTCATATGCATTTTTCACATCTTCATATTGCTCAAAATTCACTACTTGCTGTTATGGAAGAAAGCATATAGAACTGTACTTGTTGCTGCAGCTTTAAATATACAACCTGTTTTATTTCCTTTTTCCCTCTACCCTTCCTTTTCTAGCTTACAGTTTTTTTTTCAATTGCTAACACACTAAAATGACGCACAAAGCACAATTATTGAAACTAACACTCAGAGAGCAAAACCTCAGCTCAAGTCAACACATTATCTGCTTTGCACCCAATTTTCAGTTTAACATGGCACTTTTTGCAACACACTGCACACGGTTCTCTACATAAGACTTAGGAATCTGACATAAAGTCACTTGGTTGCCATTTCAAAATACTGCCATTCAAAATGCCACACCCATGTGCCACCTAATTGCTTAATTGTTGGCTCATTAATCAGAATGTAAGCACTATAAAAAGACCACAGGTGAGTACCTTTTACAACAGCAATGGAAGCCAACATAGCAGCAAGAGGAAGAGGTAGAGGGAGGGTGAGAGTGAGATGGGGAGGAGGAGTGAGAGGCAGGGGTAGAGCTGGAGGGGGAGGGGGAGGACAAAGAAGAGGACAAGGAAGAAGACAACTTTCTGATGAAATCCGGGCGACGTTAGTTGACCATGTTATCAACCATGGGTTGACAATGAGACTTGAGCCAATTTACTGTTGCTTCTTTCATCCGGACATTTAGACTTGAGCACAGGTACGGAACCAATTTTTCATTCACTCTACATATTTCATACTGTATACACCAGTTGTTGTGTGACACCTATTTACTTCATGAATGGCTGCCATTTTATACACTCTATAGCTGTACAAGAATCCTCTTTACGCTACACTGACCTATTACTATATTTTAGTTTTTTCTAAAGGACTGAGAGACAAAGACGTAATTGTGGAAGGGTTCGAATGTTCAACGAGGCACAGGAAGCAGCAATAATCAACTTGGTTTTGGCAAATAATGCAATTAGACTCAACTATCAAATTAGACTTTGATTAGAATTTCAAAGCCATTTCACCAGGGACACAATTTTCAACAACATCTGGCAAGTCAGCCTGTTCACATTGGGCTATATTCTCCATTGAAACCAAGTACACATGAAGCAGGGTGCCTTTTGAGAGAAGATCTGAGACATGAATGTGGATGTAAGTACAAGATTGACACTACACACAGTACAGCATGTTTTCCCAGTGTACTGAACTACACCATATTGACTGATTTTTACTTTTTTTTTTTTTTTGCTTTTTGTTTTCAGAGAGAACTGAAAATGGATGCTAGTGTGATCCCACATGAGTTTATTTTCAACCTCAAAAGGACCAGGAAACATCAAAATGTGTGCCGCCATCACACATAATGATGTCCTCCACCACCATGCCAACGCTGGTCCATACAACACAGCCCACATACTCACATTTTTGGATAGATTGCACAACATTTTGATACCGGCGGACCATATGGATGACACAGAGCAGCACAGATATTTTGTAGTATGGGACAATGTCAGCTTCCATCATGCAGCCCTAGTCCAAAACAGGTTTGTTAACCACCCACAATTTCTTTTTCAATACCTTCTACCCTACTCTCCATTTCTCAATCCAATTGAAGAGTTCTTTTCAGCGTGGCGGCAGAAGGTGTATGACCGTCAGCCCTATGCGTGCATGCCTCTGCTGCAGACAATGGAAGAGGCACGTGACGATATTGATGTGGGTGCTGTGGATACGACACTCAAGGTGCTTCTTCCCTCGATGTCTCACCGAGGAAGATTTTGCCTGTGATGTTGACTAGATGCTGTGGTCAGACCCAGCTAGGCGGCAAGATGCAGCCTCGTATTTTTCTTTCAAGTATTTTTCTTTCCTCTGTTTTTTTTTCAAAAATGTTTTTGTGTATATTTTTTTCCTCAAAGTTTTCTTTTTTCTTCACTGTATTCAATGGAGAGCATATTTTTTATTCAGATGACTGTAATGTATACTGTATGTGTTGTGCATATCTTGCACTGATTTGTTATGGAGAAGAATAAAAACGTTTTGTTTCAACAGTATATTTGCGTTTCTGCACGTATTTCTGTAGACTTGAACAATCTCTCTCTACATACAGAACTATTATTATGACAAAGCTCAGCAAAGATGAAAGTGCTTTTGACTGAGCATAACAGTGTGTAGTTGGTTGGACTGAGATCAGGTAATATGAATGAAGTGTGTGCCATCTGGTGCAAAAGTTTGATTTTGCTAGGTGTTTGTGTAGTTTTGAATGCAGTGCTTCATTTTGCGGGATATGTGAGCTGTTTTGCACTTTGGGTGTGTGTGGTTTTGTGAATTGTGTTAAGGGTTTTGAGAAAATGAGCAATTGCAAAAGACCATAACACTCACTAAGATTTTCCTCTTTGAGTTTCCCAACTCTAGACATTGTTGAGGTGGAAAGCTGATGTAACTTGTGGCTGTTATTCCCAGTAACCAGGGCGATCCAAAAGTTCCCCACTGCTTAATCAGACCACTGTTTGTTCACTCTCCCCTTTTCTCATGCTGTGGCCTGCCAACTTAAACCAGCCAGGCACTCATGAAAAGTAAAAACTGCATCTTTGTCTCCTATCACGTGTGTGTTTTTGGAGGAATTTTGAAATTGAAAAATTCCAGTATGTCTGGATATATATATATAAAGATATATATATATATATATATATGTATGTATGTATGTATGTATGTATGTATATATGTGTGTGTGTGTGTGTGTGTGTGTGTGTACAAATGGATATTAAGTGTATAAACACAGTTCACATTGTTTTCCATCTCTACCCATTGCAGGGAGCCTCTCTAACCTGCCTCATTTCAGTCATTGCAGGAGAGCTGCAAAAGCCTGATGCTAGATGTGTGTGTGTTGTGAGTGTTGTGCTGGCCCTGACGTGACACAGTGAGGGTATAAATAGAGCAGGCCCACAGATCACTGTGCCAGACAGAATGTGGCATCTGCTGTGCTGGGAGTGCAAAGTGTTTGAGAGCCTCTAAACTCCTCTCCATTTCTCTTCCCTCCCCCCTCCCTCTCTCATCTTTTTTCTTCCTCGATACTCCTGTCTGATGATTCCCTTCCTCCCTCTGTCCTCTTTACTTTTGTCATCCTTCTCTTTCCTCCCCCTACTATTCCCCCTCTCTCTCTCTCTCTCTCTCTCTCTGTTTCTTTCCTTCGGTCTCTCCGTCCCTCTGCCTCATTTTCCTTCTACCCCCCCACCTCCCCCCTCACATACTGCCACACATCTGCTGCCATGTGTTGAGTGTTGTGGGGCAGTCCCATTTTCAATTTAAGCTATATACGATCCTATTTCTAAACACACAGTTGGAACCGGAGAGGGGGGCAAAGATAGATAGAAGGAAGGAAAAGAGGAAAGGATGACAAAAAAAGGCTGATAGTTGGCCCTGCAGTGGTTAACATCAAAGCCCTGATTTCATATTTACCATTATTTTTCCTCTACTGCGATGCTACACAAGTTCCATGTAAAAACAATTTAATCCCATGGGATTATGTGATGTATTTGCAAGGCAATCTTGAGTGGGACGGGCCACTCTGTGAGCACAGGAGATAAAAGCATAGTCATTGTGATTCTCTGCAGGTTATTTCCCACCCAGAGCCGATTATCAATCCTACTGATTTAGCGATTCATTTCCCTGCACTCAGTAAAGCCATTACAAAGTAACGGTAACCTCTCTGCCCCGTCTTTGTCACATGGTGCAACGTGCTGTGGGATATTATGCAAAAATACATATCCACACCACACAGCTCATTTATATTGTGCACCCACACTCCCCCTGTATACATACACACACCAAACAAAAGTTAAGAGTGTCTTTCTTCTGGCTTCATTGAATTTACTACTGTACCATTTTTTTTCCCCAGAAGCACATCACTTAATCTCATAATCTGCTTTCACTGTGACTAGTGTTGTATTCCCTCAAAGACAGGGGACAAACAGTAGCACACACACACACATACACACATACACACAGTCGCACTGTCAACCAAATTAATAAGAAGCTTTTAAAATGATTCATCCATTCTTTCTACATCCCTCCCCATTTTGCTTTTCATCCTATACCCTTCTCCTTAGCTGTCTCCGTGCCCTGTGACAGGTAGTCTTCCATGTCTGTTTGCTGACTCAGCACTATGTCCACCCTCTGGCAGTCCAATAATTGTTTTAAGAGTTGATATTGGACACTGGCAGGCAGCGGGGAGACTTGCAGCAGGAGAGCGAGTTGGAGGGAGGGGCCGCCATCAGGAAGATGGGGGACTGTCCAACCGTCAATCAGAGAACAGCGGCAGGTCATCTTTTCATCCTTTTGTTTGCTCACAGGCAGTGTTCTCGTCTGTGAAGACGAAATTCAATCTTCATCCTTTCACTCACTTTTTTTCTCCCCCCCCCCCCCCATCCACATTACCCCGCTCTTTCCCCAAATCTATTCTCTGCTTCTATCCTCCTCTAACCTGCTCTTCCATTTTCCTCACTTTTCTTCTGTCTCTCTTTCTTCTCCTTTCTCACCACTCCGTCAGTCACATCAGCAACACACACAAAAGACTCTCCTCCATTTTGTTGGCCTCAGGCACAGTTGTTTAAGTGACATTGTGTGAATCTCTTTCTCCTTTAAATCTGTAATTACGTCAGCAGTTGTGCCAAATGCAGTCTCATTCTCTCGTCTTCCCCCCTATTTCCCCTCTGTCAGGGAAAGGAATAAGATTTATGTTGACACCTTTTGACTGGCACGTGCAGTTATACCTTGAGATCAATGCTAGAATCCGATAAAAATCAGTTAGAAAGTCAACTTCAACATGAAAAGATAATAAGAGGTTTGTGATGTGAAAGCCTTTTCTTTAAAGACCAGTTGTCAGCTTTCTTTGGCTAATGTGTTTCCTCTTTCTTTTCCAAACAGCAAGTGTGTGGAAACCTTTAAATCATCATCAGCACACTCAGAATTGTGAAAGCTTGATTGGCTTGGCAGCCAAATAGAGTATTTCTTGCCTGGTTGGAACAGGCCAGTTTTAAACTATTCAAAGGTGTCTCTTTATTTCTCTCACATGCTCTGCCTATCTCACTAAACACACTCACCTTAGAGCTCTCTCTCTCTCTCTCTCGCTTTCAGCGTTTTGTAAACTGAGGCTCAGACAATCAAGCCTGAGCCCCAGAGGACGCCATCCGGGGATTTGGAAGGTTCGAAAGCTTTTGGCACGGGTGTTCATCCTGAGAACTTTCCAGGGACACATCAGTGCCAGGATGCCATACGTCAGGGGGCACAGAGGAGCATTGTGACCCAGCGCCCACATTTGGGGGCCTGCTGAGAGGGGCCACAGAGGAAAACACTGAATGTCATTGTTATAAAGCAGCAATGATCTGCTCTGTGTCCTCCACTATGATGTCATGGCAGACAGTGGTCCAGCTGTGGCCAAGCATGCATGACTGTTGAAAAGGCCGTTAGTCACAGCATTGTGTGTGAATGCTTATTGGAGTATTCTAGTATGCTAACTATATTTAAGTTAAATCACACTTATGTGTGATTACATTTACGTTACTTCCTCAGTTTTGGATGCTGGTGATCTAAACATAGAGGTTATGTGCTCTCTACTCTGCAGATTGTGACTGAGTGGCGAGTACATACTTGTTTGCCACTGATGAAGCACAGATGTAGCCGGAAAACGAGCATGTCAAGACATGACAACCTGAGACAAGCCTCCCATTGTGTTTGACTCACTTTTTCTATCAATCTATGAACTTTCATGAGCAGTGAATCTTCTGTTTTAACCAAAGAGGAAAAAAATGTGACACTTAATTCTGTTGTTCAGTAAACCTCTTGCTACTAACCAAACATGATGACAGCATTTTATACTAGTAAAGCAAAGTTTGAGGTGCAAAATGTTTTTCCCCCTGCCTCTGTGACATGGCATTTAGCTGATAAATAGTTGATAGCTGACAGTTGGTATTTTAGGGATTGCGATGCACGGCACTGTAAAAGCAATTTCACTGGCAAGCCAGAAGTGCACCACGTCTTTGGTGTCAAGATTCACAGTGTTCTCCCTGCTTAGACTACAAGCACCTGTTACTCTTTTTTGCAACAGTTGGTGGAGGCCAAATCGCACATCATTATGCACAGAAAACCTGCCATAATAACCACCAGAATTTCAGTCCAGAAACTTAAAAAGAGACATCACTTGACTGTGGCAGTTTATTTGTGTTTGCATATATTAGTATTTGGATTGCTGCACTGGATATTCACACAACTCCTTGACAAAAACACTTTTCTATTACTTGCTGCTTTGTACTCACAGTTCATTACCAAAATCTTTCTTTTGGGCATAAATCCAACAGTAATCTCAAGGCTGGCCACTTTCTATAGATAAAAGCTACAGTCCACACAAGGCTCACCTTTCCAAGCATGCAGATTGAATGTACTTCTCCCACTGATAACTGGAGAGGTCCAACCCCAACGTCAGCCCTCAGGGCACATTTTAACAATTCAGAAAGTAGAATTAAAATGCTACCTCACTCAAGAAAAGACCAGAAAAAATTATTTATATACTGTACACACCTCAGCAGCAAGCACTCTAGTTGTTGTCCTATGATGACACTTCTAAAAATGTTTTCAAGTCTAATAAAAAGATTTGAGCCTCTGGCATTTATGCTGAGCACACTGAGGTGACGTTGGTGAAAGTCTGTGAGGGTTTAGTGTTTGGGGACATGGATATGTTTCAATTTTTTACTTTTCAGTATTTCAAAGAAAAATGGGGAAATATTATTAAAAATGAATCAAATAAAGACACATGAGCTGTGCAGGAGGAAAAGGTCCCCGCGCGGCCAGCAGACAAGTTGCCATCACACCTGGAAACTGGATATTATGTTTTATTGCTGGCTCGAACTGGTTTTGCCAATTGTGTGAGCTAAAAGAAATCGAACATGAGATGCACTTTAGTTAATATTGTCCAGCATGATCTGAGAGATGAGTTATTTAATATGATTAGAAAAACAATATTTTTCATTGGAAGATTGTGAAGTAATAGAAAGCCAATTTTTGTGAATCACTTTGATCAATATTGATGTTTGGTGGAAAGTGAATATTTTACTCTCTTTTGCAGGCAGGGTATAGAACAATGATTCATTTGTTCATTCACATTCTTTCCTTTGTACATTGATGCCAAGTGCGAGAAATCTTATTTTAGATGTGTTGTTACTTTTTGTAATTTAATCCCATATAAAATGGGCCTTTATTAACATTAAAAAAAGAAAATAATCCAGTCATTCATATAAAAGGAGAGGATAATCATGTGCCAGTGTATCTTGTTGCCTGACTCTCTCCACTTCCATTGCTGAAGCTGAGCTATATGTTCAAAACAGATGAAAAACGTAATACATCTATACTGCCTGAAATTTTCTCCCATGTGTAACCAATGAATGAAAAGACTACTGATATATGATTCATTCCAATTTGCTTCAGGAATACAAGTCTAAGCTTAATTGCTTCCACACACTGAACTGTGTAGTGAGAATTCAAAGTCATCATATTAGCTGAGCTGGATGTTTGATTCTGAACAACGTTATTACCGTCATCCCCTGACACCCGATTTCTGCAGCATTGAGCAAAAGTGGACCATGAACGCCGCAGGAAACTGCTGGTTGCACATCAGTGCCCTACGACTACTGGTGTAAGACAGTTACCCTGGTCACAGAGTGTGTGTAAGAGGCTGATAAGAGTAATGTTTGGATCAAACAGGAGAGGCAGGGTTGGGGGGTGGTGAGGGAATATATGCCAAAGCAGATTGTGCTCCACTGGTTCATCTCATCTCCACGGCTGTGTTTTCAGTCTCACTTCATGCCTGCCTGTCCATCTAATATCATACTTCAGTGTAACTAAACTGCAACTAAAGGTTCATTTTATTATCAATTTATTATTTTCTCGATTAATTGATTAATCATTTGGTCTATAAAATGTCAGACAATGGTGAAAAATGTCCATCACTGTTTCCAAAATCTCAAAACCAGATAATATTTACATTTGAGAAGTTGGAACCAAAGAATTTTTATGTTTTTTTACTCAAAACAATAAATTGATTATCAAAATAATTGGCTATTAATTTTCTGTTGATTGTTGCAGCTCTACTTCAATGTATAGGCAAAGCATTTTTGCTCTGAGTTTCACTTCATTGAGACCTGGAATAAGCCTTTAATAAGGCTACTTAACTATCAGTGTGCAGACCACACGCAGGTGCTGAGCCCATAAAAATTTTCTAAAAGCAACAAATATGTTTTTAGACGTTGGCCTTCTACAGTGTTGCGAGTCCTTGGTAGGCAGATATTAAGGCTACGTAAAGAAAAATGAATCATTTTCCTTATTGGTCTTCTTCTAAAATATTTTTAATAACCTGCTTCATGTTTTTATAGTTCTGGCAATCTTCAGATAGAATATTTTATTCAATAGCTTCATTGCTGGGATCCGGGGACACAACTGGATGGGCAAGTAGAGGGATCATCTGAGTGTAAGAAATCACTGGGTGCTCACAATTAAAGCTGTTTGATTTCTAATATGCACAAGCACAAAGAGTCAGAATTTAATAGTTTGGTTCAGATAACCCAGTGATTTACTCTAACTTCTTTTTTCTGTCTATTTGCTTCTAGTAATCTAGTCCGAGGTAGAACCTGGGTTTATAAAGACAGACATGAGGGAGCACTCTTGTGGGATCATTGATTAAATGACTTATTGATGGAAAGCCGCCGCCCCAAAGCTGGGTATTGATTCTGTGTTTCTAGGGAATAGGGGAGAGGGCCATAAAGAGATTTTGTAACTCATAATGCCCTTAAAGAGGTCAAGAGAAGATTGTGAATAATGTGGTACCATCATCTGCAAAGTGCTATATTGAGTCATAATGTCAGAATTTAGTAACGCATGTACACACACGCCTTGTTACTTTTTGTATCCTTATAAAAAACGGAAAAATTCCATCAATTCAGAGGAAAAAAAATGTCTTCATCCTAAATGTCTAAATTACAATAATGCTAGAAGCATGAAAGCACACACACACACACTTGTAAGCGCACACTTATTTTTCACAACTTAACTCAGATTCACCTAAACACCATCATGGGAGGTGGTATTCTTCTCAGCCTCCGTCCTCTCTCACTATTTTCATGAGGGAGTTTTCAAAATATGTTTTTCTCCTAGAGAGAGAGAGAGAGAGAGAGAGAGAGAGAGAGACAGACAGACAGAGAGAGAGAGAGAGAGAGAGAGAGAGAGACAGACAGACAGAGAGAGAGAGAGAGAGAGAGACAGACAGACAGAGAGAGAGAGAGAGAGAGAGAGAGAGACAGACAGACAGAGAGAGAGAGAGAGAGGAGGTCGAGACAGAGACAGATTAGTCTAGATATCCCTTTGGCAGTAGACAGTAATGAGTTGGTGCTTTGTGTGATACATATAATGATGCATTCTGGACGTATTAATGAGAGAGTCCATTCAACAGAATGTGAAATAAAGGCTGCAGTATAACAATTTAGAAATGGATGACCGTAGTTCTGAGACAGACACTGACAGTTTACATTATGTGGGGGAAAGTAGTAATAGGAACTTAAGGAATTTAAGAAAATAGAAACTTAAAAAAACATAGTATGCATGTACATTTGTATGTAATCCGATCACAAACAACTGTACTCGTTTACATTTTACCCTGATAGTGCCTGATCATTGATTAACATATGCTGTATGACTAAAGAACCATTAGGGAAAAGCCTGTAATTGAACAAGTGAGCTGAGATGCATGCTGGGATAGATTCCAACCCCGTGACCCTGAATAGGAATTAAAGACAGGTAGAGAAGCAGGTCATTTCTAGTTATTTCTTGTAGCAAGAAGTTGGCTTAATGATGAACACCAGAACTTGGCTTAATGATGGGAAATCGCACTTCAAGGTCAAAAGAGGTATGCTGAGTTTGAGTATGCCTAGAACTAAATACATGAATCTAAGCATACTTCAGCATATACTTTCATAGGACCATTTCTGTAAAGTTTCCATTTCATATTCATGTAATTATGAGTGCAAACTTTCTAAGTTTTGTGTAAATGTATGCAGAATAAAAACAAAAAAGAAAACAATGGGGCCTAATAGGCTTAAAATCCTAAATAACCTACTTCGATTGGCATTAGAGAAGGTGGCACATACTGTATATAACAGTTTTCTTTCAAATTCATTTTTTTTCCTTCCTCACCTGTATCTCACTGTTCGTTGCCTCTGACGTCTTTTGACAGCTGTCCTTCTCCTACCATGCCCTACATACAGACACACACACAGAAAACAAACATTACAGGGAAAGTGCAGCACCATATGGGGCCTATCGTACTCAGTAGGATTACTAATTTACCCATTACTCTTAACTTCAGTCCATGTTCCAAATTTGAAGCAGTTACATGTTTTATTCAGCAAAATTGAGTTATCCTACTTCATGAGACAGCGCTCAGGAATCAACAAACAACCTGGCAAAACAGCATGTTGATTCTGTTTTATGATTCACAGCTATGACAGGCCAAAGGCAAATGAGGAGCTGGGAGACAGAATAAAATATCAACAGATAAAGGGGGAAGAGGAAGAGAGAGAGAGAGAGAGCGAGTGAGCTAACTCACTCCAAAAAGTGTTCCTCTGACAGCGCTGTTAAAGGACATTCCATCTCGAGACGAACAACTGACCTCAAGCCAATAAAACAATGTTAAAACTGAGGCATTAGGTAAGTGTTTTCTGTCTGCTCTGCTTGTCTGCCAAAGCTCCCCCTGTCACTCTTGGCTAGCATTTCTGAGAGCTCAATGTTCTTTGTGTTGCCAGCCTCCGTGCACAGGCTTTTCTGAGCTGTAGAAACACAATTTAGGTAAACAAATTTAGCTCCTATTGCATGTCACATTTTGTTTCTCTGCAATCCCCGGGTAGAGAAGGAAAAAGTCAATGTTCCTATCAGTAGCCACATATTGTATTTATATTGGGTGCTTCTTTAATGAATTGCAAGTCAATGAGCCTTTTAATTGTTTTCAATTTTATGCAGCATTCAAGATGATGCTGCCTTTCTCTGTTCAGCAGAGTTTAATGCAGTGGAAGATTTTAAAATAAGTCAGGTGAAAGTTTAACCTCACACTGACCATGTAGTGTGGTGCAATACGATATACATACGGTGGTTGGATGTGATCTTGCTGTGATGTGTGTGGTCAAACAATACGTGCTCTCGATTCCAACTACAACTCTAATCACCATCATACATCTGTTGCAATTGAATGCCCTCTGGAAACAGTTCTAGTCATTACATTAGTATGGACTTAAGTAAGTCTCATGCCAAGACAAATTTGATTTTGCCAGTGAAATATGTTTTCATTGAGTCATCCTTTCTGTCTTATAATAAATCGCGTCTTTTGGCAATCTTTCTATAAGAGCAATCCTCTTCAAAACAGCTCATAAACTTTGGCAAAAGCAGCACCATCATCTATATCGAGTGGATGCTCAAGGCTTCCTTGGAACGCGGTTTATGGTTATTTATGGCGTGCCACTCAAATCAGAGTAACAGTCAACAATTATTTGCCAAATACTGCTGGTATGAAGCCCAGTTCAATAGCCTCTTTAGATCTCTCTACAGAGAACAGCTTGTTTTTCCTCATCTCTTTGTCTCTCTCTCCAGACCTCTAATCCTGTTCCATTGTCTCTCAGTGCTGGTTTATGGAGGGTAAGGACGTGAACAGAAGGAGAAAGCATAATCGACATTATAATTAGAAATTTCCATTAGTGCCAGTGATAAAATACACCTTTTGTTTACTCTTCCAGCAGAAGCTTCCCTAAATTTTCCTGTATATAGATATTAAATACATCTTTGTTCAGTTCCAAAGCTGTCACTACTTTGTTGTAATTTCCCATAAATTTATGCAGGACCAATAACATGCACTTGCTTTAACACCATTTAAATGCTCATTGGAAAAATAAGATTGCATTGTGTGGTATAAGCATATATTGCTTTAGCTCACTTTGCCTAATCCCCCAAGGAAACCATCTCATCCCCAGGCTCCAGTTAGTGCCATTGTTGTTTTTACGTTTGAGGCTTTTGCATCCCATGATTATATTGAAATTTAGAGAGAAAAACACAGTTTGTGTCAAACGTAAACAGAAGACTAATTTGGAAAAAACCCAACTGGTCATCTGACAACACCTCATTTTTGAATCCAGTCTTTTGGGCAAAGTCTCAAATCAGATTAAGTGTCACTTTGAGTCCAGTCAAGTGTAAATCAAGTGTCATAAGCAAATTTTGGTTCATAACACCAATATCTCAGGTCTCTGAATACCATGCATGCTCCTAAATGGGACTGAATTAGTTCTAGTGGGCCATATGCTTTCAAAGCTGTTTAAACTGTGCAGTGGGTGAGCAGGTTTCCTCAGTAGGTTGTGCTACAAATTTGTGCTACAAAAAGAAACAACAGGAGTACACAGTTTTGCACACTTTACACAACACTTTAGCAGATATGACCAGGTGAATTCAGGATATAATGGTTTAGGTGGAACCATGTGCATACATCTCTTAAGTATCCAGCAACACAACTAAAGGTAAGGTTGCAGGCACGCTGTATGACTTTTCAGTGCAATATATTTATAATCACATGCAAAGCATATTTGCACTTTGAATAGAATCTCAAAGTCTACAGCTTGGACATATTATACAGGTTTGATGTAAATATGGCAAGTAACCGTAGTGGACCATAACATTTTTCTAGTAGAGAAGAATTCAAAACCTTTTTTTAATTTTGGCTAAAATTATATTCACTATGAAATATTTTATCTTATATTGTGCTTTCCTGTTTTTAATGCAGTAATAAAACTCCAGAACACATTTTTATTGTTTATTTTAGCTGTTTGTTTCCAGTTATTTGTAATTAGTATATATATTGAATTGGTTCAATAAAGAGAGGGGGAAAAGACAGGTATTACAATAATAGTATTGGTTGCCATCTTTAAAAAAGCATACACATCTACTTAACTGTACACTGGACATAATATTTTGATGTTTTAACTCTTTTCAAACAATCAGAAGGTTATGGAAATTGTTTCTATTTAAGATAAAATGATTAACTGAGGCAACACGAAGGAAACTGCAGTTTTTGTTTTGAAGTGGCGCTCTAATGAGAAACCTAGCGAGTTGCTGATTGGCCTGTTATTATGTGGCATTCATGTGGTGTCGGAATAATCGGAAAAATGACTTCCTGACTGGGAAAATTCACGTGAACGCACCCTCAGGTCGGAAAGTCGGCGACACGACTTGCCTAAAGTTTACGTCATGTACTAATTCACGTATTGCATATCAATTTTTTGCTCACATGTAATATGGTATTAGGTTGTAACCGTTAGTGGCTATCCACGTAGAGTGACCTAGATTAGTTAGAAAAGTTATTTATTAGCATTAACCCCAATTACAAGTCAGGTAAAGCAATAATTCAGTGGTTTTAGGGAACGTACTGGGACAAAGTCTGGGACAAAATACAACACATCTTCTTTGTAGCGGCATGTAGTTTCCACAAAGCTCATGAACACACCAAAATCGGAAGAACGACTTCTCTACTAGGAAAATGGAACTATCCGAGGAGCACCTGAATGCAGCATTACCCTGAATAAATCACTTTGCGCAGTTGTGGGGTAAGTTACGCAAATAGTTACACTATTATTGCAATAAGCCTCTGCAATTCAAAACAAGTGGCTAATGACATAAGATTTATTTTAACGTTACAACTGTGCGAACCTTTTCTTTCCTCATACGTCAGGCTTTGAGTTCTACTCTGTCAAGCGAGTTTTCCCTCTCCAACCTCTGCGACTCTGCGGTTCACACACACGCACACACACAGGAGACTACAAGCAGGAAGTGGAGAAAAATAAGCAGATGAAAATAAGGAAGTAAACGCTGTCGGGTCGGAGCTAGAACCCCCTCTTCTACTGTAAAGTGAAAGTGGATCAGTCGACAGCTCAGTAACCGAATTTAAAGCACAACGGCTGTGCTAAGGAAGTTAGCCGTCAAGCTAACACCTCCACTGACTCCATATTATCTTAAAACAAGCCATAGACAGAAAAAAACCAACAAAACAAAACAGAAGGGCGAGAGGAAGACAAAGACGAGTGAGTACACACCGCAGTGAGCTGCAAACTGTTAAGCCCCACAGGATGAGGAAGAAAATGCCTGTGTGTTTGTGTGAGTCAGGTACAGAGAAATAGCAGAGCAGGGGTGTTGAAAGAGGGGATGAGGGAGAGTTTTCTCTGCATTACAGCACTTTTTTTCTAACCGGTTGTTTGTGTGTCAGCAGTAGGGAAGGAGTACACAAACAGGGGTCTGTGCATCAGACATGCAGCGGGGTCTCTCTCCAGTCTTTCGGCTTCACTCCCGCAGAGTGGACTAAAAAGAGGGCGAGAGGGTAAAAAAAAAAGACATTGTGTGTCAGAGGGAGGTGAGAGAACATGCTGAGGGTACGAGCGTACACAACCAGCACTTCCTGCTCGTGAGTCATTAAACAAAGCCAGTGTGTTTGTAAACAAAGACAGTTCAGTGACTGCAGATTGGATCTTCCTGTTTTATCGCCCCTGTAGAATGATGCGTCTTTGTGTGATAGTGTTGCCCTGGATGTTGTTTGCTGTGGACTTTGGCGCCCTCCATACATCATCTGTTGTGGGAATATTATATCAGAGGGGATTAGTCCTGAAGATCTTGGACCTGTGAAAATATGAGAACCTTTCACAGAAGGTCACAGCTATTAATAACCTGTCCTCTACTCTGTGTGTCTCCTAAAAGACTTACTCCTCTGATCCCCAGAATTATTTTCAGCAGCCACCATGGACCACAAAGGGGAACCCCATGAAGGAGACATGGGGCTGAAACGGGAGGAGTTGCCGCAGATGGATGGATCGTGCGATGCGTGCGAGCCTGATGAAGCCCAACCGGCTACACAAGTGTGCCACACCTGCAGCTTCGCCTTCTGCCCTCTCCATGCCGACAAACACGCCAGCAGCACACATCACCCGCTAATGCCTTATAACCACCAGGGGACACAAGCTAACGGTCTTGGCTCAAATGGAGACCCCAGAGTTGCAAGTGGAGCTGAGGATGAGGATGGGGTGGAGAGGGGAGCTGGAATGGGCGCGAATCAGGCGGTAGCAACACGTGGAGTGGCGATGGCTGACGCAGACGAGAGTGGCGATGCTGAAGAAAGAGAGGGAGCCAAGAATGGTCTGCCGCCGGAGGCTGAGTTGGGTGATGGAGCTGAGGGTGCAGAGGCAGGGCAGGAGGCCATGGCTGCTGGAGAGGCTGGGAAGAGGGACACTGTGACAGTAGAGAGACTGCGTTGCAAGGAGCACGGACAGGAAGGCTCCCTCTACTGTAAACCAGATGAGAAGATTATCTGCGTGGTGTGTGCTGTACAGGGTGAGCACCGTGAGCACGAGATTATCACTCTGCATGAGGCCTACGTCTGGCAGAAGGTGAATCGCACACTCAGAACATGACAGACTTATAGTATACAACAGAACGGCACTGTGTGGTTCACTGTTTTTCCTATACTGTATATACATACTGTACAAAGACTACAGCTGGGTAATTTATAACATAATGTATTCACAGCATTGCCTATCTGGTTTGCATTTCTAATTCAGTATAAAGTAGTATGCCAATAGCTGTAGGCCCTCTAGTCTTTAAGTCAACTCACTAGGGCTCTGTAAACGCTCTGTGTAATATTTTAAACATAACAATGTCTCATGATCACCCACATGACATCATTAATAGATTGATTCAACTATACAGCCACATAAATAATCTCTATGAAAACTGTAAAATGGAAATGAATCATTATGAATATTTTCCTGTGTGCTTTTGGCTTTTGGCGCCAATAATGGCTTCATCCTTTCTCCTTTCCCCTGATGGCTTTTTGCTTTAGGTGATTTTAATAGGTCCAGTCATTCAGTGCAGCATTACAGTTGGTCCAGTAAGCTGAGCTAATGTGCTGGATTTTGAGAATAACTTGAAATCAGTTCAACGGGTTCAGTTCTGCAGAGCATACTGTTTATGATGGTTATAGTCCCATTTAGAGTCAAATGTTATCAGCACACTGAACACATTCGGACTGTGCTATTGCACTGATAACCAATTAACAAGGGTGTGACAATATCAGAAACCAGGATTTAGTTTTGGATTAATATTTTGAACAGTCAAGGGTTTTGTTTTGTGAAGAGCAAGAGCCTCATTCAAAAATTGTACAGCAAAGCCAATGCATTTAGCTACAGTAGTAATGACCCTCATCGTGTGCTGGCTGTTGTTTGTAGAAAACAGTGTTGTCCTTTACCCTGTGGCTATACATCTGAAAAACAAAAGTAGACCACATGGGGCTATGCGCCGCAGCACACTTCACTGGCTTACTCTTACATCAGGGCAACATATGGATTGACGAGAGACAAAGGGGGTCACACACACAGCCCAAGGCCACATTATTTACTCTAAACCAACTTTAGCTTTTATCCTGCTTCCTGTGCCAGCTTATTCATGTGAAAGGGAGTAGTGATATGATTTCCCTTTGCATGTAACACTTGTCTGATATCAGACAGAATTGTCAACTCGTTACACTTTAACTCAGTGGATTGGGTTGATTCAGAGGTCTGGACCAGACAAATGTAGCATGTCAGTCTTAATGTGTCAAACTATGGCCTTTTCACGGTGTACCTTGCCTGTCCCTTTTTGCAGAAATTATGTGTAAACATATTCTTAAAGTATCATAAAAATAGTTTTTGACATTATTAATAATGAGATGTTGGTTCAGTCAAAAATATTGTAATATTTATGTCCATCAATGTGCCCATCCCTTCATTGTATAGGGTTATAAACTAATAAGTAAAGCACAAGGAAGTGTGGTGCATTTCAGTCTCTGTGTACAGGTTATATTTTATGTGTTGGCATACTCTCTGTTTACCATTTGTTTGTCTGCTCCACCTGTAGAACAGGCAGGGTTATGACCTGCTGGGTTGTACACAACAGATGGCTGAGAAGATCAAGACCAAGTGGACCAACCCTGAGGTGAGTCCAACCTCCTGCATACAGAACACCAAGTTGAAGCCGAAAGTGAGTCATGGGAACAATTTTAGAAAATCTCTTTAAAAAAGCTCTTTAAATGGTGGGTTTGTACACATTGCTATTCATTATATTGTTGTATTGATAATTGCTGATAATCTTTTTTCTGAGATATATTTCAGTGCAGTCCTGATAGACAAAACTGAACAAGTATAGTGAATAAAATGGCTGCAAAGAACTAGAGCCCAATATATCGGTCAGCTGATATTATTGGCCGATATTGGCCTATCACTGATATATCGGTATCGGCAAATTCTATATTATATATAATATATAATATATATTATTATATTTTCTTAATTCAAGTTTAATACATATATGTTTTTTGTGTTTTTTATGTGTTTGTTTTATTTATAGTTATTTATAATTATTGAATTCCCAAGTTTTCTGTTTCAGTGCACTGATGTCATTTTATACAATAAACTGTAAAATATCACACCTCCTCCGCCTACATATCTTTGTCACAAGTGTATGATAACCACATTTGAGGGATCATTGTAAAATGTGTGTTTATGTATATATTCTGTATATATAACATTATCGGCCAATATATCGATATCGGATTTTTTTTAACTTCCTAATATCAGTATCAGCATCGGTCGGGCCCTACAAAGAACACATAACATAAATATATATCACTGTGTACTTGCTCCATTGAGAAATATTGTTCATGAACAGTTATAATCATACAATACTAGTTGCTTTAAGGTTTGTTGCTATGGATTCTAGGTTTGTCTGCAGCTAAGGAAAATATTGGTTGAATTTGAGTCATATCTGTGTGCATAATTAGGCCAAGCAATCTCAAGTCACCCTGACAAATTAACATTGCAGCCCCACAGAATCCAATTCTGGATTTTAAATCAGTTCTTTATTTCAGTTACCCCAGTCCAGGGCCTTCCTAACTACCAAGTCCTGTAGGGACTGCTTACAATCTCATTTGAAGGCAGTGTTATCTGCCATGGCTTTAATATAATTTGAAAAGGCAAAACATTAAACGTTATGCCTATAGTATTATTGCATTTTGTTAGTTGTGTGGGTTTTTGGCAAGGTTTTACCAAAAAACCTTGGCTAACCCTGGTTTTAAGCCATATAGAGCAGAAAAAGAGCTATTACTCATTTTTAATTCAGTAGGTAAAGCAGTAAGCACTGCAGCAGTATAGACACTGCAGCGGTGGAGACACAGGAGTCTAAAATGAGATAAAGAGGGATTAGAAGGAGATTATGTCATAAAGGCATTGGGTAGTAAACATGAGAGCCATCTATTTCAATCCATATATTTATCATGTCACCCCATTCACAGATGACAGATCTTGCCTATTTCTGCAGATATAATTCTACTCGAAGCTTAGGAGTGACGGCATCATTGTGTGATTACTGAGTCATGTCATTTTCAGGCTCCAGTTGATGTTACTTTTTTGACTCAGCACTTCTGCACTAAGTCAGAGGTTGTATTTTCAAAGTGACTGTGATTTAGGCATTGTCATGTATAAAATAGAAAGAAATACTGAGCAGTGAATTCCCTCTGGCAGCTTTCCTTTTTAAACCCTTGTTGACAAAAAATCCTTGTATTCAATCTAGGATTTAGAGGGTAGATTTGGTGTACTATACACAGTGTTAAATTGTAAGGAGTTTCTAATATTTCTTGCACCTTCCATATAAATAAATGAGAAAATATTAAAACCTTTTGATTTAACGCAGTCTGATACAACACTAATACAGATTACACCCTTAACGATGACCACAGAGAGGAATCAACACTAACATTCACAACATTAGCTTTTATTACAGGACTGCTGTATATTTATTTCACCCCGTAAATCCTCTCACACATCCCTTTATACTCATATCAGTGCGGTTGACCTTAGTTTTGTACTGATGGCAGTTGAGCCGTAGCATCTGATTAGTGGTGCCCTGTGCAAAAACAGAGTCCATGGTAATTAAGGTTCTTTCAGACAGCAAGCAGTTGCCACAGCAGCCTTCATTGCTTCCAAAGTCAATGTAACAGCAGCAGCAAGGAGAGAGAGGGCAACTGCCGCTCTCCTGAATGCGCCTGCCATTTTGCTGCCGTTTGAGGCAATGATAGTTCAATGTTTTCAACTTGTCATCACGACACACTGTGTGACCATGGCAACCATGGAAATTATAGTGAGGAAAACAGGAGCTAATACTACTGGTGTCTGAATTCCCTGAATTACATATACTGTGTATATTAATATACACCTCTTCACCAGCACAGACATATCAGTAAAAATGAAACGGTCTTGGAGTAACATCAGCTTTAAAGTTTTATAGTCTGGTCTGGGCCAAAAGGCAATATTCGCTGTATGATGTTAATCAGCAAAGGTTGCTATATTAATCGTGTTATACTGCTAACCATTTCCTTTTTTTATGGTTCAATGCTCTATATTTGGCTATGTGATGAGATTGTAGTGGTAAGATGGTATCAATCTGTAGTGTACGGCCTGCCCATTCCAAATACCGACATTACCCAGTGGCAGATGCTGTAGCAACTCACTGCCTCAAAGCACCTTTACTGAGGAGTGACATTGATTTGTTTGTGCCACTCAGATTGTCCCAGTCACTCATAGGAAATAAGTTTGTGAAAGAAGGGTCACAATCGGATTTGATGATCACAACCTTATTTCAAAGCTTTTGGCTAACCTTCACCAGGGTGCTCATTACCTTTTTCTCAACCTAAACAAATGCTGCTGAAGTTGAATTTTCATGACAAGTCAACCATGAAAACAGTGGCTGTATTTCCATTACAGACGCCATAGTGGGGGCATGTTCTGCCGGTGAAAATAAAACCTGACCACAGACTGTTACACGGTGCGCAGTGAGAGATGTAACAGTAAGCGGCAGGAGCGCGGATGTACAGCTACAGTTGGTCTCAGCTATTATTTACCATTGACAGCAACTGCACCTGCTCTCTCAGCCACCCCTGCAGCCCCAGATCTGCCCTATGCTCTGCCTATATATCTGTGTCTGAACCCATCGGAGAGCAGTGGCACACAGGAGCATTGCTCAATACCTGCAGAAGTGTGACCTAAGCACAGTAGCATAATGTAGAAGGTTAATTTGACTGGCCTGTGAGAGGCAACACTTTTGCTGGCAGCCGGCACCCCAGCCAAGTTCATGTCTATTATCATACTGAAATATCAACGCTGCCCCAAGGACTTCCTACACATTAAGTCTTCTGCTGTTCCGCTGTAGAAGCGCGGTGTGCTCGGCAAAAACCACTTACCTGCTCACTTACAGGGCACTGTGTTAGAAACCATTACAGTATGTGGATTTGTCAGCGTGTCCTCTCTGCACTCTCAAATGTCAGTGTTTCTTATTATGCATGACAGGCAACCATCAGAGTGACTGCTCCTGGTGAGGAAAGTTGTGTGTATATGTGTGTGTGTGTGTGAGACAGAGAGAGAGAGACAGAGGCAAAGAGTGAAAAAGATAGAAGTTGGAGGAGGCTAAATTGTATGGTATTGGCATCCTAAAGGACTTGAGCGACAAAGAGATGTGAGAGGCTGTCAGTGAGGAGGTGAGGGGTGGATGTAAAAATTTTAACCCTTAGCTGCTGCCTGCTTATTAAATCTACAGTAGCTTGCATAATTATGTGCTTCGCCCCAGGTGTGGGGATTTTAATCTCTCAAAGCTCATATCTCCATCCTCCACAGGGGAATAGAACATAATGCAAAAAACAGTGATGAGGCTGCATACATAATAATGAGGGACTAGAGGCATAACATAACATGTGGGGCCTGGATGGCTGTCTTGTCATTCAGCAAGTCAGCTAGTGTTACCTATCGTCAGAGAGAGCTGGAAACGATGTGTGAATCATGCTTCAGACCAGGCCAGCAGGTAGTCAGCATATTTACCCCGCTCTCATGTTTTATTTACTCACTTTCCGCCGCGCAGGGTGTCGTCGAGGGGCACTCGCTGCCTGTGGAGCCACTCTCTGCAGCGACAAAGAGAGAGGAGTCCGATATCTAGAAGCAGCAGCAGCACAGCAACATCACCCGACTCACAAATGTATGTGTGTGCTGTGCAGTGGCTACATCCATTTTCCCTGCCTCATAAAATCTACAAGAGCAGCAGACACATTAAAGCTGTCTTAGGGAGCCGAGGCTGAGGAACAGACGGGGAGAGGCATGAAAAGACTTGGCTGCTGTTGTTAGGTTTATTCATCCTGCTTTTTTCTTGTCCTTCTCTACCTCATCCCTTCCCTCTTCTTCCTCTCCTACCCCCTTCTCGCATTGCTCTTTAAGTCTGCCGCTCCCTTTCTATCTCTGCTCGCAGCATTTTAATTGAATTACTCGGTATCATTCCCCAGAAAGTTGCTTGGCTGACATTGCTTCACTCAAAACCAATAAAAAGGTGCTGGATATTGAAACTCTGCTATTATAAAACCAAAGGCCCTCTGTCTCATTTTTCCTTTTCCCTATTTTAACTTCTTGTACTTCCTTACTTTATATTACTTTATATGACTTTTGAAGAGCTGGTGTGTTTCAACTTTTTAACTTTCTATGTATTGCTGTGTTGTGTTTGAGTCTAAATTGGAGAATCTAATTCCTGTAAGAGATAAAATAGAGCGTGAGCGAGAGAGAGCAGTGTTCACTTGGAACAGGGCCACTATTGCCAAGGGCAAGGACAGTTCAAATCCATTTACTCCTAATGTTCTATAATGGTTTTTAGGCCTTTTTAAAAAAGCATCACACAAAACAGACCTCTGCATAAGCAGCAGGTTGGGCTCTGATTTGATAGTGATAACACTGAAGAAAGTTAACCATTTGAGCTCTTTGAACTCCAAAAATTCCCCTTAAGAAGCATCAACGTTTTCCTCTTTCTCTCTTCTGTATCTGCTTTTTTTTATCGCTCTAATGAAGCTACGGGACACTCAAATTGAGGAAAATATTCAAATCCAAGAAGCCATCATTTTGTCCACACCATTACATCAGTTAGTAAGTCCTAGATGTCTTGGGCATCATATTCTCCAGTAATTTAGAATAACACATTTGGTATCTGCTTTGGGAGTTCATTAGAAATTAAGATGTGTTTTCCCACAAAATACGTGTGTAATAATGGACCACTGAAGTGTCTGTGCAGTTAAAGAGGTTAAGATTAAAAGACTACTTTGATATTTTGTTGTGAGGCATTTTCTGTTTACTTCAGTTTTCTTCCACTGTAGTGTGTCCTGATGTCTCACTAAAGTAATGCGACACATTGTTTTTGTAGTTTTTTTTTTCTACACTGATCTATTTTCACTCCCAAGGGCTTTGGTTCTGCAGTTTTTTTCATTAGCACTAATGAGTAGCACAACCTTTTTTGTAGTCAGTCTCAAAGAACACTAGTGTGTGACGTTAATTCTATTTGAGTGTCTTGCTATATTGTAATCATGTGAGGTGTTAGTGGAATGTCTATGACGTTTTCCATCATTAGTAAACCACAGATCCCAGCTCTCTGTGTCTGAAGAAACATTTTCAGTCACAAGCAGCCTTTTTTTTCCCCTTGGAATTTCAACTTTCACAACTCCCATTAATTGCACATAAAGTAATAATATCAAGGTGAACTTCAAGTTGACCACTTTTGTAGACAGGCGTGACTGGGTCTTGGACTGACAAAGGCCTTTTTAGTCTTTCATTTGCTTGCATTACCATCACACCTGAATTTCTCAGATAAGAGACATTCTAATACAGCGCATGTTAGAAACATGACTTAAAAAGATTTTGGCTCTCCTAATCTTCTTACCTAATGTCCTAACTTTCCTTGAAAAAGAAATTAGCTTTCTTAATCTGCTAGCCTGATGTCCTACCTCTGCCTGTACTCTCTCTCTCTCTCACCCTCCCCGTTCTTACTCCAACTCTGCCCTTGTACGCAGTGTGCCGCTGTCTCTCCTGAGGCCTCATTTTGTGGCCTCAGCTTGTAGCCATGCAAATGAAGATTAGCACGCATGAATGCTTCTTCCTTGCTAGCAGGACAAATTCTCAGAGAAACTCTCTCACTGAGTAAAAGGTCTAAGGGCAGAGGGCTCCGGCTCAACAAACACAAAGGGCACTGATCCGGGTTCAAGGCTCCCATCTGCTACTGAGGCCACGGGGACCCGATGACAGGGCAGGGGGTTTTATGGAGGTCCCGGAGATTGGGAGAGGTGGTGAAGGAATGTGTAAGATTGATGACAGATAAGATAGACGATAGGTTTTATGTTACATTGCTGTCCGCCCCATTCATGTCGTAGCTTTTCTCTTGGGTAGCAATGTTCTTTATGATTTATTCTAACTGCTTTCTTTTGATCCTCTGAAACTTGATGCGACCACAAAAGAACAAAATATGCAGATACAGATTTTCTTTTATTTAATTAATATGTACTGAATGACTTATTTGTAAACTTGATCACATGCCACATAAAGTCAGCAAACTGACTGTGAAATGTCATTACACAGCAATATATGTAATGTAACGTAAGATTTTGCTAATGTTAGAAAACTTTCTCACTTCAATAGCTACATACAACACCATAGTCTTGCTTTAAGTAATTGATAGACCAGCCATCTAAAAGAAATGGCTAAAATGTAACATTTCATCAGTATTCATGATGATAGATGAATGCTAAAGCTATGCCTGACCACCTGGATTTAGCTTATGAAGAAACTACTTCTACCGTTAGCTGAATGATTTCATGAATATTATTTGACAGATATATTCAATTTGGCTAACGTATATGCACACAAACTGCAGGTTTTTTGCCAGTGTTTTACAATACACCAAAGAAAAAAAATAAATGTTTTTGAAAAGGTCTGGACTTAAATATTGAATTTGTTGATATTCACTGGTGTCCATGACACCTCAATCAGAGCAAACTCAGAGCAAGACATTGAAGCCTTGTCATTTTAAATGTGTTTTTAAGGGGACCTATTATGCTTTTCCTTATTTTCATTCATATATATATAATGTTACAGTGTTGGATGTTTATATTAAACGTGGCCCAAGTGTCAAATAATGAGGTAAACGTATGTAGTAAGTAATCCCTGTGAGCAAAAAGCACCGGCTTCAGACTGCTCTGAACACTTGATTTCAAACGTGTTTTTCTACTTTCAGCCTGAGCCGATGTCAACTTGTGACAGATTTCTTTATATGGTCATGTGCTCCACACACAGCATGCTCCACTCTGCTAACATTATGGCATTTTTCCATTGTTTTGGGGGTAGTCATGCCGAGCCATGACTTGAGTCAAGCTGGCACACTGTGAGTGTTTTTCCATTACACGGCACAGCAAAGTAAAATAAGTTGTTTACCTGTTGGAGGTGTGCTGGTTGTCTGCAGCTCTTCATCAAATATCATCATCACTGTGGCTGTTTCTGCTTGTACTATTCCTCCCTGCATTATTTCTAACTGATCCACTGAACAAATAGCTCCAAATATGTCCATACGTTGTTGTTTCGACCAGTTTTTAGCTAATGAAGCTCTGCTAATCCAGTGAGGAACACCTTTCATTTCCTGTAAATTCTTCTCAATAGAAGTCTCCCACTATTTAGTCATTTAAAAGCTTTTAATTTGAAGCGGTAAAGCAGGAAATGTTGGGTTTGCATCAGCGGCAACTTAATACGACTCTGATAGGGCTGCCCCTCACCTTCCAGAAAGCTGGCCAATCAGAACAGAGTGGGCTCATCAGGAGGGGGGGGGGGGCCTTAAAGAGACAGGAGCTAAGACTTCCTGATAAGAGACAGAGGCTGAACTGAGTGGCTGTATAAAGGGCCAGTACAAGATAAATAAGGAGTTTTTTTGAACAGTGAATCATGCAACGCTACTCCAGTCCCAGAATAAACATATAGAGCTGGAAATGAGCATAATAGGTCCCTTTTAAGTGCTCACTGCTCGTGTTTAAAAGTCTTCTGGAAGATTTAATCTGCATATATTGCAATTTTGTAGGATATATTGTGTTTGTGAAGCTCCTCCTATTGCACTGTGCGATAAAATAGAAGAATGAAATGAATGAAACATGTTGCTTGTTCAACACAGTTGTAGTCTATTGTTTCTTATCCATCAGATGTGTATTCAGGGCATTGATTTTGGTGAAACAAAATGAGAAAATGACTCTTTGTGTTCCAATTAAATGTTAACTAACACTGTGTCTGATTCAGAATGAATGATGTGCATGTTTTTCTCTGCTCATACAAAGAAAGTAAATTAAAAATGTTACTTCTTGCGCTTGGTTTAATGGGCAATTTGGAGAATCTGATTGCTTGAGCAGAAATGGCAAAGACATGATAAAACTTTGGACCCCAAGGGGCCGTGGCTCTACCAACCTCAGTAAAGACTGATGATTCCTTGCTTCAGTGGAGAGAGCGAGACTGAGGGGAAACAAGATAAAAAAAGATAGAAAGGAAAAGAATTAAAGTTCTGCTCAAGGGGAGAGGAGAGACCAAGCAGCTGCTGTGCATAGATTGAAGCAATAATAACATATTCAGGAGCAGAGATCATGACAAGGGACTTTGGGGTGTTCTACCTTCTGACAGCAGCTGTGTTGGAGGTAGGGCCATCTCAATGGGAAGGATTGTAGGGAGGCGTCTGTTTATTGAGATGTTTTAACGTAATGAGTCATAGCTAAAGGGATCCTCTGTGGGTAAACAGGGAAATGGATTAAAAAGGTATCTCATTGAGCAGTTCAGTTGCCTTGAAAGCCAAACAGATGGCTTGCTGTGGTAGAAGGAGCCTCCAAGGTCTATATCTACAGATGGGAAGCATGGAGTTTGCCTCCAGGGGATGTTCTTCATGCTATCAATTAGCTACTGCATGATAAAGACCGGTAGGCCTAGTAAATTAATATTCACATGTCAAAGTAAAAGACTGAAGTCTCTGTCTGGCCCCTGTACTGTGGTCATCCCATATGTGTTTATTTCTGTCTATTTGTTTCATTTTGTTCTTTCTATTCCATGTTTATTTACAACATATTCTTAGAAGTACATCATCTTTGTGATTTAAGATTACAATTAGGAGACACTGCAAGCTTCCAATGAGCCATGTCTTCTGTTCCATGTCTGTATAAAGGCAAAAGATATCTGTTAACAATTTAATAATCTATTATTAATGAGGGCTGCATGTCTCTATTATTTGTAGTTATTAAACCAACATGTTGAAGGACACATAGTCAGTTGAGTGGAATAAAAGCAGCTTTCAGGATGCTCAGTTCGTGGTTCTTCTGTAATTCTATTGTCATTTAATCTCTATTTTTATTTACATTACTTACTTTGTACTTACGTTTTTGTGTTCAATGTCTGTCTCTACTTCTCTGTTTTATGAGTTCATCTCAGTGATTCATATCTACACTGAAGTAGATCATTCAGGTTAATTTGGAATGACAGCTCGGCATCCCTTTCCATCTTGGTAACTGTTTGACTTCCTCCACTGAAAGTTTCTCACTCTCACTCTCTCCCTCTCTGTCTTTCTTACATCATCTACATATCTTAGATGTCTACAGAGGAGTTGGAGGCCTACGTGAATGACCAGTTCGATGAGCTCCGCAGGTTGGTGCGTCTGGAGGAGAAGAGGACCCTTCACCTGGTAGATCTCAAAGAGGCGTTTCTCACAGCGTCAGCTGCTGAGAAAATCGCAGAGATCACTGTCCAAACTGAGCGCCTGCAAGAAGAGATGGCCAACATTACACACCAGCTTTGCCTGCTGGAGCAGGTGGAGGCGCAGGCGGTTGGTCCTGCAGTGGCAGCAGAGGTCCTCGTAGCTGGACCAGCCCACAGAGTGCCGGTGAGAAGAACCTTCCCTCCTTTCTCATTATCCTTATTATGCTTCTTAGACTGTTTACAAAATCAACACTGTATGTCTCAGTCACTGCAGGAGAAAGTTTTATAATGTCACAGAATCCCACCGTGACTGACATTCAGCGTGCCATAATTTATATAGTGTGATGTTTGTTTTAAGCTTGGAGGTTTTAGCCACACAATTTCAGCTCCATATCTCTACATACAGTCTCAAACACTTCCTAAGTCTGATGTAGTTAAGGTGTCAACCTTGCTCAAATATGACCTTCTAGATCTAAGTTGATTTCTCTGAGGAAGACGTGAATGGAATACTTCCATTCCAGTTACAGCCTGTGGCAGGCTACGTAAATGTTCACATTTTTGCCTATGTGCATTTTTATGACCAATTACCATGGATCCACTGGATTCTGAGGTTGATGGATTTAAAACTGGGCTGCGAGTCACTTAACTTAAATACCAGTCTTAGCTTGATGTGAACCAGAGATATAGAAACTTGGTTACAGAAATGAACAAAAAACATTATTATTTTCCTCCTCAATGAAAATTGCTTCAAATTCAGAGGTATTTGAGTGAAGCTGACACACTAAATGACAAAATCATATTACATCACAAGGTCTGTTGACAGCACTTTGAAAGAAGTGTTTAATTCATTTAAACTTTGAACACGGCAGTCGGGTGCCAAAACTGATACTAAGGGCAGCCTTGTAAAAACGGGTGCTGTTGCTCTTGTCAATAAACAATTACGAACAATTGGCCAGCCAGCACAAAGACAATGACTATGGCACCTGCTGCATAGTCATTACGGTAAAATGAATACAGTAAACAGGTGCCACCGTGCACAGCTATGCTCCAAATGAACAGAGAGACCGGAGCATATATTATGTTGGTGTAGAGAAATGGAATTTTCCTCTCATACAGCCATCTGTGTCAGTATGATAGAGGTAGTATCACATAAATAAATCCTGAGTGTTGGCTGACGAAGCATAAGTGTAACTATGTTTGTCCTCTGGCTACGCAGCAGATGGGTACCCTGTTCCTTTTCTTTCTACATAGCAGCCCCTCGGTCACAGTTAGTTTCTCATGCCAAAGTGCTGTTCACACCAGAGCATGTGTGCAGTTACCGTCTACAATTCATACATAACGTACGTGTACATTAACACAACCAAGCCACGTCAACACTTCACCCTCTCCCTCATCACACATTTAAAAAATGTAAGAGGAGGCTTGTACTGCTCTTAGGCTCCAAATTAAAATATCCCTTTGGTCTACTTGTCACTTGCTTTACCGAGGTCACCACAGCCAGGCAAGGACTCTTGAGTGTTCCCTGGTGATGCTGCGCAGGGTCGGGGAGGCTGCAGTAATGGCGGTAGCTGATGTGCAGATTGCTTATTTTAGATGAAAAATGAATCCACGGTGGGCCAAGTTCATTAAGGGCATAATTGGATGCTGATGGTTGCCCTGTTTGTTCTCGTGTGTTAGTTACTGCTGAAGTAATGTGCAGTGTTATTTGGAGACGCACAGTCACAGGAGAGGCTTGTGTGGGTGTAGAGTGGCAGCAATTCACTTATCCAAGCAAATGTGTATCTTACGTCGGCACACACTATTCAAAGTGATGTTGGTTCTGAGTTTTATGTGTAAAACAGTGAGGTTTGAAGTGAAAGAATCCACGGTCACCAAAACAGTTTTGTGTGTTTTTGTTTTGTTTTGTCTGTAGCACCTCCATAAGTCGAGAGAAGAGCTGAATCAAACATTAATTCTCCTACCAGCTCACTGCTCTGTCACTGTTAGTCTGTCTGCCTCTTAGTGGTTGTATCTGTCTACAGATGGCACATTGAACTACAATCATTCACTTGCCTCTTTACTGCAGTTCTGCTGAACTGTATAGAGTACTCTGCGTCTATGGCGCCACGGCTGGGACTAACAGTTGTGTTTGTAATTAATGAATCTACCGATAATTGTTTAGGTTAATTACTTAATTGTTTAAAATGTCAAAATGACAAATTTGTATGAAATTGCCAGAGTCTACGGTGATATTTTGTCTTGCCAACAGTTAAAAAACACTTAAGCGTTCATTGGAGAAGACTAATCGATTAATTTGTTGCTTGAGCACTACAGCCAACTACCAACAATAGCTGCTGCAGTGCTAACAGTAGTCTATAGTCATTGGAAATGTACTGTGATGTGAAGAATTAGTGCTCGGGATATGAAAGCCATGAATGAAATGATATAAGCTGATTTAACACTGGAAAAAAACACAAATACAACAAATATGCTGAATCAAAACTATTTCCACCTTCAGCTTTGTTTCCCAGAGGGGAATTGTTTCACAGGCCAAGCAATAGACAGCACAAATAGACAGACAATACAAAAGTTAAAAAAAGACATAA
Organism: Scomberomorus guttatus; assembly: GCA_038419695.1. Taxonomy (NCBI): domain Eukaryota; kingdom Metazoa; phylum Chordata; class Actinopteri; order Scombriformes; family Scombridae; genus Scomberomorus; species Scomberomorus guttatus. The sequence goes on along the minus strand of CM076453.1, from coordinate 13,269,328 downwards.
TCAAACACACATCGCAGTGGGTTGTTGTCTAGGGTAAAATAAAGTGCATTACAGTAAAGCATTACTACAGCAAAGTGTGAGTGCCTATCTATTTAACAAGCTAATAGCTGTTGGAACAAATGAGTGCTTGTGTCTGTTTGTTTTTAATCCTCGGTACCTTGAAACGGGTACCTGAGGGGAGAGTCTGGAACTCTGAGTGTAGTGGGTTGACCCTGTTTACTGTTTTGGCATTTATTTCTCTTCCTGTAAAGCAAAATCTAATCCTGTTTGCCAGAGAGCTACAGTTATAGCCTCTAGCACTTTTGGAAGTAAATCCTTGATTCCAACTTTTTTTTTTAAAAGAGAGACTAGCAGCTTTGGAGCCAAGTCAGAAAAGTGATTGCTGCTTTGTAAGCATAGCAAGCTCACATACTGCAGCCATGTAACAGCAAGCCTGTGGAGTGGAACAACTGTAATATAAAATATTTCTCACCTGCTTATAATCTATCCATAGAAAAAAAAAAACACATAATTGAGGTGAGTCTTCCTGCTTACGGTCAAACAAACAAATTGGTTCTGGTTCTGTTGATAATCTCCCTTCTTTCTTTTTAATGCAGACACAGGTAGATACGCATACACACACACAAAAAAGGAGGTTAGGAAGGAAGAAAAAGGCATTCTGAAAATTGACCAATCAGTAGGAGCCAGAGGGAGAATATATTAAAAGATTTTGTCTCAGCTCAGTCCATTTATTACCAATATTCTCAGTCTCCACATTTTCATTAAAAAGTGCCAGTAGGTACTGATTTGTACACCCACACAGTGTGTTTACTTGAACATTCACTGATGACTGTATAGTTATTAAAAAACACTGATATGTCACCAGGTAAGTGATTTTTCTGCCAAACCGGCACAAGCAACAAAAAAAAAAAAGTGTGTCATCCAAGAATTCATACAAATACAGAGCAAGAATAGTTCTGCAACAGGTAACATAAACCATGAAACGTCGATCATAGAGATGTGGATGACATCCACTGTATGTTCCTATGAAACAAATGTGTTGCTTCAATTGTGGTAGGACACATTTTTTCACATGTATGACAGAAGAGGTTCTGTAAGGTTCCTTTAGTCTGTGATTATGTTTAGAAAAGCTGAGGCGGAGGCTCATTGTTGTTTAAACTATAAAAGACTTCTAGCATGAAAACAAAGCCAAGATGCCTCATTAGCCAGACACCAGGAATCTGCACCAGTGACCCAACCCCGACTCAGTTGTGAACCCAGGTCACAACGAACTGCTCGGAGGCTGATTTACAACAATGCAGCCCAATAGCTATCCCTTTAAATAAGCTGAACCTTGGTGTTGACGCTCCTTTTTTCTATGTAGTTTATTTTTTTCATTCAGTTCAAGCATCACACACTGCACATCCTTATCTGTCACAAAGTAGTGAGCACTCTTCTGCTCAACCATTATGATTATATTATAGGGTGAATTATGGTGAAGAGTGCGGCTATTGTACACCACATACTGAGTAAACCCTCTGAGTTTTCACTCATTTCATTAACTGAACTAATTAAGTGTCAAATGAGACATTAATCTTTATTTTTTTGAGGTAGATATCTATTATATCAGGATCAGGACAGTATATAATACATAATAAAAATATATTTGCCACCAGGTTCTTTGTAGAGGGAGTTAACAGTACATTATTGAGCTAAAACTCAGCTGAATGGTGCAGCTTCAGGTTGCATCGTTTTCTGACAGACATCAGAATTTAGGTTGTTTGTAGCTGTGAAAGACCAGCTGTTATGTGTGCACATATTTATTGAACTGCCTAAGGCCACGTGAGTAATATGGGAAATGTTGAATCTGATATTATCAGCCCCAAAGGCATGATTTTCTTTTTGTATACCGTTGTAAAGGTAACTGTGGTAATTACAATGGGAACAAAGCTCTGTACCAGTCGGCTTCCTTCTAACAGCATATTTCATTCGATCGTGTGGGCAGTGGCACTAAAAAACAATACTAAATTGGACTAAATGAAAACAAAGCACACAACTGGGACTATAACAGCTTTACATTTTCATTGTCGTAATATAACAAAATATTTATGACAAATACCAAAGAAATACAGTATGCATTATTAATTCATCACCATCCATCTGACTCCATCTGATCACTAGTAATGACTTCCCTGATTTTAATAATAATGATATCAGTGCAGTCATGAAGGCACCGTCAGGGCATCACAGACAATACCTGTTAGTAGGATAAGTTCATTGTCAATTTGGTCTCAGGGGAATTGTTGACACCATTATAACACTTTTGCATGCAAATATTTTTCTAAGGTGTAGCAATTACTTCTTAATAATTTGTAACGCTTGAATAATATCACATATATAGTCCACCTGTTAAAGGAGGGAGAGTAAAATGTATCTATTATGAATAGTTTTATCCAGCAGCATAATTAGTGTTCATAGTTTTTCTGTGTTTCTAATGCATTTAATCAGGTATATTTAAAAAGGCGACAGTGGATTTACAATTTTTAATTTAAAGCAGACTTGGACTGGGAATCTTTATATTTCTTCTTCCCTTCGGGTGTCTTAAAAACCTGCCAGTCAGTTAACTAATGAAGGATTTGAGAAACAGAACTAAGGCAGCCTCACAGAAACCAGTCAAGAGCTTCTTTGGTGAACGTCAGCTTTGCACCCTGATACTCTTGATTCTATTGAGGTGTTTGACAAGGTAAACCAAGTAAAATCTCTCTCAGTTCAAATATTTGAAACTATGTATTTGTCCAGATCTGGAGCTAATCAAATTTAGAGCCAAATCTGAGGCAGACAGCCAGTCACTGCTCCACAGCCTCCACTCATCAGCTCTCCTCTCATCTGCTGTGCTGCCAAGGAGCCACTGCCTTTGAGATGCTGTTACTTACACAGTGTCAAAATCCCTTTCTGGCGCAGCCATTTTAGTGCTGGTAGTCAAGGTCCAGTGCTACAGTACAATCAGTGCTGGACAGAATATTATAAGGTAACAAAAAAAGCCATTTGTGCTCAAGGTCCTCTTGACTGAAAATAGACCAATTGACATCAGCAAATGTGTACATGGCTGTACATGACAGCAATTTTAAGTGTGCTGCATATATATTAGAGTTGTGTGTTTGATATGCTAAATACCAAATATACAGCTCTATGTATAAATTCATAAGTATAATTTGAATGTTATGGGTAAGCCTTGTGAAATAATGCCTTTATCCTCCAGGAATTGACAGAATTTGAAATGTGACTCAATATTGCATACAGCATTTGGTACATGAATACCACTTTTGCTTGCAGTGTTTCTGTCACATACTGGCAGTCAACAAATCATGTCCATCATTTTGACATTGAAAAATCCCCAGTTGAAATGAAACAGAAATATTTGCAGCTCACTCGTTGCTTTGTTCCTGACTGTTCCTTTAAAAGCTCATGAATATACATGAGCACAACTGGTGGATGAAAGTGAAAATTAATTGGTCAGATTTAGAGTCACACCAGCTGTGGACCAACTTGATGTAAATTATGTTGTTTACCTTTTATTTGTTAGTCACAACACCTGTGCAAAGATTTTAAATGTTTTATTCTTTCTCTCTCTGTCTCTCTCTCTTGTTTTCAGCACGACATTGAGGCCAGGCCAAGGTAAGACTGCCGCTGTGATTCATGTTCACCTTTTTATAGCGCTGACTAAGGACCCTTCAAACTCTCCTCACTCAGGTCCTTCTGCCATCAACCAGCATGACACTGTCGAGTTTTCATCTTTGCGTAATATCACACAAGTCTTTGTCCCTGTTACACTGCCACCTTTCAGTGACTCTCTCAAACAACTCACATACTCACTACAGAGACGGGGTCACCTATGCACATCAACCCTCCCAATGCCTCCGTACCTATCCGGTCACATGCGAGTCACGTTGGTGCCCCAGCAGGGCAATTAGTAGCTCTCATCTGTGTGTGCCTGCTAAAATCAGACGAGGTGACTATCTGCCTGGTCCAATAAAAGAACCCTGGACAGTGGCTGACAGGCTGGAGCTGTGTGTGTGTGTGTGTGTGTGTGTGTGTGTGTGCGTTTATGTGCTCACACACTCTATATGCGCGGCCTTGTGTTACGGCAAGCTGTTGTGTCATTAGTCAAGTCTCGCCCTCTGATACAGCATAGTATTTACATTTGTACTATCTCCAAACTGATTATGTGTGCCTTCAGGCGTGTGTAAGGCAGAGTTAGAAACTCACACCAGACAGATGCAGCCATATTATTTTCCAGCTGCTATTACAGTTTTTTGCCTAGAGTACATCTTTCACCTTTATCTCCGTCTGTGTCAGACAATCTGAAATGGATAGTCCTCTCCCAGTCTCACACTTGTTGATCTTTTGACACGAAAACCTCTCTGCCTCTTTCACCCGGAGCAGGAGCACTCACCTGCTGTTCCTACCTCCCCTCCTGGCTGTCTCTCTGGGCTTTCATCTCAAAGTACTCCTCTCCTCTACAGACACACATACACAGACTCAAACACCTTCAGCAAATGCCAGCACATCTGTCCTCAGAGAAAAGAACCTTATTTTCTTTGAGACTTTATTTAAAATGAAGGCTGAATACAAAAATAGTCCTGCGTGCCAAAAAAAAAAAAAAACACTTTTGATTGACAACATGCTCACTTTGCTTGTGCTTCTGAAGTCTAGGAAACAGAAATTGAATTTTTAATTTCACTTTGTACTTTTGATATTGTGGTGCTGGCTGCTAGTGGGAAATGTACTGTATTTCCTCTCTGGAGTGTAATGTGCAAAGAAAGTCATGAGCAGGGCTGGCGCGCGGTGCCAACATGTAATATGTTATTGATTGGTTAGCCAGTTTTATGACCTCTAAGCTCTGGAGCAGATGGCAGCAAGCTTGGACCCAAGGGTGAGATGGAACTAATAGTTTGCCCTTGGTCAAGGTTAACCTCTACTTCTCTGCACACACACACACGCTGATATAATTACTCTCAAAGGTCCCACATATTGCCCAAAAATGCAGTGGGTGCAGAATCGTATGTGGCTTGTGGAAAATGCCTCACATTTTGGAAAGGAATACTGGGAGGAGTGAAGGTTTGGAAAGCTTCATGTGTGAGTTTGAAGGTTAACCAATCAAAAGGGTAAACAGGAGAAAGAGGGATGAAGTGAAACTAGAGGAGGAGGAAAGAAGGAGCAGAAGGGGAGAGATTCTGCAGGATCAAGCGAGGAGTGGATGTTTAGGGTTATGTTCAATGGGATCCAGACAGCAAATTGATTATGGAGCAGAAACACTAATCCGCTGTCTGAGCCTCATATCGCTGCCGTAGACAGAGTATCCCCACAGGACCGCAATCCTGCACCCACACGCATCTTTCCTGGACCTCCTCATCAATACCATCCCCCGCCTCTCCCCGAACCTCTTAACATAGGTTCTCCATGCCTGCCAAGATTTGTCCTCCTCTGAATATAAATCTTCCTTTACTCTCCTCAGCCCAACCACCTCTAAGCACTGCTGCCTCTAATGGGATGCATTTCAAATTTCACTTTCATTCCCCTGCTTTAACCGCCACACCTCTCTTGCAGCCCCTGTCCCTGACTTTGCACAAGTGTTTATGTATGTGTTTGTCTTGTGTGTAAGTGTATGTGTTTGTGTGTATCTGTATGTACAGTATGAATGCTTCTAATAGCGAAATCAGAATATTTATCGTCTGGATCTAATCTAGCTGTTGCAACATCTGTACCTTATACTGTACATGCATAAGATAATGTGCCTAAGTGTGGGAACTTAAGCATAAGATATGCTAGTATCTTATGGGGTATTATGACATTTAGTGTGTCTGTTATGAACACTGAATTTAATGGTAAATAATGAAATGCCTAAATTAAATTTTCAATGACATTAATGATATTCTGTTTCTCTTTCATACCATGAGCACATGCACAGATATTTTACCTTTCGCAGAACTACTGACACACCATCCATTTCATTTCAAATTTTGCAGTCTACACACACATGAACACAAAGGAAGGATGGAGAAAAGGGGCTTATTGCTGCAGTAATGCTTTCAATCCAGAAAGCCACTTTATGTTCTCTCCCGAGACTGAGATATCGTGCATAAGAGAGAAACAGATGCAAAGACTGTGTGACAGTCAATGCGAGGCAAAGAGATGTACACTAAGGCTTCCACTCACTAGACTTAAATTTGCTGTCCTGTTGGGTCTATGGAAAAATTATTTAGTAGATATAGTTTACCTGATATGTAGAAGTATTTCTCTGTCTTTGGCTTCTACGACTGAAGGCTTTTAGAATGGGAGCTTTGACTGTTAGCCACTAAGAGGGAGTCATTGGAGCACTCCTCAAAGGAGTCTTCCATGGTTTTTATCCTTACCTCTAGGATTTTAATGATATGAGTAACAATCAATAATGGTTCATAGTATGCCATTGCTGCCTGATTTGCTAAGGCAGCCAACACGAAGCACCTCAGATTGTTTTCTTAGCGACATATTCCAAAAATCATCAGAAACTAATAGCACTTCTCCCCTGTCAAACAGCAATAGCAAGCCAGCATATGGAAATTGGCAATCACCCCATGTGGCAAAGTCCAATTTGCCAACAAGGAAGTGACAATGTGGCTAATATATCAACCCTGTCACAGAGAAATTATGTTTATAAACAGCAAATATGTTTTGGAGGCAATGTGATGTTGCCCAGAATACATTTTCTATTTACATAAGGAATAAGGATTTTTGTCAGATTCTGTCAAACAGTTCATTCATTTTTCAACGTTGTATGGCTGTACGTATGGTCATCACACAACGTTGTTTGTTTAGGTGCTAAATGTGGCTAATGTAGCAGCCAAGTGAGCTAGTTTGCTAGCTATATAGTGATAGTTATCAGAATGAATATAGAATTGTTCATTATTTTGACCCCTGCTTCCCCTTAGCATGAAAGGAGCTGTATTATTTGGCAGTTGTTAAGCAAACACAAATTAATACTTGCTGCAACACAATTTTTAGCTTGTTGAAATATTAGCCTTGTGGACAATTGGAGCCGTAGCAATGTGTCATGGGAACCCCACTTGTGTACCATAGCCCTGAACACAGAGGTTGCAATGAATAAGACAATTAAAACCTGACTATAAGATGGTTTGGCTTTTTCTCTACTACTAGTAGGGGAGTTTAAATTATTTATATAAGTGCAGTTAAACAGTCAAGACTGGTATAGCCTCATATCCACCAATAAAAGGAGTGAAACATTTCTTTAAGGAGAGGAAATTCTAAGTATTTTTTGAAGCAGTGCCATCTTTGTCAAGTTTTCTCTCTCTGGGAGGCAACTCATTGTTTTCTTTGCCTCCCACAGTGAGCCTTCCCTTGTGCTTTCATATCCTGTCATTCTGGCCATATAAAGAATAGCAGTGAAGATGAGAGTGTTTAAAGAAGACTAGGTCACGGTATGACTTCATTTTCTATTGCAGATTTTCAAGGAAATGCACGAACACTTGCTTACAATAGTAAAAAAGCTTACTTGAAGCAACTTTGCCCATCTGTGCCAAGTGCTTCTCTTGCATCCATTAGCACACTGCCTCATCTTTACCTTTTGGAAAGCTATACTGAGTAGTGTAGATTATGTTATATGTATAGTGGTTAGAAGGCTCTTTATACCAGGCAATTCATACACGCAAAAAACAGTAGATGTGGACTGTAAGGGGCACATCTGTATGAGCGTATCACACTCACTCACTTACTTTGTAACCAGACCCTGCTTGATATTCTTTTGAAAATCTGCATGAGGTCTATTTTATTTGCTGATACAAATTATTAAAACAGAAGAGGGATTGAATAAGAACTGTATTTGTTTGTTTGTAAAACCCCAGGGCTTACTGTCTAAAAATGTGTCACCCAGACGGAAAAAGGAGAAAATGATAGTGGAGTAGAATGATTGAAAAACAACTAAATGCATACATAACAAATAAAGGATATAAAACAGGCAAAAGTAACTATGATGCAAGGAAAGTGGAATCTTCAGGAGACAGAAACTGTGTCTGATTCTCTAAACAAGTAACAAAAAACACCATAAAACATAATAACCTCATATGATAATGTGTTTTGTCTCTCAGCTCGGACCACTTAATAATCGATAAATCTATAAAGAAGAAAAAAAATATCTGAATCGAGAAAAGTTAAAGCTATGCGACATGTGGCGAATTTACTTAGCAAGAGCGATGGCAGCCTTCTGAGTATATAAATCACAGGGTGTAATCACACTAAAATGGTAAAGCCCGCTGGGGAGCGTAGCACTTCTAATTACAATGCGAGGTCCCCCCATTCATTGCTCCAATCACTCATGTCTCCACTGTATCTCAGGAGCTCCTGTCCTCTGCTTCGCTCACTTTATCATGCATTTATGGCCCAGAACACACACACACACACACAGCTGGAAGCAGGTTCTCTCTTTATTTTCTTCCCTGTTCTTTTCACTTTTGCAATTTTTCTCTAACATGCACACACGCACTGTAGGTATACGACAGTAATTTATACCTGTACATGATGTGCTCTCTACTTTCTTCACACTTGACATAACACAGTAATGATGAAGTGTACAATTTATCAGTTATATTTATATATGTGCATATGTTATTGGTAGTTAGTTCATTTGGAACTTACAGTCAGAGAGTTCATCCCTTCAACCCTTGTATGTACCACCATGCACACACACACACACACACACATACACACAGTGAATGTTATGATCTGGTGCTTCTCTGGTGGCTTTTAACTAACCGTACTGGTTATGTGAAAAGGAAATAAATTTTTCAATGTCAAAATTGTGCTCTTTAGCTGCAACTCACATCATCCCCTGATCCTCCAATTTCAAAATTTGTAGTGTTCCACATCCAGTAATCCCCCACTATAATCTAACTGTATAAATGGGGGATTACGCCACTATAATCTCAACACTGGAAAAGGGAACTGACACTCAAATATCACATGCCTCACAAATTTCTTTCTTTCTCTGTCCAGGTTACCCAACAGGTTTTGTGATACGTGCTAGTCATGAGTGCTGGTTCCTATTTCTAGTGTTAAATTATTGTTATTGTGCATCTGATCTGTTTTTAGAGTTATGCACACATCCTGTCCTTGTATATCTTCAATTCTGAATTTTTCCAAAACCCTTCTTATAATCTGCTATCATTGTGTGCTCACTGACAGAGGGGGCAAGAGCCAAATCGTCCGCAATGTCTCATTGAGTGAAGGCTTTCGCCCGCCCTCGATCATGGTGTACACATCACATGAACTCACAAACCAAGGAAGAGTGGGCTGACAGGGAAGTGAAGTGGGTACTTTGGGACACAGCTTATCAGTCAGTCTGAGCTGCTTGCCCTTCACTGGGTCAAATAGATGGGCTGAGTGAAGCAGGGAGGTGTCAGGGGAGCGAGGCCAGAGGACACAGGACAGAGCCAAGAGGAGCATGGAGGGAGGGAGCTGCATTTCCTCTAATGAAAAATTTACATCACCTGCTACAAAAGGAGCCACTACAGGCCCTCTTGCCCTTATGCCACTCTGTTTGTGTGCGTGTGTGTGTGTGTGTCAACATGCCCTCATTTAATAATTTAAAATGTTTCAGCTAGATGCATCTGTATGTGTTGTCATGTGCATGTGTGTTTGTGAGGCCCAGCTGCTTGTTATTAGTATATATTAAAACTGTTTCATTAATTCTTTCTCTCTCTTCTCTGTCTTTCTCTCTCCTTCCCTCTCTGCATCTCTGTGTGTGTCGTCTTGTCTCTTCTCTCTCTTGGCCATCACCATTCCACAGGGGGTGGATCTGAGGTCCCAAATGAATGCAAAGCACATACAAACCCAACTGACAAATAGAGAGACATGCATTTAGATGATAAGAGACTATAAGCATGCATAATTCATACCACGTGCACAATGTTCCCTCAGTTTTTTAAGATGTCATTCATTTATGTGTGTGCGTGTTGAGTGTGTGTGTGTGTGTGTGTGTGTGTGTGTGTGCGCATGTGTACGTTTTTGTTACCTCATTGGAACCTTTTCAGGTATAAACACTGACCTTGTCGGGACCAGTAGTCACATCATTTCTGAGGTGCTGGTTAATGTTAAGGGTGAGGTGTGAATCGAGGTTACGTTAAGGTTAGTGTTAGGCACGCATTGGTTATGGTTAGGGTTAGGGTTTGGGTTAGGCTGTCCACAATGAATGGAAGTTCCTGCAATGTCCTAACAGGGATAGCTGGTCAAACTGTCTGTGTGTGTGGGGGTGGGGGGGGGGGGGTGTGTGTGTGTGTGTGTGTGTGTGTGTGACAGTTTTCGGAGAGGTGTGTGCAGAAGTGTTAAAGAGAGAAAATAAGTAGAAAAAAGACTGTGTGCGCTTCTGTTAGCTTTGTCATTTGTGATGACTAATGGCAGTTTTGTTTCTCTTGAAACTTTTCCTGAATACAAATTTACCTACAAAAAACACCTCCGATTTACAGTTGGGGTGGCTTTTAGCACTGTCCATTTATTTTACCTTTGCATGTGGGAGCCTCCAGATTCCTTCCAAGCCTTCCAGTGCAATATGATGGTTCAAAGAGCAAGTTGGGGTATAGGGGCTGTCTAATTGAATACCTGTTAAAGTGGAGAGTATGAATCATGACTATATACCACCTGTCAAAATGCAAAAGAGACCAGACAGGTAGAAATGTATTTTCGTGAAACAGACATGACAGGTATGAATGCGTTTTCAAATAGAAACTGCCTCTTTTGATATTGGGTTTGACTGCAGTGGGGATTGCCACCTGATAAGTTTGATGTACTCCAGGATTTTGAATTTCACCAGAGCTGTACTGGCACTGCTGCTGAATTCTATAGTCGTTCGTTTTCTATAGACTTGTGCCAGGGACACAGTGTGTAGAGCTTTTGACCAGAGCTTTAAGAGTGCTTCTTGTATTGATCTGCCTTGTGGATAGATAGGAGAGCTGTACCGAGTGCTGCGTGTTGTTGTCTGTGATACCAGGGAGCAAAGAGTCGGCGTTAAATGTCTGTGATGCATCCGAGGCTATAGTGCAGCAAAATCAGGTTACTGCTGTGTTTGTGTTGATGCAATGAGCCCGTAGTGCCCATGAATAATGGATTGTTAATCCATGTGTGTGAAATACATCTCTTTCCCACACACCTTTCCTTGTATTTCTCCCCGCTGTTTTTGTTATCTGTGTGTGTGTGTGTGTGTGTGTGTGTGTGTGTGTGTGTGTGTGTGTGTGTGTGTGTGTGTGTGTGTGTGTGTGTGTGTGTGTGTGTGTGTGTGTGTGTGTGTGTGTGTGTGTGTGTGTGTGTGTGTGTGTGTGTGTGTGTGTGTGTGTGTGTGTGTGTGTGTGTGTGTGTGTGTGTGTGTGTGTGTGTGCAAAGGTGTGTTTGTACTTCAGACATCAGTGTCAGCATAGTCACTTTATACCTTGAGAAAAGGAATGATTGTCAGTTTTGTTCTGCTGACATTGAAAAGCTGATAAGAAAAAAGGATTTAACAATTTAACAAGGAGCACCACAGGACTCTTTAAATATTCATATTTGTTGAACTTCGCCTTAAAGTATGAAAAAAGGCTAAATTTAACACAAAGTAGTGGGGTTGAGAACCTTTTGCAATTCATATTTCAGACATCAGGCTGATGTTCTTATCCAGAGGGACAAGTTAAAATAGAAGACATTTGTTGTGTTAACATTATTCTAAGCAGCCTAGTAATAAAGACATACAAGGAACAAAATACTGCTAGGAAAGAAAATGATAAAGGGAAAGTATTTGTAGCGGTGCATGTAAGAAGACTGAAGTCAAGCAAAGGTATGGTGTATCCAGGCTGAGGGGAGATGTGCATAAGGTGTAGCCTGTAGAGCTGTATTTCCACTCCAACAAGGAAGATGTGGGGTGACTGCTGAAGAGGAAATAAGAGAAAAAGGGGGCGGGGGTGAAAACTGGGAAACTACAGTAAGCTTTCTGGCTAGGCTGGTAATACCGAAGGGAAAGGCATGAAAAATGAAAAAGATCATTGCAAATAATATTTCAGAAGGCTCTACTGCACAAAACAACAACAATAGGTTAGTCTCTGATGGCTAACTTCACCAAGCTTCTTGGTATGAACATTTTATCTCTTCCAGTGGTCCATATTTTGTTAAATCTGCTTCAGCAAATACCCTTCCTGATAACCTTGCGCTACTGAACATCATACTGTGTCCCTTAGACTGAGAAACCATACTCGTACACACCTTTACTGTCTCTATGACCGTAAATTGAGGCGGCACATGCCACGTTTATGTCACATTGTAAAATGTGTTGATGTGTTATTATCTACTTCATTATTTATGAATACAGAGCAGCCTTTCTATGTGCCGCACTCATTTCTTCCAGCCTGTCTCGTTAATTCTTACTCTCTGCACCTACTCATTAAGTTACCCACCCAGACTTCTCTAGCTGTCCCATCTAATAATCACATTGTCGTGTAAGCTTCTGTGGCTCGTGCGTTCTGTCAAGAGGGAAGGCAGCGAGGAAGTAGTATGAGAAATAAAAAATGAATCCCAACGTGTTAATTACAGCTCACTTTCTCCCCCTGAAAACAGATACTTATGTGGGGAGTGCATCTGTGTTGTGGTGTGTTGGCATGGCTGTGTATTTGTGCTCTCAAGCAATTATTTGAAAAGAAGAAAGTGACGCGACAAAAAGAAGCGAGAGAAAAGTGATTGAGGAAGTGCAGCGAGGAAGAAAGTTGGCAGACAGCAGGGGCTCCGACTGTGCAGATGTTGCGATATTTCATCACCACGGCAAAACATATCTGGCGGGATGCAGCTCTCCTGCAGCAGTGTTGAAATGACCTTCTATTTCCAATTCTGATAGATTGAGTAATATTTTAAAGTCAGTCACACGCAATGCCTATAGGCTTTTTAGCCGTCTGACTGTAAAGCACCATCTATCTTGTATAATGGCTGTAACATCATGGTAAAATAAGGGTAAAGGCACATTTTAAAAGCTCAAATTTCAATCAGCAATAAAAATCAATGTACGGTTTTGACAAAAAGACTAAGAGTCTACGACCATGCTAGCAGTGCTTTGAGATGAATACTAACATCAGCATACTAAGATGCCCACAATGACAATGCTAATATGCTGTTGTTTAGCAGGTACCATGTTCACCATCTTAGTTTTGCATGTTAGTTATCATGCTAACATTTGCTAATTAGTGCTAAACACAAAGTACAGCTGAGGATGATGGGAATTATTTTGCAGGTACTGTATTTGGTCATAAACCTTGTCAGGGTGTCACCAAAGTCATGACAGTTCATCCCAAGGGGGGATACCTGTACACAATTTTATCACAGTCCATCCCATAGTTGTTGAGACATTTCACTATAAACCAAAAATGTCAACCTCATGATGGCACTAGAGGAAACGTCATGAGATTACTGAAGTCAGTTGGGTTCACGCCTGGATATCACGAATGTCTTAAAAAACGTTTATGACAGTCCCTTCAATCTTTGTTGAAATATTTCAGTCTGGATCAAAGTGGTGGACCGACAGACAGACAGACATTGCCATCCCCAGAGACATGCCATTAGCCTGGCTAAAAATAGTTGTGGCATTAGCAGGGATGCCAATTCAGACAGCCATATTGAACAATCTTAACAGTCGCTGGCGTGCATTTTTAGGTACTTTTGAATGTCTTTTCCTATCTGAACATTTAACAGCTGGGCTGTAATGATCAGCAAATGTCAATGTTGTCAGCTCAAATCATCACCTTGGGAAACTGCCAATCAGCCAGTTGCAAATTGGTCTGACGGGTATGTAGCATGCTGTAGGCAATCTACTGGCGCTTGTGAGTTTTGTTTGCATTTGAGAATAACATTATTTGGCCTGGGTATGAGGCTGTTATGACATACAGGACCTGGACAAGGCAATTAGAGCTCCCTCTTCTCCTGTCTTGTTTCGTGTCAGGGAGTTATACCAATTTACAAACAGAAAAAAATTGGTTCTATGGAAGCTCTTTGCATATTCTCTCTCTCCCATTTCCTTTCTCTCGCTCTCTCATACACACTCGTCCTCTCTCAGTGTTCTATCCACAAGGCAGATTGTCATACTGGATCTGTACAGACTTTGCCTTGCACCCTATCATGCGTGCAATGCTCACATACACACACACACACACACACAAGTAAAAGCGCTCAAAAAATGTCATACTGTGTATAAACATTCATTATTCATTCTAATACCACACATAAACACGACACACACTCGCACACACACTTGCACAGTTAGAGTAATTACAGGAAAAATGGAAAGAACAACAAGGCAACTGTCTCTCCACACAGACAGGAAGATGCTTACACTCACAGATGCCTCATACTGTCTCACCTATTATGTCCCCTTTAACCACACACACACACACACACACACACACACGCGCGCGCGCGCGCTCATCAGTGTGTGTGTGTTAGCCTTGGGTTGGAATTACAGGTCTGATTTCAGCTTGGTGGAGATGTAGGAAGACGATAGTGGCAGGCTGGACCACGGGGCAATGAATCAGTGCCTTATCAAACCTCTGGCCCTAGGTATGAACTGTCAACACAGAAACAGCACAAGCGCACACACATACCAGCGCACACACTCTATTGGCAAACATCTCCCTTTCCGCAGCTCCCGCAGTTGGACACAGCAACAACGTCACAGCACATGCTTGACGGCTCAGCAGGGCGGTTGTCAGGGCACTCTCCCTCTTCTCGTCCACAGTCCGTCCCTCTGCTCAGTTATTCTGCCAGTGAGGGGAAGGAGGAGTGTTGCGAAGGTTGGCATGTTTAATTCAGCAGCCCCCACGACAAGCCCTGTCACCATGTAGATTTATAGTATTGGCTAGAGAGGAATGAGGAGATGGTTGGGATTTATAACTACCCCAGGATTCTAATGGGAGATTTAGCATGCACTTTACAAAATCACCTTAATCCAGCGATGTTCTGTGAAGGGAGGGACGTGAAGGAAAAATTAATTGCTTTTTCTGATGGAGGTCCCGTTTGCACGTCTGGGTTTCCCTGTTGAGCGAGATAATTGCTCACTTTTTATTTTTTTTAAACCATTACATATCATTGCTTTTGATTTTTGTGAATTTTGTTCACATATGTTTTAAATTGAAATCACGTGTGATTACAGATAAAAATGCAATTTCCAAAGATGGACAGCATCTCAAGTTTTTTTTTTTCCAGTAGTTTCCTAATGATGAAATATCCAATGGGGGCATGTCACCTTCAGGAGAAGAAAGTCTTTCATGAGTGATGTTTTACAGGATGCATTAGTACACATAAAAGTTTATTAGTTAGGCAGCACTGGGGAGCTGTCAAGCCCCATGACTGTATTTTACTGTGTTGCAATCCTGGATCTAACTATGCTGCTGCAGCAGGAACAAAAATTCCATTTCAGACTAATAGAGCCCAGACTAGTCTCAGTTTGTGCAGAATTGCATGTAAAGTCTGATGCTTAGTCTATATGTTTGCATTATAGCGCGCAATTCACATGTAGGACTTTTCTTTTATGCTGGGTTTGTTGTTGAGATCACAGCTGTTAATCTTTTTGTTTGTTGCAAGAGAAAGACTTTTGTGCTGCACCCTGAGGAAAGTCCTTTATTCCACAGCGTGTTTAACATTCTGCAGAGGAAAAAAGGGGGAGGGACAGATGAGGCATATGAGACTTTTATCAAGCGAGATGAGAGTTGTGACAGTCTGGATCCCAGGTTTTCTGGGCTGTCTGTCTGGGTGTCCTTCACACTGAGGGCTTGGATGACAGGGATTAGATACAGGGGAGGGGGAGTTTTCATATGACAGAAGGCTTTGCCTAATAGCCAGTCTGTTCTCCAGCTCTGTCTGTTTGTCTCATAGACGCACATTTTCTCTCTTTTTTCCTCTGCTCCTCCTCCTCTTTTCTGGCCATATGTGCCTCTGACATCCCTCCATCTCTGATAGAGGAGAGTGCTGACAGAGGAGGAGTCCGTATCATTGGTCCAAGTGCGACATAAACAGCCTCTTAATTTTAAAATCTCTCCAGAGCGATCCAGATTCTGGGACAGCTCGTCGAGGCACCTGGGCAGTTCACTGATTAAGGTGGCGCCGGCATTCTGCTGTCAGAGAAGGGGCCGTTTGAAAGAGGCAACAGGGGGCAGCTCTGCCAGCCTGCCAAGTGTGTGGGCGCTGCTGTGACCAGTCAGTCTTCATAATGGCTGTCTGGCCCTGGGACAGAGCCAGCACAGTGGTCACATGACTGACTGTGCAGCTCAGGCTAGGAAGGACTCCCTTCAGTAACCCTGGATCGATGGTGCCTATGGCAACGACAAAGGGCAGAGAGGGACAGGGAGAGGTCGGCGGGGGCGAATGACTTGAGGAACAGGAAGAGAAAAAAGGAGAAACCATTGAAAAGCAGATACAGGACATGGTGGTGAGGGACAGAGAAAAAAATTCTGCCAAGTTGAAGTCACGATAAGAAGGGGTAAGAAAAGAAAGAATGTAAAAAGTCTTAAGTTAAAAGTGAGTGTGGGGACAGCGTAGGCGCTCACTATTCATTACCTGTAAGCTGATCCTGTGTGCTTTCCAAAGGACAGATAAAAGTTTATCTCTCCACTGTGTTTTTCTCTCCCTCTCTCACTCTTGCGAGATTCAAACTTCAAAGGAGTATTAGATACTACAAAAATTTCAATTTAAGCCAAAGACATAGTCTGCAATTTCCCTGCATGTTTTTAAGAAAACATGCAGGGAAATTAGGTTTTGCTGTACTGGCAAGTATCAGTTATCCCCCTGACCTGGGACCTGTATAATTAAGCAAAATCAATACAGTCTGTGCCTCAGATATGTGTGTACAGTATGCCTAATATTAAAGATAGATAACTGGTCTGACAAAACAAGTGATCAGCTTTAATCAGAGAATATTTCTCATCAAGCTATGCACATTTAAAGATTTAAGAGGTGGGGTTTGAAATTATATTTCCAATCACATGCAACAACAGACCAGTATTTCATAGAAAATATGATTACTTTGTTTGGGGAAATTATGTCAGTGCAACAGCAAAAATACAACTAAATAAGAATATAAGCACCTAACTATAACACAATATCAGACAATGGCACTATGCTAAAGTGTATTTGAGAAGGAATTTAATTATTAAAAGTTGTGCGTTTATGTTTTACTTAACTATCATAATGAGTAAAGACAGAAGGGAACAACAACAAGAGAAAAAGACTGAAAGTCTGCAGCCACACTAACAGCCCTGTGAGGCTTTAATGCTCTTTACACACCAGAAAACAAATGTGTTGTGTGGATGCAACATGGAAGGGCAACTTTGCTATTATTAGATGCTTACTACTAAAAAAGGGCAAAAAATATGAAGTTTGGCTTGAGAGGAGTGCCAGAGGAAAGGGCATGTTGTTTCCTAATTGAAAAGGGTTCAAGCATGAACATGGTTTGTTAGAGATTTTTATAGCAGTCTCTCACATTATTTTTGGCCTGAGGCTTGTGCTGAAGGAATCAACTATATTGTCAACCACTCATGAAAGTAGTTTACAATGACATTGACATGCTTTAATGATGTTGACGGTATCATGATAAAGATTCTATAATACGCAATATTTTGCAATTCAAATAGCTACAATATATCACAGAGTACAGATAAAGGTTGAGGAAAACATACCTCTGCAATGTAAGTGGTCATACGCTGTGTTTACTCAGTGTATCACAGTTCTGTCTGACTGACTGGTTCAGACTGCTGAATTGAATCACTGTGTGATTAAATTGTGTCGCTTCATGTGTATTTTATGTCAGCGTTCTGTAAGAATGGTGACTCAGTTCATCCAGGCAGTTGATGGGTGAGTTTACACATTTTGACCCCAAACAGCTGAACTTAACCATGGTGGTGATCAAAGGCTAAATATACAGTATTACAAGCTTTCACATTCCTGATTGGGATGTAGCCAGAAGACTTTCATGGTGTTTTGCCTCGGCAGTTTGAGTCACACTGAAAAGGGGTGACAGTAACTCAGGTGCAAGAAATCAGATTTGTGTTTTCCTTCTTCTTTCTTTTCGGAAAACAATACACTGATAAACCACACATAATATTGAGAGTTGGGGGTGGGGGCATAACTACAGTACAGTACCACATATTTCAACATAATATTGTATATATATTATATGTATTTGTCATCAAAGGCTCCACCTGACCTTTAAGTGGAACCGAGTTTCTAAATCATCTTAGATACAGACCCAAAAACAAAGAAAAGGTATGATGGAAAAGATAATACCACCGTGAATGTGTAATTTCAAAAGGCAGCTCCTCATCTGATCAAAAAAAAATCTCAATAGTTGTTAATATCATCTCATATCTGCCATTGTTACAAATTGTCAAATTCAACAAAATTATTCCATTAGCAGCCAAAAACACTAGGCCTGCCATCTTTCTATCTTTACGTCATTTTTGGACCTAGAGCCTAAGAAAACAAGCCATGGTGGGAGGTTTATATTCATAATTACTGATATTGAATTAAACACTTCTGTCCAGAAGGACCTGACTATGGGGCAGGGCCATAGCATATGAATTAAAGTACCCCACTTGTCCACAACCATGCCAGCAGAGATCAGAGGAGCATGGCTACATTTTTTTAAGTCTGGAGGGAATGATATAAGCTCTGTGTAAGTTTTTGAATTGTATAACTAAATCTTACTGACTTATTATTAAAGAGTCCCTCTATATTCTTTCCTACTCTGCAGAGGTGAGTGAAACACCTAAATCATGTTCCCAGTAAGACTGAAGCTTTTTGTTTTCTTTCTTTGCATATGGTCCCCCCCCCCCCCCCCCCCCCCCCCCCCCTTTGTTTTTTATTAAGGTCCATATCACTTATTGAACTGTCAGTTATCCTTTTAGCACTTTGTCCAAGCCTGTCAGGAGACAGCAGCACAATACATCTGTCATAACTGAGCTCAGGTTGTCATCAGTTCCATTTTGAGCCGCACCACTCGAGGACTGGGTAATTTCTCTGTCACAGTAAAACACCAAATAATAGCATTTGCTTTGTATCATGAGAAACAGAAAGGATTGTAGAAAAAAGTGGGCCATTTATCCTGTTTCATAACCGCCCACTGGGGCTTTTTTATGGATCTAGGTTTTACTATGTTTTAAAAATGAATTGCTGCACATATTTGTAAGAATGGCAAATTAATAATACCATGAAATGACACAATATAAACCCCTTAAGATTGAACTTCTCGTTAGCAGACAACATCCGACATGTCTGTCCTCTCTCCCCTCGCTCTTTGTTATACAATGGGGAACCATTAAGGTGATTCCATTATCTCCTCCTTGCTCTCCTCTAAGGGATCTTCTTAATGTCGTTCACAGCCATTTAATTTGTGACCAAGAGTATAATGGCTCTGGAAAATTGGAAGGCACAGTCCTGTGCTACACAGGGGTCTTACTTATTCAGGGTAATTGTTGATTGTCAGATTGCATCTCAGTGAAGAGGAGCTTTAAAGGAAGTATTGTGGTGAATTTTCCACACGTGATGGTCCGCACACATACATACCTGAAGCAAGTAACAACCTGGATGCCTGTTCAGGTCAGTTTTAATTTCAGATTCACACTAATGAGCGGTTGTATTTTTGTGGGCTACGTGGACAGGATTACTGCTGTTCTCCTCAATTAATTCCTCAATTGCCCCCGTGGCCACAGAAATTGTAAAATCACTAAATGAGCCAATGTAAGATTGAGTCTTTACAGTGGTTTAATGCTCTTATCTGAATGGCCCGACATTAATTCCTCTGTACCGACGGGCACCTGTGTCGAAGTGAGCGAGAAATTAGTTCATGGAGGGATAACGGTTTTCATCCAACCTCCTCGCACCTGCTGCAGTGCAGACAAACCTGTGTGATTATTCTGATTGGCTGAGCATCAGCACACTATTTTATTCCGCATCACCGACCTTTCCGCCTAACTGTTCCCAGCCTGTGTGCAGGAGGAGGCGTCCTCGGGATAATACACGCATCATGAAGAGAGTCGACTGCATGCAATCCTTGGTTGGAGTGGTACGCCTCGCACTTCCTGATGCACATTCTAAAATAACAGCATGAATGAACATAAGTTTGAATGGGGTCTACTTGAGGCGATACATCTGGTGGGTGATGACATGGATTTATCCTCGCCTCTCATTTTGTTCTGAGGAATAAGCCGCAGTGCACACAAAGGGTCGTAGTAAACAGCCCCTAGCTCTGTCCCCTCTACTATAATGCTTTTCCTGTTGCTGCGCCTTGTCTCTTCACTTCCTCCATGAACTGATTAAGTCTTTGGAACAGCATGGAAACACCACAGGGTGTTGCATTGTTTTTCAGGGGAAGACAGTCCCAGTGAACAGTAGGGATAGACCAGTGAGTCTGAAAGAGGCAGATTGTCATTGTTTGCAGCAATTATTCACTCAGCTCAGAATACATGATGGTGAGCTCTCTCTTTGGTCAGTCAGTTTGCTTCGCTCTCTCCCACTGATCTTCAGGCATTTGGATACACTCAATAATTAATTTCATGTAAATGCGGGTATAAATTGTACATGTCTGCATATTTGTGTTTCCAAAATGAGATGTAATGACTGAGAAAGACGCGTGTGTTTGATTCATAATTGATAAGATAATGATAACACTGTTTTTGCTTGATCAAGCTGTCAGTTTAGATATTAAATTTTTACCATATTTTCCTTCGGTGTATGCAGTTTGCTGTGGTCAGCCCGGATATCATGAGCAGAGACAGTTATATTTCTGGGGAAAAGAAACTGCTTAGCCCAATAAATCACTATGTAAACAAAGCCAATACTGCTGCGACTGTGGCTCAACTGGGGGTTGCTGCACAGACGCAGGCCATAAAGAAATTTAACGGATTTATCATTTAAATGCCTGGGGGGTTTTGACATCCGCACAGATTATTCTCTCATCTCATGGAGGAAGAACAGTGTTGTGGTTGTTTTCTTTGTCTCAAGGCATATTGCTAACATCATGGATCCTTATGTGCCTGCTTTGCAGAGTAAGTGTGTGCCTGTGTGTGTGTGTGTGTGTGTGTGTGTGTGTGTGTGTGTGTGTGTGTGTGTGTGTGTGTGTGTGTTACTGCATCAGAGAACATTAGACATGCTTCAATTTTCGCTTAAGGAGGAACGTTTCGAGTAGGTGGATGCATGTACTGTATCACAGTTCATTTAATAATCTAATTAAAAGGCTTAGGCATTACAGAATATTCCTGCGCATCCATTTAATCAAACAGCCATCTAATACAAATCCTGTGCATCAGTGGTTTAAAAGCAAAACAGTGAAACAGTCATAAAATCCAAGCTGTGAGTCATCCATTCTGCCATCCAACTCCAACACCTGCACAGCTGTTAGCACCTGTGCCCACACAGCAGCTTCTTACCGCAGAGTCTTAATGGAGTCCTCACTTCTCAATAACTGCTGTCACACTCTGTGACATTTTGTCTTTCCACCATGACAGGACAGAAAGTCTGTTAGCAGAGGAATATGCTGTATTTTACTGAAGATGTCTTAAAATACAAATCAATTGGGATAGGGTAAAGGAACAAAAAAGAATGAGGCCAAAATTGTTGTAGATATCAACAGATTAAGAAAAACATCTGCACATAAGATAAATTATAAGGACAAGGACACTAAGAATTTATATGATAAACAAGCCTAGACAGGGTTGATAGAAGTGACTTCAAATATTTTACTGACCTCCCTTGTTTGATCTCAGTCTGTGCACTAACTGTCAAAAGGTCTGTGATGTATCATGGGGCAGACCCAGTCATGCTTTGAAAGTAATCACTGAAATCTTAAAATATACAATTCTAAAAATAACAGGTAACCAGTGAAGCGACAGAAGAGTCGGAGCAAGATGCTTTTGAGTCTTTTTAGCATAGGACAGCAGAAATATGTTATATTATACATATATGCCTTTGTGTGGTGCTGTTAAAAAGATGTTTACATAATGAGATAATGAGCCAAGGTTGTTGATGATTAGAAAAGCTACAGTATACTGTCACAAACTATATATACACAGAAACTTCTGGTGTATTTGCATAAAACTGTAAAAAGAAGGCAGATGGAGAACATCATCTGGGTACTTAGGTCACATGTTATATGTGTTAATTATATACAGTGTGTGGAAACAATGAATAGAGAGAAGAAATTTCAAGCTCTTTTAGAGATACTGACCCAACATTTAGGATGATCATTAACAGCTGTTTAAATTGTTGCTCCTAATTCTGGGAGGAATAAAACTGATGATTCTCTTGGATCAATTGCTAAATTATTTTATTTTATTTATTTATTTTTTGGGAAGATTTCTATGGTGTGCAAACTTCTAAAACCAAATAAAAACCTCTCAAATAGGCGTTTGTTTTCATAAAAATGAACCTAAAATGATGATTTTATAGAGGATTTCTTATCATTATCCATTCAGTTTCTTTCATTTCCTACCATCATCAGCTGAAACCTCTACTTTATGGCCAAACATACACACATATGATTTAGTTTTATTTTTTTCTGTTTATCATACACAGTAGCAGTAGCAGTATCTATGTTGCCTCCTTTGTTACTTCAGGAGAACTAATTCCACTAAGTACAAATTCTCTGACTTGACTGCATATCAACAAGATTGATGTAACTCTTCTAGACTCTTAAACCTTTTCCTCTCTGTCCCTGCAGTGCTTGAAGTACTCTCTGCATTAGAGCATGAGAACAAAAGCACCATATCTGATCGTGGTCTGAGTAACCTTTAATAGAAAAAAATGCATTTCTCTGCCGCAGCTTCCACACTCACACATCACCTCTGCCTTTCTCATGTCTGAGCCTCAGCAACAAACTCCAGTTATCATGATGTCACTTCCTGCCAACGCTCTGGATCTTCTCCCTTTGTTCTGTATTCTTCATGTTCCTGAAGCTCTGATAAATTGGCTTTTCCTTCCTTAAGTCCCCCTCCACCTCTCTGTGTTACTCCTCAGCCCTCCTTGTTTTTTCTCTCACATTTCTCCTCATTAAGATACATCTATATCTCAAATTCTAGCTGGCAGGATCATTGCAGTGCAAAGTGTTGGGAAGATCACAGGGGTGCTCTTAATGAAAGGTGTGTGCAGGGGCTATTTCTAAATCACACGTCCCTAGACAGGCCTCTGAGATGAAAGGAAAGGAACATAAATCCATAGAGAGAAGAGGGGAAGTTGGCAGAGAGATGGCAAGAGAGAGAGAAGGAACCCTTCCAGGACAATGGCCAATTAGATCCAGCAGAGCATCGGCGCAGAGAAGCTAAATTACTCATAATAGCCTGCAGTATGTCTTATTCTTTTTTATTAGATTGCCATCTACAATTCAGTTCCTGTTTTTTAAACATTCGCTTTCCCTTCCCCGCGTCATTAATGCTTTACCTTCCTTTCTTACCCCCCTCCCTTTCACTCCTTTATTTGATCTATTTTTCCATATCATGGTCATCTCTTGTCACAAAACTGTTTTGTAGTGTTAAATCATCCTGCAGAAGCGACAAGTTTTACTTCGTTAAGTAGTAGCGGAGTGCAGCGCTTCACTGGAGAGTAAGGGTAAGAGTCTGTCCTCATGGGCTCTATCAATAAACATTAAGGATCCTCTCTCATTAGACCAAACCTCATAGACCCCCAGGGCTTGAGAAATGTGCCCTGCCATCTTATGTGATAGAGTACGCTTAGATGGCATCACCACTGTTTGGAAATGCAAATTGCAGTAGTTATTTTCCCCTGCAGATGATTGCCACTAGTGCTGTGTACACAGCCTTATTCTCATTCAACCTCTTTGCTTAATCAAGAAGAACCTCGCTGCCCTATCTGCAAACCCCAGTTTGCTCTTCTGCTCCTCCCCTTTCCTTCCCTCCATCATTTTACACACACACACACACACACACACACACACACACACACCTTAAATCCATTCAGCATATCCAAACTACTGCAGTATGATTATTCATATGGCAATGAGGCTGGATCAAGCTGGCAAGGCTGCCACGGCGTGATGGGAGTGTTTCCGGATGATGACTTAGGAGTCCTGCAGCTTCTCTGCCAAGAGCAAGGAATTCAAACTTAATCAGGGCAAGGACCCCTCCCTCCTCTATCTCCCAGAGAGCTCCACGGGGTTGAGGCCAAAACAGGAATTGAATGAGAGAGACAAAAGTCAGAGTCTAGGCAAGATCATGCACGCTCCCTCCCTCTGTTTTTCCTCATGGGGAGCTAGAGGTTTTCTCCTGTGAGCGATGGGTTCATTTTAGGGCTATTGGAGAAACTTTTTTGTTTCACTCAGACAGGGGACATTAGTAAGATTAGCTTTGTTCTACTCTATCAGTCCTATCTAAACTCTTATCTCTCCCTCCCCACACACACACACACACACACATACACACATACACAGAGTTTCGAATTTCCACACACTAAAGCTGTTGTCCATCCATCACCCAAGGAGCACAGCCAGTGTGTTTCACTGAAGCCCAGACGGAGAGCTCTGCAGCAGGCCTCCCAGCCACAGCTCGCCCCTGTCCGCAGGCCATAGTCACACCAAGTGGAGGAGGCAATGATCGGTCCTGATCAATAATACATCGACTGCATTAAAGCTTATGAATAAGTCATGGACGGAAAGAACCCAGTCGTCAGGAACAAGCCGCCCATTCGCACAAATACACACACACACACAAACACAGCAAAGTGATCTTTTACTTAGGCCAGGGAAGATGAGCAGACAAAAAAAGAGAATAAAGCAAGGGCTTTAACTTGTAGGGAATTTATCACCCACCCGCTGACATTTTGTTGCATGTCAAAGCTCCACTCTGTCTTTTCTCTCTACCACCCATCCCATTCACTGCCTCTCTCTCTCTCTCTCTCTCTCGCTCTCTCTCTGTCAAGTAATGGCCTTTTTCCTGCGGGTGGAATAAATAAGTTATTACATCCATGTGTCCTAAGGCTTAGCAAGGACCGTCTGAATATAAATAGTTCATTTGCCTCCATAGTGGAGGCCTCGCTTTGTGTCATATGAATATATTTGTAATTACTTTCTTTTTTTTTTCTTTTTCTTTTCTTTTTTTTTATGAAGAGCAGGGTGACTGTTTTGGTTGACTGGAGATGCAAGATGAAATTGCCTTACACAAATAAGTCTGCCAACGTTTTACCCCAAACACCATCTAAGACAGGAGGGAGCTGCATGTGAGAGCTCAGTGCAGACTTTTGTGCTGTGCTGACAACAAAAAGACTGAACAGCCTCCCCTGTGTGATCCTGTAGACAATTTGAATGCTGAGTAAAATCTGTGTGGAGGATGAAAGTACATGTGGTAACTTTGCCAAGAATTTGAATGGCAATAGCACTTTTGCGTAATTAATCTCTTGAATGTATACTTAAGAGAGATGGTATACCTATGTAGCAACTAATCCTGTATGCATGTGTATACACTCTGTCCAACATCATCATTTCTTTTGGCAGTCAGTAAGTTTCCACTTGATTCCAAGATGTGTTGGTATATGTGTGTCTGCTGCTTTGTTAAAACCTAAAACTGCTGGGAAGAAATGCCAGTATACCATAAATAATCATTGAACATAGTATGAGTTATACCTACCTTGGTATAACCATAACAGCATCAGGGAGTTTCAACATGGCAGTGAATGCACTAAAAGAAAAAGCTCAAAGAGCTCTAAATGCAATTAAAAGAAAAGAAAATATTTAAAATATCCTGCCCATTGCGCTGTATGGTAGTGAAGTATGGGGTCAGTCATTATAGCTATACCCGCTGGGACAAACATCCAACATGTCGAGCAGAATTAGGCAGATACTCACTGATTCTGACATTCAAAAGAGAGCACTCAAACTTTTTAATCACCTTTTTTAATCGTCCAGCCCCCCAGACACCCTCCATTCCAAAGCCCTCCAAACTCAAGAGCAGAGCCCCGAAAATAGTCCTTTATGTCAGCTGGTGCTGAGACTAACTGCCCCCTCTCAGATACACTCTGACCAGTCTCACACCAACACTGCTTTCCACAACACCAATCAGAGTAAACCAAATTATAACACAATGTAAAGAAACCTATTTGGAACATTGGAAAGAAGAAACTAAAAGCCAAAGTAGATTAGAAGTTTATCTTGCCCTGAAAACAGATTATCAATTGGCAGAATATCTCTCTGCTGTCAGAGATAAAAAGCAGAGACGGATCCTAAATAAATATGTGGTCACTGTTTCGACAGATGAGGTTGCGACAGAGATGCACTTCCTCCTACGCACTTCCTATGTCCAACGGACATGTACTTTAACATGTTCAACTCTAAAATTTCAGATTTCAAAGAGCTTAATGGCCTCTCAAAATTAAAAAATACTACTAGGAGAAGGAGACAGGGCATATGTAGCTGCCCAATATGTATCAAAATGCCACAATCATTTTCTTGCGAGAACCCCAGGAAGACTAGTGGTCATTAAATTGGCAGCTAATGGGGATCCTAATAAAACAATAAAACAATAATAAAACAATAAAAAATGCCACAACCTGAGGGACAGTGAATGACCTAGACATATATATATATATATATATATAATGTATATAAATCTTAATGTTGTGTTAATGTTCATATTATTGTTATTTTGTACTGTCCAAATATTTGGACAAGTTGTATTTTGAAGCCCATTGAGTTGAATTGAATTGAATTGTGTTTTTAGCTTGGGCATTTTGAGGTAATATATTTAAGTCTGAAATGGACCATTCAAAGCACTTTACATACGCTGATGGCAGAGGCTTACATGCAAGGTGCCAACCTGCTCATCAGGAGTAGTTTCTAATCATTTACACACACACTCACACACCGATGGCACAGCCTGCGGGAGCAATTTGTGGTTCAGTATCTTGCCCAAGGACACTTACTTCACCATGCGGGCTGGAGGAGCCATGGATCGAACCACCCATCTTCCAATTAGTAGACGACCCGCTCTGATTCCTGAGCCACAGCCGCATTTATGTGTGCTCACATTTGTTGCTGCTCTTTGATAAGATGCCCTGTTGTGAGTTTGTTCTGTGGTGATGCGCTCCTTGAGGAGGTGCAGGAAGGGAGAGGAAGCAGCTCTTTGTTTCTGCCAACAGAAGTATGTCAAACAGAAATACTCAGGGAGCAGCGCTCAGAAAGATATTGCAGTCTATTAACAGACGCGTAGATTTTTTCCTCAAAGATTGTGCTGCATTACAGCATGGGCAGGAAAACGGAGGCGGCGGAGGCGGCAGAGGCGGAACAGTGTTTAAGATAGTGCTGGAGAGAAGCTTCGGCGTCAGAGAGGCAGAGATGGATGGAAATTGTGTCCTTGACTGAGAGACAGGAGATAGAGACCACATAATATCACTAGATAACCAACACAAAAGCAACAGGTTTATCTAGCATTTATTAATTTTCTGCTTGAATGAAAATTGTAACATTCTATGCAGGCGAGTCTCAATTCTGTGTCCTGAAGCATATTCAGTTCTTATGACAACTGTTTAGATATTGCATGAGAGATTACAAAATTATAGGCATGGTTGTGCTCTTATTTTTTGCAAGTACTGTATAGTGTTCGTTTCAGACAATGTTCGTATTGTGAAACTGTTTTGTAGCCACAAACCCTCTGAAGAAGGTTAAAGCATGCATGGTAAAATTTAGGCTCACAGTTTAAGCAACAAGTTGTACGTTCCATGGTTGTAATGAATGATGCAGGGGCTAAGAATGGGGGTACAACTTGTCGGGTATTATCCCTTACTGAATACACTAAATGGGTAACAAATGTTCTACAGCTTGATAGACAGTGTATAGTCTTGAGTAGGGCTGCAACTACAAATTATTTTCATTATTGATTAATCTGTTGATTCTTTTCTCGATTCATCAATTAGTTGTTTGGTCCATAAAATGTCAGAAAATGTTGAAAAATGTCAATCACACACACAACCCAAGGTGACTTCCTCAAATGTCTTGTTTTGCCCCAACCAACAGTTCATAACTCAAAGGTATTTAGTTTACTACTAAAGAAACTAGGAAATATTCACATTTCAGAAGCTGGAATCAGAGAATTTTGAAGTTTTCTTCTTAAAAAATGACTCGAAACTAATTAATCAATTATCAAAATAGTTGGTGATTAATTTAATAGCTGCGACTAATCAATTAATCATTGCAGCTCTAGTCTTGAGATTCAAAGTTCAGCAGATGAGAAAGTCTTATTTGAGCTAAATTATTCATAACAAGGTTATGATGGACTTGGAGGTATATTTTCAGTTTTTATTATGTAGCAAAAAAGGGCTATTGATAGCCATGCTAGCAATATGGCTCTATAGTCAGTCGGTCAGTGAAATATCTCAACAACTATTTGATGGATAAAGTTAAAGTTTTGTACAGACATTCATGGTCCCCAGAGGATGTTTCCTAATAACTCATGTGAATGACTTTTGACTTTATGATTGACTGACTACTCACCAGTAGTGCCACCATGAAATTCACATTTGTGGTTTTGAGTGAAATGTTTCTATTAGATGGGATTGCCGTAAAGTTTGGTGCAGAGATTCGTGTCCCCTTCAGGAGGAATTGAAATAACTTTGATGATCCCTTAACGATTTCTCTAGCGCCATCATCAGGTCACAATTTTAACCCGTCCAATACTTTCACTTATAACCAAATACCTGCAAAATTAACAACACTCCTGTGTTCCTCAGCTGTAGCTTGAGTTTAGTGGTAATTAGCAAATACTAGCATGCTAACATGCTAAACTTAGAGGAATCACCTACAGATCATGATGACTAGGTTCTTTTGTCTTTCATTCTTCATTTTTTGATGAAACATTTTTTGTTACATCCACATTGCATTGAACTATTCCTTCCTCTTCCTACTGCTTTTAGATGCTTTCCATACAGTTTCATTTTCTGTGTTTGTATGTATTGTTAATACTCACCGTGCTTGTGGGGGAAATGATTTATTCATTTGGTCCGCTGTGTTGTATAACCATTTGTATGAAAGATAATATTGCTTAATATACAAATGATCTATTTCTTTATTGGTTGTCATGAACTGCTGCTTAATTGACAGTTTAGTTCAGCTTTATTTTGCAACAATTATATCATTTCTGACCACGAACTAGAAGAGTCTGTAATATTAGTTTTAAGCCCAAAAAAGCGCACAGTCAGTCAAGCTGCCAAAGCAGTTAGCTTGACCTTCTACTTCAGTTTGTTCATCGGTACGACATTGTAGATTTGAGTAGAATAATCTATTCTTTGTTGATTCTTGCTCTGATAAATGACAGTAAATTCACAAATATAAATGCAAACTAACTGTCGAAGGTCATAGGAAACATCTGAATTGAATTAAACGGCATAGCTCTGAAGTGAACTGAATCTCATTGAATTAAACAGCACCCCCCTATCGTAAGTGTGTGTGTTTAGAAAAACATGCTGACATATAGTCTTTTAAAAATTGATGTGGTAGATGTAGGGGGGGGGAATCATAATAAGGAAGATGGTGGGTGGAATGGGAGAAGTTACAGGGGAGAGTTGCTTCTCAGGGACTAGCAGTGCTCTATCACCCTTACGACATTGTCCAATTAGAGCATATGATTAGTGTAGACTGTCTCCAGTGAAATTGAATCTATCAGCCAGGCTTGGATTGCTACAGGTCCCTGCAATTTAGCTATCACTTTGTCTCTGTCACCACAGAGCTGCTAATATAAAACTGACAGAATGGATGATTTCTACTTAAGGCGTAGCTTGATTGAAGCTGATTACATTTCACAAAGGTTTATTATATTTCCATAATATGTGTGCATGGTGGAGGGTGTGTGGTTGGGACGTGAGTTTGTGTGGCCGCATGCAGGTGTTAGTTAGAGTTGGAAGACTCGAGATATCATCTGATTTATTTCTGTTTATGCTGTTTCTCTTCCAGGCTGCCAGAGCCGAGGGCAGACCCCATGGACCCACGGGACTTTGGAGACAATGATTCTGGACCTTCCATGGACCACGCCCCGTGATAGCAGACTCTTACTGCATCCACCTGTCCTTCAGTTTCTGCTTCAGCCAGCTGTCTGTCAGCCCTGTTGAGCTGTCAGGCCGGCCCTCTCTGTCAGCCATCTTCCTCTCACTCCCCTCCCCTCCCCCCTCCCCTCCCCTCGCCTGCCGGCAGTGAGCTGACCTTGAAGAGGACTGCTGTGACAAATATGGATGGCCACGTCTTTTCTGCTCTCAAACTTTTTAATCCCTCAGTAGCTACTAACTTTCTTTAATTGAAGCACGCAAGTTATGTGCAATCAATTACCATCAGGCTCAATTTCCACAGCCAGTCAGATCCTTGGCTTACTGGTGAGCCTGGCTGACTCAGAGAGGAGCCTGGGTAGGCAGCTGAGCAGAGCATCTGTTAAGCCCAACAGATGTCAGAAAAGGGAAATTCTGTGACACGGTGTGCTTCACTCTTCATTTATTCGCAATATCATTTTGGTTCTGTCGTTTTGACAAATACTCCGGACACACTCAGACACAGAAAGAGAACATTTGTCATATGCCCCAATGCCTTACATCATCGAGAGAATATATCACAAAGGTGTTTGTGGGTATTATATATTGATTGTTAAAAAAGGAGACCTGTCTATAGCTTATTTTCTATAATGTTGTCTCTTGCGCTTTCCATCATCCCGTTGCCTTCGCCTCTTGCTTTCCCCACAATCCTCACTTTCTACCCTACCAGCTGATTCTTTATCGTAGATTTGTGTGCGCTTCCTCATGCGCGGGTGCTCGTCAAATCTATTATCAGAAGCAGGGAGCATTTTGACACCCATTGATTGGTGAATGTTGCTGAGTCTTTGTTAGGTGAAAATCGAACCGTAATTTGACTGTGCAAAATAGCCCTCCCGCAGTATCAGCTCTCTATGTACTGTAATGTAAAGGCTCATTACTCCCGGCCAATCTGCGGCGTATGACGGATTACAGTTCAGACAAGCGTATGCACTTTCTACCTTGACCCGCTCAGCCATAGCTTTCATTCATGATGTACGGCTGCAAGTCTGTTTGTACCAGCAGTTTGTTTTTAATGTGATTGATTCTGTTGCCTTAAATTCCACCGTGTCACCCATAATGCGAGGGGCCTGTAAGACAGCAACATGACTTTGCTACTGTAGCACTGCGCTAAGATGCACTGAGACTTGTATACCCACCCAGGGGATATGTTGATGTGTCAACAGACTATTGAAAAAACTCCCAACAGCTCGTTCTTTATTCTTGTGTAACAACAGACAGGAAGTCAGACTGTCTGATGTTTCCTCTGTTTTTATTTGTCTATTTTTGTCTTAAATCTATAAATAAACAGCCTGTTTCTTAGAGTGGATGTTGCAGATGACATTCACGTTTTCACTTTAAGAACAATTCCTGCATTATTTGTCTCTTGTAAAACACTACAAACACCTGAAAACTCAAGACATCAGTCATCCATAACACTATTATCAGAAAACCTTACCGGCAAGTGACGATGGATGGAGAGAGGAAGAGAGATGAAGTGTTGTAAAGAGAATTTCTAGTTTTCCCTTCATCAAAATTCAAAGCAGCAACCCATCCAGATAGGACTGGGAATAGGAGGTTTGGGAACAAAGGGGGGGTGGGTGGGTGATGGAGCAGGAGAGCTCTTTAGGTTCTCTGCTTCTCCACAGATGCATTTAAATGCAGACTGGTTCATGCCTACAGGCCCAGACAAACCAGAGCCCAGTTTCATCAACTGGCTGCCACAATCAGAAAGCCTTTGTCTCACCGCCGCTCATTTTTCTTTCTCGCTTTCCCTCTCCTGCCTGCTCAGTATCACACCATGCAGCTCGCATTGGCTTCACACCTGCTTTTTACCTGAGATGCTTCATCAAGCCAAGAGTGCTCTCTCAGCATGTCTGATCTCTCCGTATTGAGATATTGACTCCGAGAAACTCATTTAGTCGGTGGTCATTGCTATCTGGGAGGTAACGCGTCTGGGTTTGCATTCTCTTGTGAGTTTCCCTTTACAGAAATAATGGGGCTTAATGATTTACCACATGAGGCATTGATCCTCAGCATTCACTAAGCCACTGCTGACTGACCAAGTACCAGAGCACTCAAACCCTTTTAGAGTTTTTTTTTCCTTCTTGTGTGTGTGTTTTAGTGTGGCTGTGGCTAAACTGATTTAAGTTAATGTGAGGAGGGACAGCCAGATACAGACTATCCCAGTGCTATCGAAGGGGAGGCCTGTTTCGGTGAGTAATCATTATTCCGTCATCTGCGTCGCCTCTGTTGTGGAGTCTAACCTGATCAAAGAAATAATAACAAACCTGAGGGGGGGGACAATGTGCCTGTTGTCTTGGGAGGAAATGGAGAGGAGACGATTGTCTGATCTCATTTAGCCAGGGATACCACAAGGTTCCCTTTTTTTCCACACCCAATTACACCTGCTCTTCCAGGTTCACTTCACTGAGCGTGTTCACACAGAGACATAAAGACGTACACACCAATAAACACACGCGCAGCCGTGAGACCCCCGTTTCCTGATGGGCAAAAAGAAAATATTTGTGTATTTGTATTGACATGAATTAATTGCTTCATGGGTTGTGAGATTGAATTAGCTACGTGACATGCTTGCTAGTGGTGATGCGGCTTTGATTGCTGTCTTCAATAGAGCCTATTCCTCTCTGCTGTCATTTAAAAGACAGTTGGAGTCTGTGGTTTCACCGTAATGGAACAGCTCCACCACCCACCAACACACTATGATATGCCTTAATGATTCTGTTTATTAGCATGTTAGAGCTAGAAGAGAAATAGTACATTTTTCTCTAATAACAGGCCACACATTGCCCTGAGATGTATGTGTGTGTGTGTGTGTGCACTGCATGTGTATGTCTAAATGTGTGTGCTTTTAGATTTGTGTGCGGATGTGCATTAGCCTGTGAAAAATGACAGTTTATTTGCAGGGACCCACACCTCCGCCCTTGCCCAGATTGCATGTTCTTGTACCATTCAAGAGAATGTATTGCTTGTCTCACAGTAAATGCACTTTCTTATTCATCTTTCCCCATGGCCTCTACACACACAAACACACACAGAAAAAAAAGGAAATGGGCATCAGTCAAGGGATGCTTGCCCACATTTTTTTCATTTCTCCACTGTTTGGGTTCAACCAGTCAATGAAACCAGACATGACTATTACAATATCTGACGTGGTGTTATTAAAAACTCAAAGATAGCGTCGCCTTTGAGTTTAACATTTTTATACATTATGGTGACTTGCATATGTACATATGGGAGGTGGAGAGCAGGCACAATTAGCATATCAGCTAAGAAGATGTCATTAAAGGAATAGAACAAAAAACCATCCAAGGTATGGAGATAGTATATCAGAAAAAAGACACCTATCAGGGTGCAATGTTATCTGTATTTTTAGTCACAACCTGCAGTAACACTTCCAGTTTGTCTCCTTGTTGTGTAAAGTGTTCAACAAAGGGCTAAAACACCTCTGAGAGCCGCTGCCAGAGAATGAATCAATCTCTTTGCAATCGTCGATTTTTGTCTCATGAGATCCAGCGAGCGAAGGTGACGCAGACGATGGCCCATCCCGGACTGACTGACAGCAGGCATCTGTCAGAGGTGGCAGGTACAGACAGCTGTCTGGCAGCCCTAGCTCATGAACAATGACTGGGTGGAGACGAGACGGCCGGGGAATCCATCTCTTGTCTCGACAGCCTCCATCACTCTTACATCCCCGAGTCAGCAAAGACACCTTAGGGCTTCTGTCTCTAACCTCTGTGCAATATTTCCCTGTTTGAGCTTCCTGCTTGGACAAGTAAGGGAATTGTAGGGTAGGACGGAGAAGAGACTGAAGGGGTATTGTGATCAAAAGAGCAACAGATGAGCAGAGTACAGACTCATACCAGGGTTTTAGAATGAGGATTAGAGTTTAAAATGAAACTTGCAATGGGGCGACACAAAACTGTTTACATGCAAGGTAATAGAGATGGGGATCATGATGGTGTGGATGCAGTGGGAAGGAGCCGGGATGCTTGGTTTCGTCCAGCTGATAATGGAACGTGCCTCTGAATAAAATGAACATCCCGCCTAGATAACACCTCCTGCTGTTGCTTCTGGGAGCTGTAACACATTATACTCTCTCTGTCACAGCTGTGATGAATCATCCCCACAACAAGGATGAATGTAGAATGTAGAGAAGTGGGAGGCAAAATATTGCATTTGCAGGCTCGTGCTCTGAAATCTCTGCCCAAAGGTACATGGAAGTGAAAACAATGTGTCTATATTGTAATATCAAAATGGAATATTTTTTTTTTTGGTTGACACAAATATGTCTACATGTGTATGACTTCCAAAAATGATATGTAGCATTAAAATCCTCAAGTTTTCATGTTTCCTTCCACAGAAAAACTGACAGTTTGACATCCGCCTACACTAACTTTCACCAAAACCTGGCAACCTGCCTTGATCCACGCATGTTTTCCCCTCCATCTCCTCCTCGGTACCATCCTTCCTCATGCCTCTCATCATTCATGCTGTGTACACAGTCTGTCCCTCTCTGGTTGCCCAGGCTCCTCCAGAGCTTGTTAATTGCATTGGTGACACAGGTTTGTGTGTGAAGCAGCAGTAGTAATTGCTCTGGCCTGGCCTGAGGAGAGGAAGGGTGCAGCAGTCTGGCCCCCAGGTTTGCCCCAAGGCTTTGAGATTAGATACATGCTTCCATGTTTGATGAGATGGATAGTATTAGCAGTTTTATCAGGGACAGAGTCAACCATCAAACTTGTGCTGCTGTCCTCTCTAGACTTTACTGCAGATACTGTATAAATACTTCTGCGCTGTATACTTTGCAGTTAACCAGCAGCTGGAAAACAATTTGTACAATTTTGTGATGACCTTTGGATTACAGAAGGGGCACACAGTTAAGGCCAAAACACACCACCAATAAACGACGTGCGTCAAAACAGCCACACCTGTTATTTTCTATGCACAACCCACACACTGGTGGCGGCTAACACACCAGCCCTCCACAATTCCAGCCACTGTCCTATTTCTAGCGTTGCCGCCCCTGAAAAAACACATTTTTTCCCCAGAGAAAAAGCTGTTTTGTACTTCAATACAATGTTGGCCCAACTGAAGACTTTATTTACTAGTTTGTTGCTTGCTTTTCACTGTAGTTTTAACTATGTCACTTGTGCCTGTATCTACAAAGCAAAAACTAATTAATTGTCGGTTGATCTGCTGCTTTCAAAACATAATCTCACTGCTCAGATTATTATTTTTTCAAGTTATTAATCAAAAATACAAGCTAGGAGTATACACACACACACATCCAAACTGAAAAGGGCAGGTGCTGGGCTGAAAGGGAGCGAATATCCAAATAAACAGATAAACAGCTTGCACACTGCAAGGCTCCAATGTCCACTTATAATTTATTGCACCAATAAATTATAAGTGGACATTGGAGCCCTGCAGTGTGCAAGCTGTTTATCTGTTTATTTCGACATTAATAAAAAAAATTTAAAAAATAGACTACAATAGGCAACCATGGCATTTCGTTATCCCACGCTGTATTCATAAAACTGGAGTTACATCCAGGTAACTGCTATATTGATGCTCTGCAGCGCAACGCCTCCTATTGGTGCTGGGGCGGCACTTGACGCACGTCATATAATGCGCTGCGGCGGCGGTGTGTTTTCAGCTTTATCCATTCAATTTGTTTCTCTTTATTCTAACACAAGGAGATCAAATGCTGTCGCTTTGCATAATTTGTGGACCTACATGCATGAGAGTGGCGGTCTTAAATGCCTGCTGTTGTACAAATAGCTTTCTCTCGGTTCGTAGCTTAGTGGTAGTGGCCCCCATTCATCAGGCTATCCTAGAAAAGAGATTCTGCTGTGGCATTTGATTGGAAAAATAAGTGAAATCGGTTGAATATTTATATATGAAACACCCCAAATCATGCTGTTTTATTAAAAGGAAGACTCTGTACTGTAAAATATGCATACCTTGCTGAAATTTACTGAAGAAGAAGCTGATATTTTTGTTTCAGGGGCTGGGGGTCTGGCACAATTTCACTTACTGGCAAGGTGAATAGAGAAGTGAGCAAATCCCAAAAATGAAATCTTGTAGTATTGAACAATCAAAACCAATGACGGCACAGCACAGGGACTGAATTTGGCAAGATGGCTCAGTGATTAGCGCTGTCACCTCACACCTCAAAAGACATGCATGTTAGGTCTTATAAAGAATGCACCTGCCATTACCCTTGACCAAAGCACTGACCTCATAACGGGATTTGGTGCCTGGGGGCTGCACCATGGCTACCCACTGCTGCTAAATAGTTTGAATGGGTCAAATCCAGAGGACAAATTTCATCCTAGTGATTAATGAAGTATAACATAACAGGTGTTGCTTGAGTTTTCTACTTCAAGGTTGCGTGGGTTGCTGCCAAGAGTAGCGCTCTTTGGCAGTCTTAAAAGTGGACTGAAGGGATGTCATGGAAATTAAATTTTAGAAAGTAATGCACAGGTCGGAGATATTGTTTCTCTAAAATTAATGTGATGCAAATGATTCCCCCCTCCCCCCCTCTTTCCTAGCCATTCTCAGGTCAGAGAGGAACAATCTGTTCTATTTCTCAATCTCCTAAGCAGTTTTGGCCACCCTCTAGTGTGGAACAGCACCTGCAATATGGGGAGCTTGTTCATTTCTTCTGTGTATACATTGTAACCCTAGTTCTGCGAGTGCTGGTAAATCCCTCTAATCCAATCACCCAGCTCTGACTTTATGAATGTGTAGTGTACAATGACTGTTCATACAACTGGTATCAGGTGGGGTTTTGGTGGGTTTGCCCTGATAAGCCAAACTGGAACATGCACTTCTCCACAGTAGAAGATGGCCATTGTTGCAACGTGTAGTCCAATATTACATTGAAGCAGTGGCAGCCTATAATGCTAAGAATTCCAGTTATATTTGCAAAAAGGCAGCTACTCGTAAATGTGATTTTAAGGCTATGATAAAGCTTTTTTTGTGAAATTCTAAAATCAGATTTTACTGTGCAGAATAGCTGTGCAAATCTAGGATTAGCAAGGATTAGCAAGCACTCTAATGCTTCTCTTAATGTTATGAATCTACAATATTTCCTGGTAGATGAGGATGCAACGAAATTAGACACGGAAATGGGAAAATATCTAGAAAATATGGATACAGAAAAGAATATATCAGTAAGATGATTTGCACAGTAAACATGATATTATCCATTTAGTACTTTACTGACATGTTGAATTACTGTCTGTCCTTGTACTTCCCGCCTACACTAAATGTGTCTTGAGCAGACTCCCCGTGGTGACTGTTTAATCAAGATGACAAGCAGCTTTAAAAATCTGATCCTAATTGGATGCAGTGATGATAAGACATTAACTAAACATGCACTCTTTTATGCACACCCCCCCCCCCCCCCAAAAAAAAAAATCTCACTCAACAAGACCTTTTCCTTGAACTAAAACCTTCTCTCAACTCAAGCTGTGTAGAACTGAATATAAAAGACAAAATGCAGCACGAATCTGATGCCGTTCACCCTCCTCATAGCCTGAGACTGCAGCACCTTTCACTTTCCTGTTTTCTGTTGATGTGTCTGTCACCTCTTTGGTGCTGCTACACTCCTACCCAAAGGCTCCTGCACGTATAGAACCAACACTCGCTGGTATGGCTGTTGTGCTAATGACCTCTATTCAGGAAGGTGGAAGATAGAAGCTTCTGCAGCACTTCAACACTTCCTCTGCATACTAGAAATCCACACATTGCTCATAATACTGCTGCTAAGAGACTGCAATCAATACACTAGTGTTACATAGTATTTCTAGTGTAGCCCCAAGACTTCCGATAGATATCTGTTCACTAAATTTGAAAAAAAAAAAAATATATAAGCCACAAGAGGAGAAATCAAAAGACATGAAAGAGAAATCTTTTTTTTATTTTTTATTTTTTTTACCTAGGGAGCTATTTATGATGGATTTCTCCAAAACTGGAACGGCAAATTGGCAAACCACATATTTCAGTCTGTTATGTTTGTGATTTTGCTTCTCCCTTTTAAGGGAGAGAATAAAGGTGTGGTCTCAAGGGGTAATATATTTTCTGCAGAAAAAGACAGAACTACATTACAGGCGCAGAGAAACATAATAAATATTGTGTGAACTGAAGTGCAGTTTGAAAGGCATGAAAAGTAAAGAAATAAAACCGTAAACAAGGCATGAGGCAGACGCTGCACCTGGATCAGAATTCCACTGCAGATAGGAAATGTCTTATGATGTGTAGATATGGCTCAAATCATAAATACAGGTGTTATTGCATTCAAGGAGCTTTAGAATCAGGTTCATTCAATATACCTTCCCAGCTAGACAGCTACCATAGGAGTCTGTATTCAATTATCCTTTAGCATTATTGATGCATCTTTTATCTGTAGTGGAGGAAATGGGACATGGGACTTCTAACAAAGGGCAGACAATGGGAAGATGGAGCAGAATGAAAAGTAATTTTATTCTCTGAAATGATTGCAGTAAACTAGACATATCAGGGCTCCTGCGAAACAACGGTGGGAAGCACGCTTTGCTTTCAAGGCTAAGCAGAGGCTGTTGTTGAATTCAAATCATGTATAATACACACAACAGCACAAAGGGATTAAATGTGTTTGTGTTTCTCACTTCTGTCCACATACACTACTGGAGGCTGGAATCCTGTCTTTCTTCGATTTCATTGTCTCTCCAAAACAGGCTAACATCCATTAGTGCTGGCAGGCAGGGGATTGAGATGAATGTGTTCCAATTTTAAGCACCCCTCTGAGTGCCCTGCAGTGTCTCACAGTATACAGGAAGACTGTGAAGTGAGAGCTGGAGCTGTCCCAAGGTAGCTCGGACTGTTTCACAGTGGCCTTGCGATCTCTACCTGTGGGTGGAATACCAAACGCACATCGATGAATGTGCTTGTGCGATGTCATATAAATAGTTGCACAAACAACTCTTTCTTTCTCTTATCCTTTCTCTATCATGCACACACACACATACACACACACTGTATCCCTTGAGCAGTGGTGGAAGAAGTATTCAGATCCTTTACTTAAGTAAAAGTACCAATACAGCCATGTAAAAATACTCCATTACAAGTAAAAGTCCTGCATGAAAAATAAGTATAAGTACAAATATTAGCAGTAAAATGTAAACTACTTAAAGTATTAATGTAAAAGTACTCATTTCATCCCTCTGACTGATATATTATTATAAATGACATCATTAAATTATTAATACTTGCATCCATGTGTAAGCAGCATTTGAATGTTGTAGCTGCAGAAGGCTAGTTCAGTCCAGTGGTTCCCAATCTAGGGCTCGGGTCCCTCCAAAGAGTCACAAGATAAATCTGAGGGGTCGTGAGATGATTTGTGGGAGAAAGTTCTGATACACAAATCTGTTTTCAGTTTTTGGACTTTTTCTCTAATCTTTGATTTTTGCTGAAATATTGGATCATTAGAACATTTATTGAAATGAAACCATGTGAGAAGTTTAGAGGGAAAAATCACTATTTGGTGGAGCTGTTAACAACTCATAGACATCTGAGACATCCAACTACACACTGCTTTTTGTAAGATGTCAAAAGCCAAAAAGGTTGGAAACCACTGGTTTCATCTTTAACAACGTGTTGTATTTTAAAAGCTTGTTATATTATCCATTGTGTCAAATCTGCATCTGAAAAGTAACTAAAGCTGTCAAATAAATGTAGTGGAGTAGAAGTACCTCAAAAGTACAGTACTTAGTACTTAGTTACTTTCTACCACTGCCCTATAAAAGACTCCACCTGAGCTCAGTCTTTAAAAATGATCACTTTAAATGTGACCACTCTATCTCCGTTACCATGCCATGAGCGTGCATGGCAGATAATGGGTAAAAAGATGGCAACAATGTGCACGCAAAACACACTCGCTGAGATCCCTAAGTGATAACTCTT
The DNA here is from genome assembly GCA_038419695.1 of Scomberomorus guttatus. NCBI lineage: Eukaryota > Metazoa > Chordata > Actinopteri > Scombriformes > Scombridae > Scomberomorus > Scomberomorus guttatus. The sequence continues at coordinate 13,229,296 of CM076453.1, read as the reverse complement.
TCTTTCTGAGAGGCAGAATCTGTTTATCCAGACTGCGCTTGAGTCACAGTCGCACTGTATATAGAATCCTTTTCTACATGAAAGCTTTGTCTATGACTGAGTGGAATAATGAGTGGATACAATAAAACTTGCTTCTCTCCCTCATATTTAACATCTACTTTCTGGCTTCTGTGGTCGCTTTGAGAGTATGTTTTAAGCCTCTGGATGCCGTAGCCAATCAGTATGCTCATTTAACCCTGTGCCCACCTCATCACACTAGAGGCCACAACTTGGTGAACGGGGTTTGACTAACCATGATATATGAGGCACCATTAAGATAATGATAATAAAATGGCCATCTGATTAAACGAGCATCCAGTCATGTTAATTGTTCCTATGATGAAAGGTCAGGCTCAGTCTGAGCCCAGGCGCCACCAGCAATGGTATTTAATGAGACTTTCTCAATTAAATTATCCATGGGGAAACAAAGACGGAGGGCAGCTCTTTCTTTTCCTGACGGTGGGGTCCAAAGGCAGTTTGTCGCCACCATCAAATGTTACGGCGGATGGATGCTCTCAAATTTTTCCAAAAAAACCACCATCACACACACTTGAATCACATACGTAAATAATCAGTTCAAGTATGTGAACACACCACATAAACATGCACCGACGCTCCCCCTTCTCCCTAAATACTGGATTTGGCCTTCCCCTGCCAGCGTGCTGAGATGGCCCCCCTCCTTTGAGGATTAGAAATGATCAAAGCCATGCTCATTCCACGCTCACCCAACAGCAGGCGGGAAACCCCCTTTGGCCCACACACACTTCTGCATTAGCCAGCAGGGTTAGCTTCAGGCATGCTGGAGATGGCATCAGCGACACGCTAACAAGTGGCAAATATGGGCGTTTCAGTGTGTTTTGTGGCTACGTCCTGTGTTCATCAGGGGACTCATTTACAGGTGAAACGCGTTTTGTTTGTCTTGAATTTGAACGGTTCCCGCCATATCGCTCCGAGGCACTCAGAGACATGTTTAGACTCTGAACTATGTTATCTTCACACTTCAAAAGATGTCCTATATTTCAGCTATGTTCCACTTCTCAGCCGCTATTGTTTAGATGCCTCTTGACGACAGCCCTGTTTTTCTGTCTCAGTGTGTCAGTGCTGGCTGACATATAAGACGTGTGTGTGTGTGTGTGTGTGAATATGTGTGTGTGCAGACTGGCATCACCCCATGTCACTGTGTGTCACAGCTCCATAGCCCCTCAGCGGTGACTCTAATGAGTTAGCCGAAGGCAAGGCAACAGAACAAAGCGTTTTATTTGTTTGTGTGCAGGCTGTGTGTGTGAATGTATGCGTGCGTATTTCTGTTTGTGTGCATGCCAATAAATGAATTAGAGATGTGCAGCGAGAAAGGGGTTGATATTTGAATATAAACATTTCCCGTGGTGCTTTGGGGCTGGGGCCCAGCAGCAGTGGGCATTGAGCTGGTAATTCTTCACCCTGTGATCAAAGGCCTGGTTCTCAGCAAGTCCCACCCCCCACCACCCTCTCTCCGTTCCTCTTATTTTCCCTTCCCTACCCTCTCCTTGCTGCTCCAATCAGGGCCCAGAGCAGCCAGGCGTGAGTTATAACCCCGTGGCGGTGCTGCCTATTATCCCTGAGCCTTGCAGATCTTACTGTTCCCGCCCGACTTGTAAACCCTCACCGTGCTGACTCTTACCCCTTCAAAACCAACTTCCTTCTCTCATGGTCAATCTCCATGCTCTAGCTGCACCCAGACTTAAACAATCTCTTTCAGTCATGGCCTTTTCAGAAACCGTTACAGTGCTGCCACCTCTAGCCATCCTCCCCTGTTTTTGGTCTCTTGAACAGTCTCTAACCCCACCGTAATCAAGTCTATCACGCCCTTGACGAAACCTCTCTTAGCACCCAGAACTTTCAGTTTAGTTAAGATATTTCATGCTTCCTTTCCTCCTAACCCCTTTCTTACACACCCATCTATATTAATGCACTTGACTGCTGAATCTTAACTATGGACCAATTCTTTCTTCCCTGCTTGCTCCAACTTCCTGTCCGCTGTTCCTTCTATCCTAATTCACACTTCAATAGCTCAAACGTGTCACTCACTTGCAGGCGCCATACATATTCGTTCTTTCCAGCATCTTGTGGACATACAGCACTGCTGTAATATTCTCAAGGTTACTCTCAATGTTACCCTCCCGCAAATCTGGGTCTTTTTATCTAACACAAATATAGCCCAGAGCAGCGTGATGAAAAATGCAGAATAGGGCCAGGACCTGGCAGGGAGGCAGGGAATGAGTGGCCCAGTTTGGCCCATAAAAAAACACCTGCGATAGTTGGTGGTCCACTAAATGAAAGCAGCCTGCGGGTGTGAGCAGTGGGCCAAGGAAGAATGATTGCTTTAAAACAGGCCATGCCTGCTGGGAGCACTGGTGCTTCTTTTCATCCTGGCATCACTCATCACATGACCTTTTGGCCTTGACGCTCTCGTCTGTTCAGCTGTGCCTCTGTGCACACGACGGACAAAACTGAATAAGTTTAGTTCTTTAATTCAGTTTAATCCAAAACCCATTTTAATCTTGACTTTGATAACCAGAGTTATTGACTTTAATGTGATCTTAAATCTTTTTGACACACCTGGCTAAGAAGGAGAAATTGAATTAAGGAGGAGAAGCAATAGGGAACATTGAGGTAAGACACAAGCAATATTTTTAAAAAAGGATATGTCAGAGGAGGAACTGTCTTATTTTCTGAGAGGTAATTGGTCTAATTCTTACAAATGCAATTCTGATGCACATGAGCTGCTGACAAGGAGGTTTTTGACCAACAACTCCTCCTACATAAACAACAAAATACTTCATTTTTCATTGCCTTCCAAAATGGCACAAATCAGACAATGAACATTTTCTGATCTTCTGATTTTACAGGCAGGACACTGACAACATTGTTTGTCAAAGACTTCCAAAACAACATGACCGTTACAAAAACGATTCACTTCAGCATTGTGTAATCTGCCACCTCTACAGTTATGGTTCAGTTAGGTTTAGCCAACTAAAACTACTCCGTTTATTTTAGAGACTGTGGTCACAATTAAAAGAAACCAAATTTTCCAGTATTTTTGTTTCATGTTAGTTTTTCCAGTGTTTTGTTTCATGGCTCTATATCCAACAAACCAACAACAATTCCAGCAGCTTTACTCTACTTCATTTAGCCCCAAGCACCACAGTGTCTAAATAAAGCCTCATTTTGACATACCACCCCTGGTGTGTCTGCTCTCTCTAATCAACCATCATTTAAACTCAGTTGACAGTAATTTCATAATTTAGAGTGACACCTAAGATCATATGGGCAACAGTTTATTTTATATTTTGCCCAAAGAGAAGGACCAAATCTGAGGGATGAAACCTTGAAGAGTGCTCACAGTTAACCGATGTCTACTAATCATGTATAAGTGAGAGAAGATTGCTCATTGCTCAGCTGGACTTGACCTTGTTTGAGGCTGTTACTTACAAATACCACTGACTGTTGTTTGGGGACCAGATTCAATAGGCTAATGGACCACTGCGGCCTTGAGAGCTGGTTCACCACAGAGTATAATATCAACTGCTAGTTGGTCTCCAGTTAAATAACTGTGTAGTCCTCTTTTCCAGTGTATGTTTTATTAGTAAAGATTGTTCAGTGTAAAATTGTTCACTCAGTGGATTGCAACAAACATTATCCATTAACAGAGCCAGCAGTATTAGCAACCAACTCCAGTCCAGGGACTGATCTTATTTTTCCATTACAAAAATGTTATGCTAATGTTAATGTTGTAATATTTATTATCGCCCTTGTATTTTGCAATTAGCTATATGTAACCCATTCCACTCTGTACATCGTTTTGTCTAAAGTAATTAAGAAAGTAATTGTTGATGCTTCGGGCATTTCTCACTCAAATTGTTATTGGCCCCTGCCTCTGAAATCCCAAATCAATATCTGTTCCTCATTTGATTCTCAGCCTGGGCCTTATAAATTGACAGTCATGCACACGCGTGCACACGCGCGCATACACACACACACACACACACACACACACACACACACACAGTTGTGTTTCCATCACTTAAGAGGACATTACATTGACTTACATTCATTTCCTGGAGACTTATCCTAACCTTAACCATAACCACCACATGCCTAACCCTAACCTTAACATAACCTTAAACTAACCTTAACTTTAAACCAAGTCTTCACCCTAAAATTAATGATTTACATTAAGGGGACTTGCTTTATGTCCCCATAAGGGAGGCGAGTCCCCACAACATGAATGTTTCAGATTTATGTCCCCACAATGTCAGGAATACCTGGACCACACACACACACACACACACACACACAAAACTACCCTTTCCATCTCTTTCTGATTCAACTGTTGATGCATATCTGAGGTCCCTGCAGCGACACCAGGCAAGATGTCAGCTTTGCTAGTGTCAAAGGAACAAGGCATTGATCACATAATTGAATGATTATCCAATTAATGCATTTGGAGGAGCATGAAGGAGACATGGGTGAACATGAGCGTGGGCAAGTTTCTGCAAGTATGTATAACCATGTGTGTCTGTGCATGTGTTTTTACACAGTTGATCACATAAGCCTAGGATGTGAGTGTGTAGTGTTGTTTTGGGAGAGGTGTGTTTACCTCTGAGTATTTGCCACTAAACTTCTTAATGGGCCAGGAGAAACACTTACCGAAATCATTAGAGCGCCTTCCCTTGATGTGTCCTCTCCCCTGTTTTTCTCTCTCGCTATTGCCTTCTGACTTGCACACTCGCACGCAAAACAAAGATGTCCTTCACCATCGGAGTGCCGGTTATTAAATGTAAGATGAATGTCAAGAGACTCACGCTAGAGAGTGAAACTGCCATTGCCGGTCCTTTAGGGGCCTTGGCATTTCACAGCTACCTCGATGGCAGTCTGACACGACAAGGACATGTCATCCTGAAGCTCTCATGAGGTGTATTATTGCTCTCTCCCCCCATTTCACGCTGTCATTAGATAAAGTGATATATTAGCAAAGCTCTCAGTGGCAGTGGAATCAGCTATTCTTGTTGGCAAAGTTACAGTATATTTATTTTTAGTAATACCCTAGAGCTTGCATGTAATCATCTGTAATATCATACCGTAATACCTTAAGTATTTAGGAAGGTTTTGTTCAACTGCATTTCTCCTCTTTCCAAATCTTTTTCTATTATCTCCCCTGATTTTTTTTTCCTCTCTTCTTTGTTCACACCTTCTTTTTCACCTTCCTCATCTCTCGCGTTCCTCATCCACCTCCTGTTACTTTTCTTGCCTCCGGCTTCCTTTCTTACTAACTCATTCTCCTTCCCTACCGCTCCGTAAGTGCTGTTTTCTCTCTCCACACCCCCACACGCACACATACTTGGACACACATCGATTCCCTTTTGTGATGCTCCCATTATACATTCCCTTACTTCTCGCTACATCTCAGGCGAAATCTCTCTCTCGCTCTCGCTCTCTCTCTCGCTCTCTCTCTTTCTCACTCTCTCTCAATGCCACCACACACCCACAGGCAAAGTCATCCCAGGTTGCTACGCTCCCCCCACTTTACCAATCAGATCGTCTCACTACCTCATTTTCCAAATTTGGCCACTAATTGGGTTTCTCCTGCGATTAAGTCAATAACAACCTTCATATTAGAGTTTAATGTCCCCTAATGAGTCCATTTGTTGGCCAGCGGCTAATTAGGTCTGAGCTGTTTATAGATAGCCTAAACTAATTGATGGGCATTACTGAAAGACAGTGTATCAACCAGTAATGTAGTTGAGTCCATTTCTGCTTTTAGCCTGCAGCCCTCGTGTGCAGAGGCCCCTAAAACAGATTATAGTATTGCGGTTCATGGACCAGGCTGTAATTTGTGAGACAGCACAGCATTAACATTAATGATAACTCCAGGGGAGCAGAATGAAATCCATTTAACATTGACTGACAAATGTGTTTCCTCCTAAACATGCATTTAGTTTTATTAGTGTTGATTGTATTCAGGGTTTGTGCTGAGGAGACTCACGTCTGCTTTTCTTAACTGCAGCAATCATTGAAATATTAATATCTGCCAACTGTAGACTTTTCAGGAGTGGTTACACAGTACACTTGCACAACCACCAAACATCAGGGCTCATCATAACAGAATGAAATATATAAGGGCCTACAGGCAACAATGGGGGGGGTACACAGACAACAGGCCCCTGCTGAAGCTATCAAGCTGGAATCTTTGACAAAGTTTTAACAGATCCGACTGACATGCCAAGACCCTCCCCTGGAGTTTAGGTCTGCACGAGGCTTTGGCTTGATAAGGCACTGTGTAGATGAATATAAAGTGAGCTGGAGGAGTCTGATATTGGGACTCATTCCAATCGTATGCCTCCAGGTTAGCATGCTATCAAAAGGGAGGGTTTGTGTGAAGCGAGGTTGTCTGTCTGCACACAGCTGTGGTTCTATGATAAAGAGGAGAGGTTTGGTAGGTGAAGCCTCCTGTCCTTCCATCCCTCCCCGTCTCCTCTTTCCAATTCATTTCAACTTAAACTGGCATGAAAACATCACTTCCAGTCTTGTATTTCCATGTGAATGCACACGTTGTGTGCATCAGTGCCTGGACAGTGATTATTAAACGCTAAATTCCTCACAATGTATATTTGTGTTGGTGTTTTTGTGATTTGTGATATTGGGATATAGCCCACAAATACAAATGACTAGACTTGATTTGTATAAAAACATCAGAAATATAATTGGAAAGAAGGAATCTCTTTCTGTGTGTCTTTCTCTTGCTTTGTGCCAGCACCAAAATCTTTCACGCTTTGATTTCCTACAAGTATTTGCCTCTTTTAACTTTCATCAAGGCAAACCATCTGTTAAAAGATTGCTCCAAATAGTTTCCCCCATCTGTTGGTAGTTTCCAGTGGTGGAAAAAGTATTCAGATCCTTTACTTAAGTAAAAGTACCAATAGAGCAATGTAAAAATACTCCATTACAAGTAAAAATCCTGCATGAAAAATCCTACTTAAGTAAAAGTACATATGTATTAGCAGCAAAATGTACTTAAAGTATTAAAGTAAAAGTGCTCATTTCGTCCCTATCACTGATATTATATATGACATCATTAGTAGCACCGATCCGACTTTTTCAGTCCCAATACTGATACCTGGGCTTTGGGTATCGGCCGATACTAAGTACCGACCCGTTACCAGTGTTTTTAATATATTATATATATAATTTATAAGCTGTATTCCTCACTGTGTGGAAGAGACTGGATCATACTTTTACAGTGTGTGTAAGGTAACATCAGGCTTGACTTTGCTTTCCTAACATTGCTGTCCTAACTGTAAAACAAAATGTAACAAATATATTTATTTGTTTAAAATTATATAATATAATCATGAATTCATGAGTGAGTGATTCACGTCATGCGTTCGCAGGAGGGATGGGGTGTGTTTAAGACAGCAAATATACAGCTGATTCAGGTTGCTAATATTAAGCTGCAACAACATTTTTATTTATTATATATAATTAAAAAAAAATGTAGACAATATACATTTTCTGGATTGAGTCAAGTGAACCTACCAAGACCGCAGCAGGTTCTCTGTCAGAAACCTGAACAAATCCAACTTTCTACGGCAACTGACAGTAACGCCGAGACCTTACATTTTTTACTGGAAGGCTCAGCGACCGAGAGAGGAAAGTAACCCCAGAGGGGGAAAGCGCCCTAAGTGAGCCTGAGAAGCAGAGCTAATGCTAACTAAGCCAGCCATTGCTAAATAATCAAACAAAAACTCGACTTTTATTAGTCGCTTGCTTTGACATAACCAGCGTGGTTATAAAGTAGATACTCCAGGGATTTTGTTGTTATATGTTGCATTTGATTTAATTAGGCGACTGGTTTTCTATTATCAAGATTAGCTACAATAGCCGGTCTTATTGAGGCTACAACGGCTCTTCGGGACAGCTGCTATTTACTAAAGATAGCATCCAAAACAACTTCGCACAGTTTTATGAGTTAGTGTACACTTTGTACTGTCTAAGCTTTGTGCTTCACAATGCTGACACAACAGCAGCAACCCGGCTCCAGCGGGAGAAAAGCACCTAATGGCACCACAGGCCCCGCTGAGATCAGCCCCATGTCACCGATACCCGATCCATATCAGACCCGATATCCGATATCATTATCTGATCAGTGCATCCCTAATCATTAGATTATTAATACTGAAGCATCAGTGTGCAAGCAGCATGTTACTGTTGTAGCTGCTGGAAGTGGAGCTAGTTTAAACTACTTTATATACAGTTAGCTAGTTTAGTCCAGTGGTTCCCAACCTAGGGGTCGGGCCCCTACAAAGGGGTCAACAGGGGTCGTGAGATGATTAATGGGAGAGGAAAGAAGAAAAAACAAAATCTGTTTTCTGTTTGTGGACTTTTTCTCTTATCTTTGAACATTTATTGAAATGAAACCATGTGAGAAGTTTAGAGGGAAAAATCACTATTTGGTGAAGCTGTTAACAACTCATAGACATCTGAAATGTGACCCCGACTACACACTGCTTTATGTAAGACTTCAAAGGTCAAAAATGTTGGCTGGTTTCATCTTTAACAATGTGTTGTATTTTAAATATTATTGTCAAATCTTCATCTGAAAGTAACTAAAACTGTCAGATAAATGTAGTGGAGTAGAAAGTACAATATTTGCCTCTGAAATGTAGTGGAGCAGGAGTATAAAGTAGCATTAAGTGGAGATACTCAAGTAAAGTACAAGTACCTCAAAATTATTTCTTACTTTCAAAAATATTATCTGTTGCCACTCTTTTAGTTTTTTCTATTTTTATCTATATAAACAAAATGAGGAAACCCACACTGACCCTCATGTTTTGTCCCCGGTTTTATTTGTGTTTCGTCCGTTTGTGCTATCTCTGCTGTGAGTAACCGAGTAACGGTAAAAATCAATTAGCTTCAGGTTTTGCTAGTAAGGACCGTTAACGGTCCCTATCCCGCAGTTTGGGAACCGCTATCCCCGAACTGGCCGACCTCTGCTCTCCGGCTTTCTGTCTCCGACTCCGCCTCTCTGAGCAGCAACACACGAGCGACCGACTCCCCAGCCTGCCTGCCTGTCTGCCGCCACCCCGAAGCCCAAACCGGACTCCATACTTCTGACCCAACATACGCCACATGTACTCCTAATTTTGCCGGAAGAGAGAAAAAAAAGTTCCACTTGAAAAGTACAATAGGCAGGAGTAACTCTTGTCAGCTGTATCGGAGAAGTTTTTTTTTTTCTTCTTCTTCTTTGCCCCCAGTTTTTGGCCCCGCGGCGGGGCAGGACAGACGGGACAGGCCTGGGGGGGAAAAGGAGAGCGTATGATGTGGATCTGGTACCTTCTGCTTGGTTCGGGGTCAGGCTCAAGAACTGTTGGTAAGTTTTTAAAAGCACACGGAAACTAATGTTGTTGTCACGGCACGGACACGCTTCAGTGCACGGGTGGGTCAGAGGAAGGGAGGGAGGGAGGGGGGGGTTATTGTAAAATCCTTTGAAGTGTTCGCTATGTGGTGTAAAGCTATTTTTTTCCTTCGACGAGTGCGCTCAAAATAAAAAAAGAAGTTATTCGGCTTTTCATTTCCATCGAGAGAAGTGGGTTTTTTTTTGTTTTGTCTGTAAATTGGGAGTTGTAGCAGCCGAGGCAGCAGTTTCAGAGTTTTTCGTGCATGTCGAATGCATCGCTTTGGGAGCATTTCCCCTTCACTTCTGAGTGAGAATAATTTTACCACAGACACCCTCCATGCCATATCCATCCACTGTGTGTTTTACTGAGATCTCCTCCGGGCTAAGTTATGACCGAGAGGTTGTTGACAGGGCAGCGTGTTGACAAGTCAATCTGTTCTCCAGCACCGCCATGGCAGCTGGGGCCCAGTGGAGGACACTTGTACAGGAGTCCTTACTTAAAGTTCATACATAGGACAGCCAGTTGGCACTTCACTCCTTATAACCATGTAGCTGCAGTTGTGAGCTGGTATTCCAATCAGTGTCATCAATGCACTGGTCATTATAGCACGCTGCAGTGATTAATTACATTAATGTGAAGTACCTGTGTAAAAATGAGTGATTCAGTGGAAAATATCAAACTAAATATACTGCACCTACAGTAAACTTTAATAATAGCCCATCTACATATAAAGGGATAGCCACTTTATTTGCATGCATTAAAGCTAAGATGTTACTGTACTTTTATTGCCTCTTATGGGACATATGTACTTTTTATTGAGCGTAGAAAGCATTGAGAGATATCACTTTTATGTCAGCATGCTTTGAGCCAGTCACATCCACAGTGTATTGCATCCTAATGTGCTAAACAGGTATTGCAGGTGCATTAAATGGGTGTGGCTAATAGTCTCTGTGATGCTCCTGGTACCATAGGCCCTTTTTTCCCCCCAAAATACTTTTAGACATGTCACAAGAGAACAGATATAAAATGAATGAAAGCTAAATTTAATTTAGCTGCTTTGGTTTCACAGTCCTGGTATTGTGCATGCCGGCTCTATTTCATGGTTTACTGGGAAGCTTGAATAAAATGGAGCCATTGTTAAAGGAGCACTCTACTGATTTAGCATTACACTCCTATGACATTGTCAGAGTCACGACGGACAGTTAAAAAAAAAACTGATCAGTCTTTTTCACTTGATGCATTCTTCTTCCTTGTCAAAATTTGCCGCCTGCAAATACCCACAATGCAACTCAACTTGATTCAGTCCATTGTACAGATTTGGAGGTCTTAAGCTAGTAGTGGCTAATGTAGCCTTGAGGAGATGAATAGCGGGCTACAGGGGTCTGGTCACTTTTTTTTCATTTTCAAACTTGTAGTTTTGAGCCCCAACTGATGCTGACTCAAGTGACATCACTTGAGGCAGTTTGCAGACATTGTGCAGCCCCCTCTGGAGCCACAAAAGGCTATATACATATACAGTAGTACTCCCTAAGACCTGTAAATAGACTTTGATGCTTACAAATCGATGGAGTTCCCCTTTAATGTTATTAGTAACATCTGTGCTTTTCCTGCTGTGACAAGTCAAAACGTCTGCTGTGAAAAAGGCCTGTTGCTATAGTTTTATTTTAAGGATATGCCCCAAAAGGCATTTGTACTCCATCTAAACAAGTACAACATTTCTAATATGAAGATTAAGATGGAAAACTTGATACCTAGTTAGTAGACAGTAACTATTTTCTTTCATATTGGCCGGGGCCAAGCATGTTTTTGTCAATGTCAGTGAGAGTGAAGTGTAAATATCATTATATTAGGTGTGGCACAGAGATGTAGTGTGGGCTGCCAACCCCACCCTGGTTTATTTTCCACTACAGGATCTCCTTTATTGGAGCAAAGGAGCATGCACACATTATTGATGTCAGAAATTTTCTCTCAGAATATTACTGTAGTTTGTTTTGAACAATATCCTGTTGTTGTAATGTTGTCAGCTTTGGAATAAACAAAAGGTAGTTCAGCATTTTATTAGCTCATAGTCTGACCAGGGTAATAATAACACCAGCTAGACTTGAGTATGTGCATGTGCTTTGTATTTGTGTCTAGGCCTATAAATTAGATTATAGTATACATATTACCAGCCAGTATTGTCCTCTCACAGGACATTGCTGTAGGTTATACATATTCTAGCCTACATATCAAGCCAATGTTATTAAATTTGGTGTTCAGTCACAATATTTTGCACTTAATTTGACATTTACCCAAGAAATAAGGTCTAATATATTTCAAAATATATTTGGGTCTTGTGGCTGAGCAATACCTATAAAAATGATAATCACAATGTTGACATTTGAAGATATAGCAACAGGCAATTACACTGGCAGCATTTCCCATCCCACACAGGCAGTGCTATAAAAATAAGGCAAAATCTGTTTGAATGCAATAGAAAATCTATTTCGATGGCAGTGCTTTGTGCATAAGCTTCAGTGTTTTTCCAGATGTGCGCTGTAGAATCTAAATATTTTGCTACCTACATATAATTCATTGTGAATGTTGCGGATCTGCAAACACACAGATGAGATTTAAGTGCAGTTCATTTCTTGCACACACCTCGGCACTCAGTAAGATATTTTGTATGACCAACAAATGTTGAATCTACAAATCACAACACAGTAAACATTGTTTTCCATGCTGTGAACAGTGGACAGCCATTTAAAACACTAATTCGTTCATTTGAATCAGTTTCCAGTTTGGACCTCTGAATGGACTGTAAAGTGAGCCTGGCTGATCGGCATAAAATAAGACTTTATACAGATATATGGCTGTGATACTCAACATAGTGTAGATATTTTGCAGACTAAAAACACCACAGACACAACACCACATCACAGTCTATGCTAGATGTTCATAATTTACCATAAATATCTCATTAAATTGCACAGGCTCAGAAAACTCCCAATTTTTCATCTCAGCCAATGTCACTACTCAGTTTCCCTTTTTAAAAATACTGTTGGTAGATAGCAGACTGTCATTATTGTTTTATTTATTTTGGCTCTAAACAAAGGAGAAAAACCTGTGCTCCAATTTGGGCTCAGTATCTGTCCCATAATAATAATAATGAAATATTAAATCCAGTGAAGATGACTCTTTCTTTCTCCTTGCAGAAAACAGACTTTGCAGATTAATTACACTGAACTGGACTCTTAGCCTAGCAGTCTGCCAGAACACTCTATCAGAACTGCTTGTCAGATGGCCAAATAGCTTTGGACCCCACCACCCCGCCCTCTCACTCACACACACACACACACACACACCTTTTCGACCTTGGAAATGGGGGGGGGGACTGCCTCTGACAATTTCTGTAACTTTCCAAAACAAGACAATCCATTATTCACACCCACTTCATGCAGTGATTGGCCATCTGTGTGAAGGTGAGAAAGGAGCCAGGGTTTGAACGCCTGTTTAAAGCTCTCTTTTTTCATTCTTTACACAGCTATTTCTGTCGCTTTTCATGTGTACAACGGAGAACAAACACTATGAATGATTTCCAAGAGAGACTGAAAATGCGAGCTGGTGTCCTTGCATTTTAAACCGTATTGCATCCCCCCCCCCCCCCCCTCCTCTCTGACAGCCGGCTTTTCACTTTGCCTTCAAGAAAGGCTGTTCAAAAAAATATTAAAAAACACGTTTGATTAGGTCAGACAACACCTCGCTTTTCTAGTATAACCGGGCCCTTGTACTCGCCCTCAAAGCTACATGAGATAAATCAGTGCTATTATGTAATATGAGCTTTAGCCACACGCTCCACCAATAATGAAATGTTGCAATGCAGGTACAAACAAGGCTAGTTTATGATATTCTGGTGTGCAGCCTGAAAAGATATTTAAGCTGTTCAGCTGGTCTGCTCGGGCTTTGCACCACAGGAAATATTGATATAAATAAATTGAGGTTAGCTTTGCACCAGTTATTTCCTCGTACACCAGAGGATGATTATTGTTTGTTTAGGATCAGCAGCGTGATACACAGCACCAAGTCAAAAGTTTGGACACACTTTCTCATTCAAATGAATGGGAAGGTGTGTCCAAACCTTTGACTGGTGCTGTATATGCCAACTTTATAAACATTGTAATCATCCAGGGCTGCTTGGCTCAAAAACTGTACTCTTAAATCTAAGTCTTTTACTGATATGTGTGCGGTAATCAAATATTATACTCTTGTGACTATTTTCTATCAGTCATCATGAATAGGTGCTCACAGAGCAGGTCTGCGCTTCAGTGAGGAATTTTGGATGAAACCTTGATGACTAACATGCTGCTGTGATGCTCAGCTATTGGAAGAGTTCAGGGGTTAGTTCATCCAACACAACTGTACAGTAAAATGTACAAAACAACTGTCAAAGCTCATACTGGAGTTGTTTTTTCCAGTGTCTTTCATGAAAAAGAGCATGTGCATACAAACTGCCGGTATCACCTCAATCAACATGAATGTGTGCTCCATTACCTCTGGTGCTGTGTTAGCAGGCCACACACACTGCACAGGTGGTAGTTAGCTATTTTCCTTCATAATTAGAGACAGACTGTTTGGGTCATTTTTCCCACTGAACAGAGAAGCAGAATCATATTGTCTCCTGCTTATTATTCTTTGTATTTCTGCACTGCGGGCTTCCCAGAGCCAGGCCAGTTATCCCAGTAAAGCGACGTGCGTCTGTGCCTATCTTTGGAAGTGTCTTTGGAAGAGGAAAGAGAGAACGACAACGCGATGTCGTGCTTTTTTGCGCCGGCTGACACGGGTGATGCGCTTTTCCAGCCATAGTCGCACAGAGAAGGCCAGTGATTAAGGAGGGGTGGTGTGGCCTCAGTTCCCAGAGTTGTTAAACAAAGCCACATGACTGGAGTCACATTTCAGACCTCGGTAACAGTGCGGTTTTAACTGTTGTAAGCACATATTGTGTGGTTTCTATTTCATTATCCACACATTACGCATGTTTCATGGCTTGGACCAATAAAGCATATTTGTACATGTAGGTTCTTTGACCATTAGTTGTAAATAAGGTTGTATTCTCTCTGTGTGAGACGCAGGTTCTCTGTCCATTCTCTTTGAACACCTCTGATCTATAAGTCATGATGTTAATGTTTCATGGACAGAGAGTGAGGGGTAAAATGTACTGGAAAAAGTTAGAAGACAGCTTATTACATATTGATTTTGTATTGATCTTAACTAATTTACCATGCAGTGATGCAGAGGCTTTGTTAATCCCTGATGGTTGCCTTATATTGATCTGGAACGTCCTTGTTTGCCAAGATCAAACCTCAGTCTTGGATGAATCTACTTTATTACTGAATAGTAGAGTTGTTTTGAAAATACTAGCTATTAGATTTTGAATTTGAATTCAAGCTTTTGTCCACTTTTGGATATATGACACTCTTGTTTCTCACCAAATATAGTGTTTACCCTATACTTTTACCAAGTACTCTGTATACTATCTATAGTTATTCTCAGTGGAGATAACCATGAGGACAGTTTGTTCTAGACATCGATTTTAACTGTCTGCAGTGCCAGACCCAAAGGGTAACTTGATAAGTGCTGAGAAGTTTGTTTTAAAGTAAAGCCCATGTAGTGAATGTTTTCGGGGACTTATTCAAGACTGCTGCAGTCTCTCAGTGTTACTTTCAACTCATGCAGATGTGCACATACACACACTACATAAACTGCATGTGCAGCAGAACAGTTGAAAGAGGACAGCAGAGCTACTTTTCAATAGCAAGCTTTTTTTTTAGTGGACTGTTGTAAAGTGGGAAAATGGTAAACTCAACACTCCACTCGGTTTTAAACTCGGCTGTGACTGGAGGAAAGTTGGCTGAACTTGAGGACCCCTTGAAATGGAGAATTTAACTTCTTGGAAAGTTGTTGCTTTCTGCAAAACAGTGAGGTTTTAATGGTGAGCTCACCATGATGTAACCAAAAGCCCTTGCCAATACAGCGACCATACATTTTAAAGAAATCCCACCCTTCTCCCCCTATCATCAATTCAAACAGCCTCTCTCTCCTTAGCTGATATCCTGTTGTTGTTCAGTTGAGAATAATCCTTTAGGTTAAAGACACCTTGTATCAGCAAGATAAAGTAAAGACATCCGACATTTAATTTGTATTAATGTAAATTAAGGTCAAATGTAACTTATTATTTTAATGCAGAGAAGTGATCCATATCACTTGTGAATATAAACTGCAACCATGGAAGCAAGCAGTAAACTGGATGATTGATCTGCCCACAAGTGGAGGTTTGTGGGAGGTATCAGCAGCCTGGCAGCTTTGAATACTTTAAATACTGAACAGACATACAGGCCGTGTCTCAGTATCAGGTGCTGGATCCACCAACCGACAGCTCGCGATGAATGCGATGTTAATTGTTACGACCCTTTCTGCTCCTCGATGATGCTTAGTTTAAAAGTGTAATCAACCAGTCCTGACGAGCTCGACGCGACACTCTGCCACTAACGTGTTTTTTTTTTTATTTTCATGATTGATTAAGGCTTTGATTTGTGCTCCATGAGGGTAGTTAAACTTGTGGATATGCTCCAATCCTCCCTGTAAAATATCAAGGGAAATGAACACTTGATTGTTCATTATCGTGTTGCCTTTTATAGTTGGACAAAACCTGTCCAGTTCCAGTTCTGTAATTACAGAGATTCTCGCTAGCTGATGATGTTGGATTGATGTTGAATTTTTAATTTGAAGCAGTCTGCAGCTGTTTTATCTGAGTGGGGCAGAGCTGTCAGTCTGCTGTTGATTTTGTTTGATCCAAAGTTTTGTGTCTTTGAAATGGTGAAATTGTTGACCTTTAGAGAGGTTTTCGGTCTAGAAATGCAGACTTAGGAGGATCCAAACCCTGAATTGGGAAACAGCTCCAGAGTTATAGATTATTTTGCTTACTCAGCACATTTGCTCAGTTTTGCCCTGCCCACTCACCTTGCCTACACCGCTTTTATCTTCATCCATGGCGCACCCTCTGAGAGGAGAATAACCTGCTGTGTGTGTGTGTGTGTGTGTGTCCCCTGTGTTGCTTTGCCTGCAGTCAGACAGGGAATGGACCCTGGCAGACTGACAGCTGGCTCCCCTGCTGTCCCCTGTGATCAGCAGTCATTTGCTGTACTGTCTCTCACAGCCACCGTGGCAGGCAGTGTGGACACTGACAGGCTATTTTGGACTGAAATTCCAGCATCCCTCTGTCAAACCAAACAAACACTACCTTAAAGGTCAACAAAAACCCAGAGAGAAACACAGATAACATCGGGGCAGCTGATCCTCTGTTTGTTTGTCTACCCGGACGAAAATATACATGGCGTGAGTGCGGTTTCATATATTGGATCTTTGTATGACTTTGATTTGTCTCTTGAGATACTTAGATGACTATGGCCTTGAAAATGGCTTTAGCATTGTCTAAAAAGTCAAAGAATCGCTCTTATATCACTCACTTTCTCCCATCATTAGGTGATGAGGTGAATTCAGGCTAAATAATCTCTTATTGATTTCTGTGTTTAGTATCAGCCACTAAGGATACGGTGGATAATGGGAAAGCTCAGTGAGTGTCCTTAAAATTTCCTACATTTACAGAACATTAATGTGTACTTTTTATCATGTTTATTTTCCCTACTGCCCAACGCTTTATCGTCTGCACAGGGAGATTAGCTGCCAAATGCCTGTGGTGATGATTATGCCGCAGTACACTTTAGTGTGGATATACCTTTTCCTCATGCATAATTGTTTTGAATGTGTGATACAGCTCTGGCAGCTTCATCAATTCCAGTGAGTGGCCAGCTTTGTCCAGCAGCTTTGGATGCTGTAATTAAATGCAATTGTCCAAACATCTAATCATAAGGTTATTTTGACTAAGCAAGGTTTTTTGATTGCAATCGCACAGGCTTTTTCCCTGTGTCTCTCTTTTGCCTGCCAATTGTGATTACATAAGCATTCGGTGTCATGTGTGATAAATATGCAAATTGTCTTAATAGCATTGCAGGTGCAGCCTGCTAATTCATCTATCTGCAGGATTAGATTAATCTGTAGGATTACGGAGACCTTTAGCGTAACTCTTTTCTCCTTCTATTACACAACACAATGATTTAGGGTTGCTTAATAGGTCAGGGGTAAACTCTATATCCGAGCCTCAGACACTCTGATCTCCGCCCCCCTATCCAGGAGGAGAAGTACAAGGGGCGAGATGTGACCCGCCCCTTTCTTTTTGCGCCAGACTGACATTTAGTTGACAGCGCCAGCGGAATTCTCTTCACCTATTATTTCATGCTCGCTCACACTCGCACACGTTTGATTTAGCAACCTCTCAGGTGAAATTCCAATCTGGGGACGTAGAAGCTATTATGCACTTGATGCTACTTCTCCAGGCGAGTGCATAAATGAACAAATAAGATCAATCTCAATTCGGCTGACTTGAAATAATTGCCTATTTGTCACAATTAATTTCAGAGCTTTGACTCAAGACCCCTTGATATTGATATTGAATTTCCCATCATTACATTCCTGATAATCTGCTCATTAAATGGAGCTGAAATTCAAAGAATTAGTCTCTGTGTTAAATGGATGATAAAAGGGTCAAGCAAGCCAGGGATAATTCCCCTGTCTGTTTGAGGGAGGAGAGGTGAACTGATCTAGAAGCTGGAAGTAAAGACATGACTCCACTTCTGTCATGTCACAAACATGGCTTAACCCCCTTTAGCTGTCGGTTGCATGCTCGTTCTTATTTCTTCTTTAGCAGAGATTACGCATTTGAGTCAGCGTATACATGTATGTGTGTGTTTGTGTATGTATAAGGTTCAGTGTGTATGCGCAATATGTATAAAGGGTAATCCTCTCTTGGATGGGGACCAGGGGAGGCGAGGCGCTCATCTTCACAGGAACTAATCACCCGATCCCGCCTGCTGTTTACAGAGGCAGTCTCGCCAGCCAAAATCAAATGCAAAGCCCATGTTAATTGCCTTAATGCTGCTTCCCTGTCAACCATGGCTTGGCAGCAGCCCCCAGCACTAGGCCACAAAATGAGTTCTTTTCACTTGTTCAATGAATACCAAAGACGAAAGGGGGTTCCTGCTCCTCAAGAATGCAAGACAGGAATCCATTTTTGCCCTCTGATATTTTGAATCGGGGACAGCAGAACAGAGGTACGAGAGGGCAAATGGAAGTGGATGTGGATTAGTTGATGAGAGGGGGAGAGGGCTGTAAATTCAGTCCTGGCTTTGGTCATTATTGGGCTAGAACTATTAGTCTTGCAAGGGTCTAGTATGTCAGAGATGGTAATTGAGTCCGTCTCTGTGCAGCCTCCTCTAATGAGGAGCTGCAGGCCTAAGATTTGACTAATTTCTTACATGTCCGGGACAATAAGTCAGCCCGGCCATCCTGCGCTTAATGACTCCAGATAAAGGATTGGTGGGATTTCCAAAGACTTGGATGGATTAATGTACTGCAAGAGTTAGTGCACTCTGGAGGCTTGTCTAATGACATTTCAAGGCTTTTGATGTCCTGACAGGGCTCTGTGCCACTGATAAAAGTGGTGTGCGTCGTTTGTTTTTGTATTACACATGTATTTTTGATGGATAAGTATATTTTATTGATTCTTGACATTCTTTTTCCCCATGAGAGATAAAATAATCTATCCATGTCATATAGTCTATGAAGGAAAGACAGCAGATGAACTAGTCTTTCACTTTGTAAAGATGTAATGGACTGTCTTAGATGTTTATGGAGCCAAATAGGATGTGCTTCTGATTCCTCATATACACCACCATGTTCATTAATCAGTTGTAATTACACTTGCAGTGAAATTGCCAAAATGCACATTGAATTCTCACATATTTGCTGAGCAATAATGCACAATGGCTAGGGCTGGGTGTTGGTACCCCGAAATAACCCAGTACCAAGTAGACTGTACGAAACTTCTCCAGTCAAACGATACCTGCATTCGATCCTTTTTGTACCCAGATCTAGAAAAAAAAAGACTATTTGTATGGTTTTGCTCACAGCCAATCACTGCAAGCGTTCTTCGATATAGAGTGAAATGCTCACTCAATAACCACACGCTTTTGTAGATGCTTTGACCTGCATGTATTGTCCACGCAGCACCCGCCAGAGTTGAAAATGTCTTATACCAAAAGCAGTCAAGCTGGTAAACATCACATTTCACCCTCATGTGATTCTCATCTCCACCGTGTCCGCCATGGGTCAGGAGCTCATCTGTCCTGAAGGAGCAGCACAGCAGCTGATTATGATGGATTATGATAGATTCCTCCTTGACTGACCTCTGCAGCCATTCACACATTCTTTACTGCACTTGCACACATACAAACACATATAAATTTTATGGGTACAGACAAGTGTAAACACACACACACACACACATCAGTGTTTGCACTCGAAAGTGCAAACTTGCATGTTCACCTTGCAAGTGTGGGGAAGGTACCTTCACACAAGGATAGACACACAGGACATAAAGTCACATATGGACACACAAATCTATACACACACGTTACAACACAAGATCATGCTTTGCCGTTGTGTTGTTTGCAGCTGTACTGTAGCTAAGACCAGTACCAGTAAGTGTCTTGAACCAAACCCAGTTAACTCACTACAAACTCAAATTAAAGCAAACAAACCTGCAGTGAAAAAAAAAAACAACAACTTCCCAAACCAGGCCAATAGTGCGAGATGCTTTGTGAGCGGACCATTTGTTTTCATTTGGTTCGCTGTTTTTACTGGTGCTGTGCAGAGCACATCGAGCAGTGTGTCTCTGTCAGAGCAGCCACCTCCGCCTCCACCCACAACCACCACCCCTCATTCCATTACCACAGACGCTACTGGTGTAGATGCAGGAAGAGAAATGAGGTGGATGGCGCTAATCACTGGTGCAGACTTGATGAATTAACAAGCCGCCAAAGTGCTGGTCTTTGCATTTTCTCCTGCTTTGAAATGGAGGAAAGGCCATCAGAAACAATGACTTAAATGGAAGACTGTAAGAGTAGATGGTGATATTGACTCAGGGGAAGCGGCTCAGGATGTGAGTCTGCATGTGCAGCAGCAGCAGCAGCGCCGACACGTTGTGCAGTGAGAAGCAAATGTTCGTCTTTCATAACATGAGCCCTATGAGCGAATGAAGCTTTGCACTGTGAGAGTACTTTTTTAGCCATTACCATGACAACATAGAGGTCCAGGGCTCTTTGTGTGAGTGAATAAAACAGAATCACGGGGTCTGAGTAATGCAGCTGACCTCTCAAAGCGAAAGTGAGGCCAGATGAAGTGGGCTCACCAGCAAAGAAGAATTAAGTGGCGACGAGGACACGAAATGGGGGCCGCTGACACTGCGATCATGTCGAGATAGACGTAGATGAACAAATACTGTGCACACACCTGCTGAAGTACAGACAGCCCCAAATCATCAACACACATAACAACACAAATTAACATCTCTCACACAGAGTCAGAGAAAGAAATATCCCTATACTGTGAACTCATTGCCCTGATTGCAATTAGCAGTTGGAAAAATTGGTCACCTAGTACTCTAATGACCTTTCTCATCACCATTCATGTATTTTCCTGTCACGTTGCTTCTATGTCTAAGTTGGCCTTTTACAGATAGCACATCCACTGAAATCTTATTGGAATGACCTTTAGTTACAACATCATCTGCCACGGTGAGAACTATTCATACACCGTCTACCTTTTAAACTCAGGCTCTCCATTTGACTTATTACCATTTCCACTCATTAACATTCGGATGAGTAGATATTATATTATACAGCGAGATAGAGAGGAGACAAACGTAGAGAAAGAGACCGAGAGCACGGGCAAGGGCTACTGGAACCCTTTTCCTCATCTGCATTCTGTTGAAATTATTACACTGTTATGCCCTCGTCACTCCCTCTTTACCCTTCCTACTTAATGTGGTGTCTCTATCTCACATCCCTTTATTTCTTCTCTCACTCACCTTGTGCTCTCTCTTTCTGTTCCTCTGTCGCTCTCTTTGTCCTAGTGTTTTTGGCAGATATAGTTAATTTCCACTGCTTTTCAACCCCTGCAGTGACTCCATGGCCTGGCTACACAATTAGGAGCTCATTACTTGCTAATACACAGGCTAGAAGACAGACAAAGGCAGTCGGTGCCTTTTTTTTTTTTGTCGTGCACGCCCAGCTTCCATCAATTTCTCTCTCACCCCAGGCACTTTTTAAGTAAAAGGGTGCTCTTCCTCCTCCTTCCCACTCCTCTCATCCTACCCTCTGCCACAGTACATCTTCTCCACGGTGCATAATGAGCCTGCGTGCGCTAAGAAGAATTAATAGTTCAATTTCCATTTCGTAAGCATTGTTCTTAGGAAATTAAATATACTCTCAACCCATATACCTATGACATTTGAATATCTGCATGTCATTTTCCAGCTCATTTAGCATCCAGACAGCTTAACTGCTTTATAATTCTGTTTACCTTGTTGTTGTTTTTTTTACTAAAGCCCTGTTTTGTTTTGTTTTTATTGAGAATGTCATTTCTTTATTTGTAGACGTTTCCCCCCTGTCACATTCAGTGCTCAGACTGTGTGACTAGAGGCAAACTGAAAAACACAAGTCTCACAGGTGTGACATAAGGTCAGCTCTGGCAGCTTCCCTCTGTGCCGCTGTTTGCATCATTTCTCACTATCTGGCTGGCTCTGCGGAAATGCCAATTTGCTCAGTAAGGGGTCTCGCGGCGTAGCGGTGGATGAAGGTTGCGCGCTGTTTACCGGTGTGTTCTGTGACAGTCGACTGCATGATGAAAGAGACGCAGGGGAGTGTTGACATTTAGTTTTGTGCCGGTGATGGGCCAATGTGGGGAATCGGAATTAATGGGAGAGATGTTTTTGTTTGACAGGAGAGGCTTCCTCCTCGGGACTGATGAGGAATACAAGCCTATAAGAAGCTATTTGTCTGGCTGGCATTGTGCACACCTGTGTGCAAAGCTCTGTGCATTCTCAACTAGTGCATGTCTATGTTTGTATGTCCGTGTGTCAACCAACACTGCTTTTTTTTCTAAATTTGAGTGGCTCGCCTGCAGTGCCAACATCTAAATCTCATTTTAGTCATTATTCTCCTCCTCATCCTTCCCCCCCCCCCCACTGATCTTCATCAGCTCCTCCTTTCTGTGAAGGTAATCCCAAGGTGATGTTAATAGGCTGGGATGCTGTTGAAAATACCTCTGTCATCCCTTGGAGGATTAGACGGACAATTGCTTCTCTGACACCCCAAGCCAAGTGGTTAAAAGAAAACTACAACAAAACAACTTTTCTGAAAGTGCCTTATACTGCCAGCATGTAAAGTTTGTATTTTTGCTACCTTAACATTACCGCGCTGGTGTTTATGTCTTTAGTATAAAGCCTTGCATTGTAGTGCATTTATGTTCTGATTCCCATTTTAATTTAACCACAGATGGAAGCATAAACAGCCAAAATAAACCAACGCTATGAGATTATTGGCTCAGTGTGATCTGTGATCCCAGATTAATGGGAGACCAGTGTGTGATTAATGGGGCCTTGCTTACCCAAGCCAGGCTAATTTGGCCAGTCACCGTTCCAAAGATCCGAAAGCAGTAAGGCGGTCATTGCGACGCCTGTTTGACAAAGGACAGGCTGTTAAATGAACACATAATAATAAGGCAGAGGCTAATGAAACAATCAGTGTTGTGCTCATGTTGCCAAAGAGCTGTGTGTGCATGTTTGTTTGCAAAGTATGCATCCTTACGCTTCCATTAACCTTTATGTATCCATAGGTGAGAACAGAAATAGCTTCAGGGAAGCAGGAAAGAATTATTTGAACAGAAATCTGTAAGCTGCACATTACAAACACGCAAAGAGAAACATTCCTATATATTTATATATTTCTCCACTGACCTGATCATTACCCTGCATGAGTTTATACTCAGTTTCAGTATACTCAGTTTACTATCATGTATAACACAGATCACTCACATTTCAGAAGCTGAACATTTGGCATTTTTGCTTAAAGAATGACTAAAACGACTGTTCGATTATAATTTTCAGTCGATTCACTAATAGATTAATCAACTGCTGCTGTGTCTGTGAAATGTGCACATCTATAAGAGACCAGTCTTTGTTCTCTGTCTCCTCTCTCTCTTTCTTTCTCTTTCTCTCTCTCTCTCTCTTTCTC